>CM060903.1:362054523-363254523 GCA_030737815.1 Allium fistulosum | reverse complement strand
GAATATTAGCTGAAATAGACTTATATATAAAGAAAAGCCTAGATGGCTAAAGTAGCAGACGAACGCACTACGATGAGTCAATATTGGGAAATTTAGATAGTAATAGCATTAGGAATTTATATAAAATAGGATTAGTTATCTAGTTATAAATATTATAGGATTGAAGTAATAGGAATATGATAGGAAAATAATAGGATAGAAGTTATCCTTATCAACTCCACTTTTCATTATTTAAAGTTAGAGAATATGTTTTTGAAAAAAAATGATAAATAGGTATGATAATTGAGTTTTTGAATGTTTTGGGTTAAAAATCCTATTTTTATTTGTCTTCGAGGTAGAAAGCTTTGAGAAGTGAAATTATTTTGCTAAGTGATTTTTGAAGTTTTGAGAAAAAAAGGGTTTCTAAGTTTATATTTTCAAAAATAAAGATTCTAAATTATGTACTTTATGATTGTGAAATTTTAGTTTTATAAAGAATGGTGAGGACTAAACCAATTTTTTTAGATGGAGTAGAAAGAGATCACTACCTAGGAAAGACAGGGTAAATGTTTTAGGATATGAACAAAATAGGAATAGTATTTACAACATGATCTGGAAGTTTGAAATTAGTCCCAACTATTTAATAGTAGAATGTTGGTAAAGTTGTAAAGATATTCCAAATCTATAATTGGGTTGTAAATTAGGTTGCCCTAGTTGACTTAGAATGTGAATTTCTATGTTTTGATTTGTTTGGAGCTGGTTCCGTGTAATTTCCGTAAATTATCCAATTCCAAAATATGTATAAAAGCATGTCATTTGAATTAACAAAGGATATACCAAAAAGGAAAGTGATGTGTAAGATATGGATATTCTTTTCCGTAGTTTACACTATCTATTTCAATAAAAGAAAAGAAATAATTCCTTATAATTTCAAATAAAGCAAGATCTCACTTTTGATTAATTTATGGAAAATTATCGTGGTAATCCTTTTTGAAACGACAGCTTTGATAAATTAAAATGTGGAAATGAATGTTCTAGTTTAAAATTAATAGTTAGAATTATAAATAAATAAATAAATAAATATGTATAACCGCGCTTAACGTTCAACAATACCAATATATAAATAGCATAATTTACGATGATATTCGTATTAGCTATTAACAACGTAGTAAATATAGGACTAGGATCTATGGACATCAAATATAGATTTAATGGGCAATAAATTTGTAATTTAGAGAGAGTTAAAAGGAATTAAATAGGAACCGATTAGAGAATTTAATACGGCATTTACGAGGATGCATAATTTATCCCATATTCGGGTATTCTAATCGAAGTAATAAATGAACCACATTTATTAGAAATCAAGAAGCATAACTAAGGAAGGTGGGTGACAGTGGAATGCTGTATTGGAAATGACCATCTTAATTAGTATGGAGTGTTAGGGCCACATATAGTTAGCACCAGATGAGGATGAATGACAGCTTTCAGCAAAATTTTCTTTTAGGGTTTTAGGTTGTAATTTCTAATTATCTCCCTTTGGTTATCGGAAAAGTGTACGATATACTATGAAATATGTTCCAGTTTTATCACTGTGTTGATTTTATGGATGACATTAGACCACTATTTAAATAAATAAATATAAAGAAACAATGTAAATAAGAAAATTTCATAAGGACACTTAACTACTAATAAACTTTAGGTAAGATCGGAAGTTAATGAGCAAATTAGGTTAGCTACTAGAAATAAAGATGCTTCAATCCTAAAAACTTTAGGATTTTGGAAAAAATAAATTTTAGCTTGTAGAGTGACACTATTTCAAGGATGACCATTCACCCCAGAGGAGATAAGGTGTATAGGAATATGAAGGGAATATTCTATTAGCCAAGGATGAAGAAGATGGTTGCTGAATTTGTTTCCAAATGTTTGACGTGCCAAAGGATAAATGCAAAGCAAGGAAAGCTTGGAGGATTGTTATTACCATTGGAGATTCCAACTTGGAAATAGAGCATATATCACTGGACTTTATAGATGGGTTGCCTAGGAGTCAAAAGGGCATTGAAGTTATTAAGGTTATAATAGATAGACTTGCTAAAAAATGCTCATTTTATTCCTGCTAGTAGTAATAAGACCGCAACATCTTTAGTGCAAAATTTATATTAAGGAGGTAGTTTGACTCCACGGAATCCTGGTTAGCATTGTGGGTGATAGGGATCCCTTGTTTACTAGCGAATTTTGAAAGAGCTTGCAGTCAACTTTAGGAAGCTTATTAAATCTTAACATTGCTTACCACCCACAAATCAATGGTCAAACTAAAAGGGTGAATAGGATTTTGGAAGATTTGTTGAGAGCTTGCATTATGGATTTCAGAGGATATTAGGAGCAACACTACCTTTAGTAAAATTTGCATGTAATAATAGTCACCAAGCGATGATTGGCACAGTACCCTTTGAAGCGCTTTAAGGGAGGCCATGCAAATCGCCTAATTATTAGTGGGAAGCCACCGACAAAATTTTACTCAGACCATATTTAATTCGTGAGACTTCGAAGAAGGTAGAATTGATTAGGCAGTGAATGAAGGCCGCACAAGATTGCAAAAAATTCTATGTAGACAAGCGAAGAAAGGAGTTGGAATTTGAGGTAAGGAATATGTAATTTGTTAAAGTTTCCTCTCTCAGATCGTAAGATTTGGAAGGTCGGAAAAGTTAGCACCATGATGTGTTTGGCCTTTCCTAATTTTGGAAAGGATAGGAAGAATTGCTTATCGTGTAGAGCTACTGAATAAGTTGGCAGTAGTCTATGATGTTTTTTACGTTTCGCACTTAAGGAAGTGCCTTCATAGCACAGTCTCCATGGTATAAACTGATCAGTTACTAGGCATTGAGATGGAGCAGATAACATCCCGTGCCACCACATGCATTATGGAGCATGGAACTAGGAAGCTCCGCAACAAAGAAATTAGGCTGATTCGAGTACAATGGAGAGATAATCCGGCGAAAATCATATGAGAAACTGAAGAGAGGATGGGAACTTCCTATCTTGAGCTTTTCATTAGTAACTTTCTCTCTCCAAATTAGGTTTTGGTTGCATCGTGGTTGCTAGATTGGATGGTAGAGGATGGTTGCCGTACTTTTTACTATCACTTTTGCACTCATATAGAAAACTTTTTATATGTTTAGGGTGTTTGCATATATGTTTATGTGTCACGACACTTGCATTCATGCTAGGATTGAGTTCACCTATAGTATGTTTGCATCCATAATCACATTGCACTTTTAGTTGAGTAGATGGTCATATAGATAACTTGGTTGTATAAAATGGATGCTTAGTGCGTGTTATGCTATCTGTCCCTTAGGGATTTCCAGGACGAAATCCTTTTTAGGGAGGAATGTACACCTCGTAAAAATTAATAAGAAAAGAATTAACTAATAAATTAATAATAAGGTTAAAAATGGAAATTTTGAGGATGTTGGAATTTGGCCACGAAAATTTTGCCTTGCGTTCATGGTGATTTTCTAATCAATTTCATATATCAAGTTTTGAAAACGAAGCTCAAACAAAAAAGTTATTGATGTTTGAAGTTTTCGGGCTCAAATTAATTTGACCGTTAATCGTGGCGGCGGCTAGGGTTAACCATTGATATGTAACGTCGACGTTGCAAAGGCCAAAAGGCATGGCTGGATAGTAGTAAAGTTTAGCGTTAGTGATGAACGAGGTATGCTCTTGGTCAAGATTATGCATATCTATTTGGTTATACCTAGAGGTGCTTAGCTAATCCAACCAGGGCAGAAGAAAACTATCTTTAGGGCACGCCATGTACAGATCTAAGAAGTCGATGCAAGTTCTCCATACCCCATTAGGTTTCCAAACAAGTACCGGGTTGGCTACCCAAAAAAGGTACATCGCCTCATGGATAAAACCATTTGCAAGAAGTTTCTCCACTTCCTCCTTGAGTGCCTTATACCACTCGGGCTTAAGCGATCGTCTCTTCTGCCAGACTGGGTGAGCTACCGGGTCAATGTTGAGGGTGTGACATATAATCAAGGGATTGATACCTGTAATGTTGGCATGCCTCCAAGCAAACACATACTTGATCTCCCTCAGGAAAGAAATAAAATCGTTTCTTACTTCCTTGCTCGATTCTTCGCCTATATAGATGACCTAGCCGGGGTCGTCACTGTCGATCGAAACCAGCTCGAGCAGCGTAGTCGGTCTGTCTTCTTGACTAGAATCCCCCATCTTGGGATCAAGCGATCTTTGACATTCTCTTCCAAGTCACATTGGTCCAATGTGTATATCATGCATTCAGTAACATCCTCGGCTGGCACTAACATCCGTGTTTGAGTAGAAAGGCTGATGTTGTCCCAGCTCCCTCAGATGAGTACTCCAACGCCAAAGGGTAAGGAGTAATAGTGTCTTTTCTCCCCACGTATCAGCGGGTGTGAACCTATTCATTCCATATAGCAATGAGTTCCCTGGTCTTGCCCGAGCTAGCCAGGGCAAGAATTTCCATCGGCAATGCCATTTTGGCTTTAGTGGGATCAACACATAAGGTTTTCTTTTAATAACTAGGGTTAGCTAATCATGAATGGGACCAAAAAGCTACTCGGGTGCCTTCCCAGGCATGTCGCGGCTGATGGTTTCAATTTCCTGCTGCAGCATAAGTACTCCCTTCTTTGCTTGTTGCAAGGAGATAGTGTAACAATCTCTAGAGGCTTGCTGGTTGCCTCGAACAGATCCTAAAAACTCCTTCGGTCAAGAATTTCATTATTAGACATTGGTAAGCTACTATCGCATCCATATCCGCCAAGGTTGGCCTACCTATTAAATATTGTACACGGATGGACAGTCTACCACAACGAGCTGAAATTTTAGCAGAATAAATCCCTAGTCTGCTAGTATATTAATTTGGATATTTACTCATATGCCAGTTAAAAATTTGTGGATTAATTAATATTGGATAAGTGATGGATCAACTAGTGATTCCTAAATTGATTTTATTTACATATATGATTACTTATGTAAATACCAGTTATGTGACTTGGAAAGTCAAATTGAATTAAACGTTAACTTGGTTTAGTACCATTGTGGTCGCAAAGCCTCTTTCCGTATTTTTAAAGTTATGGATTTAATTAACTTTAATTTTATTAACAATTTGAGGTTAAGTGTTTATATAACTATAAAAGATGTTTAAAAGTTAGTTAATTAACTATTCTATTGGAAATGTTTTAAAGAAAGTTGGTTAATTATATTATTAAGGATATTTTAAAGTTAATTGATTATTTGGTTAACAGTGTTTAAAGTTAATTACTTATTTTAAACATGATAGTTTAAAGTTAATTATTTAATTATGATGTTTAAAGGAAATCAATTAATTTAATAAAGGTATTTATGAATGATGATTTGTATATAAAAGGGATTTTACTTAATAAAAGGATTTAATTTCAAAAGGAGATTTTTAAATGATATTTGGTAAATGATATTTTATAAAGGATCTTTATAAAGGAATTTTGAGGGAAGAGTTTTATAAATAGAAGAGACTTTATAAATCATTTTAGAGATTCATAAAAGAAGTTTTATAGATTTATTTGGAGATTTATAAAGGTATTTGTAAAATACAAATGGGCTTATAGAAAATGGAAATTTTATAAAGGAATGAGATTTGTTTTGACCATTTAATCCTTCTTAATTATGGCGGTACGGAAGCATTCTTTCCATACTTAACACCAAAGGATAAGTGATTTGGTTTATTATAAGAAATGTTTTAAATGATGTTTGTTTAGCCCATTTAAGATATGAATATGGAAAAGAGGAAATGTTTTCTAAGTTTAGTTAATATACTTATACCGTTGAGATAAGTATATAAATGTTTTCCAAGTATTGAAAGAAATATAAGAGGTTTGTGAATATATCTTTGTAAAGGTATATCTAATCAAATAATTGAAAGAGATTTGGATTTATGAAAGATTAATTAATAAGGCTTAGTGGCTCCCACACAGAATTAAATTTATGTTTGTTTGATTGTTTGATAGTTAAATAACCGACAATCAAATCTTGGCCAAATATAACTATGGAAATATCTAAGAGAAACACATGAGTTATATGACACAATCACCTTCGATGATGCTATACTATGCGAATAAATCTCATTCTGTTCTCCTTAGGATAAATGATAGGGAGATCCATCCATTTCAACAGTTAGGAGTGATCCCCGCTCTTATGTATTACTTGTATATTTCCAAAAGAACCGAGGTTGGGTTTACTAGAAACCGTCGAACATTGGTTCGAGGGGACCGGGATTGGATAAGTATGAATTATCCGAAAATACTTTGATCCAACCCAAGCATCATATTGAAGACATCTTGAACATGATAGAATCTAAGACAGAACTCTTTGAAGTGCAAGGGTTTCTTGCTACTAATCCTAAGGGTGATTTCAAAAAGGATGTAGTAGAAGTAGTGCCTTCTGTTTGTTCATATCTGAGCAACTTGTGTGGATGAATGCTGGCATTTCATTGTGCTTGGAAGGGAGTGTTAGCATTCCAAGTAGGAATTTCTTAGAGAGGAAAAATGTAATCGTGACCTCACAAGCCTCACAACCCGGTAATGACTAAAACAGGGGTTACGCCTTAGAGCTATGTGGTTTGCTACCATTAGGAGCAGTCATTCCTCGATCTAGAATCGATATTTATGGATTTTTTATGTGCACGGAAGTGGGGCCATGGTTGGTGCATATTATTTTGGAGCCTTGGTTCCGAGGAATGATGTAACCCAGAATGTCATGTTAGAGGGGCATCCAGCACTGATTTGCAAGGGGTCCATGTGAGGCCCTCGGTACATTTTCTAGAGGTGTACTGTGATAGACGGTACCATGGCAGGCTTGTTATTGATGGATATCCAATCTCCAATACATGCCTTTACGGACTTAGTTGTGCCCAACTATGTTGAAATGTGAAATGCAAGCATTTCAGCTATTTTATATATTTATTTTCAATCCCTATACATTATTATGATATCACTGGATTTATAATAAAAATGGTTTAGTTGTCGTAAGGTAAAAACCCATCCGTGTTTATATACGACATTGTCTTACGATATACCTTTATTTTTGAAAAGTTTTATAACATTAAGAATTGATTTGATTGTGTTTCTCAAGCTGGTTTTACAAGACCGATCTGGGCATTATTTTTCTTATGATGCTCGGGTTAGCCTGAGCATATTTTGGAGATTTAGTTGGATGCTTTGGAGCTTCAGGAGACGAACCGGTGCCTCTAAGACGTATGGATGTATCTTTTATCTTTCGCTATTTTGTTCTTGTTATAGTTATCAGTAATTGTAAGGACGTGCTGTTATAAATGTCTAGGTTGATGATGGGTTAGTGTTGTACTTTGATTTATATATGTATGTTAAAGTCTCTTGTTTTCGTAGACTTTTTTAGTATTATATATTACTCATCAAATTTTTGTGAGATTCTGTTATGTCTTTCTTTTTTTCTCTCCCTACCAATCTGTCTTTTCGGCACTAGGATGCTTGGCACGTGTATACCATGGATGTATTAGTGTCGACTCCTGAAGGTCGAAAAGGCAGATTGTTACATTCAATATCATTTGAATTTTTTTAATAAAAGTAAGTCATACCTTTGCAATATTATCCCCACGTTCTATGGGAGTATTCAATCTCTGTGGTATCATGCTTCATAATCATATGAAGTTGGCTCTGTCTCAGGGTTAGGAAGTGTATGCTTCACTGCTTGATTACTCCGTTCTTCACAACTTTCATGCACATCTACCTTCATATATTTAGTTGGAGGACATACTCTAATGTCCATAGGGGATCCAACGCCTTGCCCCCGAGCGTGTTTTACACTCTTTTCTCATTTCCATCGAGGGACCAGTGTTTTGATTTTGTGGCATTCTCGATGGAGTTACCTTCCATTTCAGCCTCGAGTATACCTGTGAGACTTATTTACATTCATTGGTCCTATGACCACAAATCTCATGAAATGTGTGTTATTTGGTGGTTCCAATCTTTGCGACAGTTGACTCTCTGATCCTTGATTTATTGTAGCCCATGGCTTCTCTCGTAGAAGATAGATTCTTTTTGGAGTTTCCGTAAGTAGTGAAAATGGAAATTTTCCCTATCTTCTGAAGTGTTTCCTTTCTAAGGCTTTTCGTCTTTAACCTAGTTGACATTTATTCATCCTTTTTCTTGATATCCAAGTGCTAACAGATTAATGCTTCAAATGACTAAACCAAATGGTCTCTAAATATGACATAGATAGAGGAAAACAATGAAATCCTCTCCTTTCGTAGCTCTTGCTGCTTCCATATGATAAATGTAGCACCTCAACCATGTTCAAGGTTGATCACGACCAGTGTCTTAAAATCCGAGGGTTGGCTGCATATACAATGTTTGAAGTGAACTGACTATGGTTCATCTTGTCAAGCTCTGGTCCCCTGCTTCGCTCGCCTAACACTTGACACATTAGTCCAACGACTTGCTCCCACTACTAGAATGCTACCATAGTTTGCTTAGTAGCCCACGTCATGCCCCTGGCAATGGATCAACCACCTATGCACCAATCAGTATGAACACAGGTGATCTTGTTTTGACAGTCAAGTGTGTTCCAACATCAGCATTGACCTCTGATGAGGAATCCTCTTTTGGTCCGGCATGGGCTATACCATTGGTCTGGTATTGATTAGTTCTACATCGGTCTAATTTGGTTCAAGCCCTAACCATTTCGGTTTGTGGATGTCCGGATTTCCATGGCCCCCTTTTGCCTTACCTTGTCCCCTGTGTCCATTTTTGACGGGTTGTAGACAGAACTCCAGACTTGGTCTCTCTGTCCCTGCATTGTCGCTGCTTGCTTCATGAGTCAGTCTATTCTCCAGTAGCTATACCGAACTTCCTTCCAAATGTAGCACATTCCAACCTCACATACTTTTCCAGCTCAGAGACGAACTCCTCTACTGTGGCTGGTTTCTCCATTGTTGATCTCGTAGCAAACTTTGCTCCAAGGTGCACTCCACTATACATGTAATCAAGGTGACTCGCACAAGAATGAATTGAGCATAGGGGTCCAATACAAAACCACATAGTAGCTAAGTCTAGCGAGAATAGAGGAAAGCACTTGCACATGGCTTCTTCTATAGCTCCGCTTACCAGTATGTTCTAGGCATACCATTATAAATCCACTATAGGGTCAGTAAGTCCTTGATATGGTTTCATAGCAGGCTTATGAAGTCTGTAGGGTCCTTGGTAGTCCTAGCCCTATGGAGAAGGTACCGCTAAGCTAAGATCTAATCCCTCACTCCACTTGTTCATGTTTGAAAAAATTGTCTAATAATTCGGGCCATCCTATCCTCCAGTTTGGGTGACTGTCAAAAATAGCTCGACAGTTCCATTCGGGGGAACGATTTCTTTCATCTTCCACGTGATGACTTGATCAGTTATGGGCATGGTTATGGCTCTTAAATTGGTCCCACCGATCTTTTTATCCTCCATTGACCACAATTTCAATAAGGGGATAAGGAGAGTTTGCTGTAGCTGCCCCTGGTTCAACATCATTCTGTTGGGTTCGGTTAGGCATTGAACCGCTTCCTGGGTCTAGCTTCAGGCTGAACTTTTGCTTTTTTCCTCCCTTCAGCATTCCTTCTTCTATCTCTTTGACTTTCTTAGTCTGGTTCCTTGTTAGATTGCAACCCCTTCGTCTTCTGGATCTCACAGACTGGGATCGCCCTTGTGTTTACGTGTTGTGACCAATAGTTTGCGGCTGCCCCAAGCATGCCATGAGGTTGTACACCATTACTTGATGTTGGGTAGCAAAACATTCATTTAGCTTTGTCATAACTCTATCCAGGTTGCCTTTGGTAATTACATCTACTAGCACCAAATTGCTTTCTGAATAATCATCTTGATTGGTAGTTGTTTGATTGGGTGTGCTGGTGTTCCCTGCATTCCCTCCGGTAGCACAAACCTTATTCTTTAGTCTCAAAAGCGTATTGAGAATCACTCTCAATGAAAAGCACATGAAATGTTTGCACAAAAAAGGGAAAACACCTCCAATTGAGTTGTTGTAGAGCTAAAGATGCAGGGTGTATAACACAACTGTTATATTTGTATTATGATTGATTTTCATAGAGCAAATAACGTATAGGTCATGTAGAAAGTAAATTGCAGTTAAGTATAATACACAGAGATTTTTTGTGGCTCGGCCAGAATGTGCCTACATCCATTGTCAATTTTTATTATTTTCCATATAAATCCTTGATATAATGTCTGAGATACAAAATACACTGATCTAAGGCTCAATAGAAAGTAAGACATAACCCAGGGAAGTTTGTTTGGCTATTCCTGTTTGGCTATTCTTGGCTGCCTATTCATGTTCGGCTTTCTCTATTAGGAAGTTCCTGCTAGGTCATTCCTACTTAGACCTTTCTTGCTAGGCTGCTCCTGCCAGGCTGCTCCTACTACGCAATTCATGTTAGACTGCTCCTGCTAGGCTGATCCTGCTAGGTAGATCCTGGTAGGTTAATCCTGCTAGGTAGATCCTATTAGCCTGTTCCTGATGGGCAGATCCTGCTAGCTTGTTCTTACTATTTGTTCCTATTATGCTGTGACTTGTCTTCCATTAGTGTTGTAAGATTGCCTCTCCATAATTATCCTCCATTGTTGTTGGATGCTTTAGTATTTATAAGTAAAGGTATATGGAGGTCAGGCCGATAGTTTCCCTATATAACACACGTAGACGGAGTGTCCCAAATATGCCAAATGTAATCAATAGTTTCATGATATATGTAGATTTTATTCCATATATTACTTGCTTGGTTCGGTTAGAAGCCTAGTCCAAAGTAAGTTGGTCGGGTACAAGTGTATATGGACATGTTGTTGCCAATGTTCGTTGGCTTCCCTAGCTTACTCGGCTCCCCTTGGTTCGGTAGGCTCTCCATAGGCTTGGTTCGGTGTGTCCTTAAGGTTCATGGCTCAGTCCGGTATGTGCTCTTCATAGGCTTAGTACAGTGGGATCCATGGCTGTTTGGCTCTGTGGGATCTTGAGCACCAAACAGAAAGTCTTGTTCGGCGCTTGGGGTACCAAATAGACCGTGGGTACCAAACATAAAACTCTATTCGATACATGGACCACCAAACAGGGAAGGGGAGGCTTACGCTTCCCTTATTCTTTTGAGCTCTCTTCTCTGCCTTGCCTAGTCTCTCTTCCTTTCCTACGTTGGAAATGATTAGGCGTTCAGTAGTTATATTTCCTACCGGACCATTCTTCATGTTCCATAAAAATAATGCACTTGCTAGGACTCAAACTCGGGTGGGTTGGCTGAAAGGCACAAGTCTTTATCACTGTGCTACACATACTTTTATACCATAACTCCTTCATTTCAAGTCAGAATTGAATGAAACATAGACCCGTAGCTTAATATCATTGTGTATAGTATTCAAATGCCTTTGAATGCTCCATTTGCTTGAATTAGGAAGTAGCTTTCCAAGGTGGGGCCCAAGTTGGTAAGGTAATCGACAAATTTTAAGACGATCATATCTTGCAATTCATAGCTTAGACTGACCTAGGTGCATGTCTCGACCTTAGGAACATTTTACAAGTCCTTTGACTATATTTTCCGATTGTGTCAAATTTTCCTATAGCACTTCGCCTTGCCTTTGTGATTACACTATGGAGCCTTTATTATGAACCTTTCAACCATCTATATGCTCCTTAACGTCTTTTTATACTCATCATGCTGTAGGCGAAAATGCCTACAACATCGCCGAATAAATATTATACATAAATATAAAAAATTTCAAAATTTAATACATATGATATATATAACATTAATTTATTAAATATGGATTTGGATTAATTAAATCATTTAATAATATTATATATATAAATTTATTTTATTTGTAGGTCGTAAGCATCTAGTGATCAAGCATACAAAATATTTTTATTATTATATATATAGATATAATAATATACATAACTAATCAATTTGTGATAGCATTTCGATATACAAGATTTGTAATATAACCTAACATCCTATTATATAAAGTATATATATATATATGATATAACAAAATAAAATAGAGTATTACCTTTCACCAAATCCCTTGCATACATGTTGAAAGATTGAATTTATCCTCTTAAATCCGTTCACAAATCAGAAGTTGCTACCTCCCGAACTACCTTACCACTAACGATCGAATCGAAGAGTTTTGATATAATTTTGTAATTGGATTTTTGGGGCTTAGAGGAGGAGGTTATTGGCTATAATTATCAAAGAGAGAGGAGAGAAAAGTGTGAAAGAAAGGATGTAAAGAGGTAGCATATAAATAGGAAGTCAAGAGATTGAAAAGTGGATCCCATCCTAATATCTCTCTCTTACTATTTCCACTCCTTCAATCATTCTAAGTCCTCTCATTTTACCATTATATGATCGGCCTAAACACCCTTCTATAGCAAAAAATAGCAAGCCTATATAGGTCACAAATCTAGTCCAAGTCCGAACAATATTCAGTTTAATAAATCTTATTTAAACGCATACCGATATCTTATATTGATCAGTATATTTATAACTATTATAAACCCACTGTTTGATATTGTTTAGTATACATAAAATAAAATTTTATAATTAATATTTCATAAATATTAATTAATTTTACTACAATTTATAAATTAACTAAATTAGGTGGCAAAAAGGAATATTAAACATTTGGATTATGTGACTCTTAAGTGTAAATTTGGTCAACAATTAATATTGAATATTTCAAATATTAACGTTCACACATCATTTAGTAGGTGGTGTGACATTATGGCCAAATTTATCGCTTACTTGGTTTTGATAGAATCCAATATTACTTTATTAAGCATTACCCGGCAATTACAAATATTTACACCAATTCTTTTCGTCAACACTATATCCCTTTGGACTTATGGAATTTGGTAATGGTCAAAATTCTGATATTGCCCATATTCAAATCTATAGTTCAAATACAAAGTCATTGGTTCAATAATAACAATTATTATTAACCAAACTACTCTGGTCAGAGATTTTGACTTTGAGTTGACTTTAGTTGACCGTGATACTAATCCTATATAATTGAGGAGACGAGTCCACTCTTGAATAATGTTTCACAATACTTCCACTTGACCCAACTATAGTCATTCGATGGACACCGTGCCATTGACTATAATCAAAACAGAGGTTTCATATTGAAGATCGACAGCATTCTCAAGTCAAGAGAACTGTGTAAATTAGTTACATCAATATTTTCTGTTTGACCTTAGTTAAATTAACCAACGGAATTCTATCGAGTGACTCATTCGATAGTTATCCAATTGTGGAAATTAGGTTGAAGGGTTTCTTATTTCAAGGTAATAAGTTTTAAGGACAACAATTCTGAATAACTAGTTTTAAGGACAATTTGCAGAAAAATGATAAATTCATTTATCTTTTTAAGCTATATAGGAAAATGATAAATTCATTTATCATTATTTTTGTATAACTGCAAATGATAAATTCATTTATCTTTTCCTGTAATTTGTCCTTAAAACTAATTTTTCAAAATTGCTGCTTAAAACATTTTCCCCTGCACAAAGAAGCCCTTCGAGTGAAAATCCCTTATCCAATAACTATCAGTACATAATCCCTTGGTGCCCCCAATAGTCATGAGTAATACACTGCCCAACATTTCGAGATTGTTAAATACTCTAGTCTCGGCAACTGTAACAATGTCTAGTCTCAATGCATCTTGACTAGGAATATTTAAAATGATGTGTTTACTATATTGCGATACAATACTCATAATTACAACTTTTAGTAATCACTATCGCAAACATATAATTTATGGATTTTCTGTTAAATATATTTTAATTAATTATTTATAACACATTATATCAAATATAAAATAGAAAAATCATCTTTATTATGAACGAGAATTGATTTCAGAGTTAATCATCTATAATAAATTACAAGAGGTCAGGAGTTCAAATCCCAACCTGAACAAAACCTAACATCTATTTCAAATGAAAATTTTGGAACATAAACAAAGTGACAGGTTTAAACTTTATTCCAGCAAAAAATTACATTTTTCTTTATATTTTTCGGTTCATTTTATCAAATTACATAGAAATTTCAAACTTAATAATTTTATTAGGGGCTTTATTTGCACATGCGTTGCACATGCCAAAAAATCTTAACTAATAAAAAAAGTATCGGTTCATCCCACCTAAATGCACTTGATGCAAATGTTTTGGACGTAATGCTATTTAATTCAATGCAAACATAGTGGAATACAAAAAATAGGGAGAGATAACGTATCTAACAAAACAGTAAGCTCAAAATTATACATAGATAAGCTTGTGTGTGACAAAAATCATCTTGTGCCTGGGTGTTCAAACATTTGTAGCATTTTTGATTCTATAGACCAAAAATGGCAGCTACAACTAACATATGTACAAAAGCAACTGTTAAGTCCACTATAATGGAAACTAATACAACTACTAGTTTAGAAAATCCAAGTAGTTTTGAAAATCATAAATAGCGGATGTAACACCGTATAAAATTTAGGTTTATAATTTAATAATTAATTAGGCTTCAAAAATAGAATTTAAGTAAATGATAGAATTGGACCACAAAACTTGCACTATTACATTCGTGGCGATTTTCTGAGCAACTTTATATTTGGAGTTTCATGATCAGAGTTCAAATGAAGAAGTTACGAGCGTTTTAAGAATTCGAAACGAAATAATTAAATAACAAAATATACTGTTAAATAATAATTCACTGGGATGCACCAGTCGATCACCCTTTATGGTTCGATAGACTGCTAGTGGTTGATCGCTTATATGGGTGTGGTCGACTAGTTGTGCAAAGGGCGGCTAGGGTTGAATCTCGGCCAACGGCCCAGATTTAATATTTTTAATCGAACAGATACAATTGATTCAAGTGTCTATAAATTTTGGCTTAACCCCTTACTTCTCTTCTAATATTTTCTGATTCAAGCAGCGAAGCTCATCCATTTTCTCTTCTCCACTGTTCCTCCCAACTATAATTTTTTTTGTATTTATACAAATTGGAGAATAGAAAAAAATAATAAAGAAGAAGAGAAGAAGAGAATCAGCATTGTGCGGTAACAAGGTAAATTTCAATATTATAAATCTATATTCCTCTTAACCCCACATCTCTTCTCAAATCTATAATTCTATTAGTATGTATATAGCCTTTTATACATATTTCTTGGATTAAAAAGGAGATGGAGTTGAATCAAAGAATCAGATTCAGATTTGGAGGTTTGGAAAGCATAAAAATGTGAGTGGGAAATTATGTAGTTTGTTTATAACATTAGAATTTATTTCGTTGGATTTTTTAATTTTTATACCTAGATAAAGTTGTAAGAGTAGTAGGCTCAAAGTAAATGCATAAAACATTGCCCAAATATTCTGCAATTTAGAAAAATTAAATAGGAATGTTATTTACACCCATATCTAGAAATTAATCCCTACGTTATTAAAAGTTGAATATGGATAAAGATGTAGAGTTTATTCCAGATCTACAATCATGTTGTAGAGACATTAGTACGATTTAGATTTGCTTTGATTTCATTAAAATGTGAATTTTTATATTTTAATTTGTTAGAAATATTATTCGTTTAACCTTCATAACTCTATCTAATTTCTCGATTACATAGAAAAAGTGCAGCGTTTGATTTGATAAGAAATATACATAAAAGAGGAAAGAGACATATAAAGTATGGATTTCATTTTTGTAATTTACGCAATCTATTTCAATGAAAAGGAAATAAATAATTCCCTTTAATTTCATATGAAGAAAATCTCTTATTTTAGGTTGATTTATGAAAAGTTATAATGAGAAACCTTTTAAGAAGAATAATTCTAACGAATTAAAATATGGAAAGGACTATTCTAGTTGGGAATTAATAACTAGAAACATAAAAGAAATAAATATACAAGTACGTATTGTTATCCCGCCTTTTGGCAAGGCCGTGACACCAAGAACTTGACTAGAAATCAATGACGGTTCGTCTTAGAGATCGGTTATGCGCAGGTTCACTATGGATATCGATGAATTTTGTCCGAGTCCGGATCAAGCTACAATCGACAAGACACGACGTGCGAAGCAATGAAAGTCAACGTTCCAAATTTCAAGTCAATCCGAGTTCGTATGCTCAAGTTACGATCGATGCAAAGTGAAGAAAACAGCTCAATTTTCGTATCCTTAGCTCAGCCTCTGTTCGAATCCATCGGCTTCGTATCGATCAGAATGCCCTAGTTCGAATCGGTTAGCTTCGCATCCATCGCCAGAGTCTACTTCGCATCCATCGCCAGAGTCTACTTCACATCCATCGACGAGCCTTGTTCGAATCCATAGGGAGAACCACAATTCGTATCCATCAGAGGAATAGGCCTCGTTCTTGTCGATTGGCCATTCTCTTGTTCGCATCGATCAGCCGATCTCTTGTTCGTATCGATCGGCTATCCTCTGTTCGTATCCATCGAGCGTTGCACTATTCGTACCTATGTAACCTATCACAATGTTTCTTGTTCGTATCCATTAAGTCGAAGTGACTTTGATCTATACGAACAAGGGCTACCTTCATCGATTCGAACAGAGCCACCATTATCGATACGACCAAGCCACCTCCATCGATACGAACAAGGCATGCTACAGATCGATACGAAAAGGCAAGCTGTTGATCGACTCGAACTGGGCAACGGACTTTGATACGAACGAGGCGAAGTTCTAGGACGACTCGGTCAACTCGGCGAAGAAGGTGGATCGATACGAAGAATGCATGCCACGTCACCACCTGATCACACACGACCATCGATTCGAACCGAACGAGTCGAAATGATCGATTCGAAGTAAACAGCCTACCGAGAAACTCCATTTCGAATCGATCATAACTTGAGATCCACAAGTCCAAATGCCACCAAAATTTTACAGGAGCTTACGCACGTGCTAAAGAACGTACACACCAAATTTCGACTCCATTGGACGAAATATTGATCGATACGAAATCCATTCGTATCGATCACGGATCGGGTCGAAACTTCACGAGCTTGGTCGCGTGGGCCTACTCACGTGTGAGAAGAAGTCTCCCGAGATCTGAGCGAAATATCAGCCTCCTACACCTATAAATAGAGCCCCAGAGCCAATAGAAAAGGGATCTTGGATCTTTGAATTCTCTAACGCCCAGACTCTACCGGATTCAACTCTAAACTCCATTGCTGCTGCTGCTAACGAATTTTACTACTGTAATTCATTATTATCTGCTGTAACCGGCTGCAATCAATTGTAATCATCAAAGAAACATCAATAAAGCAATCTACTTCATAGTGGACGTAGGCAATACGCCAAACCACTCTAAATTCTTATGTTACTATGTGTTTTAATTACTTTCATTATCTATTTTTGGAGTTTTTGTTAGATAATCCTCTTTTTCCATTTAATTTCTTCATTTTTATCTGTTCAAAGACTTCCGAAGAGTGTTGTGCCCAATTTTGGTACAAACACGTATTACCATGTTAAACATTTGAAATAAAAATACAATTAATACAACGTAATACACGTTAATATTCGCATTAGTTATAATTAGAATGTTAGATTAAAATCCACAATAAAAGATAGGATTAGGAAATAGAGATGGGAAGGTTGTAATCCTAAAATTTATAGGAAATAAATGTACAATAAATTAGGAGTTATAAAGATTTAAGTAGATTGTAAATGGAGTAACATGACTGATTAATGAGAGTAGTAGGGCAGTTTTGGAGAGATAAGGAAGGATTAATAGGTAAAATTTGAATAAGTAAATAAATGTCCTTAGGAAACATCCATTAAGATAATAATCATTCATTATGAACAAAAAGGACATTTATAGTGATAATAAATAAAACATGCTAGGTAGTAGTTAAATATTATAAGGCAGTATAATTGTCATTAGAGTAAATTATATAGCCTTAAATATGTAAATAGAGATTAGGGGGCTTTTCCCAATATTAAAGCTTAGAATAATTAATTTGATTTAGTGGGTTGGGATGCGAGGTCGGTAGAGTTACACAATAGAAGTCTGCCCTCCACTTACAGGCTACTAGTAGTTGTGTATACTTGCTACTGATGTGGGACATCTCCAACCTTATGACCCATGGGAAAGGGATTTACGTTGCGGATATATTAGGGGGAAATATGCCCATGGGTTTGCCTTGGATTTGAAGCATTAAATGGCCCAGTACTTTTTGGGAAATGGAATCTGCTTCATATCTAATAAGAGGTAGTAAGTAACCAAAGGGGGTATTTTCCTTGACTTACTTAGGTTAGTCCAAACCGAGATGTCAGCTGTGGAAGGTCAGCGGGCTATGTCAGTAGTTGGTACTAGTATTGTTATAGTAGGTCTGGTATATAGGCTTTGACACGCAGCAATCCCAAATGAGCAGTAGCAAAGACTTGGGTTGTGAAGACCCAAAAGTCGACCTTCGAAAATCGGCATCCGTACTTCACTTGTACTCAAAATGCCGTAGATTCAAACGCCGAATCTGGTTCTCTGGAGCTTATAACACCATTAAGTACAACAACACAGCAGAATAAAAATAGATGATATCATATACAATCCAATGAATACAATATCCAGTATGATATACAACAATGATATCAATATGATACAACAATATCAGAGATACAAGAAATAGCAGCGAAAAGAAAAGATAACATCAGCAGCGGATAGAATATCTCCAATAGAATGCTCCAATCCATAGCTAGCGGAAAGCAAGGTCAGTCGTCCAAGGACTGACTAGCTCCAGATAATCTACTCAACTTGAATATCTGAAAACCCTAACTCTAGACTGCTCGTGTGAAAAATTATGAGCACCCAGAGTTTAGGAAAGGAACAATAAACTCCGAGTCAGTCGTGGGACTGGTGTGAGCAACAAAAAAAGTTTATCTTTCAAACAACAACAAAAGAATTTTAAAGTCAATTCGCAATGCTTTTGAAAAATGAAACTACCATAAGGCCTCCCGCCACACACACAATGCAAACGCAGAATTGGAGGAGATTTCTCCTTATGATAGTCAAAGATGCTTACTACACAAAATCAAATCCTTTTTTATATTATTATTAGTGCATAGTGGAAAACATTTCGAAAGTATAATATTAATCTTAGCCAACATACGACCAGTATCGTATGCCTACTATAGCTACTATGTTCAATAGCAGGTTACCGCCACATTCCATAGCAGGTTATACAATTGCAATCGCAAAGGTTCGTATTGTTTCTTTGGATTTCCAACAAATGGTCAGGCTAAGGAACTTCCTTTCCTACTGCCGAATGGGATCGCCTCTGGATGGACGTCCCGAGAGACAAACTGCTCTCTGCCAACACAAGGCCGGATTACCCCTGTACCAGGTAACTCACGAATATGCCATCTCCCGGTCCTTTGGGACCTTTATCCGAGGTGCCTCGATCAAACACACAATCACAATAAATGAGATCGGAGTATCCACATAGGTTAAATACCAGGGCTCCATACCTGATACCACCCTTTTCTAGAAGGAAATGACATACCCTAAAGGGCGCGACCCTCATAACCTTGCCGCATATTCCTGTTTCGACCATTTCCGGGTTGTGAGGTCCGAAGAGGTCTCGTCCACAAAGCTACGCTTTGTCACAAAGCCATGCTTTGGGTCAACAGATGATCAAAGAAATGATCACAAAGATAAATGATCAAACAAATGATCACATCACAAATGATCAAACGATGATCATCACACAGCAACACTCAGCATGCCACATTACCAAATTGGGAATATATCGTTGATAACCTTCAACTACATAACCTCTGAGCTCGTACGTCTCAGAGAAGGGTGTTAAGCTAAGAGAATAAATTCTCCGCCACCAACAGAAATGTATTTGAAAGAAATCAGCTTTATATCTCAAAATGTAATGTCAGACATGTAACCATACAAGTCTGTTCCGGGTTCGAATAGAACCGAAGGCACTTCCAAAGAAGCCCTTGCAAATCCGAGTATTCACAATCCCTATCGGACTTCCCATCACTTAGGGAATCTCTATACCAGGAGCTACCAGTGAAGAGACAATCGATAGGTTATCCTATCGTTTTCGCAAACACCCGGTCTTCAACACCGGTCTTCAAATGCTATCCATATACGACATATCACTTATTCGGAATGGGTTATGTGACACAAAGGTCCTTCCCCGGCTAAACCGAATAATGAGCGCAATATTTAAAAATATGTGGATATTGGGATTTCAGTTAAGTCACAACTTATTACCCAAACTTTCTTTACAAATGGTTTAACAAATTACCATTTTCAAATCTTTAAACAAAAAGATTCATTTTAACAACCTAAACGGTTTAAACAATTTCCACACTTTAATCTTTTAAACAAAAGATTCATTCATAGATTTTCCAAATTAATTTTCATTTCAATTTGATTAACTCGTTAAATCTTTAAATCAAAGATTTAACTCATAGCTTTCAAAACAATTTTATTTCGAATGGTTTAAATAAACCACCATTTTAAATCTGTTAAAAACAAACAGATTCAATTCATAGCTTTCAAAAAGAATTCATTTATAACTTGGAAAACCATTTTTTCAATTCAAACTTGAAATTCCTTTAATTAAACTGGAATTTCATTTCTTATCTGAAAGCTTTTATTCTTTTAAAACAAACAGTTTCATTTCGGAAAATCTGATCTCATTATACAAGTTAAAATCTTTGGGTTAAATTCAAATTCTCAAAACCATACTTTTAAAATGATTTAACTTCATATAAACACATTTATATCATCTTTAATCCCTAGTTTCAAATCACAGGATTCAATTTCAAACTTGAATTAAAATTTAAATCAAATTATTTAAATTTTCAAAACTCGATTAAGTTATTCAAAATAACTTTTATCTTTGAAATTCCATTTCAAAAGCTTTTCACTTTAAACCCAAATTTCCAATTTCAAAATCAATTGAAATTAAAATTTCAATTTCGAAAATATCAAATTTAAATTATCTGTGACTTAACCGATTTCCACGTGAAATCCATATTTGTGTGTGTAAAGGTGTAGTCCAGGGGTTTAACACAATAGTGCAACACAATGAATCATCACAGATCAAAATACAGGATATAGTTGATAAGCGGTATTAACTATCACGCTTATCGCTCATTCACAGATCACAGATATATATCATAGATAATTAAACTACAGATCACAACATAAATCAGGATGTATCACAAAGTATCATATATCAGGGATATCAAACAATTCAACATTCCATAGAATCTAAACATTCATAAGTAAGGTCAGTCAATTGTCTGATTAATTTAAATCAGATAAGTCATCAATCATGGTTAATTAACATAAATTAATTTCAAATCATTCGATTAATTGTCCTTTAATCATTTATTAATTAAATTAATTATCCTTTAATTATTAAATAATTAACCTGTAATCATCTTCTCTTAATTACTTTCACTAAGTAATTACTATTTTTATTAAATCATTCATTAATTACTTTATCAATTACCTTAAATTACTAACTAATTTACTTTAATTAATAAATCCTCAATTATAAATTAATTTAATCTTAATTATAACTAATTATCCTTTAACTGATTTTTTTTAATTATTTATGAATAAATCTTAATTAAAAATTATTACTTACTTGATTATCATTAACGATATAAACCGACTTACTTTTAAGTTAAAAATTTGGAAACGTTTGATTTTTATTTTCTAAATCACTTATGAAGTTTCATTTAAAATAACTTGTTACAAATATAAATTTAGAACTTAATTGTTTTAAAAAATCCTTTATTCAAAACTTTTAATTTATAAATTTGAATTCAAACTTCAACCTAGATTTAAACCCTGTCTAAATCTATATACAAATTTAAGTTTCGTTAAATTTGTTTAAAAGCTCAAACAGCTTGCTACCAGTTTTTTTCTTTCAAGCCTGGAACAAACAACAGACTCGAGCCAGACCAAAGTTACTTCGAGACTTCCCTCCCTCTGCTTCGAGTCACATACTCGAACGACTCGAGTCTTTCCCGAGTTCAAATTCTGCAACGCAAACTTCTCCTGACATTCAAAGTGCACCGTGCACGTTCACGTGCAGGGCATCTCTGATCAACTCCAGACGTTGCCTCGACGTCGAGCAGGTCGGCGATCACCCATACTCCTCTCCCCGATCGCCAGAGCTTTGTCTTCATCTCGAATTCGAAATCGAACTCGAATTCGAAACCTGGAACAACATATTCCCACCATCACCAGACCTGTCATCATCCCTTCCTCGAAATTCCGACCACTTGAACTCCAGCGCCTCCGGCCATAGCACCGACTACTTCACCTCTACCAATTCCCAAACCCTCGCTTAACTCGATGCTCCAGAGGAAACAAACAAAGCCAAAACCCACAACTCAGATAAACTAGGTTTAGGAAATTAAAATGACCACCACTGCCACCACCGGCCCTCGATCATCCACCGACCAATTTTCCTCCATTCACCCGTCATTCCTCGATCTCCAGACAGAACTCCAAACTCCCAGTACCCAGAGATCAACAGAAAACACTTAAAAACTCATTTATGGTCAAACTAGCAATACTCTCCAATCTGACTACTAAAAATAGTGATTTTAGTTTTAAAAATCAAATTTTGGTTTAAGTAATTGATTCATATGAAAGGGATGCGGAAGATGATCTTAAGGCTATTTAACACTAGAGGGGGGGTGAATAGTGTTTTAAGAATTTCTTTAAAACTTCTTTGATTTAAATTGAATTAACTAACTTAATGCAAATACACAATCACAGATCAAATCACAGAATCACAAACAGATGCAAATATAAATAAAAAGCAAGTAAAGGAAAGAACACACCAGGAATTTTATACTGGTTCGGTGTTACCCTACATCCAGTCCCGCACAACCCATACGGCTTTCTATTCAATAATAATCTAGATTACAATCCCTCGATTCCAAGGCAATGAGGTACACCCTCCAGATTCTCAGGTCTCTGGGTAGAACCACTTGATTCACAGGACACAAGTTCACCCGATCGATTTCCAAGGACACGATCACACCTTTATAACCCTAAACAAGTTTCTTTGAGTACAAATGTATCTATAACTCTGATAAGCACTGAGATTCTTTGAAAAGAGTGGCAGAGAATCAAACTAGAGATATTCTGGTTTGATTCACTTAAGATTTCGGCAGAATATGGATAGGATGATTAGAAAATAAGATAAGAGAATAAAGAGGAGAGAAAATAAAGAAAGTAGTTACTGGAAAACGTTCATAACAGTCTCTATTTATAGAGAATGAATGGATGTGTCCATTCAAAGAGATTTAAACGAATAGACACTTCTTTTGAAAACAACCTTTGCTATAACGGGAAGCATGTCGACATGACGAGTAACTATGATGTCGACATGGTCTAGTAAAAATGATGATTTGCTTTTCTTTGAAAATGATGATTTAAAACCTATGCAACTTTATTCAAATGGACTCTATGTATTTGTAGAAGGTATTTAGAAGTAGAAATACTTATGAATATATATATGTATATATACTAAAATATATTTAAAATCAAGGTAAAAAAACTAAAGTAAATATAATATTAAAATAGATTTTGAGGCTAAAATATCAAGGACAATTTTGAAATCAAAATATAACAAAATGATAAATATGATTTTGAGGCTAAAACATTTTTGGAAATACGAACGAAGGTTTTTCTTTTGAAAAGGAATATTTGAAAATCATTTTATGAAACAAGAGATAATTTTGAAAATCATTTTGAATCAAAATTAGTGAATAACAAAATAGGGCTACTATCCGTTCCACTAGATATTTCGTGAGTTCCATCTCACTAGGGTTCCATCCCTTTAACAAGAACGAAGTGGATTCCATTCCACGAGTAAATTGGATAAAAAAGAATGATAGTGCTTTCAAGGAGTTTTAACAAATATCTAACCTAACTATATTATTTGTCTTGAACTCTTGAATATCTTGAATCTCATGAGTCTTCAATCTTGAACTCTTGATCTTTGTCTTCTTTACTGTACAGTCTTCTTTTGTTGATACCTGCATATAGATTTCCTGCACATATATATTTTATAACACTTCTATAGTTGTTGTCATCAAAACCACTATCCTATGGACTAACATCATATACCTGAATCCCTCAACCATAATAATTGATTTTTTTCTTAATTAAGTGTTCACTGCTGTTTTATTTTTTCAGAGGCCAAAACAAATTAGTTTAACTTAAACCAATTTTAAACTCAAAACTATGATAAAACAAACCTATTTTGTTTAGATACTAAGCCCTAACAACCAATAGATCAAGCAGAAAGGATTTTTGGAAGTAAAACATGAGCTTAAATCCCAAATACAGAGGTGTGTTACAGGTTATCAACACACATACATAAAGTATCACATATACACAGGAATGCATTAAGATATATACACATCTCAGACAATAATTAAGCAACATATATACTTAAGTATTTTAAAATTTAGGTTACTCACCTTTGTTTTCACAAAAAGGAAGAACAGAGCTGCTTCATTTGAATCAGGATTTTATTCTTGTTTTCCCAGACTTTGATTTCCAGATTATTTAAGTTTGTATATATGGAAGTATTTGTTATTATCTCTGGTTTGCAGTGTTGAATGAATTGAATTTGAAATGAGAAGATGTATATGTAGAAGGAACAGATTACAGGGAAAGGTGATATTTTATTTGGTACAAACTTTAGCAGTGATATTTTCTTGCTTTGTCTACTGATGTCTGGTTTGGTGGCTAAAGAGATGATATTTCGTGCGTTAATTGCTTTAGTCCCTTGATCTTTTAGCCATACTTCATTCCATACTTATCTTATATTTAAATATATTATCTTGCATTTGTTAGCATATTGATCCAAATACTGTTTGGGCCTTTTAGCCTTTTCTTATGCTTTCTATCTATATAAACCTATCTCTGTAACCCTAATGTTATCAATCTTTTTGCTCAGCCGTCTTGCTGAATAATATGAATTATCTTCTTCTTCTTCTTATTTGATTTTACAAACGTTTTACAAATGTTTACATGGTATCAGAGCAAGGTTCCTGTTTCTGCCCACTGCCTCGTCGCTGCCTCAGTCCGAAACCCTAGCCTGCCTCAGCCCGAAACCCTAGCCTCGTCGTCGCTGCCTCTGTCATCGACCTTGTCCCCAGCCTGCTGCCCTAGTCCCCAGCCTGCCTCGTCCCCAGAGCCTCATCCCCAGAGCCTGCCTCATCCCTAGCCTACTGCCTCGTCCCCAGCCTGCTGCCTCGTCCCAACCTGCCTGCCTCGTCCCCAGCCTGCCGATCTCCCCAAATCCTGCAACCCTAGAACCCTGAAACCCTAGCACACCGAAACCCTACCCTGTAGAAACCCTAGCCTGTCCCTGTCTCGAAACCCAGTTCCCCGAAACCCTAGCTCAATTGATACCAGTCTCGACCTGAAGCTGTTGCTGACTTCAAAATATGGCAGGAGGTGATGATTCATTACAGGCTATTAGTGTTCGTTTAGATGGAAAAAACTATTCTTATTGGAGTTATGTCATGAAAAATTTTCTGAAAGGAAAACAGATGTGGGGATATATTTCTGGTGTTATTGTGGCTCCTGAAACTGCTAATGTTGAATCAATGGAGAAATGGGATACCAACAATTCAAAGATCATCACTTGGATTAATAATTCCGTTGAGAATAAAATTGGTATGCAATTGGCTAAGTATGATACTGCTAAGCAAGTTTGGGACTATTTGGAGCGACTTTTTGTGCGCTCTAACTTTGCCGTTCAATATCAATTAGAGGCTGATATTCGGTCATTGTCTCAGAATGATCGAAATATTCAAGATTTTTATTCTGAAATTACTGCTCTTTGGGATCAATTGGCTATGACTGAGGATGCTGAGCTTAGGTCATTTGCTCCATATATCGCTCGTAGGGAGGTACAACGTCTTGTTCAATTGTTGAAGGCTCTTCGACCAGAGTACGAGCATTGTCGTGCGTCCATCCTACATCGCACTCCTTTACCTTCTGTTGACTCTGTTCTACATGAATTATTAGCTGAAGAAACTCGCTTGAAGTCTCAAACTGAGAAAGTTGCACAGACCTCTTCTGCATCTGTTTTTGCTACGGGGATTTTACCAATCCCGTCTCAACGCAACAAGATAAATATCAAGAATGGTCGTGATTGTAATTACTGTAAACAACCAGGCCATTGGAAAAATCAATGTCCTGAATTATTGGCTCGTCAAAAAAATCAAAGTTTTAAGCAAGGTGATAGATCGCAACAGCAACAACGTGGTAGCCAACAACAGTCCTTCTCTACTGCACAAGGATATGGACAGTCACGTGGTAGTTCCCAGCCTAAGACTGCTGCATTGGTACATCCTTCTGGTGAATCAGGTGTGGATTCCTCTATGGACTCTCTTGCAGAACAATTTCAGAAGTTCCTTGCTAGCCAGTCTTTGTCTCAAAACATGACTGCTCCTCAGTCTCAGCACTTTGCTATGTCAGCTCCCTCCATATCAGGTTTGAATTCTCCTTTGTGGATTTTGGATTCTGGTGCTTCATATCATATGTCCCATGATTGTTCATCATTTATATCTATGTCTTTTGATTCTCGCTCACCTTCTATTTTGACTGCTGATGGCACACCTTTGCCATTAACAGGAATCGGTACAATTCAAACCACACACGTTTCCCTCCCAAATGTTTATTGCATTCCAAAATTAACTATGAATCTTGTGTCGGTCGGACAACTTTGTGATCTTGGATATCTTGTTCATTTTTCTTTTACCACTTGCTCTGTGCAGGATCCCAACTCCAAGAAGTTGATTGGGACAGGCCGTAGGCAGGGCGGTCTCTATGTTTTGGATGACTTGCACATTCCAAGTCATGCCGCTGCTGCTAGTATTGACCTTTCTTCTTTTCATTTAACTCCATTGTCTTCTAAGTTTTATTTGTGGCATTCTAGACTTGGTCATATTTCAAGCTCTCGTCTTAAATTCTTATGTAATTCTGGTGTTTTGGGAGATTTACGTTCTCATGATATTTCAGATTGTAGTGGTTGTAAACTTGGAAAATTTTCTGCTTTACCCTTTAATCAAAGTGTTTCTACTTCCACTGCCCCTTTTGATTTAGTTCACTCTGATGTTTGGGGTCCAGCACCCATCCCCACAAAAGGTGGGTGCAGATATTATGTCTCTTTTATCGATGACTATACTTGTTATTGTTGGGTTTTTCTAATGAAACGTCGTTCTGAGTTTATTGATATATATACTACCTTTCAAGCATATGTTAAAACATAACACTCTGCTATTGTTAAATGCTTTCGTTCTGATTTAGGGGGGGAATATACTAAGGGAGACCTTTCTAACATATTCACGGCTGATGGTACTTTGCATCAGTCTTCGTGCACTGATACCCCGCAATAAAATGGTGTTGCTGAAAGAAAACATAGACACATTGTTGAAACTGCCCGCTCTATGATTCTTTCAGCTAGCGTTCCAAAAGAATTTTGGGGAGAAGCTGTTCTTACTTCCGTTTATCTTATTAATAAGATCCCGATTTCTCATAATTCTGGTATTTCTCCTCATGCCAAGTTGTTTGGTCAAACTCCCGATTACTCTCACCTAAAAGTGTTTGGTTCCACTTGTTTTGTTCTTCGTCCACACGTAGAGCGTACAAAATTATCTTCGCGTGTTGCTATATGTGTTTTTCTTGGGTATGGTATTGGACAAAAAGGCTATCGCTGTTATGATCCTTCTTCAAATAAACTATATGTTTCTCGTCATGTTTCCTTTATTGAGCATATTCCCTTCTATTCTATTCCAGCTAGTCCTCATAGTATGACTAAGTCTGATCTTATTCACATTGATCCATTTCCTGTTGATAACCCCTCTGATTCACCACCCATTACCATTGATACACCGTCATCCATACCTCTGTTCCTCCTCCTTCTATAGGTGACACCTTATCTCCTGCTACTACGACTGTTCAAACACCTCCTGCGATTACAGATCCTGTTCAACCTCGCTATCCCACTCGCATACGTAAATCTACTCAATTATCAGATTTTGCTTACTCTTGTGATACTCGGGCTTTTGCTTCATTTCTTGTTTCCATTGACACTTTCTATGAGCCTTCTTCTTACTCAGAGGCTGTTCGTTCTCCTGTGTGGCAACGTGCAATGTCTGAGGAAATGTCTGCTTTAGACAAAACTGGTACTTGGGATCTTGTATATCTTCCTACTAGGAAGAAAACTATTAGTTGTCGATGGGTATATAAGATTAAAACCAAGTCAGATGGTTCTATTGAGCGATACAAAGCTCGTTTAGTTGCTAAAGGATTTGCCCAAGAGTATGGCATGGATTATGAGGAGACATTTGCTCCTGTGGCTAAGATGACATCTGTTCGGGTTCTTATTGCTGTTGCGTCCAGTCGTAAGTGGGACATCTCTCAAATGGATGTTAAAAATGCTTTTCTTAATGGAGATCTTAAGGAAGAAGTTTACATGGTTGCTTCACCTGGTGTTTCTCATGCTCCAGGTCAGGTTTGCAGGCTTAAGAAAGCTCTATATGGTCTTAAGCAAGCACCACGTGCTTGGTATGGGAGATTTTCGAATGTTGTTACATCACTTGGTTTTACCTCTAGTCCCCATGATTCAGCACTTTTTGTCAGATTGACTTCTGCAGGCCGTATTCTTCTTCTACTATATGTAGATGATATGATCATTACAGGTGATGACAGTAATGGTATTGTGAGCATTAAAGCCACATTGTCTCGTTGTTTTGATATGAAGGATTTGGGTCATCTACGTTACTTTTTTGGCATTGAAGTAGCTTCCTCAGAAAAAGGCTATCTTCTTTCCCAATCCAAATACGCCACTGACATTATTCATCATGCTGGTCTTACTGATACACGTCATGTTGATTCACCACTTGAGGTAAATGCCCGATACACTCCGACCGATGGGAGTCCTCTTTCTGATCCCACTTTATATCGTTCTATTGTTGGTTGCCTTGTATATCTGACCATCACTCGTCCAGATATTGCCTATGCTGTTCACATTGTTAGCAAGTTTGTATCTTCCCCTACCTCTGTTCATTGGGCTGCTGTTATGCGCATTCTTTGTTACTTGCAAGGAACACTTTATCAAAGTCTTTTATTCCCATCGACCTCATCTTTGGAGCTTCGTGCTTTCTCTGATGCAGATTGGGCTGGTGATTCAACGGATAGAAAATCCACAACTGGCTTTTGCATATTTTTAGGTGATTCCCTTATTTCATGGAAGAGCAAGAAACAGGATGTTGTTTCTCGGTCTTCCACTGAGGCAGAGTATCGTGCTATGGCCTCCACTACATCTGAGATCATTTGGTTACGCTGGCTGTTGGAGGATATGGGTGTTTCGATTTCTTCTCCCACTCCTATGTATTGTGACAATAAGAGCGCTATTCAAATTGCTCACAATACTGTTTTTCATGAGCGCACCAAACATATTGAGATTGACTGTCATTTCACTCGGTATCACTTGCTGCATGGAACTATTTCTCTGCCTTTTACTTCGTCATCGACGCAACTTGCAGATTTCTTCACGAAGGCTCACACTATCGAACGTCATAGATTTTTCATTGGCAAACTCTCGATGCTTCTTGCTGTACCATCGCGTGTTTGAGGGGGGATGTTAGCATATTGATCCAAATACTGTTTGGGCCTTTTAGCCTTTTCTTATGCTTTCTATCTATATAAACCTATCTCTGTAACCCTAATGTTATCAATCTTTTTGCTCAGCCGTCTTGCTGAATAATATGAATTATCTTCTTCTTCTTCTTCTTATTTGATTTTACAAACGTTTTACAAACGTTTACAGCATTAAATACTTTGATACTTTGTTCCCATGCTTAGCCCATGTCTTCATACTTTATCTTTGATAAAGCACATTTCTGTGGTGGCTGCAGCTTTGTTTTGGTGGCCGAAATAATGTAAATTGTGTGCTAAAGATGTCGGCACTTATTTCTTTTGTTTATATTTTTATATCCTTTCCTTCATACATACTTCATTTGTTTTGTTGACTATGCATTTTGATTTCGGCTGGAGATATTAGTGGCTTGCATTTATTAACTTGTCTTTATTTCTTTCTTACCTGTTTACTTGTTTGCATACTTGTATTTGTATTTGTTTGTATATAAGTTCTTATAAATTTTTGTTTATAATTCTTCTTTTGCCTTATGGCTTTGTAATATAAATAAGTTCCTATTTTAATATGTTGTTAAATTTCTAACAATCGTATTTACTTGATATTTTTCTTGTATTTCTCTAGATATATTTATTTTATAAACTCAAATTATTATTAAACCATATATTCTAATATTTATTATTTATTATTAAACCATTTATTTAGTATTTAAATTCAAATCAAATATATATATATATATACATATATATCATTTCAAATTCACTCATATATGCTTAAACACATATATATTCACATATATTTTTAACTTTTAAATCATTTATACAAAATTTATTTTAATTCGGGGAAACTCGCATCACTTTACAATTAATTTCACAATTTTTATTCAAAAATTAATTTAATTATCAACTTAAATTTATATAAAATCCGAGGTCGTTACATGGGTTATGCCCTGATGGATTTCAATTTCAACTAGTGTAGAATCTATATGGGATATGCGTGAACCTTATGGTAGAGGAGTAGATGAAAAATTAGTTTAGTGGAGGTGGACTAGTTAACCCTTATATGAGTCTTTGAGTGACGGTAGTAGTACGAGAATTAAATTATATATTATATTATAAAGTCGTATATAGGAGTCTTCGGTCTCTTTAGCTAGGACCGATAGACCAACGTTGATGATGTGAAAGGCCTGTTTCATATTAAAAAGTATTAAGTGGTTGGGGTTTTGGGTAGAGAAATGATTAGAATGTATATATCTACTTAGGTATATGTACATATAGCATTCCTTAGAAAAGGTTAGGGTAGATATATTGTACGCACATATATTAAATCGAACAGATTAGCCATAAATAACAGACATAACATTTAGATGGAAATCAAATGGTGTAAATTTATGTTATGGATAAAGTATGCAATTTTCCAATCCCTAGAAACTTGTTCTAACCCCCTCCGCATTACAACCCACATGATAAACTTAGAGGAACATGTCACTGGAGCAAGATGGAACGGTTGATGGAGAAGTCTTTATATTCATGCTCGGTACATATAAGGCGATTGGATGTCCAAGGAATACCATTAATTCCGAGGTAATGGCCTCGGTCAATATTTATATCCTATTATATTTTCTATTTCGATGTGAGTTTAGTCTGATCGAACTCTGATATACTTATGTTTATTACATGTTACCAAAACCAACAATCTGTACCCTAATGGATTTGGTATCAGAGCTTACGTTAGTCGATCATTGGGATTAGGATATTCTGAGAGTACACATTTGTATTTTTCTAGCTATAAATACATATTATATGTCGAACTCTATAAATTCCGATCATGGAATAGTTGCGACCATATTCCCAAAGGATGGACGAGGCGATTATGAGCAAGGAAATTTTTTATAAAGTTAATTTTTTTTGCAGCTATCCCAATTACCCCATGGAGCATTGGCTGCACGTGAGGCATTAACCTAATAGAGCATGCGCACGACATATGGAAGGATCCCGAAGAGTGGATGGTGTTTGACTTGATTATCGAGGCATAGCTACCGTATGATTATGGATTTTGATGTATTGGCAGTTGAAGATGCAAATTTTATCTAAACAAGTGGGAAATAAGAGTCTATATGTCGAAAACATCTAGAACCAAGTTGTCGCAGAGAATGTTCATCAATCACCATAAGATGATGAACTAGATTTTTATTTGGGAGAGTAAAGTCCATTTCTGAGTCTGACCCCAAGAGAGAGAATTTCATAAAATATTTTAAAACGTTTAAGTGGGGTTTTCAAATGATTTTTCCCAAGGGTCTATTTGGAAATTATTGTTTTGAAAAGTAGGAAAGTTTAGAATTTTTATTTTTAAATTTAGCAGTGCTAAAAGGTCTTAATTCTTATATATATATATATATATATATATATATAGTAAAGTAAATGTTTGATTTTGTCTTCAAAAGGTGTTTTTGGGCGGAAAAGAGTTTCTCATTTTTGAAACAAATTGAAATGAGCATATGTATAGCTCAACGATGTTTCCTGTTTATAAAAATTGAAAGTTTTTCAAATTTCTCTCTCTTTAAGGAGCGGATAAAATAGAAATGGCACTTAACTTAGTTGGGGTTTGTAGTTAAGAAATGTGTTGATGCCTGCCAGTGAATATGAGGAATATTCTCCTATTAAAATAATACGGAGAATAGTAGTTGGAATATTTTTGGGTTTTCGAAGTTGTTGATGGAAAATGCAGTATAAGTTAGGAATACTGCGAATGATTAAGCAATAGGTTCGTAAAGCTAGATGATAAGCTTAGGCACCGTCATGAAGAGGGCAAGAATTCTTCAGATCGTGTCGGACAAAAGGAGACAATGCAAAACAATAAGAATAATAAAAATTATTAATTAACTCGAGTTGAATAGGGTCCAGGTTCACCTAACGTCCGAAATTTGGCAACCAGTCGACCCTTAGCGGTCGATTGGTAGCCCTAAGTGGTTAACCAGTTACCGGGTTGGAGGCACAACCCGAACCTAGAACGCGACTTATAAGTCGCATCCAGTTGCCTCGTTTTAATCGATCCCCCTCCTCTTCTTCAACCAATCCCCTTACCTCCTCCCTCCAATTAAATGCCGCTACTCCTCTTCCTTTCCCTACGACGAGCAACGCACAACCCTTTCTGCATACAGTAAAGCCTCTCCAGTAGCAACAGCAGCTTCCCACCCAAGCATCAATTTTTGCGCACTAGTTCTAGCCCTTCCACCTCTCCAAATTTGAACCCAATCTCCCCACTCCGACCGCTACTCAGCCCATGGCACCACCTCAAACAACCGATTCTTTCTGATGCCATTTAGGTCTCACTCCTCAAGAAATCGCTTGGCTAGATCAAAACGATCGAAAAATCTCTATTTACTTGGCCTCAACAAATTTCACATTTATTTAAGGACAACTAGTAAAATTTAGGGATTTCGTCGCCTTTGGACTCGAGGAATTATTTACAGCAGTCGGATTAGCATCGATCCTCCACCACGCCACTTTTGAGCAGGAAGTCTACTCTCGTTGCATGGGGCTATTTGACGCCCATTAGCTATACAACTTTGATGATGATATCAGTAATCTTAAGTCGAAAGTGAAAGGAGTCAAGATCAACCTGTCCAACGACCATTTCGGTGAGATTTTAGGGATAGCTGCAGAGGAAGCGGACTTGAAGGATGTTGAGATGACTGATCTGGAGATTCCATAGTGGATCTTTTCTGGAGATATCAGTGTTTAGAGGTGTATCACCCTTAATTTTGATTAACATTATTTAGCAAATTTAATTAGGTAAATAAAATAAAATAATGTATTAGGATAAAGAGAATAAGATTTATAATTAGATGTGGTCATGCCTTAAATAATTGGTTAATACGGTTAATTAAACCATAAGGAGTAGGAGTAATAATGTGATCGGTAAAATAGGAATAATCACTTATTTTCTAACCATAACTCTTCCTCTCTCATTATCCTCATTCCATTTCACTTCATACAAACTAAAACAAACTTGAGGCCAGCCATTGCTAAGGAGAACAAGAGGAGAAAAGAAAGGAAAATCACATTTAAAGCTAAGGAAAATTTAATCAACACTTATCTCAAATCTCTTTTAACAATCAAGGTGAATAATAGTTATCCATCTCACTTTTTCTTGTTTGTTTCGGTTTTATGCTTAAACCTGAATTATATAACGACATTATGCCAAGTTATAATTTTTTTTGCATTATATGCATGTTTGATAATTTATTGGATTATTTATGAAATTATTTGATTGGTTTTAATTGTAGAAACCTAGTTATGACCTCCAATCGACTTGAAATTTGCATATGATGTTTGAAACATTCACATGGAGATGGGTTTTAAATTTCATAATTTTCCAAGTTTGTATAAATATTTTCTGAATTTCCTGAGTAAGGAAAAGGATTTATTAGGTTATAATTATTAAAAATAATTAAAGAATTATTTGGCTCCGAAACTTTTATATATTAAAGAATATGTTAATTCTGATTTTTATTGATTTTTGGGGATTTTTCCAAAGTGATTATGAATTTCTATGTATTTATTATGCTGGAAAAGCATTTAAAGTAATAATAATCAAGAGTTTTAATTAGTTAAGTTGGTAAATGTTTTTGGAAAGACAATACTAATTTGCAGCAGTTTATGGAAAGAAATCGGTAAAGTTTGTTTTTAACCAATAGAAAATTGACAAGGGATTAGAGTTGGTTAAAATAAATTCCTTTATATAGAAATAAAATAGTTTTCATATTAATTACAATATTGCCATGTCGTATTCATTTCGACATCAATGGTTTTGTAACTCATCAGAACCATTTCGACATCCCTTTTCTTTTTGTTTTTGAAACTCCTACCACACGGTATTGATGCCGTAAGTCTTTAACCTTAAAACATATGCTTTAAAGGCTTTGATGTCGCACGTCTTTATTTTCGACGACCTTCAAGTAGCGACGTAGCAGCCGTAGTTTTTTGAAGCCGATATCAAATGTTTTAAGGTTTTGATGTCGCAAGTTGTCATTTTCGATATAAACTATTTTGTAGCATAATAGCCAAATACCATATTTTCGACATCACAGTTTTTTTTTAAGTATTGATGCCGTAAGAAATATATTTCGACTTGAGTAATTAATGTCGTAGCTTGTTAGCTCCAACATCACATGTTTTTCCCTATTTTCGACAACCAGATTATGTGGCTTTAATGTCGCAACTCTTTTATTTCAAAATTAATGCTTTGTGGACAAAGAAACCTTGATACTTGCAAATATAATAACAAGTTTCATAGGTCCGACAACCTATATACTTAGATTATATGACAAGAATGATTTTGGTCCTATGGCCTTAAGTTTTATAAATCAGAATACTTTATTATAACTTCGATATTTAAAAGGGGAAACTACCTATATCGGCCGTATTGATGTTGCATTTTATCAATTTAAATAGCTTATTTGATGACTTGATAGCCTAAGGTTTTAGAGGTGCGACAACCTCCTATTGATTTCAAAATTATTGAAATCTATTTCAAAGAAGGACATATTTTGGCATAATACTTTATTTTCCTTGTTTTAAATATGATTTCAACTAATAAATCATTTATAAAGATTTAGGTTTTCAAGGAAAATAAGGTATATTTTAGCCCAAGGTTTTACATGAAAATTATTGTTATCACCATTAGATAAATTGTGATAGGATATCTTGGCTCGAGGATTAAAGATTAGAAAACCAGATAATGAGACTGGTGTAGGGTTGTGGCCTATGCTTCAACTGTTAGCCCCTAGTAGATATTGATCCATAATTCTAGTGAGTAGGGATTTGTTGAGGGTAAAGCTAAATGTAGGTTTACCCACAGAAGTGAATCTATAACTTAGATAGGTTATTGGTTTGCTTACAAAATAATTAGACTCATAGTGAGCCTAGCAAAACTATAAGATAAACAGATAGTCGGGTTTAGATTAAGAAGATTGTGTTTGGACAGACAGTGCAGATTCCTCCTAGTGGTAATTTGGAAATTTGGTATATCTGGTAGGCCCAAGTTAGCCATATAGGTTAGTAGTAACCTTGGAAAAACTATGAAGTAGGAATAAATAGTTTATTGATTTAGACAGACTGGTCAGATTTACCCATGTGGCATTCATGCATATGATTATTTTATGTTTATCTAACCATTTTGATTTCAGGAGCATGATTTTGATTGACATATTTTTAGAAGATATTAGTGAGGGAAAAAACGTTTTGTTCAGCGGCATGATCTTACTAGATATCTAGTTTCGAGATGGCATATTATTATTCGTACCAGACTTTTTATTTGATCCAAATTTTTTTCCCTTTTAACTCTCGGGTGCTCATTTGAGTAGTTCGAGAGTAAGGTTTATAGGTTTTTAGGTTGACGAATAAAGATTCCTAAGACGTGCAGAAAATAAGTTAGATGTGTTAAGGAGATATTTTGTCAACTATGTTATCGTTTCATTTTGTCTAAATGTATGTAATGGCAGAATATGTATCTGTCAAGTAGTAAACTCTAATTAATTAGGGGGCATCTTCATATGCCTCTCTTTGAGTATTTTGTAATAATTATATTTTATCTGAACCTGGACAACATTTGGGATTATGTAATGAATATTAAATTTATAATAAAATGCATTTTGAAAATTTTCATATTCCTGTGCTTCTGATATTATTGATATGATTAATATAACCACATTTTGTCTCTGGAAATTAATACTATGGATGACTTCAACATCTGTAGCGCTTAGTTTCAGGCCTTAAAGTGGGTATCAGAGAAAAGGTTTACGTAAAATTAAAAGAATTTTGAACTTAAAATGAGTGAAAACATAATCTGAATGAGTCAGTGAATAAAATTTGGGTATGAGATAACACTACAGTAACATACTTGTATTTGCTATATATAAGTATATATCCTATCTCTATTCTTCCCTCTCTCTTTGACCATTCTTCCGTATCTCACTAAGGTTCGAATGCATATTTAAGGAAAGTAAGGTATGGAGGCAGGAAATGGATGAGTGAATCTCGGTTGAGGAAGCACCAGAACCAATGGAAATGCCAGGCTCAACACTAGAAGGAATTTGGGTCGACAAGAAACTGCAAAAATGGGTGTTGGAACGCCACCAGTGGATATGAGAGCTACGTATCAGTTCTTGGTTAATATAATGAAAGTTGGAGCTTTAGCTGGATTAGTTGGTGGAAATGCTGCTAATGTAGAAGGAGAAAATCCTGAAGTTCCTATTATCAATAACTATGCTAGACTCGATGGAAAGCCATTTATTGGAACCGAAGATGCTATCGAAGTAGAGAATTGGATATTGCATTGTGAAAGGATTTTCATAGAATTAGGCTTGAATGATGAGCAGAAGAGGAGATTGGCATCCAAACAATTGCAAGGAGCTGCATTGTACTGGTGGAATGGTAAAACCGTGGGAATACTAGAAGAGAACTTGACTTAGGTTGAGTTCAAAAGGAGATTTGAAGAGAGATTTATGTTTGAAATAGCCAAGTCAACTTTGCTTAGAAAGTTTGTTGAATTGGAGCAAGGAGATATGTCAGTGCTGGAGTATGCGACCAGATTTGAAGAGTTGTCTAGGTATGGATATGCTACTATGGACACGGTGATAAAAAGGAACGAGAAGTTTATTAGGGGTTGAAATGGGAGCTTGCTAGGGCAAGACTGTCGCATTTTAGAGACTCATGTGAAGTAGTAATGGAGATGGCAATGAGGAATTAAGAAATGCTTATGTTATTTGGTAGGAACAAACCGACAGAGACTCAGAGTAGTCAAAGTCAGAAAAGAAAGTTCCTTCAAAAGAAGGAAGCTTAGAAGGGTGGAGCTACCAAGAAAGGAAAAGCAAATGTTGTTTGCTTCAAATGTGACAAGAAGGGACACTTTTCCAACGACGTCCATTCTAGAGATGGAAAAAGGTCATTGGAAGGAAGAACATCAGATGTTTCAACTATGACCAAATAGGGCATTACAAGACTAATGTAGAGAACTCGCCAAGGCTGAAAAAGGAAAATTGTTTGCTTTGGAACCATCTACTTCGAGGCCAACAGCAGAAGAAAAGGGAAAGGCTGTGATAGGAGGTATGCTTTTGATTTATGGCATACCTATTAGAGTATTTGTTTGATACTAGTGCATCACATTTTTTATCTCTCATTGTTTGGTAGATAAGCTAAGTTTAAAACCATCATACCCTGTTACTTCCTTAAGGGTTGTGAATCCAACAGGAGGGTATGCAACTCTTGGGATGAGATGCAACCTTTTAGAATTTGAGTTATTAGGTCATTTATTTGCCTGCAGTTTTCATGGTTTGATTTTATGGGCTTTGGGATTATTTTGGATATGGACAAGTTAAGCAAATATGATGCTAGGATATTTTTCCAAAACAGGAAAATATCACCAAGGCACCCTAATAGTAGCGATCAAATTATATACTCAGTAGAGAACACGAATTTTTATTTTTGCGCTTTATTGGGTGCAATGGAGGAGGAAGATGTGGTGTATCGAATTTTTATTGTAAGAGAAATCATAGATGTTTTTGAACCAGCTATAGAATAATTTCTGAAAAGAGCCATCGAGTTCAGAATAGATCTTTTAACTGGAACTGAACCCGTTAGTATACCACCTAGTAGGATGACACCTACCGAGAATGAGTTAAAGATGGAGCTAGTGGACTTGGAAGAGAAGAGTTTGATCAGACCAAGCAGTTCGCCTTAAGGAGTAGCCACGGTATTCGTAAAGAAACTGGATGGGTCGTTAAGGGTGTGTATCGACTATCGTAAGTTGAATGAAAAGATGATAAAGAATCGGTACCCTTTGCCGAGAATAGATGATTTGTTTGATCATTTGAGTGGAGTCAAAGTATTTTTTTAGTTGGATTTGGCGATAGGATTCCATCAATTAAGGGTAGCAGAGTAAAGTATTTCTTTGATGGCATTTCGAACGAGGTGTGGTTCATATGAATGATTAGTCATGCTATTCAGGTTGACTAATGCGCCTACTTTCCTTGAGGATTTGATGAACTGAATTTTCAGAGAGCACTTGGATAGGTTTGTGTTGGTATTTATAGATGACATTTTGGTATACTCTAGGAATGAGCGAGATCATCAGACTCATCTTAGAATTGTGCTTAAGATGTTGAGGCAGCATCAATTGAAAGCCAAGTTTTCGAAGTGTCATTTCCGGAAGAGAGAAATGAAGTTTCTTGGTCATTTAGTTTCGGAGAATGGGTTATTAGTAAATCTGGCTAAGATCGAAGCTGTTAATAATTGGAAGAGACCTACAGTGAATGAGATAAAGAGTTTTGTTGGATTAGCTGGCTATTACCGAAGATTCATCAAAGATTTCTCCTATATAGCGGCATCGATGATTAAACTAACAAGGAAGGATATAAAGTATGTTTGGACCGATAAATGTGAGGAGGCATTCCAGAAGCTGAAACATTTATGATCAATGCGTCCGTGCTAGTTATTCCTGGCGGGAATCAAGATTTGGTGGTGTATACTAATGCATGCGGAACAAGATTAGGAGCTCTGTTGATGTAAAGAGGTAAAGTGATTGCCTACGCTTCTCGACAGCTTAGGCCACACGAAGTTAGATATCAACTCATGATTTGGAGTTTGCAGCTGTGATCTTCGCTTTAAAGGTATGGGGATACTATCTTTTGGGAGAAAGATTTGAATTATTTACAGATCATAAGTCTTTAAGTTATTTATTCTCTTAGAAGGAGTTGAATATAAGACAGCAGCGATGGTTAAAGTTCATAGCAGCTTATGATTTTGGAAGTGAGTATACGTCAGGGAAAGGAAATAAAGTCGTAGATGCACTTAGCAAGAAATATCAGAATGCGGTGTTAGCAATGTTATTGAAAAGCAAGAGCATAAACTCATTTTATTGACTTAAGTAACATTACAACATACACAATGCCTCTAAACCTACAACCTGTTACAATCATCTAGACAGCTCAATGAAAATAAACAAACCAAAGTACAAAATTACAAATTTGCAACACAAATATAAAACTAAGCATTATCACTAAACAAATATAATCCATCTTGATCAGTGATAAGCCAAAAAGAGTAACTATTTGTGGTGTGTAGTTAAGATAGATGGCTAGTTCTAGTCAAGAAACCGTCATGTTGTCATGTTTAGAAGTTCGACCAATAATGATAGAAAGGATTGCTTCTAAGTAGAGAGATATTCCATTACTAGCTGAACGGATTAGAAGACTTGAAAGTGGAACCGAGAATGATGATTTGAAAGGTTTTAGTCTTGACCAAAACAGATGGTTAAGGAAGAATGGACGACTATGTGTTCCAGAGGTTGGAGACCTAAGGAAAGAAGTTCTTAAGGAGTGTCATCGATCGAAGTTTACTATTCATCATGGAGGAACTAAGATGTATTAGGATATGAAGAAAAGTTTCTTCCGAGAAGGTATAAAAAGGAATGTAGGTTTATGGGTGAAGCAATGTTTAAATTACCAGCAAGTGAGAGCCAAGCATCAGAAGCTAAGTGGATTGCTTCAGCCTTTGGATATACCAGTGTGGATATGAGATTCTATATTTATGGATGTCATTGATGGGTTGCTAAGACCGAATAGGAGAAATGAATGTATTTGGGTTATAGTGGATAGGTTAACCAAGATTGCACATTTCGTTCCCGTTAAGTCAACAAGAACGACACTTGTATTGGCTAAGTTGTTTATAAAGAATATTGTTAGACTGCATGGGATTTCTGGTAGTATAATCAGCGATATAGATACTTTGTTTAATAGTGAATTCTAAAAGAGTTTGTAGGAAGTGTTAGGTATCAAGCTGAAGATGAGTGTCGCTTACCACCAATAGACGGATGTGAAGATAGAGAGAGTAAATAAGGTACTTGAAGATTTGTTGAGAGCTTGTGTACTAGATTTTGGAGTGTTATGGAAAGACCATTTGCACTTAGTTGAGTTTTCCTCTAATAATAGTTATCAGGTTAGTATAGGAATGACACCTTTTGAAGCTTTGTATGGAAGGCCACACAAATCCCCCACCTGTTGGTTAGAGACCGGAGATAGATTGATTCTTGGTCCGGACATGGTGAGAGAAGCCACAAAAAAGATTAAGTTAATGCGGACAAGGATGAGGGAAGCTCAGACGAGGTAGAAAAGTTATGTAGATAAGAGATGTAATAACTTAAAGTTTCAGTTGGAGACCATATGTTTGTCAAAGTATCGCCGATGAAGGGTGTAATTCAGTTTGGGAATTCTGCAAAATTGGCACCTAAATTTGTTAGACCATTCCCTATTATAGAAAGGATTGGAAAACTCTCTTATAGGATAGAGTTACTGAATAGTCTGCCAGGATTCCATAATGTTTTTCATATATCACATCTTAGGAAGTACTTTTATGATCCAGAGACTACTATCACTCCGACTGCATTGTAAGATTTAGTGGTGGAACCGAGCATTACTTTGATTAGACATCCAGTTCGTATTATAGCTAGGGATGATAAGAAGTTAAGGAACAAGACAGTCATATTAGTGAAGGTCCAGTGGAGTGATAATGAAAAAGACTATACTTGGGAGATAGAGGACAGGATTAGAGTCACTTATCCTGATTTCTTTTGATGGTATGTTTTTTATCTGTGTTATATGTTCGCTATGCACCTTATCGTAATTTCGAGGATGAAATTCTTTAAGAAGTGGAGTCTGTAACACCTCCAATTTTGATTAACATTATTTATTAAATTTAATTAGATAAATAAAATAAAATAACGTATTGAGATAAAGAGAGTGAGATTTGATAATTAGATGTGGTCATGCCTTAAATAATTGGTTAATAAGATTAATTAAACCATAATGAGAAGGAGGAATAATGTTCGAGGAAAAATATGAATAATTACTTATTTCCTAACCATAACTCTTGCTCTCTTATTATCCTTATTCCATTTCACTTCATACAAACTAAAACAAACTTAAGGCGGACTATTGCTAAGGAAAACAAGAGGAGAAAAGCATGGAAAATCAAAATTAAAGCTTAGGGGAATTTAATCGACACTTAACCTCTAATCTCTTTATCCATCCATCCCACTTTTGCTTGTTTGTTTCGATTTTATGCTTAAACCTAAATTATATGATGATATTATGCCAAGTTATGAACGATTGTTGTATTATATTCATGTTTGCTAATTTATTGGATTATTTAAAAAATTATTTGATATGTTTTAAGTGTAGAAACCTAGTTTATGACCTCCAATCGACTTGAAATCTATGATGTTTAAAATATTAATTTAGAGATGGATTTTTTATTTCATAATTTTCCAAGCTTGTATAGATATTTAATGAATTTACAAAGTAAAGAAAAGGATTTATTTTGGGTTTTAATTATTAAAAAAAATTAATTAATAATTTTTTTCCCGAAATTTTTATATATGAAAGAATTTTTTATTTTGATTTTTGGGATTTTTCCCAAGTGATTATGAATTTATTATGCTAGAAAAGCATTTAAATTAATAATAATTAAGGATATTAATTAATTAAGTTGGCAAACATTTTGGAAGGATAAAACTGATTTGCGGCAGCTTTATGAAAAGAAATTAGTAAAGTTTATTTTTAACCAATAGAAAATTCACAAGGGATTAGAGTTGGTGAAAAGAAAATCCTTTATATAGAAATAAAACAGTTTTCATTTTAATTACGATATTGCCATGTCGTATTCATTTCGACATCAGTGATTTCTTAACTCACCAGAACCATTCCGACATGCCTTTTCCTTTTGTTTTTTAAACTCATATCACACATCATTAATGCTATAAGTCTTTCACCTTGATACCTATGCTTTAAAGGATTTGATGCTGCATGTTTTTATTTTTGATGACCTTCAAGTAGCAGCGTAGTAGCCATAATTTCTTGAAGGCTACATCAAATGTTCTAAGGTTTTGATGCCACAAGTCATCATTTTCGATATCAACTATTTTGCGGCATAATAGCCGAAGTACCATATTTTCGACATCATAGTTTTTAAAGTATTGATGTCATAAGAAATTGATTTCGACTTGAGTAATTGATGCCATAACTTGTCAGCTTTGATATCACATGTTTCCCTTGTTTTCGTCAACCATGTAATGTGGCTCTGATGTCGTAACATTTTTATTTCAAAATTAATGCTTTATGGGCCAGAAAGCCTTGATACTATGCAAATCTAATAACAAGTTTCCTAGGTCTGACAACTTATATACTTACATTATACGACAAGAATGATTTCGTCCCTATGGCCTTAAGTTTTGTAAATCAGAGTACTTTATAACTTTGATATTGAAATTAGGCAACCACCTGTTGATAATACTCTGATTGAACTAAAATCCGAGTTGGTGGCTCATGGTGGAGAAGAGCGGGGCAACGGTTTTTGTATGGATGGAAGACGACCATCACATCACGTTTTACTAGGGGTCGCACTCATGATGGAAATAAGACGAGGAGGTAGAGCACATGGAGGAGGGTTATTTGCAATCGATGGATTGTCGTTTCATAGAGTGGTTGAGGAGGAACCGATGGAGGAAGTTTGTCCATGGTTGCATTCATATGAGTAGGTGTGCACAAGTTTAGGCGGCAAAGTATGTTTGTACAAGAAGGATTAGGGTAAGTTAATTGATTTAAAATGTGTAATTAGCATATTGATTAGTTTAAAATTTCCCAAATTTTATAAATGAAATCTCTCTCATACGAGGTCCAATCGAGATAAAACCTTTTGTGTTGCACTCATAATGGTGATAGCTACACGACGGAATTAGTTTGGTTGAATCTAAAGTAAGAAAAAATTTGAGCTAAAATCAAACGCCATTCGATTTTACTTCAAACGGGAACGCTCCGACTTCAATTGCAATCCGGTGAGTTAAACTCATTTTTTGGATAATCGGTATGATATAGTAAATAAAATTTACTGTTTGTGTTTTGTTGAATTTTTGGCTGGTTTGGTTAAAATATCTGCTTTGAAAGCGATTGTCATTTAAATTGAAATAAAAGAATTTAGTAGAGAAATTCAGATTTCTTGATATTGTGATTGTTAATTTTTAATTATATTCCCGTTGATTTTATTTCAAATATATACCTATTATATAGATTATTAAATGTCAAATTTTGTTAATTTGGCCATACTAGATGTTATCCCGCCTTTTGGCAAGGCCGTGACACCAAAAAGTTGACTGGAAAACTAAAGACAGTTCGTCGTAAAGTTCGTTATACACCGTTTCACCATGGATATCGATGAAATTTGTCCGAGCCCAGATCGGGCCACAATTGATAGGACATGAGAAGCAAAGCCATGAAAGTCAGCAGTCCAAATTTCGGGTTAATTGGAGTTCGTATGAATGAGATATGATCGATGCAAGTTAGAGAAAGTACACTGTTCGTATCCATGGAGGGAGGTTGGATTTCGAATCGATCTGGTTCGAGTCGAACCTTGGCCGTGCTATTCGAATCCATCGGGTTCGTGTTGGTCAGTATGGAGACATTCATCGAAGGATTGAGGTGGTGGACTATACGAAACCATCAGGTTCGTATCCATCGGAATAACGTCGCCTTAATCCATTCGAACGCAGTTTTGTATAGTTCGAATCCATCAAGTTCATATCCCCCTACATACCCTCGTTCGTACCGATCATTTCCCCAAGTACTGCTTCGTATCGATCAGTTTTGTATCCATCTTCAACCACTGTTTCGAATCGGTCAACTCCGCGCCCATGCATACTGCAAATCAATACGAGGCGCATGTAGTTGATTGATTCAAACCCGGGAAAGCATGGAGAAACTCATGGATACGATGCGGCCAACTCGGAGAGAAAAGAGGATCGGCACGAGAAGGGCGCGCCACATCACCACATTGTCACATGCGCAATCGATTCGACTAGGACCTATTCGAACTAATGGATTCGAACCAGACAGCCATCAAGCAATTTGAACTCGTATCAATCATATCTCCCAAATCCCTGATCCAAATGCCACAAAATTTTCACAGTAGCTTCCACACAAGGTAAAGAATGTTTGTGCCAAGTTTCAGCCCGATTGGATCAATTCTTGATGGATACGAAATCAATTCGTATCGATCACAGATCGAGTCGAAACTTGGTGGGACCGGTCGCGTGGGCCCCCTCACGTGCCTGAAGAAGTCTCCCGAAGTTTGAGCGCAATCTCAGCCTCCCACGCCTATAAATAGCCCCCTGAAGCCTACAGAAAAGGGATCTTTTTGGCCATTCAGCGTCCAGACTCTGCCGGATTCAATCCTATACTTCATCACCACTGTTGTATTCGAATTTCAAAGCATTAATCCACTGCAACCTGCTGTAATCAGTTGTAATCATCAAGTGAATATCAATAAGGTTATCAGATTCAGAGTGGACGTAGGCAAGATCGCCGAACCACTATAAATCCTGTGTCATTTACCGTTTTTATTGAGTTTCCTGAGTGATTTGTATGCTTCTTTTTCTACGTATTTGTTATCTGTGATCTGTGATTGCGAACTGTTGCTTTCAATGACAATTGGGTGTTTGTGACTAATTTTGGTGAAAACATTTTGGTGCTTTCACCGAGAGACTGAACTCAGGAGTTCTATCATTTGAAAATTGAATCAGAAGGCTAAGAGATTTAGATCCGAAGAATCATGACAAGACAAACAAGTAGAAGGCAGAGGCCAGAGCGAAGTCAGCACGAAGGGAGTCAAGAGGCTTCCTCAGGAGCAAACCAAGCATCGATCTTCATCACCAGGGATGAGATGGAGACAATGATGAAGAGACAGGAGGAAATGATCCAGAATTTTCTTCAATAGATTGGACAACTTGGAGCGCAAAATCAGGGAGCAACCAGAATCCAGAACGGAGCAGGACCATCTGGCGCAGCGCCGGAGCTGGGGGCACACACTTAGGACATGTTGATCCGAACCCGGGAAGAGAGACAAGGACATCCGAGCAACCTGGCAGCGATAGAGGGATGAACGCTCAGCCAAAGGGGTAGACACCCGAAAGCTCACACAGACTCGGGGGGCAGATCGAAGGTAGTGAACAAGGACTATGGCTTGGAGACAATGATAGATTGGCAGAGATGGTCAGGCGAGCCATGAGAGGCGGATTAGTAAACAGAGATCTTGAAGACGTGAACAGGAGTCCCTTTTCTCCTGCGATTAGGTTGGCTAGGAACCCACCAGAATTCAAACTGCCAACAGTGGAAAGGTATGATGGAAGGACGGATCCTGCGGTCCATCTGACGAGGTATATAAGGCACATGGAAGTGCTGGGGGCATCACAGGAAGTCATGGCCCGGTGCTTTCCATTGTATTTGACAGACATAGCAGCTTTATGGTTCAGACAGCTAGAGAGCGGCTCCATTTGAACATGGACCGATTTGATTGAGAAATTTATGAGGCAATTCAGGGTTCACATTTCAAGATCCAAGAATGTGATGAGTTTGGCAACGCTAAAGTAGAAAGTTGGGGAGTCTTTGAGGAATTTCCTGACGCGATTCAATGCGGCAGCGGCATCGGTGGATCGACCAGATCCATCCATGGTTATGATGGCAGCTGTGTCCGGAGTAGCCGACGGCACAAAATTCAAAAATTCATTAACTAAGGATCTGCCTATGGATCTAGGAGAATTCTATCACGAGGCAGAAAAGTTTTTGCGATTGGAAGACGCTAATGCTGAAAGAGAAGAAGGAGAGGGAATAGAAGTTTATGCACTTAAAGACAAAAAGCCTTTTGAAAAGGATTCAGACCAGGATAAAAGAAAGCGGAAAGCGGAAGGTAATGATGATAGGTCAAAGCGAGTGCGGAGGGAGCCACGTTTCACCACCTACTCAGAGCTGAATGAGAGTTTGGAGCGAATCTACCGAGATACACGAGAGCAAGTCCCCTACCGTAGGCCAACACGAAGGGACCCCACTGTTGACGAGAGGAAATCGGACAGATATTGCTTGTTCCACGAACTGAACGGTCATAACACTAACGACTGTAGACATCTAAAGGATGAGGTGGAAGGGCACATCAGGAACGGTATGCTACTTCAGTATGTGCGGAGGCGAGCTCCAGCAGTGGAGCCAGAGCGACCACCGTCTACATCAGCTAGGAGTGATCTTGAACCAGGGCACCGCTTGGTTATCAATTGATTTAAATAACGATGAACGAGTCGTAAACCTCTCACCAACACGGGTAAGTCATTTACACATGTGTGAGATCATGAGCGGTCCATAGGCATGCTCTGAATGACTATTAACCCTATCGGTGTGGGAGTTTACACTTTAACATCCTTGCTTTGCTTCTGTTTCATCTTGATTTGAACATTTGAACTTGATTTTGTCTAACATTTCTGCTAAAAACTTATTTTCAATAAAAGAATGCTACTTGTGATTCCATAACGGCTAAACTACTTGCGCATGTACGGGGTCGCGAACGGTCCCTAGGCATGCTTTGAGATAGTGATGAACCGCCCTGACAAACGATCCAGGAACCCACTCGAACGTGGACCTGGTATCGATGATACTAAGCCCCCCCCCGGGCACAATCATTCGCCTCGTACGGCACCCGACCTCGAATGGTCACCATTCGCCTCGTACGGCACCCGACCTCGAACGGTCACCATTTGCCTCGTACGGCACCCGACCTCGAACGGTCACCATTCGCCTCGTACGGCACCCGACCTCGAACGGTCGCCATTCGCCTCGAACGGCACTCGATCATGAACGGTCACAACTCGCCTCGAGCGGCACCCCTCACCTCGAATGGCTAGATCGTGAACGGTCGTCATTTGGGGCCATATAGAAATGCTAGATCGCGAACGGTCGCATTCCATCTCAAATGGCTAGATCGCGAACGGTCGTCATTTGAGGTCATATAAAACTGTCAAACTCTTCGCAGGTTGTACCACAGGTCATCAATAGGATATGAACATCCAACTTATGGAACTACAAACACCTTCCTATCGCAAGGCATGTTTTGGGGGGCAAATGTTATCCCGCCTTTTGGCAAGGCCGTGACACCAAAAAGTTGACTGGAAAACTAAAGAAAGTTCGTCGTAAAGTTCGTTATACACCGTTTCACCATGGATATCGATGAAATTTGTCCGAGCCCAAATCAGGCCATAATTGATAGGACATGAGAAGCAAAGCCATGAAAGTCAGCAGTCCAAATTTCGGGTTAATTGGAGTTCGTATGAATGAGATATGATCGATGCAAGTTAGAGAAAGTACACTGTTCGTATCCATGGAGGGAGGTTGGATTTCGAATCGATCTGGTTCGAGTCGAACCTTGGCCGTGCTATTCGAATCCATCGGGTTCGTGTTGGTCAGTATGGAGACATTCATCGAAGGATCGAGGTGGTGGACTATACGAAACCATCAGGTTCGTATCCATCGGAATAACGTCGCCTTAATCCATTCGAACCCAGTTTTGTATAGTTCGAATCCATCAAGTTCGTATCCCCCTACATACCCTCGTTCGTACCGATCATTTCCCTAAGTACTGCTTCGTATCGATCAGTTTCGTATCCATCTTCAACCACTGTTTCGAATCGGTCAACTTCGCGCCCATGCATACTGCAAATCAATACGAGGCGCATGTAGTTGATTGATTCAAACCCGGGAAAGCATGGCGAAACTCATGGATACGATGCGGCCAACTCAGAGAGAAAAGAGGATCGGCACGAGAAGGGCGCGCCACATCACCACATTGTCACATGCGCAATCGATTCGACTGCGACCTATTCAAACTAATGGATTCGAACCAGACAGCCATCAAGCAATTTGAACTCGTATCGATCATATCTCCCAAATCCCTGATCCAAATGCCACAAACTTTTCACAGTAGCTTCCACACAAGGTAAAGAATGTTCGTGCCAAGTTTCAGCCCGATTGGATCAATTCTTGATGGACACGAAATCAATTCGTATCGATCACAGATCGAGTCGAAACTTGGTGGGACCGGTCGCGTGGGCCCCCTCACGTGCCTGAAGAAGTCTCCCGAAGTTTGAGCGCGATCTCAGCCTCCCACGCCTATAAATAGCCCCCTGAAGCCTACAGAAAAGGGATCTTTTTGGCCATTCAGCATCCAGACTCTACCGGATTCAATCCTATACTTCATCACCACTGTTGTATTCGAATTTCAAAGCATTAATCCACTGCAACCTACTGTAATCAGTTGTAATCATCAAGTGAATATCAATAAAGTTATCAGATTCAGAGTGGACGTAGGCAAGATCGCCGAACCACTATAAATCCTGTGTCATTTACCGTTTTTATTGAGTTTCCTGAGTGATTTGTATGCTTCTTTTTCTACGTGTTTGTTATCTGTGATCTGTGATTGCGAACTGGTGCTTTCAACGACAATTGGGTGTTTGTGACCAATTTTGGTGCAAACACTAGATGTGACACTTACACTTGTTAAAAGTTGAACCTTTTAGTAGAAAAGGTAGTAATAACATTCGGTTAAGTGCTATAGTAACTATTGGCCTCATTATAGTATTTTGAGAAATACTATTAAATTTCTATTCGATTTGGAAGTGGTTCCGACTTGGAAGATGATATTAAAATTTAATACTTTTGGAATTTTTAGGATATTTAATTAAAATAAATTTTGAACTTCTCTATTTTATTTCAACTTCTTATTTATTCATCTATAATATATATGTAAGTCAAAGTTTATAAATAATTATTTTTGAGGTATTATTCTTTATAGAAAATTATTATAATAAAAAATGTTTATTTCAAAAAGGAAATATAAGGGGTTATCTTTTATTTTAAAAGGATTTGTGCTTAAAGGAAGTTGGAAATTAGTTTGGAAATAATATTTATGAAACAATTTATATAAAATGTTGAAAATAAAGGAACATGTTTTTAAATGGTATTGTACAGATTTATCAAAGATTTATAAGCGGTATCTTATAAATAAAAGGGAATATTATCATTTTGATAAATTGGAGTAATAAATCACCGTTGTGAATTTATTGAATATATAGAATGATTATGTTATGGGAAAAAGATGAGTTTATAATTATATTAGGAGTTCAGTTTTATATTTGAAATTTAGTTTTATTAAAGTAGTTTTGTAATTATATTTAGAAATTAAAAAAAAAGTTTTGTATATGAATTGGAGTTTATAAAAAAGTTTGTAAATAAATTTGGGGCCTATAAAATGAGTTCTATAAATGATATTTTATAAAAGAAGTCTTATAAAGGATTTTTGTATAAAGAGTATAAATGTATAAAGGAGTCTACTAAATAAATTTAGAGACTTATTAATGGAGTTTATAATTTTATTTAGTGATTTATAAAATGAGCTTTTTAAATAGAAATGAGTTTTATAAAAGAAATTTTATAAATGAATTTAGAGCTTATACTTATAAAATGTTTAGAGCTTATACTTATAAAATGGAATTCTATAAAAGAGTTTATTTATAAAAGATTTTTGATTTGCCTAAATGACCTTCTAAATTATGGTGGTATAAAACAATATTTTTCATACTTAACACCGAAGGAATAGTGTTTGGGTTATTTTTATCTCCGCTTAAAAATGACATTTTTGTTCAACCCAAATAAATATATTATTGGGAAGTAAAATCCTTTATAGTATTTTGGAAATATACTTATACCGATGGTATAAGTATATGGATAGTTTTATAGGCATTGAAAGAGGTAAATGAACAGCGAAGGAGTAATATACAAAGGTATATCATTGTAAAAAGGTATTTTGATACAAGTATTTACAAAGTGTTTTAATTAACGAAAGATCAATTAAAGAGGCTTAAGGTTGCTTATGCATTTAACCATGCTTAGTTAAATCTCTGGTTGAAGTGTTTGTTCCATTTGATGGTTAAATAACCAACTATCAAATATTGGCCAGCTTTTAAAACTATCGTTGTCGGTTTTGAGAGACCGGGATCAGATATGGTGAGTGCGTGGCACATGTGATAGGGGGTTCTCGCTTTGTGAACCGTGACAAAGCTTAGACTCTTACCCCTACATATCCCTTTGCAGATTGGTTGAGACAGTCAAGGGGCTGGCCATAAAATCAGATTCGAGGTTACCATTTGTAGTCAAGTCCAGGATAGGGAGAACGTTACATGTGGTATTAGAGCTTAAGTCGAGTGAACACCTAGGCTTTGGTGGGGTTGGCTCATTAGAGATAGGGTAAGTGATACCTAGAATGAGTTTGAGTTTATATATTTATGTGCGCGTATTTATTAGTTCTATAAAAATGTTTTATACTATGTTGACTTATCGGTTAAGCGACGTATGAATTCTGGTCGCTACAGAAGGAACAACTGTATCGATAGGGGTTTCTAAATACTTGAACAAGGCAAACTGACACGATATTGTTTTGAATTAGGTAAAGGAAATAATTTCACCCAGGTTATATTTTATATATAAAAGAATAATTTTCAAAAAATTGATATAATTAACTTTGGCATGCTGCTTGTTAGGAAATGATAATATTCAGTTATTATCATTTATGGTTTGATTAGTCTTGCTCGTCTAGTTTAGGAGCATTGACTATTGTTATTGATGGATTGTTTGTGCTTAGATGGTTTATGAGCATTTCTTGTTTGGTTAAAATTAAATACGAACACTTTGTGAATTCAGTTTCATGATTTAACTATAAGACGTACGGTGATAAGATTGGATTAAAATTTTAATTTTAATAAAAGTTGCTTAGTATAATCTAAACAACGGTATTCATTTGTGAATGATTTATATAAGAAGTGAAACTTTATAAGTATAGTTTATAAATATGCTTTATAAATAAAAATAAAATTAAAAAAGGATTTAAAACTGAGAATTTGAGGATCTAAATCCCGATGGTTTTGAATTTTTTTTTCAAAGTTTTGGAAAAATAATAATAGCGTTATTTGAAAGTATTTGTGAATAGAAATATTTTAAAAAGGAATTTAAAAGAGATAGAAAGCACTGAACTCACTTCTGTCGTTGGAAAATAATTCTAGTGATGACTGCAGTATCATCAGTATTCATTTTCAAGTTTCTAAGTAGGGAGTTGCTACCATACTAGTAGATTTTCTATAGATATGTTAGGTAAAACAAATTTTGGTTTATACAAAAGTATATATTTACATATTATTATTCAAAATAATTTGAAACAGAACCGGGTGTTAGTTCTTAAGTTTTTAGTTAAGTGGTATTATAAACTCATGTATCTTATCCATTAGGATAAGTTTGGTTTGTGCATCGCATTTTGAGAGGTCTTTCGGTATTTTCATTTATTGAACCAAAATGGAATTTTCGATAGTTTTGGACAGTCGAAAACTTCCGGGTTGATATAAATTGAGCTAAGTGTTTTGTTAAAATTATATGGAAATAAGTTTTGTAACTTATAAATTTGAGAAAATAGAAAGTTAAAAACAAAATTTTAATTTGTTGGACATTTTGGTAAGTAAAATAAATCTGGATTTGTATATATACTCTTAGGATGTAGAAGAGTATTATACGTATATAAACTTGAGCAATGAAATGAAATTTAACTTACGTAAGGTTAAATGAAATGATTTTATGAAATGGTTCATAAATAATTTTAGTATTAAATGAAATATTATTAGTGTAATTAATTGTGATTTAAAATGAATGTGAATAAAGAGAAGTTGGTGTAATAAGAAATCAATTAAATAATACGTAAGTTGTACATAGATCATTTTATTAACATGACTGTTTGATCCTGATTCGAATATAGGGATTTGAGGTGATTTACACCGGTTCTAGTAAGGATATTTTACTCGATTCTTGACGGCGAACACTTGATACAGATTTTTGATTTGATTTCGATGTTTTCTATCATAATTTATGGCTATGCAAGGAGTACAGAGGTTTCTAATCAAGAAACCAAATTGGAGTCCGCACCAGGGAAGTTAAGTGAGTAATACTAGTTTAGAAGTGAATTTTGCGTGATCGAGCGAGTGATCAGATTTGATATTGTGTACGAATAGTATATGTACCTCGTATGGGCTATAATAAAATCGTATACTTTTGTCAGTAGATAATGCAAGATATGGTTGCATATCATTTGTTAGTGAGATATTGGTTTATGGAAGCAAAGGCTAGTTTGATGTTTTTTGTTCATGAGTTGAGTTGGAGCCCGAATAATAGGTACACGTTTATATTGTTGTTTGGTTTGATGATTTTTTCCCCAGATATAGGAGGCCACTTTTAGGGATTTGTTTTCTTTCGTTTGGTTTGGGCCCGTTGGGGCGATTTGTAGTTTTTTCAATTGAGCCGCACAAAGGAGGTGCTGCTGAAATTTTCTGGAACTTTAAGAGATTTGGAAATTTAATAACCCATTTCAACTAATGATTTCGAAAAGTATAAGGGTTTGGAGGCATTTTCTTCCTTTAGGAATTTCGAGGACGAAATTCTTTTAAGGGGGGAAGAATGTAACAACCCGGAATTTTGTCGTTTGATTTTGGATATTTAATTGATCGTCAATATTGAATGTTATCCAGGTTTTTAACCCAGTAGAATCCTAAAGAAGTCGGGACAACTTGATAAAGTCAGAATAACTCAAATGCCAACCAAAAGGACTAGAACAATAAGTCAAAGGAAGTCAGAAGAGAAGATAGTGAAATTCTCTAATTAAATGGATCGCCAGCAATCCATAGCATCTGCTCATGAGTCCATCAACCTTCTTGCATCATGCTACAATATGTGTTATAGGAGCATTGGCTAGGTTTGAGGAGATTTCGAGCTAGTTAAATCAAGAAACAAGCGTTCGTCTAATACAATCAATTACCAAATACAACCGGTAAGCAAACCGTCATCAAAATAAGGGAACGTGCTATGAGACTACATGAACAACATCAACCCAAGACAACAAAGGCAATCCAAAAAGAAAAGTCCAAAATTAGGCTATGTATATGGATCGCTAGCGATCCATATACCATGGATCGCTAGCGATCTATACTATTTCACCAGTCATCTGTGATCTTCATGGAGCAAGGCAAGGAAAAAATGCTAAGGCGTTGGCCCGCCTATGAATCAATCCTATGGATCGCTAGCGATCCATCCTTTTAGCTCGGGTCGTGGCATAACCTCCAGTGCGTCTCCCTGTGTTGATCTGCGAGCAAGTGGCAAGCAGGCTTGGCCCAGTAGCTCTCCAACCTCTATAAATACAGTCCTGCCTGCAACATAAATGGGATCTTCTAGACTGGTTGCTGAAACTCTGCAGAAAGATTTCTTCACTCCTCTCCTTCCTCACAACAGTCATCCAAAGGGTTCACTGTAATTCTTCAGTGAACTCTAGCACTGGGGGCTTGATCTAACTAGGGATACTCAAGAACTTTGTAATCCGATCAACTTTGTAACAACAACCAGTAAATAATAAAAACTATAAAGTGGACACATGCTTCATTAACAGCTGAACCACTATAAATATCTTCTTCTCTTCTTTCTATTTAGGCTTTATTTACATTTATTCTCTTTATTATTGCTCTGTAAGAACATGGCGGGTGCTTTCACACTCAATCCAGGGTGTTGATCCATTTTTTGGGTTAACATTGAAATAATTGCTTTATTAAGGATTAAAACTTGAATTCAAATATAGGGATTATTTAAATATTTGAATTGTGAATTTAATATTTGAATTGTGAATAAAATATTTGGATTTATGAATTGAATATTAGTTAAATATTTCAATGGTCTTATTTAACTCCTTTTAATTAATAAATAATAACGGTAAATTCATTCTGAAAATTTATTTGAAATAATAAATAATAAGAAAATTAATTTTTAATATAATGGCACGTTTTTTATTTACGTAGTTTTAATTTATTTGATTTTTCCATAATTTTTAGTTTGAAAAATATATAAATTTATCATTTGATGATTTTCGGCAAACGACGGTGTTTTTGTGACTTTACAAAATTGAATAACCTGTGTATATTTTTATTGTTTTGGGACCACATCGCATTTGTGTGCGCAGCCGTATTATTGTTTTTTCATTCATGGTTTGTACGCAAATGGAATTCTACACGGCGAGATGCTGGAAATTGGTGAACAAATATATCCTAACACTTAAGAAAATTCAACATCTATTTTGCTTTTTCTTCTCTACTATTCCATTTCTCACAAAATATAAAAATAGATCCACCTCTTATCAAATTCAAAATAAATAATTTAAAAATCATAAAAACTCAGAAAACTTATATCTTTGATCTATGGAAGCTTAGATCTACACGCTGATGTGTTTTGGGCGGTTGTAGTCGAAGTTTATGGGCTCAGCTATTGGAACGGTACTTGGTAGGAACTAGGGCTTGAAAATCGGGGTATTCTAAGCATCGATTGGCCAAATGGACGTTGTACTTGGGTTTGGCGTGGCAATTAGCATATAGGGTTGGAATATGGTGGCTTGCGGTGGAGAAGAGGGGGCCGTGATTTTTGTATGGATGGAGGATGACCATCAGGTCACATTTTACTAGGGGCTCACGCTTATGATGCGACTAGGACGAGGAGGTAGAGCACATGGAGGAGGTTGTTTGCTATCGATGGATTGTCGTTTCGTGGAGTGGTCGAGGAGGAATCGATGGAGGAAGTTCGGCCACAGTTGCGTTCATATGAGCAGGTATGCACGAGTTTAGGTAGTAAAGTATGTTTGGGGAAGAAGGATTAGGGTATGTTAATTAATTTAAAATGTGTAATTAGCATATTGATTAATTTAAAATTTCCCAAATCTTATAAATGCAATATTTCTCTCTTACAAGGTCCAATCGAGATGAAACTTTTTGCCTTACCCTCGTAATGCCGATAGCTACGCGTTGGAATCAATTTGGTTGAATTTGGAGCAAGTGAAAAATTGGATTCAAACTGAAATACTCCGGCGTCAATTGGAATTCCGGTGAGTTAAACTCATCCTTTTGGATAATCAGTATGATATACTAGATAAAATTTACTGTTAGTGTGTGGTTGAATTTTTAAGGTTAAAATATTCGCTTTGAAAGCGAATGTCATTTAAAATGAAATACATGAATTTAGTAGAGAAATCCAGATTTCTCGATATTATGATTGTTAATTTCCATTTGTATTTCTGTTGATTTTATTTCAGTTACCTATTCTATAGATTGTTAAATGTCAAAATTTGTTAATTTGGCCATATTGGATGTGACACTAACACTTGTTAAAAGTTAAAACTTTTTAATAGAAAAGGTAGTAATAGCATTCAGTTAAGTGCTATAGTAACTATTGGTCTCGTTATAGTATTTTGTAAAATACTATTAGATTTCTGTTTGATTTGGAAATGGTTCCAATTTGGAAAACGATATAAAAATCTGAAACTTTTGGAATTTCTGGGGTATTTAATTAAAATGAGTTTTGAACTTCTTTATTAAATTTCAACTTCTTATTTATTCTTTTCTAATATATATATATATATAAATCATCGTTTTTAAATAATTATTTCGGAGGTGTCTGACGATGGATTTTCTATTGATTAGAAAACCATCAAAAATATGTCATTATAAAACTGCAAGCGCACGGCATACAATCTTAGTACGTATGTGAGTACGGGTTGATCCACAGGGAAAGAATTAAATTCTAATATCATTCAATCAAATTATCCCGCGGTTTTGAAATTGTTTTAAACTAAGAAAATTGTAGAAAACAAACTAGAGCAAAATTGAATAAAACTATGAGATTAATGAGCAATTTAGAGGCAAATCCACTTCTAATCATTCATATAAATCAATACAAAATTCATTTATAATCTCTCATTTAAATTTTAAGTAGAAATGATTGATGTGTTTATTATAAGTATGGTTTATTTGTGCTGTTCATTAGCACAACTTAAACCATCAAACTCTAACACACCATTCAAATCCACTTATTAACTCTCATGAAAATGACATGAACTTAAAAATAAAATCTATTTTAAGCATGATCTATTTACTATGAACTAGTAACATAGATCATCAAATTTTGATTCTAGTTTGACTTTCATTATCAAAATCACTTAGGCAAATGATCAAATAGTTTATGTTTATATTGGATTAAGCATTGCCTATTTGAGATGTCAACATAGACTATCAAATTCACTAAAAAGGAAACATAAACTATAATTATTCATAATTTCCATTAAGCACAAAAGAGAGATCATAAATGCAACCATGTTATGTTGATTTAGTATGATTCTCGAGAGCTTCATTACCCCTAAATTGAAGGGGTTTAGCTTCTCATAATTGAATTCATCTCAACACAAAATGGCTTTAGTATGAAAAATAAGGGAAATAAAAGCCAATCAAAAGAAAGGAGAACTAACTACTTATATAGAATAAATCTAAGCTAATTGCATGAATTAAATCTATACTATTAACATGAAATAAAGAGACATAAACTAACATAAAAGGGCATGAAATAAAATAACATAAGAGAAAAGAGCATGTAGAAAAAAGCAAATAAGAAGAAGGCTAAGAATCCATTAAAAAGATATTTTATTTATCATTGATCTTTTGGCTACAACATGCATAAAAGAGAATAGCTAATTACATCAAACATAAGAGGTATTTATACATGCTTAAAACCCTAATTCCATTTTTAAGGGACTACCAAAAATGCCCTTGAGATTGTGTAACCTCCAAGTAATCATTAGGGAATTAATTAATCGCCATTAACATGCCTATAAGTCTCCATTAACTTATGCATATGCTTTTAATTATGGTTCATTAGTTAGTGGGCATATAGGCTCCTCCATGTTGCATGAAGCTCCATCCAATTTGCACTCAATTTCCTACAAATAAAAATAAAAATGTGCAAATAAATTTTCTTAAAATTAATTCATATACAAAATTACCATTTTGCCCCCAAATGAAGATGAATGAATGATGATTTGAAAACAAAATAGATTTTGGTTTAAACATGTTAAATACCCTAATATGCTCACTTATTTTAATAAAAGAAAATTAAATATGGGAGTAAAAATATACACTTTTACATGCACATCAAATATCCCCACACTATCCTTTTATTCGTCCTCGAATAAACTAAAAGTAGGATAAATCCATTTTCATAGGAAACACGATTGCATTAAACGTATGCAACAAGCCATTAAAATTCTAGGTGTCTCTAGTAGGACAAGTGTTATCTCGTGATGGTTTTCAGCGGATACTACCCACAAAATCCAAATGCAATATGCAAATTCTAATGCGACTACATGATGCAAGTTTTCGAAAATATTTACAAATGAGGAATTTAATTTGAAATTGACACGAGTATGTTAGATATAAGTTTTGGTTATTATCAAGAAATTTTAGTCTTTTTACTCATCAAAACTTCCAAAAAAATTAAGTTATCAACACAATTAGACTCTAGTTTGGCTAGTTGTTTCGATTGATAACATAGTGCAACTATGAAATGAATCCTTTAGTTGATTATCAAAGTTTTAGAAAGTGGCATTTTCATTTCTTTTGAATAAAAAGACAAATAAGTAAAGATAGTGCTTGGGTTTCAATTGCTTGCTCTCTCTATTTTAAAATATTAACATTATTATTTACACACCTAACTCAGATAAACTGAAGCCAGATATACCGATCATGCATTACCTTTTGGGCTTACGTGAGAAGAGTATAGAGCGTGGAGAGTGTACACACTTGCGTATGGACACGTGACTCTACGTGCTTATTATAATTATTTTAATTTTATTTATATACACTTAACTCAGATAAACTTAGGCCAGATATACCGATCATGCATTGCCTTCCGGGCTTACGTGAGAAGGGTACAGAGCGGGGCGATTGTACATACTTACATGTGAACACATGACTCTAGGTGTTTCTTATTTTTCTGAAATATTTTTTTTCGAAAAGAGAGAGTTATGAAAAATCATCTTAGCACCACTTAATGTAGAAGCTCAAAAATGTTATCGCCTTTACTTTAAATCAACCACTCTTTTAAACAAAGATTACAATTAGAATTTACTTCATAATTATCACCTATGAACCTTCCTATATACTAGTTACACCATAGTTACTTGTAATCAAAATTTTATTTTAATTTTTGTTAAAACTAGTAAATTTTCAAAAATTTCAATTTAATAACCAGAAAATTATACTTATTCTATCGTGTTTCTTTAAAAGTAAATCAATATGCGAAAGAAATCAAATTTGTTTTTGGGTTTTTTTTTGAAATACAAAAAATAAACCATGAAAAAATCAAAATAAACATGATACTCCCCCCACACTTGACTTTGACTGTGTCTCTATAGTCAATGCATGATATAACGAGTGTAACGGAGAAAAATATGTACATATTTACATGAGAAGGTTAAAATTTCTTACTAGACGTAGTGTAGTTCATGAAAAATCATGAGCTCCTCCTCTCGATCACTCGCCAACTCCAAGTAAGGTTTTAAACGATGACCATTGACTTTAAAAATCGATCCATCCCTATGGTTTTCTATTTCTATGGCACCGTGTGGAAAAAAAGGACATATCATGTATGGTCCTGTTCACCTTGATTTTAATTTCCCAAGGAACCAATGAAGTCGAGAGTCGTACAAAAGAACTTTTTGATTTGGCGAAAATGTTTCCTTAGGATTGACTTATCATGAAAAACTTTTATTCTTTCTTTGTAAATTTTCTCATTTTCATACGCATCATTCCTAATCTTCTCTAATTCATTGATTTGCAATATCCTGTTTTCGCCAGCTTTTTCAAAATCAAAGTTTATGTTCTTAATCACCCACAATGCTTTATATTCAAGTTCGACAGGTAAATGGTCCACTCTACCATATACTAGTGTGGTCATTTATTTTACATGGAATGGCTTTAACTCATTTAGAGACATAATCAACAGCAAGAAGAATGTACAGATTTCTGAAAGAGTTAGGAAACGGTCCCCATAAAGTCAATACCCCAAACGTCAAAGATTTCGATCGTAAGAATGGGGTTCAAAGGCATCATGTTTCGTCAAGAGATTTTTCCTACAATTTGGCAGCGATCACAAGTTTTACAGAACTCAAATGCATCTTTGAAAAGTGTAGGTCGGTAAAAAACAAATTGAAGCACCTTTTTCGTTGTTTTCTTAGGACTGAAGTGACCACCACAAGTTTGGTCATGAAAAAATGAAAGAATACTCTTAATTTCGCAATCTGGGATGCAACGTCGAATGATTTGGTCAGAATAATACTTAAACAAGTATGGATCATCCCAATAGAAGTACTTGACTTGGGAAAGGAATTTTTTTTATCTTGTTTCGAACAAAATGAAGGAGTTTCCTTAGTGACAAAATAGTTCACTATATCCGCATACCATGGATCGATGTAAACAGAAAGGAGTTGTTTATCAGGAAGTTCTCGTTGATCGGTAAAGAAGATGGTGCGTTTGGAAGATGCAACAAATGATCAACAATGACATTGTCGGATCCTTTTTTGTCTTTGATTGTAAGGTCAAATTCTTGGAGTAAAAGGATCCAACGAATCAAACAAGAATTAGCGTCCTTTTTAGTGAAAAGGTACCTAAGAGCGGAGTGGTCGGTGTAAACAATAATGTGTGAGCTAATCAAATAAGATTGGAAATTTTCGAGCGTGGAGATTATCGCTAAAAGCTCTTTTTCAGTGGTCGTGTAATTGAGTTGAGCATCGTTTAGAGTCATACTAGCGTAGTAAATGACATAAAGAATTTTGTTGATGCATTATCCTAAGACAGCACCAACAGCGAAGTTAGGGCGTCACACATTATTTTGAAAGGAAGATCCCACTTGGGTCAGCAGACGTACGAAGCAGTAACATAGTCAGAACTAAAGTCAAATGGAGCGTCTTTTCCAAGAAGAGTCATCAAAGGTCGAGCAATTTTACTAAAGTCTTTCACAAAGCGTCGATAAAAACCAGCATGTCCTAGAAATGAACGAATGTCCTTGGCAGATTTGGGAATTGGTAGATTTGCAATTACGTCAACTTTTGCTTTATTGACCACAATGCTTTTGTTTGAAATGACGTGCCCAAGGATAATGCCATATTTGACCAGGAAATGGCATTTTTTCATATTTAACGTTAAGTGTTTATCCATGCATCGATTCAGAACCATCTTTATATGGTGTAAGCACTAGGAAAAGGAATTTCCAAAGATGGAAAAACCAACCCTAAAAACTTCTAAAAAGCATTCGATCATATCAGAAAAGATGCTGACCATGCATCTTTGGAAAGTAGCAGGAGCGTTGCAAAGGCCATATGGCATACGTCGATAAGCAAAAGGGCCAAAGGGACATGTGAAAGTCGTTTTTTATTGATCTTTAGGAGCGATCAGAATTTGGTTATAACCAGAATAACCATCAAGAAAGCAATAGAATTCAATGTCGGCTAATTGTTCAAGCATTTGGTCGATGAAAGGAAGAAGGGAGTGATATTTACATGTTGCAGCATTTAAATTTCGATAATCAATACAAACACACGCCAAACCGTTTGAGTATGAGTTGGAATGAGTTTGTTAGCATCATTTGTGATAACGGTAAGTCTGGACTTTTTAGGCATGGCATGAATTAGGCTAACCCACGAACAATCAGAAATGGGGTATATGGCTCCGTTATTAAGGAGTTTAAGAATTTCGTCACGAACCGCGCCCTTCGTTTTTGGGGTTAAGCCTTCGTTGCGTGCCACGAACAGGCTTGGCTTCATCAACTAAGTAGATGCAATGTTGAACAAGAGTGGGACTAATTCCTTAATATCGGTAATCGACCATCCAATTGGCTCTTTGTTTTTTGATAGAATTGAAAGAAGGGAAGCTTATTGGTTAAGAGAAAGATTTGAAGAAATTATGACAGAAAACGTTTTATTATCACCTAAGTATGTGTATTTAAGGTGATCAGAAAGATGTTTGAGTTCCAACCTAGGAGGTTGCTCGGTCAAAGAATTCGGTTGAAGGTCTAACTCAACCTTGAGGGGTTCAAACGAATGCGCATTTTCAATCTCGTTAGGCTATTTTGAACCAGTTGTTTGTATTCGATCTCGCGTTCATTGTTAAGGTCAATTGTTTCGTCGTTGAAATTTTCTTGAATGGAGTTAACTTCTAACGTTTGGTCAAGTGGTTCATTCGATTGATTTTCGAGATTGACGATGTTAAGGTCCAATAGTCATGTTTCCAAAAGAAATGTTCATCGAACCATTTCGACAATTGACTAGGGCATTTGAAGCGGCTAAGAAAGGTCATCCTAAAATCAATGGAATTTGACTCATCGGATTGTTCATAGGTTGTGTTTCAAGGACGATGAAATCAACAGGGAATATGAATTTACCAATTTTGATGACTATGTCCTCGATTTCTCCCACGGGTTTCTTTATCGAACGATCGACAAATTAAAGAGTTACTTTCATTGGCTTTGGTTCACCCAAGCCAAGTTGTTGGTAAACTGAATAAGGAATCAAATTGACACTGGCACCCAAGTCTATTAAGCACTTATTAATCGCCTTGCCCCCTATTGTGCACGAGATCGCCAAACATCCAGGATCTTTCTATTTTACGGGAATTGATTCAGACAAGACTTCTCTAAGACTGGCAGCTAAGAAAACTTTCCTAGGTACATGAGTGTGCTGTTTTTGAGTACACAAGTCTTTTAAGAATTTAGCATAAGTTGGAACTTGTTGAACGATATCAAGAAGATGGATGTTCACTTTGACTTGTTTGAAAACTTCCAAGATCTTTTCCATTTGATCGGAATGTTTCTTAGGTCGAAGTTGATTTGGAAATGGAATTTGATACTCATTAGTTCGGTCAACTTGAGTAGAGGAAGAATTTGGATTAGAATTTGATTCGATATTTGACTCGATGTTTTGTTCAGAATCGCTTGTCATTTTCGAAGTGTCAAGAGGAGATTTTGGTAAATCGTTTGGATTGACAACTTGGTTATCGATTAGTTTATCGAAACGCAAAGTCGTGATAGCATTCATTTGGTTCACATTATATCTTGAACGACATGATCTTAATCCGAGTTCATGTTTTGATTTCTATGTTTCAGAACTAGCTGACTTGGGAACGTGCCTCGTTCACTTTCACTCACAGAAGTGGTTAATTGACTCATTTACATTTCAAGTTTAGCAATTGATTGACTCGTATTTTGCATGTACCAGGTTAACAAGTTTTGAAAATTACTATTTGATTGGAGGTTTTGACTGGTCGCTTTAGCCAAAGTTTCAAGACTTTTCTCAAGTGAAGTCAATCGTTTATCGTTTTGGGGAGCAAAAGATTGTTGTGGTTGATTTTGAGACACAGGCGCAAAATTTTGTTAAAAGTGGTTGGGCTGAAAAGGACGATTCGAAGCGTTGTTCGGAAATGCTTAAAAATTGGGACGAACCAAATTCATGTTAGAATTATTTTGGTTCCATGCGAAGTTAGGATGATTTCTCCAATTGGGATTGTACATTGGAGAAAACGGGCCATTCTTAACCTTGTTAAAAGCATTAAGTTGTTCTACCGAATGAGGACGCTGATCGGCGATGTGATTCAGATCGTTGCATTTATAACACAATGGTTGGGAAGCTTAGTTCATTTGGTTGGAAGAGAAATCGTTGTCGAATTTATTGACCATTGCATCGGTTTTCGCTTCCAAAGCCAATGATGATCTTATCGAGTGTGCGATTAGTCGTGACTAAATGGGTTTTTGTTAGAACGTTCCCATTGAGATGATTTTACGACCAAGTTCTCACGAATTTCCAAGCATCGTCGTGATGTTGGGTGTGTAAATTGCCTTGGCACATCAATTCAAGCATGGTTGGTGAACTATTTTTAAGTCCATCGTATAAGATTTGGCGAGTGTCCATTTTCAAAATTATGATGTGGACATTTTATCAAAAGCTCTTTAAATCTTTCAAAATATTTTTGAATTGATGAAAATTCACGATTTTGTTTCTGATTTGGTCGTTTTTCCCAAAGGGTAGAATTTTTTTAAGGAAACTTTAACGAATTCATCCCAAGTTTGGATCATGTTCGAAGATAAGCTATACAACCAATTTTCAGCGTAATCGGTATGGGCGAATGGAATTAATCAAAGTTTGATTTCATCGTCACATAATTTTGGAGTTTAATGGTTGCACATACTTGTTCAATTTCATTAAGAAGATGTATGGGCCATCCTGTTCAAAATTGCCAAATTTTGAGAGTGTGGCAATATAAGTTGGATGAATTTCGAAGTGATTAACCGTTGGGCTGGGTAATGTGATACAAGAAGGAATGAAACTCGGTCGAGAAAGATTCTATCCATGAGACTTCAGGGAGCATTTTCATTCGCCATCGTTAGAGGATCGTTCGTTCAAGTTAAACGATTCGTTGTTGTGTCATGAGTCAAGGCACTCATGCATAAGTGAAAAGATTAAGGAGAGAAAGACGTGAAAATTAAGGTTAAGAGAATGAAACAAAGTTTAGAGAATGAAATGAAGTGAAAAATCTCTTTTGTTTTTTTTAAGAAAAATTATTTATCAAAAAGAATTTATTTTTCAAAAGGGAGATTTGATTTGTTTTGGTTTTTGGATTTAAATTTTTTTTCTTTCTTTTAAAATTTTTCATTTTTTAGTTTTTGAAAAGATTTTTTTTATTTTAAAACTAAATTAAGGAAAATGCTGGAAAATATTTTTTTGCTTTTTTTGGACTTATTTAAAAACTAAGTTAAGGAGAATGTGATTTTTTTTACTTTTGGATATTTTTTTAATATATGCATGAACTAATGCAACTAAATGAATGCAAGGACTTAACTACAAATTTTATGTTCTTAGTAGCTCCTAACCCAAAATTGTATAATCACACTTTGACTTAATTCAACAAATTATTTCTCAGCAAGATAACGGACATGGGTTATTAGTGCACCATGAATCACCGTAGCAATGCAGTCGAAGGTTTAAGTACCTTCGGAGAAACAATCACTATATAATATTTACGAATCACCGTAATATTTATAAATGATTATTGCTCTACCGTAGCTTAGACATCAAGAAATAAATTGTTAAAAGAAGACAACTTGTCAAAATACAATTAAGCCCTAGATGAGCTCGTGACACCCTTAAGTCCAATATCTAACTGTTATTATTAGTCAAGTTCTTAGATGATATGCAATTTGTGGGCCAAGAAAGGGATGATGAAATCCCCCACCTTATGTGAAGTTAGGTATTGCCTTTAGAAAAGAAAATAAGATGAAATGAATGCAAAACAAAAATTAAACGTGTATTAACAATGCAACTACGAATGAGATTTTTTTGTTTTTTTTTGTTTTTTTACAAATGCATGTAACCAACAATGCAATTAAATAAAGACATGAGATAAGAACACGATACTAGAGCGTGCAGAATTATTAGCATTTTTTTATAGCGGCAATTTTTTTTATTTTATAGAAAGCAAGTCGAGCAACAAAATTAGTTACCAAGCAATTCTTCTCCTTTTTTGCTTTTGCAACCTGAAAAAGTGTTTAACATGATTTGTATTTTTTTGAAGGCAAACGATTTTTTATTAAGCAGAAAAACTTTGCAAATGAATTTTTTGAAGGATAAAACAAAAGAAAGAAAATTTGTATATATTTATTTTATTAAAGAATTTTTTTAAAAATAAAAAACTGAAAAGGATTTAGACTTAAAACAAAAATTCAAGAAGAAGGAAAACATTTAAAAAATAGAAATAAATTGAATTCAACACGGCCCAATTAGCTGAAGCCCAAAACGCAACTTCAACTAATTCTATCAATACAGAATTTCTTCAATACACATCCTTTTCTCAAAAACAAAAACGCTAAGAAAATAAAATTGATTAAAACAGAATTATAAAAAAAAGAAATCGCGATTGGAACTCGTTGTGGGTAGGAAGTCGAGGGCAATAGTCAATGATTTGGGGGTTTGGGTTATGTGTGTATATTTGGTGAAGTAGATTGCGAAGGAGGTAGGGATTGGTCGTGGTTTGTGGTGAGGCGATTTGAGGAGCTTGTATTGCCAGTGGCAATAATGAGAGGAGCATGTTATGGTGATTTAGTGGCAGTGGCAGCGATATGGCAGGTTACTATGCTGGGAAGTTTGGGATGGAAGTGTGGTTGCTTTCGGCTTTTGTGATGGTGTTTCTAGTTGCAGCTAGATGGTCGAAGAGGGTGGTTTTGGGTGATGTAGCAGTTGTTTTGAGGAGGATTGAAGGAGGAAGAAGTGGAATTGTTGTTAGAAGAAGGAAGTTGAGTGAGTAGAAGGCATAGGTGGATTGTTGAATGTAGTTTTGAGGGGATGAATTCTGGTTGATGTGTAGTTGAAGGATGTTTGTAGTGATATGGAGTTTTGGGATGTTTGTAGGTGGATGTTGGAGTTTAGTTATATGTTTTGGTATGTTGTCGTGGGATGTTGGAGCTTTGGGATGTTGGTTGTTGTCGTGGGATTTGCAGGTAGTTGTGGTTGTTTTGGCGAGGAGGAGTTTGCTGAGATGGGTGAAGTTTGGATGACTACTGTAGAGGATGGTGGATGTATGAGGTGTAGGCAGTGTGGGTCATGGAAATTGCAAGGTTGTTTAGGTTTTAGTTTTGTATGTATGGTGAGGGGATGAGATGTGCAGTGGGGTGCTAGAGGCAGTGATTTGGTTGAAGTGGGAAGTGGTTGAGGAATGTTGATGGAGGAATAAGTTGAGTATGTTTGATAGAGGCTGTGAGGTGGTGTAGAGTGGTGAGTAGGTGTACATGTTTGAATTTATGGTAGCTAGAGTGTGGAAGTTTAAAGAATTGGCTATTTGTTATAAGAAGGTGGCGGTGGAAGGGAAGTGAAGCTGTTTCTGGTGATGGGTTTAGATTTGTGCTTTAATCATTTGGAGATGGAAGGCAGTTTGTTGGAGATGGAAGTAAAATAGAAATCTAAAATGAAAGAGCAAAGAGGTTTGTGGTGATAGAAAAAAAATGTAATGCAATGTATTGAAATGAAAAAAATAAAAATGAAAATTTGTTGTTTTTGAGTATGTGGGATGATGCAGAAATGCAGTTGTGATGCACAGCTGAAATGCACAAATGAACAGCTCAGATGCACAAAAGAAATGCACAAACGTAATAAAGAAATGCAATAAAAGAAATCAACACTTGGAATACAAAATGTTTGTGTTGTATATATTTTTTTGTTTAAGAAAACTAATGTAACAAAATAAAACAATTACAAAAATAATTCGAAGAGTAAAATAAAATAAAATTGCCTTCCCCGGCAACGGCACCAAAAACTTGTTTGACGACGGATTTTCTATTAATTAGAAAACCGTCGAAAATATATTGTTATAAATCTGCAAGCGTACGGTGTACAATTGTAGTACGTATGCGAGTACAGGTAGAACCATAGGGAAAGAATTATATAGTAATATTACTCAATCAAATTAGCCCAAGATTTTAGAATTGTTTTAAATTAAGAAATTTATAGAAAATAAACTAGAGCAAAAGTGAATAAAACTACGAGATTAAGGAGCAATTTAGAGGAAAATACACTTCCAATCATTCATATAAATCAACACAAAATTCATCTATAATATCTCATTTAAATTTTAAGCAGAAATGATTGATGTGTTTATTATAAGTATGGTTTATTTGTGCTATTAATTAGCATATTCAAACCACCAAACTCTAACACACCATTCAAATCCACTTATCAACTCTCATGAACATGACATGAACTTAAAAATAAAATCTATTTTTGTAGAATATGCTAGTATTTGATTTTTGTTTGATGATAATAAACATATATATATATATATATATATATATTCGTTTAAATGTATTTGTTATTGTACTATTTTATTTTTCACACAATTAAATAATTATTTGTTGGATAAAATAAATAAAATGGAATTCAAATTCAAACAAATATTTTATTCATACAAATATTTTATTAGAAATTCAAATAGTACAAATTTGAGCTCTCACTGCATTTACACCTTGTCAATTACAATACAATTTCGATTACATCACAATTTTTCAATTTACATATTACTCCTCACTACATATTCAATCAACACTCGTGTTTTTATCTTCAACTCTGTTCCAGCTTGAATCCAACATCCGAGCTATCTGCAAAATAAACACTGACGCAGTAAAATTGAAAAAGAAATATTTTGCAGTATACAATAAAAGCATGTTTGAAAATATCATTTGCCTCAGTTATTTGGGTTGTTCGTCATCATTTATTTTGAATTCATCTACACGAACAACTTATGACTTGCACAGTGTATTACTGTACATGCCACAAGGCCGTGCACACCAATATACACTTGATAAAATTGCAGGGACATGTGAGCACAAGATCAAACCCAAGCAAAAGCTGGATTCAACTCAGGTGCATGTAAACAAAATTTAGTTCAGAAAGTACAAAAGACTCAAGGCAGCTCTCTAACTAATGTACACATGAAGTCTCGACCAAAACAACAAAACATGCTCAGGTCCAACAAATATGACAACTGCCTCAATCACATGTACAAAGGATAGAGCAAATCTGGACTTCAAAAGGCCAATAAAAACCAAACAAGACAACAAATGTACAAAGTCATCAACAACATATGGAACTAGATGCGAAGCCATGAATACATAGTGCACTAGTTCAATGAAATAACAACATGAACCAGATATATGCATACAAAGAACATAAACATGATTGAGACCATACTTCAGTGCATATGTACAGGAGTGCAAAGAATAATGGAACCACATACAACATAGCCTGGATATGCAGACCACTCTAAAATCAAGCTACAACATACATATATACATGTATGTTCATACATGTATATACACAGTGCATACATACGAAACAAAGAGACTGGAGTACACATGAAACTAGAGAGATGAAGATCAATATGAAGTTCAGACCAAAATACAAGGAAACCCAGACTTGTACAGACCATTCAAAATCGAGACAACATGAATTCAATATACAGAACTGAAGTGAACTAGATTTCAAGAGTTGACAACAGAGCTTCAAAAGACTCAACCAAAAAGGCCTCAACATAGTGTACATGTGAAGATCAAAACAAAATGTTCAAGCAACTCAACATGGCATGGTCAGGTGCAAATGAAAACAACATGCTCAAATGTACACATATCAAGACATGCATTCAGACCAGTCAACTTGAAGCAATGCAAGGAAGCAAACAAGTAATGTAACCTAGACCAGAATCATACATGGAAGCAATCACTCGAGAAATATGAAAATGGAGCATACATGTGTAGACATTGGAACAAGACAACATCTCGAGTTTCAGACTGCAAATGCAACTCAGGCTAGAACAAGCTTGAACACACATGAAAACATGCTCAGGACATACACATATATAAATACATGTATGTATGTATACATATGATGAACACACTTAAACCAGACTTGTATGCATATATATATATATATCAGTTTCAAAGACATGAACTGTTTGCACAAAAAATGGACAAACACCTCAAAGTTGTATGATTTAGTAGATCTTAGGTTGTTCTTAGTGATTTTGGAGATTTATGCAAATATATGAAAAGCAGGGGCTAAACTGTAAAAAAGACACGCAGATTTATAGTGGTTCAGCCAGAATGTGCCTACGTCCACTTTATATGTTATTTCTCTTCTCTTCTTATGATTACAAGTACAAAGCTTTGGTACCAGTAAAAGAAAGTTGTTTGAAAGTTCCTTCCGTGCTTGAGCTCTCAAACTTGTCCCCATTGCTGTACCCCTGCCCCTCTATTTATAGAATGAGGCTGGGGGTAGGGGTCTAGGATGTGTATGGTTGCTGATGGGCCTGGGCTAATACAACCTGGCCTGGTGGAGTTGGTTCGGTTTACTTTGGTTCGGCGGAAGAGGATGAGTGGACCGGTGGCAGCTTGGTCCGGTGGTAGGAGCATGGTGGTCCGGTGGAAGCTTGGTCCGGTGGTAGGAGCATGGTGGTCCGATGGAAGCTTGGTCCGGTGGTAGGAGCATGGTGGTCCGGTGGAAGCTTGGTCCGGTGGTAGGAGCATGGTGGTCCGGTGGAAGGTTGGTTCGGTGGTAGGAGCATGGTGGTCCGGTGGAAGGTTGGTTCGGTACTGAGGAATAGAGGGATGATGCCGGATCGGTAACAACTGGTTTGGTGTAGAGTTTTGGAGGGGTTGGTTCGAAGGTGAGGGAAACGAACTTGGTTCGGTGATGTCGTTGGCAAGGTCAAAATATACCCAACATTTGCCCCCCAAAGCAGGGTAGGTGCATGCACGTATCCTGCTTTGTTTTTGACCATCCTAATTCTCCATTTTCATCTGGTCCGGTAGTCCGCTTTCGCCTATAAGTAGAGGATTAGGGCCTCCGTTCTTTCCATCTACCGAACCATTCCGTTGTCTCTTGCCGAATCAAAGAAAGCCGAATTAGTTTGAGCGCCGAATCAGCTTGAGACCGAATCAACTTAGCATCGAACCAGACAAGGACCGAATCAAACAAGCACCGAACCATGTACGTTTTCCTTCGCCGAACGAAGGCAACGAGGTTGGGTGTTGAGCGCCGAATGAGATACGTGGTGTACCACCGAATGACCTCAGAAGCTTTCAACACCGAATGAAATTTAAACTTTTAATGCCGAATGGACTCTGAATCTTGAACAACATCCTATGCTTATATATACTTGCTCGGTTATATTTCTGTATTTCTTGTTCTAACAATCATATCTTTCGCTTTCGTGCGCGCAGATAATGTCCCGAAGAGTCGAAACCCGGTCAGATAAGAAGAAGTCTGGGGGCGAAGGAGAGTCCTCGGCCGTGCCCCCAGCTCAATCAGGATCGGAGCGTCATGGGCCCGCCCCAAGGTCATTAGTGGATGGACATGGTCCCCAGGAGCTGTTGGATTCCCCGCCTGACTGCTTTCCTAGCTCTCTCAAAGAGGAGCAGCTCGAAGTTATATCTCGCTCCTTTGGGATCGATAGAGCCCTCATGCTGTTGCCGGGCCCAGGAGTCATGCCATACAATCCTCCCGAAGGGTACTTTGCTTATAGTAGGTACCATTGTATGTGTGGTGCTATCCCGCCTCTCAATGCTTGGGTAGTCAGCTTCCTCACGTATCTAAAGGTGGCCCCATTCCAACTTCAGCCCAACTCTTATGCCATACTGGCGAGCCTTTTCGTCATCTTTCAGAGGAAGTACGGGCGCCCTCCTTCCAACCGGGAGATCCGGTACTTATATAATTTGAGGGGCTACAAGAAAGGATCCCCATACATTAGCTTGGAGTCAGCCGTGACCTTCAAACCGGTCTTGGATCTATACTCTAAATTCAGCATGTTCAAGAAGGAGTGGTTCTTTGTTAGGGACGACTCTGTTTCAATCCGGCGCTTTACCTCTGGATGTAAGTTGATGCTTTTACTTATAATTTCTATTCCGATTGCGATGCTTCTTCTCATACTTTCTCATTTTTGCTAGCGACAGGTGGCTTTCCGGTTGTGGAGACTGACCGCCTGGTTCAGACGGCGGCGGAGATAGAAGCCATTCTTGGGAAATACAGATCATCTGCCTTCTTGATTAGAAATGAAATTCTTCTGGAATATAACTTGATCCTTCCGCAGCAGTCTGTAGTTAAGTTGAGGGAAACGGCGGAAGAGAGGGCGGCTGCTCAGGCTAAGGGAGGCGTTGCGGCAGAGGGTGGAAAGAGAAAACCATTCACGAAACCTCCAGCCGTCGGAGGTAAGAAACTTAAGAGGTCGGACGGTCCTTCTCCCAGCAATTGTCCACTTACTCAGGGGGAGATAGATGCGGAGGAAGAAAGAGGTGAGGCGGAGGGCGGAAGTGACGTTGAGCGTCTTGGTGATGATGGTGGCGATGGACAGGGTGGTGATGGTTCCAGGGCTCTGTCTTCTGGGCAAGTAGGCGAAATGCAAGAGTGGACGGATGATGCTCTCCGCCAAGCTTTTGAGGGGTTGGATGATGATCCGGCTTTGGTAGAGAAGACCGGGAAGGCGGACAAAGCCGGGACTGGTGCAAGTGAGTCTTTTCCGACCATTCCGGCCAAGGTGGCTCTGACGACTCAAGGTGAACTCTTGACCCCTGCATGCTTCACTAATGATAGGGACTTAGGAATATTTTATGACCCGCTCCCGTCCTGGAATGAAATCCAGGACTTATTGCAGTATCCCACTCCTCCCCAGGGTTTGTACAATCACAGCTGTGTTTCTTTTCCCCTTTTTTAACTTGTAATTTACCGCGTTTCTCGAATCGTATAGTGATGTAAGATTGTGACATTTGTTCTTTATATCAGGAGCAGGCAAGACGTCCAAAGCTTCAGACCTTCGACACAGGCTTGAGCAATATAAGCTTTCCAAAATTTCTGCTAAGCCGAAGCCCTCAATCCAACGCTCCGTGGACGTAGTCGGATACCGTCCTCTTCTTGGGGTTATCGAAGAGGGTATTCAGCAGAGGAAGAGGAGTCATCTTTTATCCGAAACTTTGCCCGGTCCTCAGCCTCCGGCTCAGCCTATCCATGATATTACTGAGGAGGGTAGCGAGTTTGTACCCTCTCCGCACCCGTCCGGAAACCCTTCTGTTATTCATATCGACCGTCCCGACTTGGCCCGTAATCCATTTGCGGGTCATCCTGATCTGGATCCAGGTTCTCATGATATTACTTTTGACGAAGTCACTGGCGAACACCTTCTCCCCCGTAACCCCATGGTACGAGTACTTGATGAAGCCAAGTCTTTAGATCTCGATCTACTCACTACTCGTATAGTCACTATGGGAGACGAGGCCAAAGCTAATATTGATCGGGTGGCCGAGGAGACCAAGAAGCTGATGGGGCATCATGCTCGGCTGGTTAAGGCCGGAGAGGAGATTGGGAGTGCTAATATCCGACTTCGATTGGTGGTTTCGGATCAGGCCAAACAGCTTGCGGATCAGGCTATCCAGATTTCTCAGCATGAGGCTGCTACTGGGCGACTAAGGAAAACCATGGAAGAGGTCAGTCGGGCTGAATTGCGGAAAATGGAAGCTGCTTGCAAAGAGCGGATTGACATGGCTATTGCCACGGTGGATGAGGTTCGGAGAGCGGATCTCGAGCAGGTGGAGGAGTTGTCCGAGAAACTTGAGGCTGCAGAGCTTGCTCAAGCTAAGTTGAGGGAAGAGATGGAGGTGATGCGGAGGTCCCTTCAGGCTGATTGCTCGAGATACAGACTGGAGAGAGATGCTGCCGTCGAAAGGTTGTCGGCTTCCGATGCCCGGATGAGGGAGTTTGAGGAGAATGAGGGAATGATGGATGACATGCTCCAGGACATGTATTTCCGGACTTGGAAGCAGGGCAATCTCTCTTGGATGGATGATTATCCCAGGGTCATGGCCAAGATCTATCTTCGGGCTTTGGAGGAGGCTCAGGCTGACGCAGATAAAGAGGGTGGTACGGTCTTCAGTATGGATGTGGTCACTGCCCAGTTCACCAAGGAGGAGAAAGTGGCGGTAAAGGAGGGTATGCGGCTGCTTGCTGCTGAAGAGGCAGGTGTGCAGGTAGAGGATGACGACCAGGACGGTCAAGAAGCAGGTACTGGTAAGTCTTCCTTTCTAGTCTTTCCGTTAACTTGGTTACTCATCACTAATGAATCCTTTTTATGACCGGACAGGCGGGCAAAAGAGCAAGGACAAGACTTCGACGCAACCGGCTCCCTGATTAGACCTGGAAAATTCTTTTTGTAGGCTTGGCATTGTTGTATCTGTTAGTCTTAAGACAGTAGAGTAACTTCTAAGTTGTAATTCTTGCTACTTGTAATAACATTATTCTTGACGTGTAATTTTTTAGCTTAAGCTGATTTTGTCGTTTCTTGAATATTTGTTGCTATTTCGACATATCGTACGAGAAATGTAGCTATGTATATTCTTGTAATTAAATTGTGTTCGATGTCAGATTCTGGTTTTAAATCATAATCTCATGACTTGCAATGTTAGCGTGTGGTGTGAAAAAATTAAATTACAGTCATGCATCTGCACATAAAGGAAGAAAATACCGCCTTTCATGTTCTGTTTGTAAATGGCAATTTCGAATATCTTGTATGACCAAGCATGGAAAGCAGTTGAATGCCCTGCCATCTGATTGTGAATCTCTGCATCCATTGGCGGGTATCTCTTACCCTGCATCCTGTACTTTATGGTTTGTTATAGAGGATAGGAGGAAAGTTTTTTAAGTAAAATCGAAATATGTGAAATAGTAAAACTTCCAGTCACGGAAGGCCTTCGATGTGCTTAAGTTCGTGGCAAACGGGTTTTGTAGTCACTTTCCCTAGCTGTGGGTCTTGGAGACATTTGTCACCCATCTTACGCCTCCGCGGGGAGTTAATTCTTTTTTACCACAGCCGCACTTAAGACACACCGGAGCCGAGATCGCGCACAGTAACTACCCGGGCCATTATGGCCCGTACTCATGGGTATTATTCGACTTACTGTGGCCGGCTAGCGTGGGTGCCGATCGTCAACTGTGAACTGCCCCTGGCTGGCCACACCTTATGTTGGGGCTTATAATCGGTTCACAGTTGCCGGCGAGCCTAACGCCGTAATGAGCTGCCTCGGCTATAGTCGGCCTTCTCGGTGGCTTATAATCGGCTCATTACAGTTGGCTTTAAGGACCGTCGCGAGCAATGAGTTAACCCTCAGCAGAGGGATGCTGGAGCAAAAGTGTCTCATTGGCGAGGGCATAGATTCGCATAGTACCTGTTGGGTCTTGTCCATGTGAAGTTGCATCGTGGAGTGCTTTGAATAGAAATGCTATATGCTCAGGATTTTGTTCAACAGAAAAGGATAAAGTTAACAAGCAGCCAAGATACAAAGGAACAAGTTAAAAAAAGAGACAAGGCTTTTTTAAAGTGGTTCGGCACGAAAAAATGCCTACGTCCACTGATTCTCTTTGTTAATTCACTTCATATGGGCAATACAAGTTAAGAAAAGTATCGACGGAGGTGTTGGATGTTCCATGCCCTCTGGAACACCTCTCCGTCCACTGTTGACAAAATATAGGCTCCGTTGTGGAGATCTTTATGAATTACATATGGTCCATCCCAGATTGGGTCTAGTGCTCCGGGGCGAGGGAAGATTCGCTTGAGGACAAGATCCCCTTCTCGTAAGGTACGATGCTTGACTTTGGAGTTGTATTGTGCTGCCACCTTTTGTTTGTGGGCTGCTGTTTTTAGGACTGCATCATTCCTTCTCTCCTTGACTAGATCCAAAGACATGTTGAGGAGTTCTTCGTTCTCTTCTGGGTTATAGTGGATCCTACGGTGGGAAGGCACAATGGTTTCAACTGGGAGCATAGCCTCCGATCCGTATGCCAAAGAGAAAGGAGTGTGTCCTATTGATGTTCTGAAAGATGTGCGGTAGGCCCATAGTGCCGTAGGGAGTTCATCCACCCAAGCGCCCTTTGACTTTTCGAGCTTCTTTTTGATCAGAGTTTTCAGAATTTTGTTGACTGCTTCGACTTGTCCATTTGCTTGGGGATATGCTACGGATGAGAAGCTTTTGTGAATTCTGTGTTCTTGGCACCAGTTGGCGAATTCCTCGCTGTCAAACTGAAGTCCATTGTCTGATATGATTTTTAGTGGGACTCCGTACCTGCACAGAACATTTTTGATTAAGAAGTTGATAACTTTCGCTGAAGATACTTTATTTAGAGGTTCTGCTTCCACCCATTTGGTGAAATAGTCGACTGCTACTATAGCATATTTGGCGCCGCCTCGACCCATTGGCAGTTCACCGATTAAGTCAATTCCCCATACTGCAAAGGGCCAAGGGCTGGTCATCTGAGTAATCTCGGTTGTTGGTAGCCGAGGGATCTTAGCAAACTTTTGGCATCTGTCACACTTCTTGACGAAATCTAAGGCGTCCTTGCTTAAGGTGGGCCAGAAATATCCGTATCGGAGTATCTTTTTTGCTAACGTTTGCCCTCCGGTGTGATCTCCGCAGCTTCCTTGATGAATGTTGGATAAGATTTCCTTGGCTTCCCTTCCGGCGACACACCTTAACAATGGGTTAGAGAACCCGCGCCGATAGAGGATGTCTCCTTGTATTGTGTAGCGGGACGCTTTCCTCAAGATTTTCTTGACTTCGTTACGCCCGTCGGGTAGTGTGCCATTTTGTAGGTAGTCTCGAATTGGAGTCATCCAAGTTGCTTCTTCGGTTGCAGCTATCAGATTCACTTGCTCAAAACTTGGGATCGTTTGCTTTGAGACAGTTACTGCCCCGAAGATGGCGACGTCTCATACTTGCTTGCTTTGCCAATTCGTCGGCCTCTTGGTTCTCTTCCCGAGGGATGTGTTTGACTAAGTAGTGGTCCAATCGGCTGAGAAGTAACTTGGTCTTCTTTAGATATGCTATGAGTCGTTCTTCTCGAGCTTGGAATTCCCCTAGTATTTGATTAATAATAAGCTGAGAATCGCTGTGAAGACACAAAGAATTGGCTCCGATCTCGATAGAAATTTCTAATCCGGCTATTACTGCTTCGTATTCTGCATCGTTGTTGGTGGCAGCGAACTCCAACCTTATAGCATAGTGTAGTTTATTTCCCCTGGGAGTGATTATTACCACACCTGCTCCCGAGCCTTGTTCGTTAGATGCACCGTCCACAAAGAGATTCCACTTGATATCTTCTGTTATCTCCAGTTGCTCCTTATCCTCGTTGGTAGTGAATTCTGCAATGAAATCAGCCATGGCTTGTCCCTTGATGGCGGTGCGAGGGTGATAGGTGATATCATATTGACTCAGCTCAATACACCATTTAAGTAGTCGCCCGGAAGTGTCGGGACGATGGAGTACCTGCCTCAATGGTTGATCGGTCAGAACTTTGATGGAATGGGATTGGAAGTAGTGACATAGCTTTCGTGAAGTGATTAGTAAACAGTATGCTAACTTTTCAAGCTTAGGATATCTGACTTCTGCCCCAGTAAACCTTTTACTGACGAAGTAAACTGGTCGTTGCGTGCGGTTGTCTTCCCTTACCAAGGCAGCGCTTAGAGCGTGAGATGACACAGCAAGGTATAGGTATAATTCTTCGCCTTCGCTTGGGGTCAAGAGTACCGGTGGTTTCTGGAGGTGTTCGATTAGGTTAAGGAAAGCGGTCAAGCATTCGTCCGTCCATTCGAACTTTCCTTTATCTTTCTTTAGAGCTTCGAAAAAGGGGACGCACTTGTCCGTTGCTTTGGAGATGAATCGGCTTAGGGCAGCCACTTTTCCATTTAGGCTTTGCATTTCCTTTCGGGTGGAAGGTATCTTGATGTCCCTTAATGCTCGGACTTGTTCAGGGTTTGCTTCTATCCCTCGGGCATGGACGATGAATCCTAAGAATTTTCCCGATGACACTCCGAAGGAGCACTTTAGTGGATTCAACTTCATTCCATACTGTCGAAGTACCTGGAACATTTCGCCTAGGTGGCTTACGTGATCTTTGGCTTTCCGTGATTTTACCAGCATGTCGTCTACATATACTTCCATTGTTCGTCCTATTAGCCCTGCGAACATCTTGTTGACGAGGCGCTGGTAGGTGGCCCCTGCATTTTTAAGTCCGAAGGGCATCACTTTGTAGCAGTACAAACCCCGGTCGGTGATGAAACTAGTGTGGTCTTGGTCGGGAGCATGCATAGGAATTTGGTTATATCCTGAGTATGCATCCATAAAAGACAGGAGTTCGTGCCCGGCTGTGCTGTCTACAAGTTGATCGATTCTGGGAAGCGGGAAGCAATCCTTTGGACAGGCGTCGTTTAGGTTGGAGAAGTCAATGCAGGTCCGCCACTTCCCATTAGCCTTCTTTACTAGTACCGGGTTGGCGATCCATTCTGGGTAAATAGCTTCTCGTATGAAGTCATTGGCGAGTAGATTCTTTACTTCTTCATCGAGGGCTGCTGATCGCTCTGCCCCCATACTTCTCTTTTTTTGTTTTACAGGCGCCTTGGTAGGATCAATGTTTAGTACGTGGCACGCTATGTCGGGGGAGATTCCGGTCATGTCAGCGTGTGACCAAGCGAATACATCCAAGTTGTGGCGGAGAAAATCAATGAGTTGTTCCTTCAGTTCAGCTTTCAGCTGGGACCCAATTTTTAGTAGCCTACTTGGGTCATGCTTGTCTACAGATATAAATTCCATAGCCTCCGCAGGCTCGGCGGTGGCCTCCTCCTCTTTGTCCCTAGGGTCTAATTCATTGAAAGGGTCGCTGGTGTATCGAAGAGGAGGGGCTTTCTTTAGTTGCTATGCTTCAAGGCTTTTTGTGCAGAGGGCAATCTCTGCACCTTTCCCTTTATCTTTCCTGTGGTTGTTGCGAAGTTCGGTTACATAGCAGTCTCGTGCAATATCCTGGTCTCCTTCCACTTCCCCTACCCCATTGTCTGTTGGAAATTTCATTTTCAGGCACCACGGGGCTAGGACAATCTGGAAGTCAGATAAGGCCGGTCTTCCTAGGAAGGCGTTGTAGGCCGAATGGTTTTCTATCAGCACAAACGTCTGTTTCCTTATAACGGAGCGGGGATGGCTTCCAATTTCAACGAAGAGGTCCAGCTGCCCGATGGGCATTTTCGCATCTCCAGTGAAACCGTGTAGTGGTTTATCGCAGGGAGATACATCCTTCATTGATAGCTTCATTTTGTTGAATGCGTGTTTGAACAGGATATTTACAGAGCTTCCAGTGTCTACCAGGATTCGGTAAACTTCGGCGGGACCGAGTCGAGCAGAGATAACCATGGGATCCATGTGAGGGTACTGTCTTCCTTCTAGGTCGCGTTTACTGAATGTGATGTCATCACTTTCTTTCCGCTTTGGGTGGCGCTCTTCTATAACCGTATTGACACAGTCCCTATTGTCTCTAAGCGACTTCCCATATCTTTCCATCTCTTTCCAACTTCTGTCTGCGATGTGCGGACCTCCTGAGATGGTATGGACCACTATCTTCTCTTGACTAGAGCTGCTAGCGTTGCGGTCGCCTCTGCCGGTCCCTGGTGAGGGTAGCCTTGGGTTTTCATTGGCAGGAGCTGGAGTCCTGTCTTGACTTTTTACATAGCGTTCCAGTTTTTTCCTTCTGATGTGTTCCTCAATCAGATCTCGGAGATGATGGCATTCGTTGGTATCATGCCCGTGAGACTCGTGGAAGCGGCAGAACTTTCCAGACTTCTGTGCGTTATCTGATTCCTTCTTGTATGGTGGGCGTTTGTATCTAACTTCGCCTTGGGTGGCAAGGAAGATATTTTCGACGGTCTCGTTCAAAGGGGTGTAAGAGTCGAATCTTGGTCCTGGCCGATATAGGCGTTTTTCTACTTTCTTGCCCCCAGCATTGTCTCTGGAATCATTTCTTCGAACATCCCTCGCCACAGCAGGGGCGTTGCCATGGGTCGTCTTACTTTGCTGTCCTGACTGCCCCTCAATGGCAGCATCCTCAAGCCTCATGTATTTCCCGGCTTCATGGAAGAAATCGGGTAAAGTAGCTGGTTTTTCTTTTGTCAATCTTCTAGCAAATTTAGTGTCCGGATGCACCCCACTGCAGAGGGCCATTAGGATAAGCTTCTCATCGGCATCTTGAACTGCGGCTGCTGCGGCGTTGAACTTGGTTAGGTATTGCTGCAGCTTTTCTCCAGGTTTCTGTTTGACGCTGGATAAGGAATAAGCGTCCTTAGGTTGCTCCACATGAATGCGGAACTGACTGATGAATTTTTCTTTCAACATTTCCCATGAGCTGATGGATCCTTGGGGTAGATGACAGAACCAGGAGGTAGCAAGATCTGCTAAGAAGAGCGGGAAGCATTTGCACAGTACTCCCTCTGTTGCTCCACTCATGAGCATATGCTGCGTGTACCTCTGTAAGTGTAAAACGGGATCGGAGGTTCCTTTGTAGGGTTCCATTGTTGGCATCTTCCATTCTCGGGGAGTGATAGCAATTTCGATATTGCGGGCGAAAGGGCTGGTTACCCTAGCGCCTATCCCTCGATCTCTTTGCTCCCGTTGGACACACTCTCTGAATAAGCGCGCCATCCTTTCATCAGAATTTGGAGCGGACAGAAATGAGTTTGGTTCTGTTCTGTGGGGTTGATTCCGTCCAGACAACCTGTAGGGATGGTATCGTCTATCATTCCTCATATTTTCCAGTGGCTGCCTTTGATCTTCTGGGAGCACGCTTGGGTCAGCTACAGTTGGCCCTTGCCTTGATCTTCCCCTGTTGGGTTCTGATCTAAGCACTTCCTCGGGTCCAACTTCGGGCTGAACTCTAGCTCGGCCCCGTTCACTGGTGTTTCTGTGGTTAGGCAGCATGACAGGCTCAGCTGCAGTTGACCTTCGCCCGGTACCTTCCCCGTTAGGTTCGGCACCAAACGTTTCCTCAGGCCTAACTTCGGGCTGGGCTCGGTCTCGGCTCCTACCACGGCTACTCCTGCCGTTAGATCCTTCGAAGAAGGAAGATCTTTGCTGTCTCTGAGATCCTCCAGACTGGGACTCGCCCCATGATTCAGTGTTGCGGTTGGATTCTTCAGCGTCCCTCAAGCGTGACATGAGATGGTCCACCAAGGCTTCCTGCTGGGACGTGAAGCGGTTAGTTACTTCAACAACAACTCTGTCCAAATCTGCCCTAGTAATTGCTGCAGGCTGTTCTGTGGCAGAAGTGGTTGGGTTAGCCTGTCCTTCATTTGTTACCGTTGCTGGAGGAGGACGATTTACTTGATTCGCGACAGCTGGATCAGGAAGACTACTGGATGCGATGTTTTTTCCTTTGTTAACATCTTTTCTCTGTTTGGGAGGCATGTTTTCCAAGTGGCGGACGATGCTGTTAGGAAAACTCGTTAAGTAGATGAAGCTGAAGCTTCGAGCTTCTAGCTCTCAATGAAAGCACCAAAAATGTTTGCACAAAAAATGGACAAACACCTCAAAGTTGTATGATTTAGTAGATCTTAGGTTGTTCTTAGTGATTTTGGAGATTTATGCAAATATATGAAAAGCAGGGGCTAAACTGTAAAAAAGACACGCAGATTTATAGTGGTTCAGCCAGAATGTGCCTACGTCCACTTTATATGTTATTTCTCTTCTCTTCTTATGATTACAAGTACAAAGCTTTGGTACCAGTAAAAGAAAGTTGTTTGAAAGTTCCTTCCGTGCTTGAGCTCTCAAACTTGTCCCCATTGTTGTACCCCTGCCCCTCTATTTATAGAGTGAGGCTGGGGGTAGGGGTCTAGGATGTGTATGGTTGCTGATGGGCCTGGGCTAATACAACCTGGCCTGGTGGAGTTGGTTCGGTTTACTTTGGTTCGGCGGAAGAGGATGAGTGGACCGGTGGCAGCTTGGTCCGGTGGTAGGAGCATGGTGGTCCGGTGGAAGCTTGGTCCGGTGGTAGGAGCATGGTGGTCCGGTGGAAGCTTGGTCCGGTGGTAGGAGCATGGTGGTCCGGTGGAAGCTTGGTCCGGTGGTAGGAGCATGGTGGTCCGGTGGAAGGTTGGTTCGGTACTGAGGAATAGAGGGATGATGCCGGATCGGTAACAACTGGTTTGGTGTAGAGTTTTGGAGGGGTTGGTTCGAAGGTGAGGGAAACGAACTTGGTTCGGTGATGTCGTTGGCAAGGTCAAAATATACCCAACATGAACAAAACCATGGACCAAAGTGCAAAGCAGTAGAGCAGTGTACACTTCACAATGCAACCAGAGTTCATAAATACAATTTTACAGAGAGATGCAGCAGTCCAAACATACACATGAAAACTCAAAGTAGTGAACCAAATCAACATACCAACCAGACTGCAACAAAACAGTTGTGAACACATATAAGTGAACATGAAACAGAGACATGAATAATTTCAAGTGCAAACGCACACATATATATACATACATGTATGTATATATGTATATACTCATGAAGACCATTTCAAACTTCACAAGACTCTAGCAAAATGAAGGCAGTTCGAACCAGTTAAAGTATATAAAAATGAAGAAATTCAGAGCAGTGAAGTCAATGAACAAGTCAGAGTATATCTAAAATTCAAAAGCCACATTCGTCTGCCAGCAAAAATGGAATCAATCATCTCAGTCATAAAATCCAAAATCAACGCCGAAGTCACAGGAACAAAGAATAACGGGATAAACAAATCAAAGTCCAGATTATCACAATATTCAAATGCCTAAGTTACAGGAACCGACCCAAAGCAAGTCAAGCTAAAATTCAGAGATGAACAAGTAAAAGAATTATCACAAGCATTTAAGCAAAATCAAACGGCCAAGCAAGAATTAAGAAGAATTCAAACATATTTATATGAACGAAAATATAGGGTGTTCGATCCCTATAAATTCCCATATCATCATCGGCATATCATCATTCAAGTTCAAGAAAATACCAAAGCTAGCTAAATCATGAACAAATCTATAACTTGAATCGAAGTCGAGCAAATTCAAAATCGAACAAGAAAATCACGTACCAAATCATAGCATTCAAGCTCGACGCAACTTGAAGCCACCGCATATTAATCGAAGCCAGGATCAATTGATGAAGCAAACCCGAAGTGAATTCATCACTCAATCGATCAATTTTTGAATCGGCGCTTCAATTTCACAAAGCCCTAATTATTTATGAGAAACAAAGGAAGAACGACCGAAGTTTTACACATAAACGAAAAGAGAGGAGACATCTTCTTTTAAATTAGAATTGGGCCGGTCTCCAATTTTTATTGGGCTATAATTTTTATAATAGGGTTTTGTTTAATTTTGTTTTTATTTTGTAATTTCTATTTTAAATTGTGTTACTTTCTAGTCATGTGACTAGGTTACAAACTACGGTGGTGTAGTTCGAGAATTCGCAACTCAGTGGCTGAGTTGTGGTAGGGTTTTGAGCGTAGAATTAGGTTAGTCGTTAGCGGGTGTCGCAAGTTTATGTGTGTAAGCGTCTGACTACTTAATTTCTAATAGAAACCTTGGGGGCAGCATGTAGGCAGGGTTTTGCCGAAGCTGGGTAAATCTGTGTTGTTCAATTTCTGCTTTTATTCTGCTATTATCTGTGCTGCAATTATTATATATATTTCGCATTAATTTTTATTGTTATTAGTATCACCATATTAACCCCCCTAGGGTGAAATCGATCCTACAGTGGTTAGACCACCCGTGTTCAATGGTTAAACCCTGGTTAGACCACCTGTGTTCAATGGTGAATATACTTATTGGAAAAATAGAATGAAAATCTTTCTAAAAACCATAGATGCATGGAATATTATTGAAACAAGATATAGGACACCAACAATAATTGTAGATAATCAGGAAATAGAAAAACCTATTGATCAATGGATAGATCTTGAAAGTAAATTGCAAAGTGCTAATGCTAAAGCCATGAATTCTATTATCTCTTCATTAGATCAAACTGAATTTAATCGTGTCTCACATTGTCCAACTGCGCAGAAAATTTGGCACACATTTGAAGTGACTCACAAAGGAACTTCCTAAGTCAAAGAATCTCGCTTTGCCATGCTCAGTAGCGAATACGAAAACTTCACAGTGGCCAAGGATGAAAATGTCAAAGAGATGTATGGACGACTTTCTAATCTCGTATACAAAACAAAAGCTCTCAGAAAATCATACACAGAATTGGAAATAGTCCGAAAAATCCTCAAAGTCCTTCCATGAAATTTTGAAGCGAAAGTTACTGCCATTCAAGAATCAAAGGATTTGAAACAAGTTAAAGTTGAAGAACTCATTGGAAATCTCACCACTTATGAGCTAGAAATGAAATTCAAGGAAGAACGTGACGGAGGAGATACTCGAAAGAAATCAATAGCTCTCAAAGGAACAATGGAAAGTGATGATGACGACGACGACGATGGAGCAGCTGAACTGGCACTATTAATAAAGAGATTCAAAAGGTGGAACCACAAATACGGAAATCCAGCTCTAAATCAACAATTGAAAAGCAGAATAGTTGAAGTACTAGACAACTCAGAAGAGCAAGAGATCATATGTCACATGTGCAATAAACCTAGTCATATCAAGCCAAATTGTCCTCAGAATCGACTCAGCCAAGGGAAGAAACCGAAAAGGAGAAGTTTTGCAGCTACTTGGGATGAAACTGATGAAAGCACTGGCAGTGGAAATGAAAAAGCAAAACTGAGTCTTCAAGGAGAAATAAGTGATAGCAATGAGGACGAGCCAAGCGAGGTATCAAAACTTACTCACTCGGAATTACTTATATATTTTCAAGAAGTAAATGGCTGTTTTTAACGACTTAGGGAGAAGTACGCTAAAATTGAATCACAAAGAGATAGTTTAATATAACTAAATAAACAGCTTGATCAATTAGTTAAAAACTATCAAAATAAGAGCCCTAAGTGTGATAAGTGTCCATCATTTGAAGAAGAGATTAAAAATTAGAAATTAAAGTTAAATCACTTGAAACTGAAATTTTGATTTTGAAAGAAAGTGAAAATACTAGGAGAGAAAATTCTATTAAAAGGTGCACTCTGTTGTTGAATGAAAATGAATCTCTCAAAACACAAGTCCAACAATTGTCTACAACTTTAGGAAAATTCTTTAAAGGAGAAAAATCACTAAATATGTTATTAGGGAAACAAACTGTTAATCCTATTAGACAAGGACTTGGATATACTCAAAACGAACATGATAAAAGCGAAATTAATCAAGTCAATTCCAAGTGCATGATTTGTGGAAAAATTGGACACAATCACAATCACTGCTGGTATAGACCCAAACACGTGAAAACCATAACAATTTGGGTTCCAAAAGGCACGAATATAAAATCCCTTAAAGTCAAACAAATCTGGGTGCCAAAAGGAACAAATATAAATTATCTTGGGTCTACACAAACTTATTTTTAAAAATTGTTTGTCATTAACAATCATGGACCTATAACAACAAATAGGTCACAAAAATCTTTCCTCGTGTAGGTATGGTAGCAGGCTAAGGAACAACAACAGTGTTACCTGGATTCTGGCTGTTCCAGGCACACGACGGGCGACAAATCAAAAGTTCCTTAGCCTAGTACAAAGGTGACAGAGTCACAATGGGTAACAATGAAAAATTATCGGTAAAGTTAAAATAGGTAACGATACATTTATCTTGAACGATATATTAAATGTTGAAAATCTGCACCGTAATCTGATTTAAATCAACCAGTTATGCGATAAAGAAATGAATGTTGATTTTGATTTATGCAAAATTGTTGGCCAATTATCTTTTTATGCCGAGAACACTATAAGTACCTTTAGAGTCTTTGAACTAGTTTATATAGATTTGTTTGGACTAACGATATTGCAAGTTTAGGTGGTAAGAGATGTTGTTTTGTATTGGTTGATGATTACTCAAGATACTCGTGGATATATTTGTTTATTTTACTGATTCTAAATCTGTCATTATGTTCACTGTTTGTTTATTTGCACGATTTCAATTCAAATCCAATTTAAAAGCTGTAAAAAGGATTTTAAGGTATTTTTTGCACACTCCACGATTTGGTCTATGATATTTATCTGATGATAACTTTGAGTTAAAGTGGTATTCAAATGCAGATTATGCTTGTAGTCTAGTTGATAGAAAAATTACTAGTAGAATGTGATTTATGTTGAGACATTCATTTGTTATATCATTTTCAAAGAAAATATATGCATATTGTTCATTTCAACTATTTTTCAATTAGCAGACATTTTTTTTATAAAACCCCTTTTAGAAAATTGTTTTTGTTGACTTCGTTTCAGATTAGACATTTTAGAAATTTGATTTTATATTTATCTTTGGATTTGATCTTAAATGAATACATTAACTAATCTGACTCCCTACAGATTATCGAAAAGGAAAATAGTGACTGAAAAAATGTGATGGGTGTGGATATTAATCATACATTATGACTTGAGATAGTATATTTAGTAAAAAAATTTAAAAATTTAAACAAGATTTATAATAACTTTTGTTGGTAAAAATTCCATGACCATCTCTATTTCTATCATATTTCTAACGACCATCACTTATCAAAATCCAATATAGTATGTCAAAATGTGGTATTTTAAACGGGAAATTATTCATTTTTATTTTATTTTATTTTTTAGCAATAAAAACATCCAAAGTATTCACTCTCATTTAAAAGTACTCATGGTTGTGCATGAGTGAATTACTTGGAATATTTTTTTATGTGCTTTCAAGCTCATTTAAAAGTCCTCACGGTTATGCATGTATGGAACACATATCAAAATTGATTATTAAATAGACGAGTTGATTCTAATCCCATTTAAAAGTCCTCACGGTTATGCGTAGTTAGCAGATGCTTGAAATTCATTTTTTTTATATAAAAAATTAGGAATACTACTAATCTCATTTAAAAGTCCTAACAGTTATGCATGGTTAGTAAGTATTCAAATTCTTGATATAAATATACCACAAATAGAAACAACTATATGGTTTTATATGCCGACATTACCCCTATCACTCTAAAGTAGAATATGCGCCTAACAGAGTATTTATGATTTTTGTTTGATTTTCTATTGAAACTTAACATTTATACTCGATTGGGTGTTAATGTTGTATTAATGTCTATCACTTTATCTCTATTTTTCTAACACCATTACACTTTTGCTGATAATAAAAGGGGGAGAGAAAAGTTAAGATTTTAGCAAATAAAGTTCAAATAGTTTATTTTTTATTTGCATATTCCCATCTAGGTTCATTTGCATATTTTTATTTATTTTCATGCATAAATGAAGGGGGGGGCTTTGTTGTAGAGAGGGAGCATTCAAATAGGGGGAGAAAATAGATTTCATCAATGACCAAATACATTTAATAAAGTCAAAATCTTAAAATATGTTTGTTATCATCAAAAGGGGGATATTGTAGAATATGCTAGTATATGATTTTTGTTTGATGATAATAAACATATATATATATATATATATATATATATTCATTTGAATGTGTTTGTTATTGTACTATTTTATTTTTCACACAATTAAATAAATATTTGTTGGATAAAATAAATAACACGGAATTCAAATTCAAACAAATATTTTATTCAAACAAATATTTTATTACAAATTCAAATAGTACAAATTTGAACTCTCACTACATTTACACATTGTCAATTACAATACAATATCGATTACATCACAATTTTTCAATTTACATAGTACTCCTCACTACATATTCATTCAACACTCGTGTTTTTATCTTCAACTCTGTTCCAGCTTGAATCCAGCATCTGAGCTATCTGCAAAATTAACACTGACGCAGTAAAATTGAAAAAGAAATATTTTTCAGTATACAATAAAAGCATGTTTGAAAATATCATTTGCCTCAGTTATTTGGGTTGTTCGTCATCATTTATTTTGAATTCATCTACACGAAAAACTTGTGACATGCACAGTGTATTACTGTACATGGCACAAGGCCGTGCACACCAATATACACTTGATAAAATTGCAGGGACATGTGAGCACAAGATCACACCCAAGCAAAAGTTGGATTCAACTCAGGTGCATGCAAACAAAATTTAGTTCAGAAAGTACAAAAGACTCAAGGCAGCTCTCTAACTAATGTACACATGAAGTCTCGACCAAAACAACAAAACATGCTCAGGTCCAACAAATATAACAACTGCCTCAATCAAATGTACAAAGGATAGAGCAAATCTAGACTTCAAAAGGCCAACAAGAACCAAACAAGACAACAAATGTACAAAGTCATCAACAACATATGGAACTAGATGTGAAGCCATGAATACATAGTGCACTAGTTCAATGAAATAACAACATGAACCAGATATATGCATACAAAGAACATAAACATGATTGAGACCATACTTCAGTGCATATGTACAGGAGTGCAAAGCATAATGGAACCACATACAACATAGCCTGGATATGCAGACCACTCTAAAATCAACTTACAACATACATATATACATGTATGTTCACACATGTCTATACACAATGCATACATACGAAACAAAGACACTTGAGTACACATGAAACCAGAGAGATGAAGATCAATATGAAGTTCAGACCAAAGTACAAGGCAACCCAGACTTGTACAAACCATTCAAACTCGAGACCACATGAATTCAATATACAGAACTGAAGTGAACTAGATTTCAAGAGGTGACAACAGAGCTTCAAAAGACTCAACCAAAAATGCCTCAACATAGTGTACATGTGAAGATAAAAAAAAAGTTCAAGCAACTCAACATGGCATGGTCAGGTGCAAATGAAAACAACATGCTCAAATGTACACATATCAAGACATGCATTCAGACCAGTCAACTTGAAGCAATGCAAGGAAGAAAACAAGTAATGTAACCTAGACCAGAATCATACATGGAAGAAAGCACTCGAGAAATATGACAATGGAGCATACATGTGTAGACACTTTAAAAAGACAGCGTCTCGAGTTTCAGACTGCAAATGCAACTTAGGCTAGAACAAGCTCGAACACACAAGAAAACATGCTTAGGACATACACGTATATAAATACATGTATGTATGTATACACATGATGAACACACTTAAACCAGACTTGTATGCATATATATATATATATATATCATTTTCAGAGACATGAACAAAACCATGGACCAAAGTGCAAAGCAATAGAGCAGTGGACACTTCACAATGCAACCAGAGTTCATAAATACAATTGTACAGAGAGATGCAGCAGTCCAAACATACACATGAAGACTCAAAGTAGTGAACCAGATCAACATACCAACCAGACTGCAACAAAACAGTTGTGAACGCATATAAGTGAACATGAAACAGATACATGAATAATTTCAAGTACAGACGCACACATATATATACATACATGTATGTATATATGTATATATTCATGAAGACTATTTCAAACTTCACAATACTCCAGCAAAATGAAGGCAGTTCGAACCAGTTAAAGTATATAAAAATGAAGAAATTCAGAGCAGTGAAGTCAATGAACAAGTCAGAGTATATCTAAAATTCAAAAGCCACATTCGTCTTCCAGCAAAAATAGAATCAATCATCTCAGTCATAAAATCCAAAATCAACGCCGAAGTCACAGGAACAAAGAGTAACGGGATAAACAAATCAAAGTCCAGATTATCACAATATTCAAATGCCTAAGTTATAGGAACCGACCCAAAGTAAGTCATGCTAAAATTCAAAGATGAACAAGTAAAAGAATTATCACAAGCATTTAAGAAAAATCGAACGGCCAAGCAAGAATTAAGAAGAATTCAAACATATTTATACGAACGAAAATATAGGGTGTTCGATCCCTATAAATTCCCATATCATCATCGGCATTTCGTCATTCGAGTTCAGGCAAATACCAAAGCTAGCTAAATCTCGAACAAATCTATAACTCGAATCGAAGTCGAGCAAATTCAAAATCGAACAAGAAAATCACGTAACAAATCATAGCATTCAAGCTCGACGCAACTTGAAGCCGCCGCATATTAATCGAAGCTAGGATCAATTGATGAAGCATAGCTGAAGTGAATTCATCACTCAATCGATCAATTTTTGAATCGGCACTTCAAATTTCACAAAGCCCTAATTATTTAAGAGAAACAAAGAAAGAACGGCCGAAGTTTTACACAGAAAAGAAAATAGAAGAGACGTCTTCTTTTAAATTGGAATTGGGCGGGTCTCCAATTTTTATTGGGCTATAATTTTTATAATAGGGTTTTGTTTAATTTTGTTTTTATTTTGTAATTTCTATTTTAAATTGTGTTACTTTCTAGTCGTGTGACTAGGTTACGAACTACGGTGGTGTAGTTCGAGAATTCGCAACTCAGTGGTTGAGTTGTGGTAGGGTTTTGAGCGTAGAATTAGGTTAGTCGTTAGCGGGTGTCGCAAGTTTACGTGTGTAAGAATCTGACTACTTAATTTCTAGTAGAAACCTTAGGGGCAGCACGTAGGCTGGGTTTTCCCGAAGCTGGGTAAATCTGTGCTGTTCTATTTCTATTTTATTCTGCTATTATCTATGCTGCAATTATTATACATATTTCCGCATTAATTTTTATTGTTATTAGTATCAACCTATTCACCCCCCTCTAGAGTGAAATCAATCCTACAATTTTAAGCATGATCTATCCACTATGAACTAGTAACATAGATCATCAAATTTTGATTCTATTTTTACGTTCTTCATCAAAATCACTTAGGAAAATGATCAAATAGTTTATGTTTATATTGGATTAAGCATAGTCAATTTGAGATGTCAACATAGACTATTAAATTCACTAAAAAAGAAACATAAATTACCATTATTCATAATTTCCATTAAGCACAAAATAGAGGTCATAAATGCAACCATGTTATATTGATTTAGTATGATTCATGAGAGCTTCATCACCCTTTAATTGAAGGGATTTAGCTTCTCATAATTAAATTCATCTCAACACAAAATGGTTTTAGCATGAAAAACAAGAAAAATAAAATCTAATCAAAAGAAAAGGGAACTAACTACTTGCATAGAATAAATCTAAGCCACTTGCATGAATTAAATCTATACTAGTAGCTTGAAATAAAAGAGACATAAACTAACATAAAAGAGCATGAATCAAAATAGCATAAGAGAAAAGAGCATGTAAACAAAAGCAAATAAGAAGAAGGCTAAAAAACCATTAAAAAGACATTTTATTTATCATTGATTTTGTGGCTACAATATGCATAAAAGAGAAGAGCTAACTACATGAAACATAAGGGGTATTTATACATTCTTAAAACCCTAATTCCATTTTTAGAGGATATGCCCTTGAGATTGTGTAACCTCCAAGTAATCATTAGGCAATTAATTAATCCCTATTAACATGCCTTTAAGTCTCCATTAACATGTCAATGTGCTTTTAATTATGGTCCATTAGTTAGTGGGCATGTGGGCTCCTCCATGTTGCATGAATTCTTTTATTTCCTTTCTTCATTTGCTTTCAACATATGTACATGCATACATCCATGAAGCTCCATCCAATTGGCACTCAATTTCCTAAAAATATAAATGTGCAAATAAATTTTCTCAAAATTAATTCATACGTAAAATTACCATTTTTCTCCCAAATGAAGATGAATGAATGATGATTTGAAAATGATTGAGATTTTGGTTTAAACATGTAAAATACCCTAATATGCTCACTTATTTTAATCAAAGAAGATTAAATATGGGAGTAAAGATATATACTTTTACACACATCAAGAGGTATTTGTCTTTAGAGAAAATTATTATAATAATAACTATTTATTTTCAAAAAGGAAATATAAGGGTTATCTTTTATTTTAAAGGGATCTGCGTTTAGAGAAAGGTGGAAATTATTTTGGAAATAGACATTTGTTAAACAATTTATATAAAATGTTGAAAATAAAGGAATAGATTTACAAATGGTATCGTATAGATTTAAAGGAGATTTATAAGCGATATCTTATAAATAAAAGGGAATATTATCATTTTGATGAATTGGAGTAATAAATCACTATTGTGAATTTACTGAATACATAAAATGATTGTGTTATTGGAAAAAGATGAGTTTATAATTATATTTGGAGTTTAGTTTTATACTTGGAGTTTTGTAATTATATTTAGAAATTAAAAAAAGAGTTTTATATATGAATTGGAGTTTATAAAAAAAGTTGAAAATAAATTTGGGGTCTATAGAATGATTCTACAAATGATATATTATAAAAGAAGTCTTATAAAGGATTTTTGTATAAAGAGTATAAAGGATGTTTATAAAGGAGTTTATGAATAAATTTGGAGATTTATTGATGGATTTATAATTTTATTTTGTGATTTATAAAAGGAGCTTTGTAATAGAGATGAGTTTTATAAAAGAAATTTTATAAACGAATTTAGAGCTTATACTTATAAAGAGGAATTTTATAAAAGAGTATATTTATATAAGAGATTTAATTTCCCGAAATGACCTTCTCAATTATGATGGTATGCAACATTCTTTTTCATACTTAACACCGAAGAAATAGTGTTTGGGTTATTTTTATCTCCGCTTAAAAATGACACTTTTGTTCAACCCAAATAAATATAGTTTTGGAAAGTAAAATCCTTCATAGTATTTTGGAAATACACTTATATTAATGGTATAAGTATATAGATAATTTTACAGGCATTGAAAGAGGTAAATGGATAGTGAAGGAGTAATATACATAGGTATATCTTTGTAAAAAGTATTTTGATACAAGTATTTATAAAGTGTTTTAATTAACGAAAGATTAATTAAAGAGGCTTAGTGTTGCTTATGCACTTAACCATGCTTCATTAAATCTCTGGTTGAAATGTTTGTTCTATTTGATAGTTAAATAACCAACTATCAAATATTGGCCAGTTTTTTAAACTATCGTTGTCGGTTTAAAGAGATCGGGATCAGATATATTATTCGAGAACGACTTCGAACTGGCATAAGTGTTTCAAATTGGAATATCTTGAAGATAATCAAAGATGGAGTTCTTAGAAGTGCAAGGGCTACTTGCTACTAATCCCGATGGTGATTCCAAAATGGATGTAGTAGAAGTAGTGCCTTCGGTTTATTCATAACCTAGACAACTTGTATGGATGAATACTGGCACTACATTGCTATCTGGAGGGCAGTGTTAGCATTTTAAGTGGGATTGCTATATAAAAGGTAAAACATAGCCTCTAGCCTCAACAACCGGGAATGACTAAATACAGGGGATAAGCTTAAGGGCTATGTGGGTCACACCCATTAGGGTATTGTCATCACCCTTTCTAGATATATACATTTATGGACTTGGTTGTGCACGAGAGCTCTCGGGAAAAAGTTGCAAAGGAACCGAGGTGGTGAAATATTCGAAACTATCCAATAAGAGGTAGGTCTGGTCCTGATTCGCATGGGGGTCCATGTGAGGCCCTCGGTACATATTCTAGAGGTGTACTATAGCAGGCGGTACCCTGGTGCCTTGTCATTATATGGAATCCATTCTCTAATAAGCGCCATACAAAATTAGTCGTGTCCAACCATGCTAGAACATAAGATGCAAGCATTCCAACTATATTCATAATTTACTTTAAACCCTAAACATTGTTATAATATCACTAGATTTTCTATAGAAATGTTCTGGTTATTGTAAGGAAAAACCTGACCTTATTTATGGGGGTGTGGACATACGAGATAAGTTTATTTTTAAAAGGTTTCATAACATTAAAATCCGTTTAAGGTGTGTTTCTCACACTTGTTTACCAGACTGATGCGGACGTTATTTTTCTTATAATGCTCAGGTCAGACGAAGTATATTTACAGATTTAGTTTACATGCTTTGGAGCTTCAGGAGACTAGCTGGATGCCTCCAAGAAGTATTCACGTATGTTTTGTTTTTCTGCTGCATTAGTATAGCATTTGCGAATACAGGTTGTTATAACTGTCCAGGCTGATGATATGTTAGTGTACTCTGATTGATGTATGTATATTATAGTTTTCTTTTTGTAAAGATCTGTTTGTATTTCATATATTACTCGTGACGATGTGAGATTCTGTTCTGCCTTTTCTTTTCTTTTTCCCCCAATAATCTGTCTTTCTAGCACTTGGATGCTTGGCACATGAATACCGTGGATGTATTAGTGTCAAATATTGAGGGTTGAAAAGGCAGGCTGTTATAGGATATTATTATTCATACCAGACTTTTTGTCTGATCCGAAGTTTTTGTTTTCCCCTTTAACTCTTGGGTGCTCATTTGAGTAGTTCGAGAGTAAGGTTTACATGTTTTTAGGTTAACGAATAAAGCTTTTGAAGATGTGCATGAGGCAAGTTAGCTATGTTAAGGAGATATTTTTTCCACTGTATTATCATTTCATTTTGTCTGAATGTATGTAATGGATGAATATTTATCTATCAAGTTTTAAAATTTGATTAACTAAGCGGGCATCTTCATATGTCGCTCTTGGAGTATTTTGTAATAATTATATTTTATCTAAACTTGAGCAACGTTTGGGATTATGTAATGAATATGAGAATTATTAATGAAATGTGTTTTTAAAATTTTCAAATTCCCATGCTTCTGATGTTACTGATATGATCAACATGACCGCATTTTATCATCGGAAATTAATACTATAGATGACTACAGCTTCTGTAGTGCTTAATTTTAGGCCTCAAAATGTAGGACGTTACAGGAGGTTAGGCAATTTGCGACCTACATCCCACCTCGTCGTTCGCATAGTTCAAAAAACATCATTCCGAAGATGGGGAGCATCGATCAGATTTACCCGCTTGTATAGAAGGCCACCTACACATTATGGGTAATGACCATCAATTGGACTATTATGAGCAACTATATTAGTCCTAGAGTCGGTGCTCCCCAGAGCTACTTTCCGTATTGACATCTATTCACTTGTGTCTTTAGGCAATATGAAGTGAACCTCTCTGGAGAGCCGGGCCAGAGGAAAGTCCACACCCCATTCGATAGAGCCTCTCTCAAGAAGATGGGGATCCTTAAGCCACCAGCTGATGTAGTGGTACCAGTAGCAGAAAAGTAGTCGCAACAGGAGGCAAGGCAAGGACAGGATGCTGGAGGATACCAGAGTCCCGAGCTAATCCCTATCTGACAGGTCTAGGCCAAGCTCCAAGAGATTCGAGCCGAGCAGCAGCGCCAGAGCCACGAGATTGGGTGTATAGCCACTATGCTACACCCGTTCCAAGGTCACGGCAATGGCTCGAGCTCTCATAGAGGATCGGGACCATTCATAGTCTGCAATTAGTATCTTAGGTCTAGTAGTGTTGTTGTTATCATTTCCCTTTCATCATTTGTTCTTTTTTTCTTTAGGTTGTTTCGGTTGTAACCTATGGTTGTCTCTTGTATAAAAATATATGTATGATATATTATGAGAAGTATTCCTGTTTATTAATCGTGATGTTGTTTCTGGATATATAGACCACTCTTGTGTGTATATTTAGAAGAAACAGTATAAATATGGAAATCTCATAAAGACACTTAACCAACGGTAAATGCAATATAAGACTGGAAGTTTATAAAATAATGAATTTTACAAGCGAAGGACATGCTAAGGTTATTATGCTGTGAGTATTTATATCATATTATATTTTCTATTTTGCTGTGAGTTTAGTTTGATTGATCTCTAATATACTTATATTTATTACGGGTTATAAAATCCAATAATTTGTACCCTAATGGACTCTAATTTTGATTTTGTCGAAATTTGTGCCCATTAAGGTGTGGGTTGTTACAATGTTGTCATACTATAATGACCCATACTTTTATGTAAGTTAAATCAGTAAAACTTTATCTATATAACCAAACGACCTTAAAACAAGTTAAAACTATGAAAAATAGTGTAATGTGATATTTCTGGACTTTATGCTAAATATGTACATTTTTGGGACTAAAACATCGTAGGAGACATAACATTTGCTAAAAATCAATTTTATAGTTGAATCTTTTTTAAATGAAATATTTTGTATATCCTGATTCTATAGGGTGGTCATAATAGCGATTTGGTTTGGGCGTTTGAGAGGTATGATAGTTTTAAGTTTTCAGCCCGATTGGACTGATTTTGTAGTTAAGCCAAAGCCCATTTATTTTGGCATGCTAGTTAATTTTGGGGTTTAAGGGTAAATGAGGGTTGTAGAATCCATTATATCACTTTTTCTGATCTAAAAACATTTACAAACCTCCATTAATATTTCTTCAACTAAAGTGACCAACCAAAATGCTTATTTTGGGAGAAAACACTAGATTAAAAGACCAAAGTTTAAAGATGCCATTAGAGATCAACTAATCAACATCAGAAGGGATTTCATTAATTTTACTGTCTATTTTGGATTTTTCTTGACTTAGAGCTATTTTGGTGATTTTTCATTATTTTATGAGTGATTTATAGCCTTTTACTCCTATAAGTTGTAAGGTTTATGGCCTCTTACTTTTATAAGTCGTAATATATATTTAAAAATATTTTTGGATCAACTTTTTAGCATAAAAAATTATTTTTGATTTTTGACCTGATCTAAAAACGAGATTTAAATGATGTTTTCACTAATTTCAAACATTTATTTGAATGAATAGACATATATGTGCATGCTAGGTATACACTAAAATGCTTGAATGACCTGTAATGATGGATCTATTATTGTTTGTCATACATTATGGTTCCATGTATGTTTTGAATAGATGAGAGCATGCATTTGGGTTATTTTGGAAGATGAATCTATTGATGGAGAACTCTCATATGTATGGGGAAGGTTATAATGGCTTTAAATAGTTTGAAGCTAATAGTTGCAATAAGATGATGCACATAGATTGAAGCAACAAGATGAAAGACGGATGGTTGCCAGAATTGGAGCTAGATTATTTAGTAAAATTTCACTGGTTATGTGGATCAGTACTGATCATTATAGATCAGTACAGACTATATAGGTTGACATGGAAGAGCTTGCACATAGATTTATAGATGAAGAGGATAGATCACTAGCCAAGATGAAGAGAAAATTTGTTAAATGTACGGATCGGTATCGATCCATGATGGATTGGTACCGAACCATATTAGATGCCAAATTGGGAATCTAGAGTTGATGCATGAAGTGGAGATTGATTAGAGATCAAAATTTGGCTAAGTCATGGACCATCATGGATCGGTATCGACTATAGGAAAACATTGGCTGGAGTACCTGGGGTTCATCCAAGAAAAAAAGTTTTATACGATGATAATTTGTGGGGTGGAACAAGGAGGATTTATTATTGGTATACATGTCAGGTATCATTGATGGTCAAAGGTTAATCGTATACTCATAAAGAATAGTAAGTGTGGAGGTTCACCAAGGATCATCTAAGTGGATCTATATCTTTGGACCATCTGAGCGGGATTTGAGTATCAATATCTAAGTGGGATGGATTCAAGCATTGATGGACTCACAACATGAGCAGTCATCAATCTTTCAGTGGTGTTCATTTTGTCACCATATATCTAAGTGCATTGTGAGTACGAGTGTATCGACCTATATTTCACGTATCGGAGGATCGTAAAATATTATTTTTAATTCATATTGGGCCATATGACTCTATAACTTTGGATGTTGTCGAGTATTGAAATTTCTAACCCATAGTAGTTTTATTGGATGATTCCAACCCAAATTTATTTTCGACGTTTTCGGGAGCGACACGTATTACACTGATATATGTGCACCGATGCACCAGAGACTTGGACAAATGAAAAATGTCATGGTTCAAAGAGAAAGTGTATGAGATGCGCAATTAAAATTTTTCGAGAGCAGACATTCCGTTAGCCAATACGACTTAAAAACATCCAAAAATAACGCCAGGCATAGTCTCGGATTTCAATGAAATATGTGTCATTGGAACAGGAAAAATGCAAGTCGCAATCAGACATTCCTACGAGCCTTAGGACATAAAACATGTGTTAGAATTTTGGAGATTGAAGAAAAAAGGGTACACACGATCCCTAACCTTACCCTCTACCCTATAAATCTTTCCTTCTTCACCTGGCTGCACATATTTCATTTTTCATGTTGCTTCTCTTTTTCCATGGCAACCCACCTCCATACTTATCCCTTCATCTCCCCTTTCTCCATCAAATAAGTACCATTTTCGTTGAAATAAAATCTTGGTCAATATTTTTCCAAGGGCTATGCAGCCATGGCATCGGGTCGACCCAGATTGGATCGTGGTGGTTTGAAATTGCAAATCCAACAAAAGGATGATTTTTGGAGGGTTTCTGAAATGGGTTTTGATGACAAGGGTTTATTCATCTTGGTAAGAGGGTTACGGAAATGTAAACGGCACGGGCTGGATATGAAAAGGGTGGCTACGATAGCTTTGAGAAGTTAGAAAGGGAAAGGGTTTGCTGCATTTTTCTTTCATGGCTATTCGCATTTGCATGTAAACAAGCTGCAGGAATGAGGATGGGCAGTGGATTGGTCGAAGTCAGAGGCGCGGTAGCGATAGGTAACGATGTTAGATGGTCGGTAGTGGCACAAAAAGTGTCCTGGTAGTGAGCAGTAGCTTGCGTTCATGTTTTAGGAAAAAAAGTGCAGGTAGAAGGAAGTAGGCCGGAGCTGGTGATGGGTGGAGGCAGCAGATGGTAGGTGGAAGGCGGAAGTGCATTCGGTAGTGATGATTGAAGGAGTTGTGTGCATGTGTGTTGTAACATGGGTTGAGGTGGAGCAAAGTGTGTGAGCAAGTGAAGGGAGAAGCGGTTGGTTGAAAGGCTACAGGAAAAGAATGCAAAAGCAAAAGAAAGGTGACATTGCAAAAGATGGGTAGAGGGTGGAATGCTTACGTACAGGAAGGGTTACATGTGTAGAAAGAATGAAAAGGTAATTATGAAACATATAAGTAGTCTAATTATTAATTATGAAACTTATTAATTAATAATTATTTTAGTTGAAATATATATATATATCGAAATCTTATATTCTGTATCTTTTGCATATGAGGTCCAATTTGAATGTGGTTTCTTGCGTTGCGCTCATATTAGAGCCCTCTATGTCATGGCATATGATTGGTCAGTTTTTGTTGAGGTGAGTGATATTTTCTCTCACCATACTATGATTGTTAGTATAGTATTAAAACGACATTTTGAAATTATTTCTAACTTTAAAACGTGATTTCTAATATATTTAAATTTGCATTTTATTTTACAAATGAATTTAAAAGTGTTTTAAAATAGTTGTAAATTTATACCACATTTTCTTCATTAATGCAATATTTTAACGACATTGCTCGATTTAGGCTATTTTGGAATTAACCAACATTGTCGCTTGGATGTATTGCATGTGTGTTATTATAGATGTAGTTAGGTTATTATATACATTTATATGCTTATTGATTGCATGTATGCTTGTTTTCTTAGTTTGGTCGAAAACGCCCTTCGAAGGCGATATAGTATCAAAAAACAACCTATAGGATAAGATTTCATGCATAGAGTTTCATGCACGCCAATGGATCTGAAGACCTAAGATAGATTTGGAGATGTGCTTTAGATTTCTGGATAGATGCCAGACGTTTTCATTTGGTTTGTACTTAGCCATTTTTGGCTAAGTACACGAGCAAAGTGGTCGTTATTGACTACTCTAGAGTGGTCGATATATACCACTATTGATGATGGCTGATTTGGCCAACTTTGACGTTTAGGACAGAGAGGCTTCGAAGAGCATGAGGTGATCATTCATTTGTTCGACATTTGATTTTATGCTATGGCTCTTCGACGAGTGGTTTGGTGCTGAAGAAAGGATGCGACGCTTTGATTCGATGACTTCATGATTCAACGATGATGATTCCATGATGGGAAGTGATGACTTCGATGATGGATAGCTGTACTTTGGGTTGCAAAGATGGCGATGATGAGTCAGATTGATGGAACTGTCGGAGAAGGGTTATGGGACGCATGATGACATATGTGACTAATGATGGATATTCACGATTTCCCAACCGCAAAGACTTCAGACGGGAGTTCTAAGGACAGTTCCAAGATGAGCTCTATTGTGGATGACATGTGATAAAGGATCGTTGATATTCGTAGGTTTCAAAGTGTACTCGTGAATCAGGGTAAGTGAGGATGCTCACTTGGGCATATGGGGAGCCCCAGATCACATGATGTTTCGATCCGTTTACCTTGGGCCGTCTATAAGGATGAACTTTAGGTCCTGACATATTGAGTGGCATGGATTCGAGTACCGAGAAACTGGGACGTTAAGCAGTCCTTGACTCTATGGGGGTGGTCATATAAGTATCATATATCCAACACAATGAGTGAGTGATGTGAGGATGGATGATGGATTCTAGTTTGCTTTAGTTATTTATCACTCTAGGGGTGTTATATATGTAGTTGTAACGACCCGTAAATTTATCTCTTTGATTTTTGGAAAATTTAATTTATTTTAAATATTCAATTTGGGATTTCTAAAATATAGTAAATGTTTCAAATAATTTTCAAATTTTAATAACGTATTTTTAAATTAATTTATAGAATTTTTCCATAATTTTTAATTTGCAAATAATTGAATTTTCATTTGACGTATTTTACGTCGAACATTGATATTTTTGAAATTTAACAGATTTAATAACCGGTGTGTTTTATTCTTGTTTTACTATTGTGTTATATTGTTATGCGTGACCGTATTCTATTTTATGTCGTCCGCGGCTCGTATGCGGACGTGACATTGAGTGACGGGGTACCGAAAGCTATTCAAATAAAAAACAAACCAATATACACCCATATGTACACACAGTACACTGCCTATGTCTCCATTGTTCCCCCTTGAACTACATCTTCCTTTGTCCCCTTGTTCCCTTGCCCCATGATTCTTGCCTTTAAATCATGAATCTTGTTAAAAAAATTGATTTAGTTTGGTATACTAATACACTTTGAAAATCATGATTTATTTTTTGAAATTTAACAGAACTTGATAACTGGTGTGTTTTATTCCTGTTTTGCTATCGTGTCACATTAACGATCGTATTCTATTTTCTGTCCTTGCACCTCATATGCGGACGCGACATTGCATGACGGGGTACCGAAAGCTATTCAAATAAAAAACAAATCAATATACATCCATATGTACACATAGTACGCTGCCTATGTCTCCCTTGTTGCCCCCTGCACCACATCTTCCTTTGGCCCCTTCTTCCCTTTACCCATGATTCTTGCCTTTAAATCATGAACCTTGTTCAAACTTTGAATTGGTTTGGATATACTAATAAACTACAGCACATCAACCTCCATTTTTCATTTTCAAGCTTGTTGTCGTTGTTATTTGCTTTCCTCCTCCCTGTACATGCTTAAAAAAACCCCTTAAACATCTCCTCCACTTCAAAAATCAAATCCTCCCAATCAACCCACTATCAACCCAATCATTCAACTAGAAAGTTGTTTGTATTCGAGTCTAGTATTTTCTAAAAATAATTTCGGGAAATTTCTTCAAGTATGTAGGGAGAGAGGGGTATATTTAAGTAAGCACGCTGGTTCTGGCCATGATTCTGTAGAATATGCTAGTATATGATTTTTGTTTGATGATAATAAACATATATATATTCGTTTAAATGTATTTGTTATTGTACTATTTTATTTTTCACATAATTAAATAAATATTTATTGAATAAACTAAATAACTCAGAATTCATATTTAAACAAATATTTTATTCAAACAAATATTTTATTACAAATTCAAATAGTACAAATTTAAGCACTCACTACATTTACACACGTTTCATTTACAATACAATTTCAAGTACAACACAATTTTCACTTTACAATGTTCACCTCACTATATATATTCACTCAACACTCGTATTTGATCTTCAACTCTGTTCCAGCCTGTATCCAGCGTCTGAACTATCTGCAAAATAAACACTGACGTAGTAAAATTGAAAAAGAAAATATTTTGCGGTGTAAAATAAAGTGTGTGTTTTGAATATATTATTTGCCTCGGTTATTTGGGTTATTCATCATCATTTATTTTTAATCCCACACGAATAACTTATGACGTGCACAGTGTATCACTGTACATGCCATAAGGCCGTGCACACCGATATACACTTGCTTGTTAAAATTGTAGGGACATGTGAGCATAGCTCAAACCCGAGCCTAGGCTGGATTCAACTCAGGTGCAAATGACTCTCGAGCAAAACAAAGTAAAAAGGTTTCAAATGCACAAGAGCCTTCATATACATATGTGTACATGTACACATGTGCATTGCCTCAGCATCTCAAATTTCAGCAAAGCATACAATAGAGGCATACAAATTCAAGTCCACCGCAAACCAGATCTGACTTCAACAAGACCATAGTCAGAAAGTTCAAGTGCACCAAATCAGAAACAAAACCAACATGCACTCCAAAATACAACAGCAAAGCAACTGGTGCACCAGGTGTGAAGGCAACACAGAGAAACCCAAAGTGCATACCAGTTCAGATCATATGGAACCTAAGACAAGACATCAGGTGCAAAGCAAAAGGGATGCAACAAAAACCAGGCTCATAAGGAACAAGACAGCAATCACTCATGTACATGTAAGGCAGTCGGTCTCAACCCAACAAACATGAATGCAAAACAAGTTTCAAGAATTCAAAACAAAACAATAACAAATGGCATGAACCCAAAAAGAACAACACAAGACTCGAATGAATCTAGACTGCAAATGTACAAGTTCATATGCACAGACTCGAAGCATGAGCACTTGAATTTCAAAGCCACAAACAAGATCACATAACAATGCAGACTCAACAAACAGAGGAGCAGAGGACACGAGTACACTCAACCATGCAGACAACCAAGTATATCAACACAAGCAGTTGTGAACAAAACAAATGCAAGATTATACAAAGGAACCAGATCATCATACAAAGAGCAACAAGCATGAAGATATACAACAGAGAAGACTACAACATAATGATGTATACATGAAGCCCCAACTTAACATAAGTACAAACCAGCATTATAAGCAGTTCGAACAATAATAGTGTGAAGCAGTTTTGAAGTAATTAACAGTAGCAGTTTGATAAAAGTCAAGGAACGTTTTCAAAAAGAATTGACAAACAAAAATTCAGCAATTGGTCATACGAACAAGTCATAGCCAAAAGCCAGTTTATATGAATATTCAAAGTGCTGAAGTAATAGGAGGAAACAGACTTAAAGATATTCATGGAAGAAAATCAAACTTGATGAGTAGCAGTTTCAAACCAAGTCAAGGCCGAGATGAAAAAATTCAACAAAAGTCAAAAATATTTGAAAATGGAAAGAGCTTGATGAACAAGCATCACAAGTTCGAAAAATCAAAAAACCAAACGCAAGCCGTGGTGACCAAGCAAAGTATATCGGTATATCAGAAAAATATTTGAATACATGAACGAGTCAGGAAGCACAGGAACCAGGCGATCATAATATACCCAAAAAATTATCTCATAAATTCAAATTCATCAAATATGGAACAAGTCAGCAAATAACACCATCGTTCGATTAAAAAATCACGGCCAAGCAAAACTCACTGAAGAATTCAATTAACAAATATACGAACGAAAATTAAGGGTTTCAATCCCTATAAATACCCATAATCATCATCGAAAATTAAGTATTCGAGTTCAAGCAAACTCAGAGAGCAAGCATCAATCCAGAATTTGAATCGAGTTCGAGCCCAAGTAAATAAATAGAGCATAAAGTCGAGCACAAGAAAAATCAAAAGGGGCAAAAATCTCATACCGATTCTATTCCAAGTCGAACTCGGCCATGAAGTAGGCATAAGCAAATTGAAGCAAGTGACGTGAATTGAAGAATGAAAGAAAATCAATTTAAACTCCAAGCGGCAGCTTCAAGGAAATCAACAAAACCCTAATTTTGAAAGAGGAACACAGGGAATCGGCTGAAGTGGAGTAACGAAATAAAATAAAAGGGAGATAGTTTTTTCTCTAATTATTTGTGGGCCGATCTTCAATATTACTATCGGGCTTAAATTAGATAATAGGATATTGTTTAAATTTTTTTTCAGTTGTAATTTTCTTTTTTAAACTGTGTAACTTTCTAGTCGTGTGACTAGGTTACGAACTACGGTGGTTTAGTTCGAGAATTCGCAACTCAGTGGCTGAGTTGTGGTAGGGTTTTGAGCGTAGAGTTTGGTTAGTCATTAGCAGGTGTCGCAAGTTTACGCGTGTAAGCGTCTGACTACTTAATTTCTAGTAGAAACCTTGGGGGCAGCACGTAGGCAGGGTTTTGCCGAAGCTGGGTAAATCTGTGTGTAATCTCTACTGCATTATTTTCTGCTGCTTTCTGTTATTATTTTATTTCCGCATTATTTTTTAGTATCACCCTATTCACCCCCCCTCTAGGGTGAAAATGATCCTACAACTGATATCAAAGCAAGGTTAATAGCATAGATGTCTAACCCTAGTTGCAAATTTAGTAAGAGTCGGTCCAGTATTATTCCCCCTATTTTTGATGGAACATATTATTTAAATTGGAAATTAAAAATGAATTTTATTTAAAATCTGTTAATTTTAAATGTTGGGATATTATTGAAAATGGGTGTGATATAGTAGACAAGAAAAATACTTCAATTAATGCTCTTGCTATGCATATACTATATTCTCATATTAATCAAGATAATTTTAACTTTATCTCTCATTGTGAAAGTGCACAGGAAATCTGGAATACTACTGATGCAATATATGGTGCAAAAGTCAAAAACGGTGAGAAATCCTCCACAATCGACTCAGTTAAAGAAATGTGCTTGACAGGATTTGCAAAAGACAACAGTAATGAAGATTCAATAGCCGATGAGATAAGTGATATTTCATTCAATGATTTAGTACTCTTGTGTCGAAAATTAATTGAAAATAATAAATCTCTTGAGATGAAAAATAATAAGTTGAAAATGGAACAATCTAAACTGTGTCAGAAAAATAATGATTTGGAAAACGAGCTTAAAAATAATAAGAAAAAATAAAAATTCTAATTGCAAAAGGTGTTTGGACTATGAAAAAGAATTTGCCTATTTTCATGAAAACTTTTAAAAGTTAGAAAACGAAATTTTAGTTCGGGAAAAAACAAAACTGAGTTGATTTATAAAAATAATATTTTGCAAAAAGAGTTGGATAATTTTAAGAGGTCGGAAAGTTCTAAATGTGCGATTTTTGAAAAAAAAATAAATGAGCTCAACGAAAATTTCAAAACCCTTGAAAAAGAAAACATGATTTTGGGCAAATATGAAATTATTCGATTAAATCACGAGTTTGAAAAGGAGATTGAAAAAATCAAGGATTATGAAAAAATTGAATTTAAAAAACTTCTACTCTTTGAAACTGAGATGCTAGAAATTGAGACTAAAATTAGAGAGCTTTAAAATGAAAATATGGGCTTGAAAATGAATAATTTTGAAAAGAGAGATAGTACAATTAGTTGTTGTTCGAAGCTAATGAATGAAAATAAACTTTTAAAATCCAAAGTTAATAAACTTGAGTTAATTACTCGAAAAATTTTCACTAGAGAAAAATCATTTAATATGCTCTTAGAAAATCAACTCTTCGTGAATAAAAGAAAAGGATTTGGATTTGCGAAAGTCTCAAAATATAAACAAACGACTAATAACACTATTAAAGGGAAAAGTGTGAAACCCAAATGCGTAAAGTGTGGAAATATTGGACATGACAAGAATAATTGTCAAAATATATACAAACACAAAACCGTTAAACAAATATGGATTCCAAAAGGTATGAATATAAATGTTTTGAAATTTAAACAAATTTGGATTCCCAAGGGTACAATTGTAGATGCTAACGGTTTGTTATATAGACAAATTTGGGTACCAAAGATTTCAATAGATAATAATAGTGGTCTTACATCCTTAGTTAGACCACTTGCCTTCTCCAAAATTTAGACACATAAGTGGGCTAAGGAAAAAATTTGATGGAGATAGATTTCGAGCTGTTCTAAGTGATTGATAAACTAAAATGTAAATGTTCCTTAGCCTCTAAAGATTAGATGGAGATCATCGCATTTCGGATATCATAGAATCGAAGGAAAGTGAGGTATGATCTCTTAACTCAATTTTGTTCACATATTGTTAATTATGTTTTCATCAACATTGTTGAAGTGTTTCCGCCATATCTTGAACATCTCAACTTTGATTTTTGAAATTCTTGAAGTTTTGGAAAGCTAACTGATAATGCTACAGTTTTTCTATTTTTAGTTTTTATTGATTCACTTTGAACTGTCATGAAAAACTGCTTTGATGAATTTTTTGAATGTGTGTTTTTGCTCAATATAGATCACTTTACTTGTGCTTGATATAAATGGACGTGTTGAAAAATTTCAAAAAACAATTCAAGTGTCGAGGAGTTCACGTTTTTTCCTATAAACCACTATATATCACCATGAATATCTCAAATACAAGTGGTATCTGATATCATCTCATGTTGAAATCATTTTTGCAATTATTTTATTATTTATATTGATTTTCAACTAGAAGTCATTTTCACAAAACCCGCTTACAGAAAATTGATTTTCACTTATTTTAATTTTTGAAACTTGGGTTTTCTTCATGATAAAAATACTCTAGTTTATTTCGGTAAGAGATTTACTCTAGAAAAGATAATCATTGACTAATCGAATCTTTTGTAACTTATCAAAATTATTATAGTACTTGAAAAGTGATGGATAGTGATTAAAATATATTTCATAACAAGAGGAAGTATAATTTTATAATTTCATGCAAATTTAAAAAAATTATAATTAGTACTTATTCCATAATCATTTCTATTACTTTCACCTTTCTGTCAATCCATACATCATAATATAGTGTGCAGAATTTGGTATTTCAAAATATGGAAATATTTTTCTTTGTAAAATAATTATATCCTAAAGTATTCACTCTCATTTAAAAGTCCTCGCGGTTATGCATGGGTGAATTACTTGAATTTCTATATATGGGCTTCCATTCTCATTTAAAAGTCCTCGCGGTTATGCGGATGGGATGCATATAAGAAAGGGATAAATATCAAGTATATTCTAATCTCATTTAAAAGTCCTCATGGTTATGCATGGTTAGAAAATACTTGACATATTTTTAAAAAAAGGGTAACTACTAACCTCATTTAAAAGTCCTAATGGTTATGCATGGTTAGTAAGTACTTCACGTTTTTTTTGTATAATATTTGAAAAGATAAAATGCATAAATTACTCCTTTGTTGAAATTATCAAACTCTTGTCACTATATAAAATTTTCCACAATCCTACCATTTCTATAAAGTGGAGTTTGTTTCTAATTAATAAAATATTATGATTTTTTTTTATTAATTGGAATTTGAAATTAATATTTCCCTCTTGATTTGATTTTACATTTTTAATCAAAATCGTAGCTATTTCAATTACTATTATTATTTTTGATGATAACAAAAGGGAGAGAGAGGTTAAGGTTTTTATTTTTGAACAATATTCTTACTAATATTCGAGAGTGTTTTTATTCAAAGTTATTTTTAATTTATTTTTCAGTTTCTGTGTAGGGGGAGCTTTGTTGTAGGGGGAGCATTCAAATAGGGAGTGCTAATAGAATTCATCAACCGAATACATTTAATAGAGTCAAAATCTTAATATATGTTTGTTATCATCAAAAGGGGGAGATTGTAGAATATGCTAGTATATGATTTTTGTTTGATGATAATAAACATATATATTCGTTTAAATGTATTTGTTATTGTACTATTTATTTTTCACATAATTAAATAAACATTTGTTGAATAAAATATACAACTCAGAATTCATATTTAAACAAATATTTTATTCAAACAAATATTTTATTACAAATTCAAATAGTATAAATTTGAGCTCTCACTACATTTACACACTTTTCATTTACAATACAATTTCAATTACAACACAATTTTCACTTTACAATGTTCACCTCACTACATATATTCACTCAACACTCGTATTTGATCTTCAACTCTATTCTAGCCTGTATCTAGTTTCTGAACTATCGACAAAATAAACACTAACACGGTAAAATTGAAAAAGAAATTATTTTCAATGCAAAATAAAGTGTGTGTTTTGAATATATTATTTGCCTCAGTTATTTGGGTTGTTCGTCATCATTTATTTTTAATCCTACACGAACAACTTGAGACATGCACAGTGTATCACTGTACATGCCACAAGGTTGTGCACATCGATATACACTTGCTTGTTAAAATTGTAGGGACATGTGAGCACAGGTCAAACCCAAGCCTAAGCTGGATTCAACTCAGGTGCAAATGACTCTTGAGCAAAACAAAGTCACAAAGTTTCAAATGCACAAGAGCCTGCATATACACATGTGCATTGCCTCGGCATCTCAAATTTCAGCAAAGCATATATTAGCGCCAAAATTGGTCACTAACACCCAAATCTAGATGAAAGCACCAAAATCCCAATCACGGCTCACAGATAGGATGTATGTAGAGAGTAATAATATGAAGGACAATTAAAATTAAAATGAAAGCAGTAAAGAACAACATATTTTATAGTGGTTCGGCTAACTTCGGCCTACGTCCACTCTAGAAGTTTTCTTTTTATTGATGTAAGAATCAGTTACCGTTACAAAGTGGTAGACTAGCCTTAGTCTTAGGAAATAAAAATGTCAGAGAGCAGAAGAGAAGAAGAAGATCCCCCATCTGGAGACCTATATGCTGTATTTATAGGCAAAACCAGGTTGTTGGGCCTTCTGAGTAGTTTGGGCCCATCAAGGTCATAGCCGGACCCTACTTCATTATACCGACCGATCCTAAGCAGTTGGTATGCCGAACGTGGGGATGTGCGAGGTATCGAGGTACCGAGGTATGGAGGTGCGTGGTACCGAGGTATGGAGGTGTGAGGTACCGAGGTATGGAGGTGTGAGGTACTGAGGTATGGAGGTACCGAGGTATGGAGGTGCGAGGTGCAATGTCGAGCGAGGTGAGGTATGCCGAACGACCCATCCAATGCCGAACGCTCCCTGATGCCGAACGATCCATCCAATGCTGAACGAGATTTATGCCGAGCGCTCCATCCAATGCTGAACGATCCTTAATGCCGAACCTCCATCATGCCGAACCATGTCTGATGCCGAACAGTTTCTAATGTCGAGCGCCCATCATGCCGAACAATCTCTAATGCCGAGCGCCTCTAAATGCCGAGCGCTCCTGGATGCCGAGCGCTACTGAATGCCAAGTGCTCCTGGAATGCTGAACCATGTCTGATACCGAACAGTTTCTAATGCCGAGCGCCCATCATGTCGAACGATCTCTAATGCCGAGCACCTCTAAATGCCGAGCGCTCCTGGATGCCGAGCACTACTGAATGCCGAGTGCTCCTGGAATGCCGAACCACTCATGTATGTCGGACGCTCTATGTATGCCGAGTACTCTTGAATGCTATTCGAACGTGAATGCCAAACGAACTATTTATGCCGAACCTGCACCATGCCGAACCATGTTTCCTAGACCCAAATTATATTTTATCCATCTTTATCCAATCATATTTCCATCTCCCAAGCACATTGCGTCATCCATCCATCCAGTCGACTGAATCCATCGTACACCAGCCTCGATGAACGTGCAGTCGATTAAGTTAAACCCGCCTGTCCACGGCCTTGTAAAAAGGCGGGTTAATACTTGCCCCCCAAAACATGCCTTGCTATTGGAAGGTGTGTTTTGAATAGCCTCAAATCCGATATCCAAAGTCCATGTTTCATCCATATCTAATAACCAATAACCGACTTTAGGACCTCTCCGGGTCAATATCCAAATCCTCTGCCGTCCATAGCTGATGTTCATATCCGTAACCTCTCCGGGTTCTTGTCATGCACAATCCACACCTGACGACCGTACTCCAGTGTCCCTGAACGTTGAGTAATGCATGGCTTAAGTCCTAAGTCGAATCCTGGTTGCTCCGGACCCTTGCCGAGCATTGTCCATACTCGACGACCTGAAATAGTAACCGATAATATGGAGGCCTAAGTCCTAGGCTGAATCCAGGTCTCTCCGGACCCTTGCCGAGCATTGTCCATACTCGACGACCTGAAATAGTAACCGATAATATGGGGCCTAAGTCCCAGGCCGAATCCTGGTCTCTCTGGACCCTTGCCGAGCAGAGTCCATACTCGACGACCTGAAATAGTAACCGATAATATGGGGGCCTAAGTCCTAGGCCGAATCCTGGTCTCTCCGGACCCTTGCCGAGCATAGTCCATACTCGACGACCTGAAACCGATAATATGGGGGCCTAAGTCCTAGGCCGAATCCTGGTCTCTCCGGACCCTTGCCGAGCATAGTCCATACTCAACGACCTGAATAAGTCGATTTGCCGTGCTTGGACAAAGCGACCTACCCCTTGCTAGGTATAATCCATACCTGACGACCATTTATCAAAAACCAGACAAAAAATCCAATCGAAAGCCAATCCAAAATCCAGATCAAATCAGAAAACAAAAAATCCATATCGAAAATCCAAACTGATATCCAAACCAGAAAATAATCATCCAAATATAACCAGAAGTTCAAACCAAATTAGAAAAAAGCAAATGTCCAAGCCAAAAAAGAGAAAGCAGATTTCACAAACTAGAGCGTCGCGGTTTATCATCATCTCAGAGCATGCCCAGGGGCTATCTCCGTCCCCGTACATGAGTAAGTGACTTGGCCGTTTTCCCATAGTTTGCTACTTATTTCATAATATCCCAATCAATTGATGACCAATCGACCATCATTCCTATGCCTCGTACCATCACTGTGTGAGGTAGACGGTGGTTGCTCCTGCCCCACCGCTGCATTCCGAGTTTCGACGTATTGTTGCAACTGACCATTCCTTACATGCTCCTCAATTATGTCCTTGGTGGTTGCCCCCAGCTATTTGCTTCATGGTAGAAGGAAAGTTTGAATGAGAGGACCCCTTTTGGCTGCCCCCTTGCTGAGTTCCTTCCATAGCGCTTTTCCTTGTATGAGGCTTCTTCGTCTTCTAAAAGATAGATCTAGGAACCTGTTTTCTGGATCTAAATTTTTTCTTTCAGATCTGGAGTTGGATCTTCTTTCTAACATAAAATAAGCTTCAGATCTGAGAATCCCTTGTTCCTCTCAATGAAAGCAACAAAGTGTTAGCGCCAAAATTGGTCACTAACACCCAAATCTAGATAAAAGCACCAAAATCCCAATCACGGCTCACAGATAGGATGTATGTAGAGAGTAATAATATGAAGAACAATTAAAATTAAAATGAAAGCAGTAAAGAACAACAGATTTTATAGTGGTTCGGCTAACTCTGGCCTACGTCCACTCTAGAAGTTTTCTTTTTATTGACTTAGCGCCAAAATTGGTCACTAACACCCAAATCTAGATGAAAGCACCAAAATCCCAATCACGGCTCACAGATAGGATGTACGTAGAGAGTAATAATATGAAGAACGGTTAAAATTAAAATGAAAGCAGTAAAGAACAACATATTTTATAGTGGTTCGGCTAACTCCGGCCTACGTCCACTCTAGAAGTTTTCTTTTTATTGATGTAAGAATCAGTTATCGTTATAAAGTGGTAGACTAGCCTTAGTCTTAGGAAATAAAAATGTCAGAGAGCAGAAGAGAAGAAGAAGATCCCCCATCTGGAGACCCGTATGCTGTATTTATTGGCAAAACCAGGTTGTTAGGCCTCCTGAGTAGTTTGGGCCCATCAAGGTCATAGCCGGACCCTACTTCATTATGCCGACCGATCCTGAGCAGTTGGTATGCCGAACGTAGGGATGTGCGAGGTATCGAGGTACCGAGGTATGGAGGTGCGAGGTACCGAGGTATGGAGGTGTGAGGTATCGAGGTATGGAGGTGCGAGGTGCAATGCCGAGCGAGGTGAGGTATGCCGAACGACCCATCCAATGCCGAACGCTCCTTGATGCCGAACGATCCATCCAATGCCGAACGAGATTTATGCCGAGCGCTCCATCCAATGCTGAACGATCCTTAATGTCGAACCTCCATCATGCCGAACCATGTCTGATGCCGAACAGTTTCTAATGCCGAGCGCCCATCATGCCGAACGATCTCTAATGCCGAGCGCTCCTGGATGCCGAGCGCTCCTAGATGCCGAGCGCTACTGAATGCCGAGTGCTCCTGGAATGCTGAACCATGTCTTATGCCGAACAGTTTCTAATGTCGAGCGCCCATCATGCCGAACGATCTCTAATGCCGAGCGCCTCTAAATGCAAAGCGCTCCTGGATGCCGAGCACTAATGAATGTCGAGTGCTCCTGGAATGCCAAACCACTCATGTATGTCGGACGCTCTATGTATGCCGAGTACTCTTGAATGCTATTCGAACGTGAATGCCAGACGAACTACTTGTGCCGAACCTCCACCATGCCAAACCATGTTTCCTAGACCCAAATTATATTTGATCCATCTTTATCCAATCATATTTCCATCTCCCAAGCACGTTGCGTCATCCATCCATCCAGTCGACTGAATCCATCGTACACCAGCCTCGACGAACGTGCAGTCGATTAAGTTAAACCCGCCTGTCCTTGGCCTTGTAAAAAGGTGGTTAACAGCATACAATAGAGGCATACAAATTCAAGTCCACCCCAAACCAGACCTGACTTCAACAAGACCATAGTCAGAAAGTTCAAGTGGACCAAATCAGAAACAAAATCAACATGCACTCCAAAATACAACAACAAAGCAACTGGTGCACCAAGTGTGAAGGCAACACAGAGAAACCCAAAGTGCATACCAGTTCAGATCATATAGAACCTAAGACAAGACATCAGGTGCAAAGCAAAAGGGATGCAACAAAAACCAGGCTCATAAGGAACAAGACAACAATCACTCATGTACATGTAAGGCAGCCGGTCTCAACCCAACAAACATGAATGCAAAACTAGCTTCAAGAATTAAAACAAAACAAGAACAAATGGCATGAACCTACAAAGAACAACACAAGACTCAAATGAAACTAGACTGCAAATGTACAAGCTCATATGCACAGACTCGAAGCATGAGCACTTGAAGTTCAAATCCACAATCAAGATCATATAACAATGCAGACTCAACAAACAGAGGAACATAGGACATAAGTACACTCAACCATGCAGACAACCAAGTATATCAACACAAGAAGTTGTGAACAAAACAAATGCAAGGTTACACAAAGGAACCAGATCATCATACAAAGAGCAACAAGCATGAAGACATACAACAGAGAAGATTGCAACATAATGATGTATACATGAAGTCCCAAATTAACATAAGTACAAACCAGCATTACAAGCAGTTCGAACAATAACAGTGTGAAGCAGTTTTAAAGTAATTAACAGTAGCAGTTTGATAAAAGTCAAGGAATGTTTTCAAAAAGAATTGACAAACAAAAATTCAGCAATTGGTCATACGAACAAGTCATAGTCAAAAGCTAGTTTATATCAATATTCAAAGTGCCGAAGTAATAGGAGGAAACCGACTCAAAGAAATTCGTGGAAGAAAATCAAACTTGATGAGTAGCAGTTTCAAACCAAGTCAAGGCCGAGATGAAAAAATTCAACAAAAGTCAAAAATATTTGAAAATGGAAAGAGCTTGATGAACAAGCATCACAAATTCGAAAAATCAGAAAACCAAACGCAAGCCATGGTGATCAAGCAAAGTATGTCGGTATATCAGAAAAATATTTGAATACATGAACGAGCTAGGAAGCACAGGAACCAGGCGATCAAAATATACCCAAAAAAATATCTCAGAAATTCAAATTCATCAATTATGGATCAAGTCAGCAGATAACACCATCGTTCGATTAAAAAATCATGGCCAAGAAAAACTCACTAAAGAATTCAATTGAGAAATATACGAACGAAAATTAAGAGTTTCAATCCCTATAAATACTCATAATCATCCTCGGCAATTAAGTAGTTCAAAAAAAATCAAAGAGCAAGCATCAATCCAGAACTCGAATCGAGTTTGAGCCCAAGTAAATAAACAGAGCATAAAGTTGAGCACAAGAAAAATCAAAAGGGGCAAAAATCTCATACCGATTCTATTCCAAGTCGAACTCAACCTTAAAGTAGGCATAAGCAAATTGAAGCAAGCAAAGTGAATTGAAGAACGAAAGACAATCAATTTAAACTCCAAGCGGCGGCTTTAAAGAAGTCAACAAAACCCTAATTTTGAAAGAGGAACACGGGGCATCGGCTAAAGTGAAGTAACGAAATAAAATAAAGGGGAGATAGTTTTTTCTCTAATTATTTGTAGGCTGATCTTTAATATTACTATTGGGCTTAAATTAGAAAATAGGGTTCTGTTTAAGTTTTTTTTTCGGTTGTAATTTTGTTTTTTAAACTGTGTAACTTTCTAGTCGTTTGACTAGGTTACGAACTACGGTGGTATAGTTCGAGAATTCGCAACTTAGTGGTTGAGTTGTGGTAGGGTTTCGAGCATAGAGTTAGGCTAGTTATTAGCGGGTGTCGCAAGTTTACGTGTGTAAGCATCTGACTACTTAATTTCTAGTAGAAACCTTGGGGGCAGCACGTAGGCAGGGTTTTGCCGAAGATGGGTAAATCTGTGTGTGATCTCTACTGCATTATTTTCTGCTGCTTTCTGTTATTATTTTATTTCCACATTAGTTTTTAGTATCACCCTATTCACCCCCCTCTAGGGTGAAAACGATCCTACAGATTCAACTATCATGAATTGACGATTGGGTTGCACCAGTGTGTTCCTCTTGGAAAAATATGATTTTTACAGTGAGTTTCAAGATTTTTAGCTTCTTAGTTTGTTCGATTTTGTTAAAAGTTCAATTTTGGGTATAAATAAATTTATCGATGAATTTGTTGACGATGGGTGGGATGATATGGGTTGGAGTAGCCTTAGGGATTGGGAAAGACCTTAGCGAAGTCGTGGCATCTCAGGTGAAGTATGGAGCTCGGTTGAGTTCGATGTAGGGTTTTGGGTTTAGGCGTGGATAGGCCTCGGATGCAACAAGATGGGAGGCACTAAGGGACATTGGATGTCATGGGATTTTGGGAATAGATGTTGGGTTGTCTTGGGGTTCGAATGGCATCGATGGCTGTGGCTTGAAATGGATAGAAGAGCCGCGGTGGGGGGAAGAAGGGGGCGACCTGAGTGTTTGGTTCTTGGAGCTGAGCCTTCGAATGGCTTACATGGCCAAAATCTGAGCGACTCGACCTGGGGAGATGGGGATGGTGCCAATTGGAATAGGAGGCGAAGATGTGTTCGCTGGTGGCCGAAGTTCATGGGCATGGTGATCGGGGCGATGTGCACTTGCACATGTGTGTACGTCGAGTACTTTTAGGCGGGTTGAATTGGGAGGCAAATAGATTTGATTTATGGACTGCATATTTGGGAAGAAGGAGTTGTTTTGGTGTTATTCCTTTTGGCCAGTGCAGATTTTTGGGTGAGGAATATTTTTATATATGATTAGTTAATTTCAAAATATGCATTTGTTAGAAAATTGCATATTTTGCTCATATTAAACCCGATTGGCACATGAGTTTTTGTGTTGTACTCGTATGGACGAGTACAATGTTATAATGTAACTTGTTGATAGCTTTGGCAGAGTATAAATTATGATATATTAAAATGGACAGAATTTAATTATGTTATTTTAAATAATAACGTCATTAAATTATTATACCTTAATTGATGATATTTATTTGGCCAAATAACACCGTATTGTTAAAGTAAATTAAATAGGGTAATTTTGACACCTGTTTAGTGAAATAAAACACTGTTCCGCTAATCAAATTAATTAGTCATTTAATTAGCATAATAAATCCTCGTTCTGCTATATTATAGACTTGGATATCGAATTTTATGTCATTAATTGATATGCCAATTTGAATAAGTGATGTATTAACTAGTAATGGTTAAGTGTTAGATTTATTTATATTGATGTTAATTATGTAAATGCCAGTTATTAACTTGGAAAGTTAAATTAAATGATATGGTAGCTTGTTTAAGTACCATTGTAAATGTTAAGCCTGTTCTGAATTTAAAAAACCATTGAGTTTAATCAACTTCAATATTAAACAAATTGTAATTGTTTTATATAATTATTATTATAGAAAATTGTTTTATGTAATAATTATTTTATTAACAATATTTTAAAGTTAACTTATTTATAATCTTCATATTGTTTAAAATTATTAAATTATATTCTAAATATGGTTTAAAGTTATTTTATGCTTTATATTATTTAAAGTTATTTACAATAATTTGTTTTAAAATTAACTGTTAATTTAAAATAAATTATTATATTAAAGTCAAATTATTATTAAAAGTTAATTATTTTATATTTTAAATTCGATTATTTTATTTTAAAATTATTCGTTATATTTTTATAATATTGTTTTAAAGTTTATTAATATAATAATATTGTTTAAAGTTATTTATTTTTGTTTTTATAATAATATTTTCTTAGAATTAATTTATCATTATATTAATATTATCTTAAAGTTATTTAAGTATATTTTAAATATTGTTTAAAGTTACTTAATGATATTTTAAAAAATGGTTTAAAGATAATTAATTATTTATTTAAGACTTTTTTAGATAACGAATTATTTTATTTAAAGGTGTTTTGAATAATAAAGTGTTTTATAAAAAGGTGTTTAAAAATAATAAACTGTTTATTTAAAAGGAATCATTTTAAATGAAAAGGTTTATATTAATATTTTTGTTCAATAAAAGAATTTATTAAAGGAGCTTATAAATTTGGAAAGGGATTTTGGAAATTGGAATGAAGTTGGTTTTTAATGGGTTTTAAGATTATAAAAGAGTATTTTATAGATAAACTTGGAAATTTATAAAAGAATTTTTTATAAATAGATTTGGAAATTTATAAAGGAGATTTATAAAATAAAAGAGATTTATAAAAGAGGAATTTGTAAAAGTAATTTTTGTAAAAGGTAATAAGATTCGATTTCCCTAAATGACCATCTTAATTATGGTGGTATGGAATATTCTTTTCATACTTAACACCGAAGGAATAGTATATTGGGAAATCGTTATCTCTGTTTAAAATGAGATTTGTTCTTTATCCATTTAATATGATTTTAAAATAAGAAATCTTTCTTAAATGTTTTATGAATATACTTATACTATTGTATAAGTATATGTAAAAGTTTTCCTAGTTTTGAAAGTGAAATAGTTTGTGAATATACTTATACTATTGTATAAGTACATGGAAAAGTTTTGGAAGTGAAATGGTTTATGAATGTGCTTTTACCGGTGAGATAAGTATATGAGTATTTTAATAAATATTTGAAAAGTGATTTTAAATTAATGAAAGATTTATTTAAGAGGCTTAGTGGTTTGCATGGGAAATGTAATCTCTATTTGAATATTTGATAGTTGAATAACCGACTCTCAAATCTTGGCTTAAATATGTAATCCTTCTTGATTTTGGTGGTACAGACATATTTCCTACTTAACACTGAAGGATTTAAACTCCGGAAATATCTAGGAGAAACATGAGGATTATATGGTACAGTTACCGTCAGTGGTGTTATAGTATACGTATAAACTCATTTTGTTCTTTTAGGACAAATGATGAGGAGATCCGTCCACATAAACGGTTAGGGGGTGATCCCCGCTTTTCTGTATTATTTGACTATTTCCAAAAGAATCGGTATTGAGCATTCTGAAAATCGATCGATTGGTTTTGAAACATCCGGTAAGAAGGGGAGTGTACTTGTAAGAGATCACTCGAAACCGTAACCACTCAAAAATTATATACGGGTTCTATGCTTGGAAGAAATTCGAGATCTGTTTGCATGTTGGAATCCATGTGTGATTCTGAGATCCGTTGGGGTGTAGGAATCCATGTGTGATTCTGATATCTGTTTTGGATGTTGGAATTCATATGTAATTCCAAGACCTGTTGGGGTATGGGAATCCATGTGTGATTCTGAGGTCTTTGTTAAGATCTGGGGATCCATGTGAGGTTCTGAGACCTGTTGAGGTATGGAAATCCACGTGTGGTTCTGAGATCTGTTTAAGTGGCGGTGCGTGAGCCGGAACGCCGGACGGAGCCTAACCAGCAGTACAACTAAAACAGAGAAAGGATGCATAGCCAAGGGTTTAGCTAACCCATGATGGTGCAGTCGTCTCTTTCCTAGAGTTATTGACAGTTGTTATGAATACACAGACTGATGCATTCAGTCTTACGTGGCCTGCTATGTATTTCTTATTGCACATCACAAGAGATGTATTGCTGCTTTGGAAGGATAACTCTAATCCTTGTGTAGGAGGACCATTCTCAAAGTACCGAGGGCCCCTCCATGGAATCCTACACAATTAGAGAATGTGCCTTAGCAGTTTTTGATTTTCTAATATAAATGGTTTGGTTCTCATAAGGTAAAAAAATCCATCCGTGTTTATGTGTGACATGGTCTTACGAAATACCTTTATTTTGAAAGGTTTTAGAAAACATTAAGTAAATTCATTTGATTTTGTTTCTCACATTTGTTTTACCAGACTGACCCAGACGTTGTTTCTATAATGCTCGGGTCATCCCGAGCATATTTTCCAGATTCAGCTAGATGCTCTGGAGCTTTTAGGGGACGAGCTGGATTCTCCAAGGCGTATTCAGGTATCTTATACTCTTCCTCTATTTTGTTCATCTTGATTTTTGTCTGTATTTATCAGCAATTGTTAGGACAGGCTACTATAACTATCCATTCTAAAAATAGATTAACATATTATGATGTTGTGTATAATAAAGATGATTTCTTTTTGTAAAGATCTTTTATATATTATATGTTTTCTCATCACGATGTGAGTTTCTTTTCTATCCTTGCTTTCTTTCACCCAAACAATCTGTCATTCTAACACTTAAATGTTCGACACGTGAATACCGAGGATGTATTAGTGTCGATTTCTTAGGGTTGAAAAGTTAGGTTGTTACACACGGTATCTGAGCTTAGGTTGAGCGAACACCTAGGCCTTGGTGGGGTAAACTCATTAGAGGTAGGATTAGTAATATCCTAGAATGAGTTTAAGTGTATATAAGAGCGTGTATTCGTTATAAAAATGTTTTATTTAGGGTTGTTTGATCGGTTGAGTGGTTTATGAATTTTAGTCGATGAGTTTGGCCCACGTCATCGATAGGGATTCCTAAACACTTGAACAAGGCCAAATCGACACGATATCGTTTTAAAATGGGTAAATGAAATAATTTTACTTAGGATTATATTTTATATATAAGGGAATAATTTTCAAAAATCAGTATAGTCATTTTTGATGTGTTTGGTTGTTAGGAAATGACAATATTCCATCATTATCATCTAGGATTTGATTAGTCATGCTCATCCAGTTCTGAGCATTGATTATTATCTTTTAATCTATCTAGAATCTTCCCTTTTGAAACCTGGTTTGGGTAGGTAGGAAATTTGGGAACATTAAAACAAACACCTTGTGAATTTAGTTTCACATTTTGACTATAAGGCATTCGTTGATCATGTTGGGTTAAAATTTGGTTTTTGCTAAATGTTGTTTATTAAAAGAAATTTAGAATATTTTGAAATAAATAGTTTAGAAATGATTTTATATAAAAGTTGATTTATAAAATTGGTTTTAATAAAAGAGGTTTAATATAAGAAAACTAGACTATTTCTGAAAGAAATATAAGAAGATGATTTTATAAAGATTGATTTATAAAAATGTGTTTTGAATATAAAAGGAATCTGAGAATTTAAATCCCGGTGATTTTGGGAAAATAGTTTTCAAATTTTAAAGATAATAATAGTATTATTTGAAAATATTTTCGAGATAAAAATATTTCTAAGGGATTTTTAAGGAAATAGAAAACACTGAACTCACTTCTATCGTTGGAAAATACTTCCGATGATGACTGCACCATCATCGGTGTTCATTTTCGGGTTTTGAAATAGGGAAATGCTACCATTGAAATTTGCTATAAAATTGTTTTGATAAAATAGATTTTGATTTGATCCTAAAAGCATGATTTGATTTACCAAAAAGTTAATATGTGTGTTATTATTTCAAATGATTTATGGAGAAAGGAAATAATAGTTCTACTTGAAAGTGTTTTGAAGTATAAATATCTTTGAAAGGAAATTTTATAGAAAGGTGTGTTTTTTTGTTGGTTCAGAGGATGGGTTACGATTAGTTTTATGATGATCAGAATAATCTTCTGAGTGACAAACGCATGTTTGCCTATGCGAACGTTGTAATGCACTTAGTAAATTATTCTCTTTGTCATTATATGGTCGAAACAAGTTCGAATCCAAACAAACCGAAGCCAAGTTGGAAATTGATATTTCTGGTAAAACTATTTATTTGGAAATATATATATATATTGTTGTTCTAAAATGGGTTTGTGAAACAAGAAAAATGTTTTAAGTTAACTAGTTCGAGTGACTGGAAAATAACTAAAATGAGCAAGAAATGTGTTCAGATGGTAAAAACTTTCTTAAGTATTACCCTTTTTAGTAAGGGAACGTATGATACAATTTGGTAGTACCCAGTTCCTTGGCATAATTTTGGGCTTACTCGGGCTATATATATATTTTCTATGAATTAAAATATATAGTATCATTTCAAGAAGTGTTTTGAATAAAAACCCAGGTGTTTAAATTCTTAAGTGAAATCAAAATAAAATTTTGAATCTGATAGTTGTGTATGCCCTTAAGATGTGGTAGGGTATTATACAAATTTGTGAACTTAAGTTGTGTTTTAGGAAAATGTTTCCATAAATAATTTAGTAGGAATAGAATTTGTTTTAGTGAGAACCAATAATGTAAGTGCGTAAATTAAATATACATCATTTCTCTCTTTATATAGTTTTGATCTAAGATTCGAGTACATGATTTGAGGTGTTTCACATCGTTCCAAATGAGGATCTATCACTCGATTTTTGACTGCGAACACTTAGTAAGGGTTCTTGACATGGAACCAAGGTTTTCTATCATAGTATATGGCTATGTAAGGAGAACAGATGTTTCTAATCAAGAAGCATGTTCGGAGTCTGCACTAGTAAATCGGGTGAGCGATAATAGTTTGGAAGTGAAGTTATGTATTCGAGTAGTGATCGAATAAAATGTTTGTAAATGGTCTATGAACATCATGCAGACTTATGAATAATATTGGGTATTTATGTGGTGAAATTTCAAAGACGAAATTCATTTTAGGGGGGAGAATGTAACGACCTGGAAGTTTATCACTTTGATTTTTGGAATATTTAATTTATTTTAAATATTCGATTTAGTGTTTTTAAAATATAATAAATGTTCCAAATAATTGTCCGATTTTTTAAGACGTGTTTTCAATTTAATTTATAGAATATTTTCATAATTTTGAATTCGGAAAATAATTGAATTTATGTTTGACGTATTTAACGTAGAACATTGATATTTTTGAACTTTAACAGAACTTAATAACCAGTGTGTTTTATTCTTGTTTAGCTATTGTGTTGCATTGTTGTATGCGATCGTATTCTATTTTCTGTCGTTGCAGCTCGTATGCGGATCCGACATTGTGTGATAGGGTAACGAAAGCTATTCAAATAAAATACAAATCAATATACACCCATATGTACACACAGTACACTACTTATGTCTCCCTTGTTCCCTCTTGCACCACATCGTCCTTTGTCCCCTAGTTCCCTTGCCTTTAAATCACGAATCTTGTTGAAAACTTTGATTTAGTTTGGATATACTAATGCATTACAACACATCAACCTCCATTTTCCATTTTTAAGCTTGATGCCATTGTTATTTGCTTTCCTCCTCCCTGTACATACTAAAAAAACCCCTGAAACCAAACACCTCCTCCACTTCAAAAATAAAATCCTCCCAATCTACCAACTTTCAACCCAATTGTTCAACCAGAAAGTTGTTCGTATTTGAGTAGTCTTTTCTAAAAATAGTTTCGGGAATTTTCTTCAGGTATGTAGAGAGAGAGAGGTATATTTTAGTAAGTAGGTTGGTTTTAGCCATGATTCAACGATCATGAATTGAAGAATGGCTTGCACAGTGTGTTCCTCTTGGAAAAATATGATTTATACCGGGAGTTTCAAGATTTTTAGCTTCTTTGTTCGTTCGAATTTGTTAAAAGTTCTTTTATTAACGATGGGTGGGATGATCGGGGTTGGAGCAGCCTTGGGGATTGGGAAAAACCTTGGCAAAGTCGCGGCATCTCAGGTGAAGAGCGGAGCTCGGTCGAGTTCGATGAAGGGTTTTGGGTTTAAAACGTGGATGGGTCTCGGATGCGACAAGATGGGAGGCGCTAGGGGGCATCGGGTGTCATGGGATTTTGGGAGGAGGTGCTGGGTTGTCTTGGGGTTCGAATGGTGTCGGCGGCTGTGGCTTGAAATGGATAGAGGAGCGGCTGTGGCAGAAAGAAGGAGGCGACCCGAGTGTTTGGTTCCTGGAGCTGAGTCTTCAAATGGCTTAAACGGTCGAAATCTAAGCGACTCGACCTGGGGAGATAGGGATGGTGCCATATGGACGAGGAGGCAAAGCTGCGTTCGTTAGTAGCCGAGTTCGTGGGCGTGGTGGTCGGGGCAATGTGCACTTCCACATGTGCACGTCGAGTTCTTTTAGGCGGGTTGAATTAGGAGGCAAATAGATTTGACTTCTGGAATGCATTGCATATTTGGGAAGAAGGTGTTGTTTTAGTGTTGTTCATTTGGGCCTGGGCAGATTTTTGGGTGAGGAATCTTTTTATATATGATTAGTTAATTTCAAAATATGTGTCCATTAGAAAATTGCATATTTTGCTCATATTAAACCCGATTGGCACACAAGTTTTTGCGTTGTACTCGTATGGACGAGTACAACGTTATAGTGTAATTTGTCGATAGCTTTGGTAGGGTATAAATTATGATATATTAAAATGGACCAAATTTAATTATGTTATTTCACATAACAACGTCGTTAAATTATTATACCTTAATTGATGATGTTTATTTAGCCAAATAAACATCATACTGTTAAAGTAAATTAAATAGGGTAATTTGGACAACTTTTTAGTGGAATAAAACACCATTTCGCTAATTAAATTAATTGGGTATTTAATTAGCAGAATAAATCCTCGTTCTGCTATATTATAGACTTGGTTATCTAGTTTCATGTCTTTAGTTGATATGCCAATTTGAATAAGTGATGTGTTAACCAGTAATGGTTAAGTGTTGGATTTATTACATAGATGTTGATTATGTAAATGCTAGTTATTAACTTGGAAACTTAATTTGAATGATATGGTAGCTTATTTAAGTACCATTGTGATTGCTATGTCTCTTTCCAAATCTAAAAAGCCATGGATTTAAATCAACTTGAAAATTACAAAATTACAAAAGTTTTATATAATAATTATTTTATTAACAATGTTTTAAAGTTAACATATTTATATTATTAATAGTGTTTAAAATTATTAAATTATATTCTAAATATGGTGTAAAGTTATTTTATTCTTTATATTATATAAAGTTATTTATAATAATTTGTTTTAAAATTAACTATTTTTTAAAAATAAACCATTATATTAAAGTCAAATTATTATTGAAAGTTAATTATTTTATATTTTAAAGTCGATTATTTTATTTTAAATTTTTTTTTATTTTTTATAATATTATTTAAAAGTTTATTATTATAATAATATTGTTTAAACTTATTTATTATTGTTATTATAATAATATTATTTTAGAATTAATTTATTATTATATTAATATTGTTTTAAAGTTATTTAAGTATATTTTAAATATTGTTTAAAGTTACTTAATGATATTTTTTAAAATATGGTTTAAAGATAATTATTTATTTATTCAAGACGTTTTTAGATAATAAATTGTTTTATTTAAAAGTGTTTTAAATAATAAAGTTTTTTATAAAAAGGTGTTTAAAAATAATAAACTATTTATTTAAGAGGAATCATTTGAAATGAAAAGGTTTATATTAATATTTTTGTTCAATAAAAGGATTTATTAAAGGAGCTTATAAATTTGGAAAGGGATTTTGGAAATTGCAAAGAAGTTGGTTTTTAATGGTTTTGAGATTTATAAAAGAGTATTTTATAAATAAACTTGGAGATTTATAAAAGAAGTTTTTATAAATGGATTTGAAAATTTATAAAGGAGATTTATAAAATAAAAGAGATTTATAAAAGGTTAGTTTATAAAAGATAATAAGATTCAATTTCCCCAAAATGACCTTCTTAATTATGGTGGTATGGAATATTCTTGTCATACTTAACACCGAAGGAATAATGTTTTGGGAAATCATTATCTCTGTTTAAAATGTGATTTGTTTTTGATCCATTTAATACGATTTTGGAATAAGAAATCTTTCTTAAATGTTTTGTGAGTATACTTATACTATTGTGTAAGTATATGGAAAAGTTTTCCAAGTTTTGAAAGTGAAATAGTTTGTGAATATGCTTATACTATTGTATAAGTATATGGAAATTTTTTTCCAAGTTTTGGAAGTGAAATGGTGTGTGAATATACTTATACTGATAAGGTAAGTGTATGAATATTTTAATAAATATTTGAAAAGTGATTTTAAATTAATGAAAGATTAATTTAAGAGGTTTAGTGGTTTCCATAGAAAATGTAATCTCTATTTGAATTTTTGATCATTTGATAGTTAAATAACCGACTGTCAAATTTTGGCCTAAATATGTAATCCTTATTAATTTGGGTGGTACGAAAATTTTCCCTACTTAACAGCGAAGTATTTTAACTCTGAAAATATCTAGGAAAAACACATGGATTATATGGTACAGTTACTATCAGTGGTGCTATACTATACGTATAAAATCGTATTGCTCTTTTAGGACAAATGATGAGAAGATCCGTCCACATAAACGGTTAGGGGGTGATCCCTGATATTATGTATTGTCTGATTATTTCAAAAGGGACCGGTATTGAGCATTCCAAATATCGATCGATTGGTTTTGAAACATCCGGTAAGCGGGGGAGTGTACTTGTAAGAGATGACTCGAAATTGTAACCTGTAACTACCCCACCACTATATCCATACTGCTAAAGAATATTATAAACAATTTCGTCTAATAATATAGAGAATACTTCTTGTTAAGGGCAACCGAGTGTGAATATATCTTTAAAGTAACACTGACACGTCATACTTACAGTTTTGCTTAATCTCTAGAATGAAATTTGACGTGTTCAGTCTCAGTCCAAAGTAATATCCATAATGGTTTCTCAGAATCAGAACAATATGGCATATAAACAATAGTACAGATCATAGCGGAATAAAATACAACTTATACAAAGACATGCTGTAAGTCTATAAAAACAAATACTAGACACACATAATATACACCTAATATAAATCACTATCACAAATATACATTTCATATACATACATAAAAATCCTAAATGAGATAAACTAAAAAGTGAAATTGTTTATCTCCTTGCTAGCACATCCATCCAAAAGTCTACTTGTCCTGTAACCTAAAAAGTCTCGGTCTGACTCGTGTATTATAAAATAAACGAGTTAGACTATCTCTAGATAACCAAAAAGGGGTGAGAATAAGATATAACACAAGGATATATGTCATATAAATATATAACAAGTCACAGAAGTAGTCCAACTCTAATTACATCACAAGACGTGAAAATATTAAATCCAAGAACAAAATATAAATCACAATCACCAAAACCCATCCTAAGACACAGAAATATTTTGTGACGACCCAACTTTCTACCACCAGAAAGTTGCATCATCTTTAAGAAAGAAAGGGGTGAGAAATAGAAAAGATAGAGAAGAAAGAAGAAACAACATCAGAATCTCAACAGCGGAACGAATGAAATATAATATGTCACATAAGATATTACATAGTATCATATACATCAGAGTTACATAGATAATACAACACATACTAGACAGTTATAAACACTTGTCTAGTTAATACAACTCAAATACAACACAGAGATACCAACACAGCGGAACACTATATATCTATAACGCTGAAGCCTCCTGCTCCATTGCTCCTCCAGAATTCGTCAAAGCTAACCTAAATCTCTTGGCTACTCGTAAAAATTTGAGTACCCGAGAGTTTATGTAACAACCCGCATATCTATCGATTCTATATTTAAATATTTTATTTAAATATTTTATCGTTAGTCGGATGTTAGTCCGAAAAGCTACTTTTTGCATACGGTCAAATTAGGACTCGAGACCACCCCCATTGAGTTCAAAATGACGTTTGCGATCTTTTTGAGTGTAAACTTCGATATGTTTGGAGATAGTGAAATTTTCGTCACTTTTCCCACTTGTGACTTTGGTTGGGACTGCACCTTCTTAACTCAGCCCAACCCCCTCTTCTCTTCATCACTTCATCAAATACTTCAAGCTTCTTCAAAAATGGTGGAGGGAAAGAGAAATTAAAATTCCAAGCTCGAGATCCTTAGTAAATTCAGCATCAAACTCCGAATTCAAGGTGAAGAACATAGATTCAAGCTAGGGGTTGATTCTTGCTTTGCTCTTAAGCTCTCCAACATCAATTTCGTGGAAAAGGTGAGATTTTTAATCTCACATCTCGCCTATAACTGTCATTGGGCTGTTGGAAATGACTTCCTATCACTTTAGCATTAATGTTTGCAACTGGTTTGGATTGAATTGGTGAGAAACTCAAGTTTCAGTGCTGTTTGCAAATTCTGGCCCTAGGTCGTTCTGCCCTCCTTAGGTCGTCCAGGCTGCTAGCTCGCGTGATGAAAAGTCTCCACTTTCTTAGGTCGTTCACGAGTTAGGACTTAGGTCGCTTGCGTGCTTAGGTCGTTCTGGCTTAGGTCGCAGGGGAATAGGTCGAAAGTCGAAACAGCTTTAAGTCTTAGGTCGTTGCCGACCTAAAATTCCAAGGCAAATCACTAAGTCGCTCGAATTTTGTTAAGTCTTAGGTCGTTGCCGACCTAAAATCCCCAGGCAAAACGTTAGGTCGTTGCCGACCTAAAATCCCCAGGCAAAACGTTAGGTCGTTGCCGACCTATAATCCCCCAGGCAAACTTTAGGTCGCTCGCACTGGCTTATCTCGTAGGTCGTCTCCGACCTAAGCTTCTTTTCCATAAGTCGTTCGTGAGTCAAGTGTTAGGTCGTCTCCGACCTAACGCCCTCGTCACCTTAGGTCGTAGCTCGTAAGTCGCTCGACCCTGCTAAGTCTTTAAGTCGCTCGAGTTAGGTCGGCCAGTATATCTCGTAGGTCGTCTCCGACTTATCCTCCAGTTAAGTCGTTCGACCCTCTAGGTCGTTCGAGTTAGGTCGTTGGACCATTTTCCTTAGGTCGCTTGACCTTAAGTCGTAGGTCGTCTCCGACCTATGCCCCACTAATTCGCATCCCACTTAGGTCGCAGGACTCTATAAGTCGTAGGTCGTCGCCGACCTTACACTTGGTCTTTTTAGTTCGCGATTTCCTTAGGTCGTATGACCTATTTTTCCTTAGGTCGCTGGACCGCTTGCCTTCACTAGGTCGTACCGTGACGGGGCGCTGCCCCGCACCCCGTCGTGGGCGCTGCCCCCTGGACCCCGTATTACTCTGCGTAGGCAATCTCGTCTGAAAAACATTTATCAGAATTTCTACTTTGATGGTTTTGGGATTGACTTCTTTGGACTTTACTCACGTCTTCGAACGTGAATTGATTTGTTCTACAATCGTTTTATGACTTGTCACTTTAAAGATATATGAAGGTTTCAATACTAATAGTAAATATCAAAACTCTTTCATCAAAGCAATTTCAACACTATTTTAAATATCAAAAGTTCGTTTTCTCAAACCGATTTTCAATCTACTAGTATATACAAGCCTTTACTTCACTCGAATGAGAAATCGACTTAAACGACTTAGTAAAACGGGTGGTATGAAACGCTTGCGTTCACTTCGTCGGTTAGCTCTTGGACTTGTTCGATTGAACCCTTTTTGTGACAATTTCCTAGTGAAGATTTACAGCTTGTTCGTAAATATTTAAGTTAAGCAAGTGGTTATGGGACATGAAGCTAAACTCATATATTTACTAGCTTGGTGTGATTGACACTTCCTTATGATCATGACGATCATTTTTGTGATTTAGACTAGCGATTGAGCGATGTCTCTTTGTCTACGTGGGAGACTATACCCCGATCATGTGATGTTTCGCCATCACATTTCTAGGGTAGCACCCTACGGTCTTCGGGCCATTCCTGTGTGAAAATTTAATGGATAGCTTCCATGAGATAGCTTATCGTCATGTGTTTACGCGTAGGTGAGTTTTCATGCTCCCATTCATGTGTTAGGCCTCCCCCCTTTTATGTGTTTTCTGGATTTCTGATGATGATTTCTGGAATTTTGTGCTTCACCAATTTTTCATGATTTTCATTGATATGATATCAGTTATTTGTGCATTGGTGAATTCATGTGTTATTGACTTGTTATGAATACAAGTTTAGGGTATGATACCCTACCTTATCTTTGAGAAGATTCTTGTGATATTGATTAATCTTTCGTTGATTATCATTTACATACTTATAGTAGTATGTCGTAATAGTTATTTCATGTTCATGTCATGCCATTTACTTTATACCATATCATCTGATATTTATAGTTAGACTGATCCGTTTATTATTTTCTTATAAATAATACTCGGGTCAGACCGAGATGTTACAGGTGCTTCTGCTTGACTTCCCTTCAGGATATTTCTGACTTTTGGCTAACTACATAGATTAGTAGTTTTTGGATGTACACCTTTGAGATATAGACTCTATGTTGTGTACTTATTCTTTTGTATAGCACGTGATGCTATTCTTTTGTATTATCGTGGATCTTTCTGACCACTACTCTGATGTACACTTTCATGTGTTATATATTTATTCATATCTTCTTCCGCCTTTGTGATATGGATGTCTGTGACTGATTTATGTTATGATTATTTCTATGTTTGTTTCCGAGGATTATATATAGCCACCGTGTGATAGCTTTGTGTTTGTATCGGTATGTCGGATTTCCTCCTTAAAAGATATGCATTCTATTCTATCTGACGTATCGGTGCTCGCACAAAGAAGTTACATGGATGGTCGCTCCTCCACAGCCTTATTCTCCGCGCTAATTGACAGCACTACATCGTAGTGTTCTTGGTTAGCGTGGGTATAGAGGTGGGGCGTCACAGTTTAAGAAAAACAGAAGATAAACTCCGGGTCAGACATGAGTCTGGTATGAGTAACAGGTTAAAGTTGCTTAACTTTGAAAATCCTTTGAAAACAAAAGGTATCACGTAAGACTCCTCACACATAAACATGGGTAAGTTTTCACCTTACGCTAACCAAACATTTGTTAGGAAATCCAGTTATATTATAATAGTGTCTAGGGTTTTCAAGTAAAATACAAAAATAGCTAAATGCTTACATCTCACGTTCCAACATAGTTGGGCACAACTAATACGTACAGCACTTATTGGAGATTGGATTCCATACAATGGTAGGGATACTGGGGTACCGCCCGTCACAGTACCTGGCCTAGATCAGCGTACCGAGGAACCACCCTAAGTCCCCTGCAACACAAAGTTGGAACCATCCCTTACTGGACAGTCCCAAATAAGATAACCCCACAGTTGGCTGCAGACCAACTGCCACTAAGCCGAAATAAAAAGGGACATCTAGACAGTGGTATATCTTACTCTCAAGTGGGTGCTACCCACGAAGCCTTGCTACACCTCCCCTGTTTTAGCCATTCTCGGTTGATGAGGCTTGAGGCTACGATTACCTTTAGAGAACTCATCTCTTAGAATGCTCATCGTCCACCTGACGATGTTCTGAAAGCATTCAATCCATACAAGTTCGTTCCGGGTTCGAACGAAACCGAAGGCATTATCTCGTTACACTCATATTGGAATCACCCTTAGAGTTAACGACGATAATCCTTGCACTCTAAATCTTCATCTTCACTTGATTAACGACCTATCGTTAATTTGGATCGATGTGGTTTTCGGACCTCCAAATGTGGAAAGATCCGATCCCGGTCTCATCGAAATCCAAAACACCATCTTTTAGGTTCAAGTTGTTTTAAAATTTAAAAACAATTCCAATTTATTATCTATATCAACACAGATAGATAATTCACAATATCACAATAGATAATCCACATCATCACAATAGATAATTCATATCATGCTTAAATCAGAGCATCCATATCATGTAGCATTATTAGACCATTCAAGGCAATCCATGTCATTCATCCATACATAAGCAAGAATTAAATAATCATACTATAATTAATTTAAAATAAATTAAATTATTTACTTCCTCTTTAATTAATTTAAAGTAAATTAAATTAATTACTTCATCATTATAAACTTGCTTACATAACCATTAATTAATTACAAATCAATTAATCAATCATCAGTTACTTATTTATTCCAATTAATTATCTCTTATTAATTAACTTAACTTACATTTCGGTAAATATCCTTTACTTAATTACAGTAATTAACCTTGTAATAAATCCATAAATTAATTATCTATACTTAATTATATTCATATTAAATTTATTACATTTAAATTACTTTATTGATTTACTATTCCCAAATAAATCAATTCTTAATTACATCATTAATTATAATAATTAATCATCTCTAATTAGATTTTATAAATTAATTATATTAAGAAAACTAATTTTCAAATCACATATATTAATCATCTTGATTAATAACATACAGTAATTAACCATCCTTAGTTAATTACTCCTCAATAAACAAATTTAATTAATCTCTCGATTAATTTCAAGTAATTATACTCCAATTACTTCCATTAACAATCATCATTCCATTAATTATTCATCAATTACTTCTCCATGTAATTATGCCTCCACATTATCAAGTGATTAATCCAAATTAATTAAACTAAATTAATTAACTCAAATTAATCAAATTACTCAATTAACTACAATGAGTAATTTACTCCTTAATTACTTCCCATTAAGTAATTACATTTAAACTTCACAAGTGACTATCATTAAATTAATTAATCCAATTAATTATTAAATATTAATCACATTAATTAATTATAAAAAGTCTAATTAATGACCTTCATTAACATTTATTTAATTACTTTTCTAAAATAATTAACTTACATTAATCATTATTAATAAGTTTAAGTAACCATTAATAATTCATTAATTTTGTTAAATCTAATCTATGGTTCTTAATTACATATTAATTGCTTATTCCATTATTTAAACTTAAATTAATACATTTAATCTTATAATTACTTCACAATAAACAAACTTAATTAATATAAATTATCAATTATCTACTTTAATTATTTTAATGGTTAATGAATTTAAATCCTTAATCTTCATTTATTTAGAGTAAATTCATTTTCCATTATTGATTTAATTTCCACTTTAAATATGTTTGGAAACATTCATTTCTAATTTCTTTGAAATTTCATTTTAAAATTCCAAGTTTAAAATGAACACTAGTTGAACTTTAAATCAAATCCTCTTTATATTCACATATTTAAAAGTATAACTTACATTTAAATTTATTTAAACATTTGAATTTACACAACTCTATTTAATTAAAAAAATCTAGAATTCAATTTTAGTTTTAGGTCTAGGTTTTAAAACTGTATTCAGATTCTTTCTTTACAATTTAAAATTCACTTTAAAATTCAAATCCCCCTTTTTTTTTTAAAGATACCCTTGATTTCTTAACCCTTTTTAGTTATAAAAACCCTTTAAATTAATAAACTTTATTCCAAAGCTAAGCTTCAAAATTTACTTGAATTCAGTTAACATTTGATTTTAAACCTCAGTTTTATCTTTGTTTAAAAATTTAAATCCAGTTTTAAATTGCAAAGAACAGGACATGTTACTGTTTAAAACCTGAGCAACTTACATCCGAGCTACTATCAAGTTCTTCGAGCCAAATCGAAATTCTCTCAAGTTCACACTCGAGACAAACACAAGTCCAACCCGCTTCCATCCCCAACAAAAACAGCAGTTCCAGATCATCCGATAACTGCCCCGTGCACGTGCACGGAGGCGCTGCTCATCGCCATTCGTCGCCTCATCCACGAGCATGACGACCACCACCCTCTAATCGATTCCCAACCCCCTGAACTTCGTCCATCCATCGAAAATTGTTTTCGAGCTCGTTACCAAACCTGGAAACGAACAGGGAAACAACACCCAAACCTGGAAATCTCCTCGATCACCCCATTCCAATCACCAGAAGAACTGAATCTCCGGCCAAGCCATCATCCATACTCTCTCTACCACCGCCCTCAAACGCGCAACACTCGATCGACCCTACAGGTCGCGGTGATCGATCCTACCAAGCTTAGTTAAATTAGGGTTCCAAAATTAAATCACCAATCCCCACCTCCACACCGAAGTACAGGAGTATCTGGCAATTTTCCCGTCGACCCAGATCACTCCTCCATCACCAGCAAAGATCCCGGCTTCTCCGAACCCATAGATCAACAGAAAATGCTCAAAATATCTACTCCAACCATTACCAAATTTACACACCATACATTATTGAAAATTTTGATTTTTCTTTTTAAAATTCATATCTTCCAGAGACAATTCGATTTATATAATTGATTCATCCAATTACATCATTTGATTTAACATGATGTTATAATTGCTACTTTATTTTTCATGATTTTCAAGGAATTTCAATCATAAATACATGGAAGAAATTTTAAATCTAGACTTATGTTTAAACAAATTTATTTTATTTGAAATCCAAGGATTAATATTGAATAGGTAAATTGTTTTGGAATTTTGATTCAAAACCTTTAGCTTTGCACTAAGAACAGAGGTATTTAATGCCACAAATATACAGATCAGACATGCACACTTACAGACATTCATAACACAGAGTTATCACTTATTTATGCATAAACAAAGCATCATCCATCTCAGAACTTCACAAGAAATCAGACATCTATTTACTTAGTTTTTAATTTAAAATGTTACTCACCTGAGAAATTGATAAACAACAGAGCCTCTGGTAGATTTTGAAAACAGCTTGAACTAAAAAACTTTTGAAAACTTGAATGTTGAAAATGCTTTAGTTTTGAACAGATGCAGACTTCAGGTTTCAGAGATGCACAGGCTTGATTCTTGATTTGAAAAGAAGATGCTCAAGCTTTGAAAGCTGCAGGCTGAAATCACTGATCTCTGGTTTTAAATGAAGTTGTATTGTTGAGGTTGAATGTTTTGTTTAAGTTTGAGATGATAATTACTTTAATGTTTTCTCAGCTTCAAGAACGAAACTGAAATGGAAATGATGAATTGAAGAAGTTGATATGTATTAAATTGCTGTACAGGTGATATATTATTTTGTACAAAGCTTAGCAGTGATATTTTCTTGCTTTACCTACTGATGTCTGGTTTGGTGGCTAAAGAGATGGTGGCATTAATTGTTTTGTACAATCTACATATACTTATCTTATTTGTTTATTCATAGATATTGGTATTATCTTCTTTTCTTGTTGCAAGTGCTTTCATATCCATGTTTTCTTTTATAAAATTTTCTTTCGGCTGATAGAATACAATTTAGGCTAACATTTATTACTTTGCTTTGTTCCAGGTTGTATCTTGCTTTTATATATTTGTTTTGCAATTCAGTTTTGTACTTGTTCAAGCCTATTCATGTATATATTTTGTTTCCCTTTTTCAAGTGTTTTATCCTTTTACAAGTCTACATACGTAGTTTTATTTCCTTCTTCTTATGTCTTACAGCCTTGCAACCAAATGTATTTTCCATAACTATCTAAGTGTCTTATGCTTGGTAATATAACTATGTTTCTATATTTAACAAGATGTTTAGAATTTTCCTACTTGTATTTTACTTTATATACATATTTTATTTTTAAGTTAAAACTTTATCCTTATGAATTTCTTTTTAGAAGAAAAATAAAATAAAGCTATGTATATATATTCAAATAAAAGCTTATACAAATGTCTTTAAAATCCAAACATTTTAAATATCTACCCTATTTAATTTTAAGAATTTTTAAATTTAAAATAAATCCTAGAATCCAATTTTAAAATCAAATTATATATATACACATATATAACAACATATTTGCTTTGAAAATAACACTACTATTTTAAAATCTATTTATATTTATATATATAACAATACCTTAATAATGTTATTTGAAAATAATAATTTGTCAAATTTAAATAATTTATAAAAGAGATTATAACTTCCTATTATTATTAAATAAATTAATATATCATATTTATTAAATAATATTTTAAAACCATATATTTTTAAATTAAATCATAATTCCCAAATTACCAAAATATATTAGAATTTGAAAACAAGATTCATTTATTTATTAGATTCAAACCAAAGATTTCTATTTATAATATATACAAATATATACACATTATAAATAGAAAACAATTTATTAGCTTTTAAAAGATAAATTATCAGTTAAATATTTATTTAAAAGAAGATTATTAAATCAATTCAAATCTTATTAACAAATATGATCAAATCAATTTAATTTTTAATGCAGATTATTAAATTGATATTGCCCAAAATTCCGGGATATCACATTCCTCCCCCCTTAAAAGAATTTCGTCCCCGAAATTTAAAAGCAAAGATAAATTTAATAATCTATTTAAGATTTGATTTTAAAAACACAAGCATATATTTATCATATGCAAACAACCATAGCAACCAACTCATCCAATCAAACAAATCTAACTATCCAGACAAAATTCTGGATAGAATTTTCCTAGAGTTTCCCAAGTATAAGCACCGGGATACTTGCTCTACAGAATCCAAACAAAACTATACTACTAAGCTACAGAGCTCCTACTCATCTAAATCTACAAAACTAGATAGGATATCAGACTATAGACAAGTCTGACTCAACAACCAAACCCCTAGAACTGCTGGTTTCAAAACCAGAGATGGATCATACACGTACTCCCTCGTAGATACGTGAAACACATCGAATCCCAGTTATCCAAACTGACAATTCACTCCAGAAGACCAAACACTTATCCTCACCAGAACATAGAGAAAATCCAAAATACCTCGGAGCTAGCTTCTCAATCTTACCAAACTTAGAGCTCCTTCGATCGGAGAAAACTTATCCAAAACCAAATTCCCGACTTCGAAATCCAAATTCGTCCGTCTCTTATCCACAAAACTCATCTGACGATCCTGGGCTGTTTACATCCTTACAGATCAGCTCAACCTTCGCTGAAGCCTCTCAAACAATTCATCAAAAAGATCCACTCACAATCAAGAACACAGCCTCTACTATCATCAGTAGAAAACAACTTCTCCTATCCGGAAAAGAAAAACAGATGCACTCCCAAACTGCTTCAGCTGCACAACTCTGATCTGAGTAGATGAAAAAGCGGATGATACACACGATCATAAACTGGACAACACATCTCAGAAATATGGTTCACAGATCCATAAAGAAGAAACTCAGAAATTCCAAAAGATCTCTGACAAACCAAGAGAACGCTCAACTATCGCAAGTCACTTTTGCGACCAACCCGATCTAATATCCAAAGAAAACTGTTCTCTCTTTACCAATCAGAACAACTTAAGCTTATTTAGCCAATCCATCGAAGAAATGGGTCCACACTGCTGCTCCTGAACATCCCCTCAAGGGAACTACTGACAAATGACCTCCTTGCCTGCACACATAACAATCTGAACTACGACGCTGCCACTGATGTCAAATACTTCCTAATCCAAAATTCCTTGAGAAACTCAGGCCTCAAAGCCAAACACAAACACCCAGCTGAACTCAGCCTCAACACTGATGCAGACACACTTCCTTAAACTTGTTCCAAAGAAACATCTTCGGAGACATCCATAGTCACTGTGTCTCATCACACAACTACTAATTCCTGAGATATCAAGATACCATCACTAGCTTCTGCTCAACTATCAGAATCCAAATTCTACTCATCCAAACTTGCACTTCAAAAATGAACTCCGAACCCTAACAGGTTTCCTTCAGAAATTGGTGAAATCCTTACACCACAACAAAAATTCACTCGAGACGGTATTAGGTCTACAGTCTCGGCAGATACACTTCCAACCTCAACAAACTCCAACCATTGGTAGTCGTGCTACACACACCACTACCCTATCTACCTTTATAACTTATATTGGAAAACCCGAACAGGTAACCCATCAGATAGGTAGAAATAGATATATATATATATATATATATATATATATATATTCAAAATACAAGTACGCTCTCTCAAGATAGACACCACTCCAGAGTCTAGGTGTTCACTCAACCTAGCGCTCTGATACCAACTGTGACGACCAACTTTCTACCACCAGAAAGTTGCATCATCTTTAAGAAAGAAAGGGGTGAGAAATAGAAAAGATAGAGAAGAAAGAAGAAACAACATCAGAATCTCAACAGCGGAACGAATGAAATATAATATGTCACATAAGATATTACATAGTATCATATACATCAGAGTTACACAGATAATACAACACATACTAGACAGTTATAAACACCTGTCTAGTTAATACAACTCAAATACAACACAGAGATACCAACACAGCGGAACACTATATATCTATAACGTTGAAGCCTCCTGCTCCATTGCTCCTCCAGAATTCGTCAAAGCTAACCTGAATCTCTTGGCTACTCGTAAAAATTTGAGTACCCGAGAGTTTAAGAAAAACAGAAGATAAACTCCGGGTCAGACATGGGTCTGGTATGAGTAACAGTTAAAGTTGCTTAACTTTGAAAATCCTTTGAAAACAAAAGGTATCATGTAAGACTCCCCACACATAAACATGGGTAAGTTTTTACCCTACGCTAACCAAACATTTGTTAGGAAATCCAGTTATATTATAATAGTGTCTAGGGTTTTCAAGTAAAATACAGAAATAGCTGGAATGCTTACATCTCACGTTCCAACATAGTTGGGCACAACTAATACGTACGACACTTATTGGAGATTGGATTCCATACAATGGCAGGGCTACTGGGGTACTGCCCGTCACAGTACCTGGCCTAGATCAGCGTACCGAGGACCCACCCTAAGTCCCCTGCAACACAAAGCCGGAACCATCCCTTACTGGATAGTCCCAAATAAGATAACCCCACAGTTGGCTGCAGACCAACTGTTACTAAGCCGAAATAAAAAGGGACATCTAGACAGGGGTATATCTTACTCTCAAGTGGGTGCTACCCACGAAGCCTTGCTGCACCTCCCCTGTTTTAGCCATTCCCGGTTGATGAGGCTTGAGGCTACGATTACCTTTAGAGAACTCATCTCTTAGAATGCTCATCGTCCACCTGACGATGTTCTGAAAGCATTCAATCCATAAAAGTTCGTTCCGGGTTCGAACGAAACCGAAGGCATTATCTCGTTACACTCATATTGGAATCACCCTCAGAGTAAACGATGATAATCCTTGCACTCTGAATCTTCATCTTCACTTAATTAACGACCTATCGTTAATTTGAATCGATGTGGTTTTCGGACCTCCAATTGTGGAAAGATCCGATCCCGGTCTCATCGAAATCCAAAATGCCATCTTTTAGGTCCAAGTTGTTTTAAAATTTAAAAACAATTCCAATTTATTATCTATATCAACACAGATAGATAATTCACAATATCACAATAGATAATCCACATCATCACAATAGATAATTCATATCATGCTTAAATCAGAGCATCCATATCATGCAGCCTTATTAGACCATTCAAGGCAATCCATGTCATTCATCCATACATAAGCAAGAATTAAATAATCATACTATAATTAATTTAAAATAAATTAAATTAATTACTTCCTCTTTAATTAATTTAAAGTAAATTAAATTAATTACTTCATCATTATAAACTGGCTTACATAACCATTAATTAATTACAAATCAATTAATTAATCATCAGTTACTTATTTATTCCAATTAATTATCTCTTATTAATTAACTTAACTTACATTTCGGTAAATATCCTTTACTTAATTACAGTAATTAACCTTGTAATAAATCCATAAATTAATTATCTATACTTAATTATATTCATATTAAATTTATTACATTTAAATTACTTTATTGATTTACTATTCCCAAATAAATCAATTCTTAATTACATCATTAATTATAATAATTAATCATCTCTAATTAGATTTTATAAATTAATTATATTAAGAAAACTAATTTTCAAATCACATATATTAATCATCTTGATTAATAACATACAGTAATTAACCATCCTTAGTTAATTACTCCTCAATAAACAAACTTAATTAATCCCTCAATTAATTTCAAGTAATTATACTCCAATTACTTCCATTAACAATCATCATTCCATTAATTATTCATCAATTACTTCTCCATGTAATTATGCCTCCACATTATCAAGTGATTAATCCAAATTAATTAAACTAAATTAATTAACTCAAATTAATCAAATTACTCAATTAACTACAATGAGTAATTTACTCCTTAATTACTTCTCATTAAGTAATTACATTTAAACTTCACAAGTGACTATCATTAAATTAATTAATCCAATTAATTATTAAATATTAATCACATTAATTAATTATAAAAAGTCTAATTAATGACCTTCATTAACATTTATTTAATTACTTTTCTAAAATAATTAACTTACATTAATCATTATTAATAAGTTTAAGTAACCATTAATAATTCATTAATTTTATTAAATCTAATCTATGGTTCTTAATTACATATAAATTACTTATTCCATTATTTAAACTTAAATTAATACATTTAATCTTATAATTACTTCACAATAAACAAACTTAATTAATATAAATTATCAATTATCTACTTTAATTATTTTAATGGTTAATGAATTTAAATCTTTAATCTTCATTTATTTAGAGTAAATTCATTTTCCATTATTGATTTAATTTCCACTTTAAATATGTTTGGAAACATTCATTTCTAATTTCTTTGAAATTTCATTTTAAAATTCCAAGTTTAAAATGAACACTAGTTGAACTTTAAATCAAATCCTCTTTATATTCACATATTTAAAAGTATAACTTACATTTAAATTTATTTAAACATTTGAATTTACACAACTCTATTTAATTAAAAAAAATCTAGAATTCAATTTTACTTTTAGGTCTAGGTTTTAAAACTGTATTCAGATTCTTTCTTTACAATTTAAAATTCACTTTAAAATTCAAATCCCCCTTTTTTTTTTAAAGATACTCTTGATTTCTTAACCCTTTTTAGTTATAAAAACCCTTTAAATTAATAAACTTTATTCCAAAGCTTAGCTTCAAAATTTACTTGAATTCAGTTAACATTTGATTTTAAACCTCAGTTTTAACTTTGTTTTAAAATTTAAATCCAGTTTTAAATTGCAAAGAACAGGACATGTTACTGTTTAAAACCTGAGCAACTTACGCCCGAGCTACTATCAAGTTCTTCGAGCCAAATCGAAATTCTCTCGAGTTCACACTCGAGACAAACACAAGTCCAACCCGCTTCCATCCCCAACAAAAACAGTAGTTCCAGATCATCTGATAACTGCTCCGTGCACGTGCACGGAGGCACTGCTCATCGCCATTCGTCGCCTCATCCACGAGCATGACGACCACCACCCTTTAATCGATTCCCAACCCCCTGAACTTCGTCCATCCATCGAAAATCGTATTCGAGCTCGTTACCAAACCTGGAAATCTCCTCGATCACCCCATTCCGATCACCAGAAGAACTGAATCTCCGGCCAAGACTTCATCCATACTCTCTCTACCACCGCCCTCAAACGCGCAACACTCGATCGACCCTACAAGTCGCGGTGATCGATCCTACCAAGCCTTGTTAAATTAGGGTTCCAAAATTAAATCACCAATCCCCACCTCCACACCGAAGTACACGAGTATCTGGCAATTTTCCCGTCGACCCAGATCACTCCTCCATCACCAGCAAAGATCCTGGCTTCCCCGAACCCATAGATCAACAGAAAATGCTCAAAGTATCTACTCCAGCCATTACCAAATTTACACACCATACATTATTGAAAATTTTGATTTTTCTTTTTAAAATTCATATCTTCCAGAGACAATTCGATTTATATAATTGATTCATCCAATTACATCATTTGATTTAACATGATGTTATAATTTCTACTGTATTTTTCATGATTTTCAGGGAATTTCAATCATAAATACATGGAAGAAATTTTAAATCTAGACTTATGTTTAAACAAATTTATTTTATTTGAAATCCAAGGATTAATATTGAACAGGTAAATTGTTTTGGAATTTTGATTCAAAACCTTTAGCTTTGCACTGAGAACAGAGGTATTTAATGCCACAAATATACAGATCAGACATGCACACTTACAGACATTCATAACACAGAGTTATCACTTATATATGCATAAACAAAGCATCATCCATCTTAGAACTTCACAAGAAATCAGACATCTATTTACTTAGTTTTTAATTTAAAATGTTACTCACCTGAGAAATTGATAAACAACAGAGCCTCTGGTAGATTTTGAAAACAGCTTGAACTAAAAAACTTTTGAAAACTTGAATGCTGAAAATGCTTTAGTTTTGAACAGATGTAGACTTCATGTTTCAGAGATGCACATGCTTGATTCTAGATTTGAAAAGAAGATGCTCAAGCTTTGAAAGCTGCAGGCTGAAATCACTGATCTATGGTTTTAAATGAAGTTGTATTGTTAAGGATGAATGTTTTGTTTAAGTTTGAGATGATAATTACTTTAATGTTTTCTCAGCTTCAAGAACGAAACTGAAATGGAAATGATGAATTGAAGAAGTTGATATATATAAAATTGTTGTATAGGTGATATATTATTTTGTACAAAGCTTAGCAGTGATATTTTCTTGCTTTACCTATTGATGTCTGGTTTGGTGGCTAAAGAGATGGTGGCATTAATTGTTTTGTACAATCTACATATACTTATCTTATTTGTTTATTCATAGATATTGGTATTATCTTCTTTTCTTGTTGCAAGTGCTTTCATATCCATGTTTTCTTTTATAAAATTTTCTTTCGGCTGATAGAATACAATTTAGGCTAACATTTATTACTTTGCTTTGTTCCAGGTTGTATCTTGCTTTTATATATTTGTTTTGCAATTCAATTTTGTACTTGTTAAAGCCTATTCATGTATATATTTTTTTCCTTTTTCAAGTGTTTCATCCTTTTACAAGTCTACATACTTAGTTTTATTTCCTTCTTCTTATGTCTTACAGCCCTGCAACCAAATGTATTTTCCAGAACTATCTAAGTGTCTTATGCTTGGTAATATAACTATGTTTCTATATTTAACAAGATGTTTAGAATTTTCATACTTGTATTTTACTTTATATACATATTTTATTTTTAAGTTAAAACTTTATCCTTATGAATTTCTTTTTAGAAGAAAAATAAATAAAGCTATGTATATATATATATATATACACAAATAAAAGCTTATACAAATGTCTTTAAAATCCAAACATTTTAAATATCTACCCTATTTAATTTTAAGACTTTTTAAATTTAAAATAAATCCTAGAATCCAATTTTAAAATCAAATTATATATATATACATGTATATAACAACATATTTGCTTTGAAAATAACACTACTATTTTAAAATCTATTTATATTTTTATATATAACAATACCTTAATAATGTTATTTGAAAATAATAATTTGTCAAATTTAAATAATTTATAAAAGAGATTATAACTTCCTATTATTATTAAATGAATTAATATATCATATTTATTAAACAATATTCTAAAACCATATATTTTTAAATTAAATCATAATTCCCAAATTACCAAAATATATTAGAATTTGAAAACAAGATTCATTTATTTATTAGATTCAAACCAAAGATTTCTATTTATAATATATACAAATATATACACAATATAAATAGAAAACAATTTATTAGCTTTTAAAAGATAAATTATCAGTTAAATATTTATTTAAAAGAAGATTATTAAATCAATTCAAATCTTATTAACAAATATGATCAAATCAATTTAATTTTTAATGCAGATTATTAAATTGATATTGCCCAAAATTTTGGGATATCACATATTTCAATCACAACATGGCATAAATAAAAAAACCAAGAAATTCCAAAACAAAGAATAATATCCTAAAATCCAAGAAAACCAAATCCATAATGATCTCAATGATCGTACTCATACCATGGGAACAAAAGGTGGTATCACTTGTACCGATCAGGTACCAATGATCATCCATACCATGAAAACAGAATCTCAAAATCCACGAAAACCAGACTAAAGAAGATATAACTCATTTTGATCACTAGGATCGTATAAAAATCCAGGAGTATACTTCTTATGGATCTATCAGCCATGTCGAACACCAAAAGAGAGTAAACTCTAAAGTGCTAAATACTATCGCCTTTAGTAATCATGAGAACTTAACCAAGACGTCCCGTACCACTTGGTGAAATTCAAGTATTTATTTTGAAGCTAGTAAATTTTACTCATTATGGATACCATTGGAAAACCCGAGCTATATTCCCTTAAGGATCTATTGGCTCCACCGAACACCAAAAGAGAATACAACCCTAAAGTGTCAAATACTTCCTAATAACAATCACAAGAGTTTAACCAAGGCATCCCACACTACCTGGTGAAATTCGAGTATTTGCTAATAGGCCAGTATGTACCACTCAAACATTCTATTCAATGAGCTGTACAATAATCGACAAAGCGTTACTTGCAAGCATTATAACCAATCAACAACACTAAGTCATTAGTATTCCCCAAATTATAGAATTAAGGTTCTCAAATATTTTGTTTTTTTTAAATCTTCTCCAAATTCAAAAGTCGCACAAAATTGCCAGAATAGTATATAAATAACCAAGTGTTAAATCTAATAAAAATCCGATAAGAATTTATGGTTTTAAAAATAAATAATATAATTTAACATATAGAAAATATTTCTAAAACCATTTATTTATATAATTACTTCCAAAATACTCATTTTAAAAATTCCATAAACTCAATTATTTCTCAACTGTGTGTGTGTGTGTGTGTATGTGTGTATGTATTTCCTTAGATAAAATAATCCACAATTCCAATTTTTGTATCAAAAATACCTTTTTATATATATATATATAATTATTTCAAATCTCTATTTAAAAATCCATAGTTCACAAATCTTATTCCAAAAACCCTATATATATATATGTGTGTGTGTGTGTGTGCGTGTGTGCATATATAATGTGTATATGTGTGTGTATGTCCATTTATTTTATAAAAACCACAATTATTTATATTTCCAAACCCGTATAGGTATTAAAACATTTGATTAGAAAAAAACCTACTTTATACTTCAAATCATTATTATTATATAAATAATAAATAAATATGTTTATAATTTCAAATATTCTTTATAAAAGAAATAATTTTATACTTAAAAAGATTTAAAGAAAACGATCGATATGAAAATTAGCCTTTTGGAAACTCCAGTTGAAACTGTTCGATGAAAATTGCATTATACCATGGACCCATATAACAACTATATGGTATTAAAACTTCAAATTGATTCACAAATTCCTAAATAAAAATATGGAAATAACGTTGAAATCCGCATGAAGTACGACATCAAAAACAAGCAAATATCAACTAGAAAGAAAATGGATGGACGAATGAGTGAACGCCCACGAACGGGAAGCCAAACGACATGACCTGGGGCTCAGCCTAGGTCATGACCGATGCACCAGTCTGGTGGGATAGGTCCACCGGTTGTAATGCCCGGGCAGAGTCCCAGGTGATGCCGGCGACCTTCCGCCGGTCCGTTGATGCTCGTTTCTCCAACGTTGATCAGTTTGACTTCGAAGGCACTGGTTTGGCTAGCATGCAAGCATAGAAAAAACTATAAATTGATGATTCAAGGGAACATCTGACTAGGGTTTTTAGCAAGCAGAGAATAATATAGGAAGGGATGTACATAATACCAGAAATTAAGATCAATTAACCACTAAATTTATCCAAACAAACATATGCAACCAATATGATCTCAGAGATAGATTGTGTGAATGTATTAACTCGCCTTGTTCTTCTAATTAAGCAGCTAATTGCAACCATAATACTCTAGCCTTCTTTAATTCATCAAGCCCTAGAATCCATACTTCAAACAAAACACAACATGGATCACTACACACTCAAAACAGAAATAGATAGATTTTGATGATAGATTAGAGCTGAAATAACATACCAATATTTTTATTAGCCTCTAAATTATTTGATTTGCAATAGAATTCAATAAGATTGGGGAAAATGATTTCTAGGTTTTCAAGAGGAAGTTTTTTTCTATTTTGAACTTAGAAATGATGTACTGAAGTTTTGCTAAGGAGAACTTCTCTTTAACTAAATGGGCTTGCGTAATTCAACAAACCTAATAAGAGGAATGTTCCAATTTTATTTTATTTTCTCTTTATAAAATACTAAATTACACTATAAACAATGTTTTATTTAATACACAATGATTTCTCAACATTTACCAAAAACCCATCACAAGTTAAAAATCTTCATTTCTATTAATATTGAGATATTTTTTAAATCAAATATAATCTTTGAAAATAAAATCTATTCTCATTATTTTTAATAAAATAACTACTAATTATAAAAATCTCATTTTTAAAAAATAACTCTAAATATTGACATTTTATTATATATACAATACTTGTTGGATTATTTTGAGACGAAAATAATTTATCATAAATCTCCACATATAATAAATAAGTGAATAAAACGTTATAATTCATATTTTAAATTGCAAATTATTACCATATATTTAATTATAACATTTTCCAAAATTATTCTTATATCAAATATAAGAATTAAGTTTCATAAAAGGATATTCATTCGATTTCCAATTTATTTAATCCCAGATCCATTTTAATTTGGAAATTACAACCAATAAAATTCCAAATTTTATCTTAAAATTAATTAAAATAAACCAAATCATATTTTTAAGTTTAATTCCAGGTAATCTCGACCAGGGTTGTTACATAACCACTCCAAAACCATATATGAGTTATATGCTTAGAGGAGATTCGAGATATGTTTGGATGTTGGAATCTACGTGTGATTCCGAGACCTGTTGGGATATGAGAATCCATGTGTGATTTAGAGATCTATTTTGGATGTTGGAATCCATGCATGATTTCGAGAACCGTTAGGGTATGGGAATCCATGTGTGATTCTGATATCTTTGTTGAGATGTGGGAATCCATGTGTGGCTCTAAGACCTATTGAGGTATGAGAATCCATGTGTGGTTCTAGGATCTGTTCAAGTGGCGGTGTGTGAGCTGAAATGTCGGACATAACCTCACCGATGGTAATGACTAAAACCAGAGATAAGATGCATAGCTAGGGGTTTAGCTAACCCATGAGGGTGCAGTCATCTCCTTTCTAGAGTTACGACAGTTGTTATACATGCATGGAGCGATGCATTCAGCCTTGCATGGCCAGCTATGTATTTCCTATTGTACATCACTGGGGATGTATTGTTACTTCAAAAGGATAACTCTGATTCTTGTGTAGGGGGGCCGTTCTCGAAGTACTGAGGGCCCCTCTATGGAATCCTACAAAATTAGCGAATATGCCTTAGCGGTTTTTGATTTTATACATATTATTGTTGTGATGTACAATCACGAGCATCATAGCTACTTGATTATTATTATTTTCACCCTTGGACATTATTATAATATCATTGGATTTTCAAATATAAATGGTTTGTTTACTGTAAGGTAAAAATCCATCCGTATTTATGTGGGACATAGTCTTACTAGATGCCTTTATTTTGAAAGGTTTTACAAAACATTGAATAAATCCATTTGATTGTGTTTCTCACGCTGGTTTTACCAGACTAACCCGGATGTTGTTTTCTATAATGCTCGGGTCAGCCCGAGCATATTTTCCAGATTTAGCAGGATGCTTTGGAGCTTTTAGGGACGAGCTGGATTCTCCCAGACGTATTCACATATCTTATATTATTTCGCTAATTTGTTGATCTTGATTTCTCTTTGTATTTATCATCAATTGTTAGGATAGGCTGTTATAACTGTCCGGTCAGAAAATTGATTAGTGTATTCTGTTGTTGTGTATAATAAAGATTATTTATTTTTGTAAAGATCTTTTATATAATATATATTTTCTCATCACGATGTGAGTTTCTATTCTATCTTTTCTTTCTTTCAAACTCAATAATCTGTCTTTCCGACACTTGGATGTTTGGCACTTAAATACCCATGATGTATTAATGTCGATTTCTTAGGGTTGAAAAGGTAGGTCGTTATAGTAGTTATCTTTGACGTAGATACCCGAACACCTATTAGTACTTTGACGTATAGTAAACCCATGATGACTATGATAAAGTAGCATACATCCTCTGTTATGTGCCAACTCTTGGATGCAGGGATAAGTTAGGTATGATTCTCCATACCCTCTGTCCGTATACTATATCGATTTTTATAGTATTTTGAGATTTCTTATCACTCACACTAGATTGTTGCCTGACTCGGGGTTTATGATTTGCTTCTTATTACCTTGGGTACTCTTAAATGAGTAGACTAGAAACAGTTGTAAACGATACATGGAGTTCTACAGATGGACTAGCAGGAGGCGATGCTTTCTCATACTTATATTTTATGCTTATTATTGTTTATTCCGCTGTGGGACACTGTGGAGCCTTGATAGTGTTTGACTTACTATTATTAGATACAGTTTATCAGTTGAGTTTATTTATCAGTTGTATAAACTCACTATTTTGTATAACCATATGAGCCTGTGTACTCTGATTTTGTGGTTCATGTAGTTATTACTGTCTTGCTTGTTTTATATCTTATGACTATTATATTTTATTCGATGCGCTGTGAGATATACGACAGGTACCATGGTTATGTGATTTTTTTTTTCTTCTCTTCTATCTCTTCTCTTATATTTCCCTTCTTTTCCTCTTTTCTTACCCTTGACAATAGTCCTACATCGGTCGGATGCACCAGTCGCACACTATTTTCAGTTATATGAGCATCAGTGGTATAGGACGGTCATCATATTTGGTATCAGAGCTTAGGTTACGTGATTAACCTAAGTTGATACTGAGATCCAGTAGAGCTAGAGTAAAAGTTTTTTTCCATAGACTATGTCATGTGTGTGTATGCAAGAGAGAGCATATTTGTTATATATTTTGGTTTTCAAAACTATATAGTATTATATATAGTACATATGTTGTATTGCACACACGAGCACAATTAATGCAGTTTTCTCTTTATGAGAGACTGATCATCCTTATTATAAATTAGGAATGATCTAGCAAACTTAAAATGCTGCTATTGATTCCATCTCTATAGTTGAGGAGTAGGATCAGGGGCCACTAACCCCGATTTACAGAATATGTTTGCTAAGATGGTGTGAGACATGATTTGGAATGCCTAAGTTGCTCCAAATGATTATGGTGCTCAAATGCAAACACCTAAAGTCGATTTTGCCAAGATGTATAAAGACTATGTGAGTATAGTAGGCAAACCATTCCTTGGAACAGAGTCGACTATTGAGATGCAAGATGGGATAGATATTTGCGAAAGGATCTTTGATGACTTGGAGTTAGATGATGTAATGAGGTAGAATTTGACCTCTAGATGACTCCAGGGATGGACAATGAATTGGTGGAGTACCCTTATAGCTTCGATTCCCGAGGATCATTTTACTTGGGATCAGTTCATAGTTCGCATCGGAGATAAATTTATCTTGACTTTTCAAAAGTCAGTGTTGTTTAAGAAGTTGTCGACTTGAAGTAAGGCGATATATCTACGTCAGAATAGATGGCCAAATTTGATGTGTTGTCAAAGTATGGTCTAACTTCCATTGATACTCCACTCAAAAAGAATGAAGAATTTATCATCGGGTTAAGTGATTATCTTGGAAAGCGATTGATTGGTCATATTGACAAGAGCTTTGGGACGTTGATCGAGAAGGCTTTATGATGTGAGCGCTTGTACCCAATGTAGAAGGATCATCTGGAACCAGCTAAGCAGGGACAAACTATGAAGGCATATGCATTGATTGCCATCCATATTTCGTTGTGTGCTCCATTGACAAATGAGAAGGGAAATGGCATTACCATTTGAGGTATGCTTTCTACTTATAGGTTTCCATACGTGTTTTATTTAACGTCGAAGTTTCATATTCTTTCATATCCGGTGATTTGATAGATTGATTGGGATTGAGACTTGAGATAGTTAACCGACCTTTAATTATGATGAACCTTGTTAAGGGCTCAGCTAGCATATGCAAATTTGTCTAGACTTAGCTTTATCGAGTCATGCATGTTTGTTTGTTTGTTATTGATTTGTTTTGGGTTTAATTGGATTTGGTATTATAGTTTGGGAATAGACTGGCTGAAAGGGTATAGAATAGTGGTGGATTATGAGAGGTCGTTGGTGACTGAGTGACAAGGAGTGGAAGGTAGTGTTTGGCTACCCACCCGACGATGAGGTGGTGGTTTGCTTTCTATATTCGCTCGGGATCTCATATAACGAGTTGTCATCTATCTTGTAGCTAGAGAGTGTTCGAACACATTCGATGAGGTGATCAGATTACCACTATATAGGGATTGAGTTCTGTATCAATCTGGTTAAAGGTGCTAGACTACTAGTTGTGCCTTTAAGGCATATTATGCCTAAAGAGTGGAGGAAACTAAAGGTGCGAGAGGATGACCTATTGAGGCGAGGGTCTATTCGTAGGAGCATATTTGAGTAGGATGCACCTATAATGTTCGCCACTAAGGGGATGGCTATTTGAGGTTGTATGTTAATTACTGTGAGCTGAATGAGATAACGAACAAGTATCCACTCCTGCTTATTGATGGCTTGTTTGGTCAGCTCTATAGCACAAAGGTGTTCACTCAGTTAGACCTTGCGATGGGATTTCATCCACTGAGAGTATCTAGAGTGAGTGTGCCGAGCACATTGTTTCGTATGCTACTTTGATTTTTGATTGGTTGGTTATACCATTCAGGCTAACCAATCGTCGGCATGCTTTGTTTATTTCTTGGACTGTGTTTCGAGAGATCACTTGAGTAAGTCCGTGCTTATGCTCATTGATGATCCTTTCATCTACTCAAGGATGAAAGAAGAGCACAAGGCACGATTGATGGTTAGAGAAAACATTGACTGATGGTGGGATTTTCATAGTATCACTTCTGTATAAGGGAAGTTAGTCGCTTAGGTCACGTTATTTCAGAGTAGGACACCGCTGTAGATCATGCGAAGGTTACATCAATCTAGGATTTAAATAGACTCAAGAGTGCTACAGATTTGAAGTTTCCTTGGATTGGCAAGATGTTATATACGTTTTACCAAGGACTTCTCAATGGTAGCAACATCGTTAACCGACTTAACGAAGAGAATTAGAATTTCTTTTGAGACGTGAGGTGTGGATACGCAGTAGTGAGTCTGACAGAGGAGTTGATGAGTGTACCAATGTTACTCATTACGAGTGGGAATGAGGAGTCGATAGTATACACATGCTTATGGTCTTTAATAATTGTGGTATTAATAGTATCCCACATCATTGAAGTATCTCTTCTTCGAGAAGGATCTTAAACTTTGCCAGTAGTGATTGATGGGATTCTTAGCCTTCTACGACTTTGACATTTCCCATACGCCCGTAAGGGAAACAGATTTGTCAATGCGTTGAGTGGAAGACATACCAGTTTGGGAGCGATATTCCTAGAGTGGACACTGCTGGCGTTTATTGATGGTTATGACTTCAGAACTGGATGTGAGCTAGTGCCAAAGATGATGGCCAGTTTGACTATCAATTCTACTTTGATTTAGCGGATTGGTATTAGTCAAAGGCATAAAGCTAGACTAGCGGAGATCATAGTTAAATTAGAAGAATGAGTAGTGTATGTAGAGGTTATACAGTGCGGACATGACTGAGATGGTTGGCTCCGCAGGGATGAGGTGTTGTCTGTTTCCGATGTTGATCGGTTGAGGGATGAGGCACCACGAGAGTGCTCTCATTCGAGATTGACTATATATCCCGATGGTAATAAAATTCACCATAATATGAGGAAGGTATTTTATTGGGAAGGGATGAAGAAAGACGTCGGACAGTCATTTCGAGATGAATGATTTGTCAGTTAGTAAATGCTGAACAGAAGAAGCAAAGTGGTTACTACAACCGCTTGAGATTCCCAGGTGGAAATGGGAATAGATATCGATGGACCTCATCGATGGAATGCCAAAGATAAAAGAGAATATGATAGCATTTGAGTCACATTCGATAGATTGACAAAGAATGGTAGATCTATATTCGTTAACTCCAGGAGAATGACATCCAAAGTTGAGTTCTACGTGGAATGGATAGTGTGATTCCATTGTGTGACAAGAGCATTGTAAGTGACTGAAACCGCTGTTCACAAGTGGGTATGGGAGAACTTACAAGAGGTGTTAAAAAATTTGGCACCAAATTGAATAGATGATGTCAAGACTGAACTAGGAACTTTGAGACCTCGTAGGCCTATTTGTATTGATAGACGAGATACGAAACATGATATGAGGAAGGCAGTGGAGTAGTAAAAGTTCAATGGAGTGAAAGCGAAGGTGATTGCATATGAGAGACCGATGAGAGCATGAGGACCACTTGTCCAAAGCTCTTCATTAGAGGATATTTCTATTTCTCACCAGCTTTCATATTGGATATCATATTTGATGTCTTATACAAGATAGTTTAGTATTCTACATGCTAAGATTGGCATAGATGTTACTTTTGATGTTGGACCTTATATATGTTAGTCTGATGTTTGATTGTTGGCATTAGATACCATTAATTACGTGTATATGGTTGTTAGGCATGCGAGATAGTTGTGGTTGATTTTGAATTATTCGATTTGGGGATTTTGGTGGCGAAATTCCTAAAGTGGAGGTGAGTGTAACGACCCATATTTTACGTATCGGAGGATCGTAAAATATTATTTTTAAATTCATATTGGGACATATAACTCTATAACTTTGGATGCTATCAAGTATTGACATTTTTTACCCATAGTAATTTTATCGGACGATTTCAACCCAAATTAATTTTCGGCATTTTCAGGTGGTTGCCAATTAATATACCTGATTCATTGCCGGAGCTTGGTTGAGTTACCGGTATTCCCTTAAAGCTGTAATCACATGTATTACGTCGATATACGTGCACCAATGCACTGAAGAATTTGGACAGACGGAAAACTTCTTTGGGTCAAAGAGAAAGTGTATGAGCCGCGTAGCCGAAAATTTTGAGATCGGACATTCCGACAGTCCGTATAACTAGCGTCTCAGGGCACGGTCTCGGATTTTGACGAGTCATTGGAATAGAAAAAACACAACGATTCACAGGCTCGAAGAATCATCGCAATCGGACATTTATATCAGCCTTACGGACACATAAAGTGCGTTGGAATTTTGGAGATTATAGAAAAAGGGTATACACAATCTCTAACCCTACCCGCTATCCTATAGATCTTTCCTTCTTCACCTGGTCGCATATATTTCATCTTTCATGTTGCTTCTCTTTTTCATGGCAACCCACCTCCACACTTCTCCCTTCTCCTCTCCTTTCTCCATCAAATAACCACCGTTTCCGATGAAAAAAAAATTCAGGTCTTTATATTTTTCTAAGATCTATGCAGCCATGGCCTTGGATCGACCTAGATCAGACTGTAGTGGTCAGAAATTGCAGATCAAACGAAGGGGATGATTTTTGGAAGGGATCCGAAATAGGTTTTGATGATATGGGTTTGTTCGTCTTGGTGAGAGGGTTAGGGAAATGTAAATGGCACGGGCTAGAAATGAGCGGGGTAGCTACAGTAGGCTTTAGAAGTTAGAAAGGGAAAGGGTTTGCTGCATTTTTCTTTGACAGTTGTCTGTACTTGTATGTGCATGGGTTGTAGGATGCGGATGGTGTAACGACCCAAAATTTTATCCCTTTGATTTGTGATTATTTAATTAATTTAAATATTCAATTAATGGTTTTAATAATTAAATAATCCTCCTGTAATTAATAACTAGCGATAGAAAAATTATTTTGGAATTTTGTTTACATAAATAGGTAGTTCGATGGAAAGATGAAAATGGGATTTTTAGCTTTTTATCGAATGACAAGTTGTAGAAAGTTGTTTATCTTAGCTTAAACCTTAAAAACAACATTTAAATGTTTAAGTTAAGTTAAGAAATATTTTTTTTGAAATGTAAAGAGGAAAAAAAATAATAAAAATAAAAATATAGTCAAATTTGAATTTGAAAATATGGTTTGATAGCTTCAGTGTCAATATTGAGAAAGGTACATGGATCGTCCTATGATCCATTATATTTTCAAATGGAGGACATATTGGAGGCTTTGAAATGATGGAAAAGAAGAAAAGGTAAGTAAGGTTAATATAGTCTTTTAACCCATTTCATTCATTTATAAAATGTAAGTTTATCTCATTTTCTTTTTCTTCATTTTCAATTTTGTACATTCTAACTTCCCTTTTCCAGTTTTTTCCTATCTTTTATATAAAAGAAATCTACTCTTCAATGCTTAAAAGTTTGAATTGGGATGTGTAATTGACTTGGGGTTGCTTGCTTGGATAAAAGCTTGGATTTATATGCAATCTCAAACAAATTAGGAAAGTGAGATCACTAACCCTTGTTTTATACATTTTGAAAATATAAATGTTTTGAGATCTAAAATAGTTGTTGAAATGGATGTTGAATATTTTGAATAATAGCTTGGTTTAAATAGAATATTCATGCTTATGTGATTGTTCAATAAAAAGAAAAAAAGAGGGAAGCTTGTAGTAAATGGAGAAAATACACTGTGATATATGCACACAAAACACTACAGGCTCTTTTCTCTTCTCTGTTCTCTATTTAAAAAGAAAATAACACACACCCTCTCCATGTTCAAAAATCAATATCTCTCAAACCATAGGGAATCTACAAATGCAACCAACTATAAAGTTGTTCGTCCTAGGCCTTAGTTATTTTTTAAAATAATAGTTCGTCGTTCCGTTGAGTATGGTGTCAGATTTTGATTTATTACAGATAGGGTTGAAACAATGTCAGATTTATGACGAGAATGGATTGACGAATGGATTTTGCAGTCTTGTTCGTCTCGACAATACATGATTTTTAGAGATTATCGTTTTGTTTTAGGGTTTGGGGTCACATCGTGAAGGGGAGTTAATCGAATTCCAAACATTTAGCAAATTCATGTGATCCAAGGGTTATAAGGTTGGCGGCGGTGGCTGGAGCAACCTTGGGATTTGATAAAGTCAATGGTGAAGGTCACGAGGTCTCCATGGGGTGTGGTGCTCAATTGAGGTAATGTTAGGGTTTCCCGGCTTTGGAATATGCTGTACGCGTTTGGGATTGTTGGCGAGGATCCACGGCGCCGAGCTGGCCGTGGTTGGGGTGTGTATGTGGGTGGGAGTCACAGTTCGAACGGCAGTGGTAATAGGGTCTAAAGATGGCCGGAGCGCTGGTGGTGGGCGATCGAACGTGATGGACCTGGAGCTTGTTTTCATATTTTGGGGTTTTTGGGTCGAAATGGGTTAGAGGTGGTCGGAGGCAAAATGATGGGGTTCAGTGGGATGAGTTCGGCAAATGGAGTGGGGTGGTGGTCGTGGTCCAATGATGCGATGGCGGAGCTAGGCATGCAAGTGCACATGTGCACATTTTCATGCACAAGCTCGAGCTTTGTTTGGCTCTAGAAATGTGATTTTGGGAATTTGACTTGAGAGTTTTGATTTTGGGAAGATGGGTATTTGGGTTTGGGTAGTAGAGAACTAGGCAGGGTTGGTTATGGAGTGGGTAAAATTTTATAATAATTTAGTAAATTAAAAAAGTTAAGTTTAAAGGGTTAACTTTGAATAGAGATAACTCACCCATTTTATGTCCGTTTAACCTGCAGTTTCTTCCACTAGATTCATTTTAACAAGTATAACAATTTAATAGAAATGAATGGTAGTTTTAATGTAGTTTAATTTATTAATAAATTAATACCGGTTAAATATAGTTACGTCGTCTCAAATAATAACATAGTTAATTAGTTATACCCTATTAATGACACTTGTTAGCCGAATAAAACACTATTCTGCTATATTTAAATGAGTAGATTATTTAGACATTTATTTAGCAGAGTAAATCCATGTTCTACCATTGTATTAGTTTGGACTTTTAATTTTTTTCTAGTTGACTTGAACAAAGTGGTGAATTATCCGTTATTGATAATTATGGATTTTATTTACACATATGTTGCTTATGTAAATACCAGTGATATGAGTTGGAATGTTGAATTGAAATAAGTGGTTGCCACTGTGGTTGCTAAGCCTCTTCCCAATTTTAAAGAAACGGATTTAAATTTACATTAACTTTATAATATTTCAAAGTAAAGTGTTTTCTATATTTAAATGGTTAAGTTGATATTATTTTAATTAAAATATTTTAAAGCTAATATTTTTTATTAATGATATTTTGAAGTTAATTTTTTATTTTATTAATGATATTTTAAAGTTAATTAGGTATTTAATTAATGATATTTTATGTTAATAAATTATTTTATAAAGGATATTTAAGTTAATTAATCAAGTACTTAATGATGATGTTTAAGATTAATTAATCATTTTACTAATAATTTTTTAAGTTAATTAATTAATTTAATAATGTGTTAATCTAATTAATTTAATAATGTGTTTTAAATAATAATATTGTTTTATAAAAGTGTTTAAAATATATAAATTTCTTTATAAAAAGAATTATTTTAGAGCAAAGGGTTGGTTAAAGTTATAAATTGGAAAGAGATCTTGAAATTTGGAAAAGAAGTTTTGGTTTATAAAACATTGATTTTATATGGATTGGATCACTTATGAAAATCAAGTTTATGGAAATAATAAATAATCCTTCTTAATTTTGAAGGTATGGAAGCATTTTCCAACCTAATTTCTTTGTTATGAAGCTTCATAGTTCCGTGCGGTGGCACAAGATGTTATTGACTCCATCTCTACATTCCCCAATTGATCAGGCTCTATAACAGTAGTTGTGCTATGAAGGCGATTCCTCAAGTGTGAAACATGAAAAACGTTATGGGCTCCTGCCAACTTATCTACGATAAGCAAGTTCTCCTATTCTTTCTAAAATTGGGAGAGGCCCAACAAACCTTTGGTGCCGATTTTCCAAATCTCACGCCCTTTCTAAAAGGGGGAAATTTTGATAAACACCATATCCTTTAGTTAAAATTCTAACTCTTTTCTTCGCTTATCCACATAGGATTTCTAGTGATCTTGTGCAATCTTCATTTGCTGCCTAATCAATTCTATCTTTTTCATTTTGGCACATCAAATTCCTAATGGAAAATTCTGCCACCTTCTTCTTCATCCACGTCCAACAGAAAATTCTCTTCATACCTCTATTCATATTCTCCTCTCTAGGTTTAAGGGTCATCCTTGAATGGCGTCACTTTGCAAGCTAAAATTTATTTTTCCCAAACCCTAAATTTTTTGGGGTTAAAGCATCCTTTATTCCTAGTTACTAACCTATTTCCTCATTAACTTCCAGTCTTATCTACAGTTTATCGCTAGTTAAGCGTCCTTATGAAATTTTCTTATTTATGATGTTCCTTCATATATATATTTAACCCAATGATAAAACATGAACAAATTTTATACCATATCATATGCTTTTCCCGTAAGGGAGACAACTAGCGATAACAATCCCAAAACTCTAAAATAAAATTTTGCTGGAAGTTGCCACTTATCATTAACTAGTGTTAACGATGTTAGGGCCCTAATACTCCTTACTAAATTAAGATGAACATTCTTAGTATGTCATTCCACTTAATTCTTCATCTTCCTTAATTTTCCTTCTTTGTTTCTAATTAAATGTGGTTCATTCATTACTTAGTTAACATACCCTTAACAATTGATCATTATTGTCAAAATTGGACCATCTTTAATAAATCCTCATTTGATCCCTTTTCTTTTAACCATTTTCAAAATGCCTCTGTTATATAGATTCAATTACTCCATAAATGCCATATTAAATTATCTAATCAGTCCACATTTAATTCCTTTCATTAAATATAAATTTATTGCCCATTAAATTTGTAAATAATGTACAAAAATCCTAATCCGTTAATTACTAACTAATAGGTATATAGTCATAATATGTTATTTATTAATTTCTCTTTTTATACGTTAAGCATAGTTATACGTATTGTATATATATTTCTTATTTTTAATCATTAATTTCTAAATTAGAACATTCCTTTCCACATTTTGATTTATCAAAATTATCCCTCTAAAATGGATTACCATTATATTTTTCCATAAATTAACCAAAGTGAGATCTTTGCTTCGTTTGAAATTGCAAGAAATTATGTCTTCCTTTTAAAGAAATAGATAATGTAAACTATGGAAAAGAATATTTATACCTTACACATCTCTTCCCTTTTTTGGTGTATTCCTTGTTAATTCAAACGCCGCAATTTTATACATATAATTGGAAAATTTATTGATGTTACACGGAAACCGCTCCAAATAAATCAAGATATAGAAATTCACATTCCATATCAAATAAAGCAACCTAACTTACAACCCAATTATAAATCTGGAATACCATCACAACTTTACCAACATTCTACAATTAAATATTTGGGACTGATTTCAAATTTCCAGGTCAGGTTGTACATACTATTCCTATTTTATTCATATCTCAAAACCTTTACACTGCGCTATCTACGTAGCGAGCCCTATATACTCCATAAAAAAATTTAGTTTAGTTCTCACCATTCTTAAAACTAAAATCTCACAATTATAAAGTATCTTATCCAAACCTTTATCTTTAAAAATATAACCATGGAAACCCTTTGTGTCAATGTTCAGAAATTGTGTAGTTTCTAAAAGGAGACATAGAAAATTTCCCTTTCCAAACCAATTTTTCTTTTTTAACTACTTTCTACAACAGAGATTTATTTCTTTAAAGTTGGACTTTTAATTCAAAACATTTCAAACTCGATTATTAAACCAAACTATTATTAAATCAAAAATTCAAAAATTGCTTAATTCTGTGAAGGAGCAAAATAATTCCCTTTCTCAAAAACCTTCTACAACATACAAAATAATTTTCAATAAATTGTCTTCATATAAATATACTTATTACATTAAATCCAAAATCAGCATTTATTACTTCATGAAATTATGACATATATTTATGAAAAGGTCATTGACTATCAATTTAAAGATATATTATTATTATTTTATTTTCCAATTTCAAATCCTTTTAAATCTATTACAAAGCTTATAACTTCAATAATAATTCAAAATAACAGATTTTCCTTTATTAGATATTTATTATTTCAAAGATATTTCTAGTTACGTAACATTTATTTTAGTAGACCATATACATGCCAAATTTTTAATTTCAAGTCGTTATATTATCCCAAAAATATACATCAACATCTATTGCTATATTATCCACAATGTACTATCACTTAGCTAAATACTTTTTATAACTTTGTTTAAATCTTATTTGTACTCCTATAATATTTCGAATGTTTTTCTTATCAATCTCAATTTATTTCTCTTTCATTACCATCTTAAATTCAATAGTATTTTATTCTTTTTCAAGCAAGTTCCACATAGAAATATACATATACATATACATATACATATATATATATATGTATATGTATGTATGTGTACACACACACACACAAATATATATATATATATATATGTTTATATATAATTCTCGTTCTCACATAAATGCTTTTCCTTATAACATCCACAAAATTATCCCAACTCATTTATTAATTATCATCATTTAATTCCATCCAATTGTTAAAAAAATTTCGAATACATCTTCTATAACTTTAAACAATGAAAAGTGGAGTAGATAACGATAACTTTTATCCTATTAATTTCTAATTAGATTATTGATCCCATTTCTAACCAAATCTCCTAACATTGCCTCTATTTATATTTCTCCTAACTAATTGACTTCTACTTTGACTATTATTCTTTGTATTTTCCTTATACGGAAATGTTCCTTCTGTCTTAGTTATTCTTATCCTTCTATTCTATATTCCTTAATTTAATTAAGTTTCATTTCCATTTATTCTCCATTTAAAAAGGGTATTAAAAAAAGGAACTTCCAAATTTATGAAATAAAATAAATATCATCAAGTTCAACCTATGCTCTATTTTATATTTATTTTAAAAACGAAGAATCTCTTTCTTCAAATATCAAAAAAAAATTGACTCAACAAAAATTTTAAATTATGAATTTTCAAATTTCTTTGCTTTTTCAAAACAACTTCCCAATAAGTCCTTTGAAAACTTACTCAAAACATTTCAAGGAAATTTTTAAAAATCTTTTATCAAATTCTTTTTCATGGGGTTGGATTTAGAAATTTGACTTTAATTTTCCTTTCTCTTGAATTTTCTTTCTTTCCTACTCAATCTTTATAAAAATCTGATTATCACTTTATGGTGATTAATAAACACGTTCTTGCGGGAACTTGCTACATTACATCTTTCTTTACTCCTATCATTCCTTACTTTTGAATGTTTACAACACATCACATGTGTTCTTATCTCCTATCTATTTTTATGTGTTGGGGTAAGCCCACTAACCTTCGTATGTATAATTAAGGCTGTATAATTTATCCTAATGACAATTATACTGCCTTATAATATTTGATTACTATCTAACATGTTTATTTTCTATTTCTATAAATGTCAATTATCCATAATAAATGATTATTATTCTAACAGACAATTTTTAAGGGCATTTATTTATTCATTTTTTCCCCATTATGCCTTCATTATCTCTCCATAATTACCTTATCAATCCCTTTGGTTGTTCCATTTATACCCTTATTAAATTCTTGTAACTCCCTATTTATTGCGTATTTATTGCCTTATTAACTTTGGAGCTAGAATCTTTTCCTTCTACATTGTCTAAGATAGTATTATATGTTGAAGTAAAGATTTGCCTAATGTTTTTGCATGCATTTAAAACAAGCATATATATATATAGTAGGATTTTTGAAAAACATTTTCAAAAATGACAAGTACGCCCCTTATACGTATACCTACTCCCGTTGACCGGTTAATCTATGCTCTGATATCAAATGTAACAACCCGTTCTAAAACGGACTTAAATTTCATCCCAGAAAAGACCCATTGAAAATTAGGTCTATTCCAAAGCTGGCTGTTGATTGACTAAAAAAGAATAATACTGAGCTTATTATCTACTCAGATCTCACAACAGAAGGATAAAATATAATAATAGCAACAATACCCATTTCATTCAAAATTCAAAATGTCATAAAAATCCATAACACAATACCAATAACAACCATCACATATCCTTATTACAACATTTCAAAATATAACATAGCTTCCAATGGGTACAATATAAAATAACATGAATAGATAAATAGATAACTACCACAAGTTTCCTCCTCGTCTCCGCCTTCAGCATCGTCTTTCCTAGCCTGTGTTGTAAAGAGGGAGGAGTCAGAACAACATATGTTTGGTGAATAAAAATCTCAAGCCTTACAATTATAGTATACTTGGACATTATAACTTAAATAGGAATGTCTTTCGTATTTTGTCTACATCATAAATCTTTTCGGATATAAGCCCAAAGGCTTTCCAAATATAAATAAAAAGGTTTCCAATTATAAGCCCATGGACCTTACACTTTCAACCCAATAACTTATATCTATCATCATAATGTCTTATAAATATAAGAGATATTACCCAAGTCACTTAATACCTTTTAATGGGAACTAGGCAGGCTCCAACCATTTAATACATCATTTAAGGCAGGTCTCCATCATTTGATACCTATCCTAGGGCGGACTCCTCACTGGTAGCTATTTAGTTGACATTGCATGGAATCTCTTCAGCCATTTAATACTTCCTATCCTTTTTACGGGATATCATCTACCGTGCCTAATCAATAATCCCGACTATTTACTACTTCCTACATAGAGAAAAGACGGACCCTCACACGACCACTTAATACCTTCAATCCCTGAAGTAGGTTCTTCGTATTATGACCCGTACCCCACCATGACGTCTCACATTAGTCCAATTATTCGTAGGTATTAGTAGCCAGATTAGCTGGGCAGGTTCACCCTATAAAATTTGGGACTAACATCATGCCATCCATAGTTACTTTTTATAGACAATGTCTCATATCAGACTCAAAGTCACACTACTGGTATCATATTAGTTGGAAAGACTTATGTGTGCTTTTGACTAACCTCACATCCTTATAAATTTGTCATAGTTCATATACTCTCTATATATATTATCACACATCTCATCGAATCAATTATTTAGGCCTTATAAGAAATCTTTCTTATTTCACCTCAATAATTAATTATTTTCCTAAGGGGGATTTAATATCAATTAATAGTATATTACTTACGCGACCAATACGTTATAATTACATGTCATTTATGCTAATATATATATATATGTGTGTGTGTGTGTGTGTAAGTATGTGCCTAGCAATTTCTAAGCGTGCGGAGATTATGTCCTAAACTAGTGTTTAAATGCCAACTCTTTCAAAATTATACAAGTCCCATTTATGTATTATCAATATACCATAAATCCAATATCCAAAAATCCAATAAAAAGATTTGTATACAAATAAAATTCAAACTCAACCTATTTTATACTAAAACAATGAGATAAACCAATAATAATAAAAACTTACAATTTCAATTTTTCTTACGCTCTATTCAACTTCTTTTTATATAAAATTAGGCAAGCGAATTTCTATTCAAATTGTGAAAATAAACGGTGCAAACTACGTATAAGAATTCATGTCTTACACATCATTTCTCAATCAAAACCCTTAATCAAATTTAAATTAAAAGAATAAGAATAAGACGTGGAATAGAAGGTAAAACACTAAAATTACAAATCTTCACAGTTCCCATTATTTTAATATAAAAACAATTGAGATTCCAACCAAAGAATTGACATTTCTCTTTGGGGAAATTTTGGGGCTTTTAATGTGATATTTTCGTAAACTATAATTCCCTAAGACATATATCAAATTCAAACTACACTATTCAATTACTGAAATAGAAAGACTAAGATTTCCACTAACTTGTAGGTCCTTAGTTTTTCTCCTTTTTGGATTTGACACGCCTACAATAATCTCCTCCAGAACTTTTCTTTTAGAAATATGCAACAAGGGAATTGCATACATATCAGATTTAGAAATTTAGGAGTTGCAGGAGAAAAGGATTAGAAAATAAACAATAAACATATAAAATTCCTTACCTGAAACCCTAAAGAAACTTTCTGAATCTTTTGAATGGAGGAACTAACAGAGCTTCACTGTACTTTCAATATAATTTATGAATGAAAGTGAGGAGGCTAGGCTCTTACTTATAGTGGTTGGAAAGCACCAGATCTGTCGGATTTAGGTCGGTTAAATATAATAGAAATCTGGATGTTCAAAGTGGAAAAAACATAGCTGCCACTTACCTGTTGGGGAAAATCCTTCAGATGATCAGTCTAAGGGAATAAAAAAATCAACGCAACGGAAAACAACTAGATCGTGATTGTAGTGAGACGAAACAAACAGAGATAAACACCAAAACCGACAGTCACAGATCTATGCAATGTAGAAAAAAAAATAACACTAGTATTTATAGTGGTTCCACTACAATGAGGTAGTGTACGTCCACTTCCGTGAGGTAGTGTACGTCCACTTGGGGAGAGGAGATTTTATTAATCACTGAAAGATTAGAGTTACAAGATTGATTCACTTTTGGATGCTATACATAAGAAGAATTAACAATACAGACAAAATTCTGCAGATTTTCAGCTCTCTAGGATGGCTGCCATTATTGTCCAGAAGCTCCACTATTTATAGAGTGAAGAAATGAGGAGGGGTAGCTGCTATATAGCAGCTCTGGGGTTTGGTTCGGCATCCATTTGGTTCGGCGCATCACTTTGGTTCGGTCAACTGGTTTGACATTTGCATCTGGTTCGGCAAACACGGTAGATCATTTGGTTCGGCATTACCTAAAACTAATTTGGTTTGGCATAATGCCCGAACGAAATAATTGGACCGGCATAGGTTGGTCCGGCATAGCATGGTTCGGCATAGCTCATTTGGTTCGGCATTACCACTTCAATTTGGACATGCATGCTTCACCAAATCACCGAATATTCCACCGAACGAAATACCACCGAATGAGACAACTTCCTTCTTCCCCGAACGAGATCAGCTGCTCCAACTTCACTGAACGAGATTACTCGTTCGGCCTTCAAAGCCTCAACGCCGAGCCACAAATCACCGGACGAGATTTCTCGTCCAGCATCCTCATCACCGAATGAACTTCTTCTATTCACCAAAGTCACTCACCTCCACCGGACCAAACTTCTGGTTCGGCCTTCCTCAATCACCGAACCACCTTCTCTTTCTTCAAGTCGTGACTTTGACATAGGGTTAGGGCTTCGGTGCTTCGTCTTCCTTCATGCTCTGTGAGTATCTCCAATGGCCTCATCTTCTCCAATTCGAAATCAGGTATCAAAACTAACAATCTCCACCTTGATACCAGATTTCCAAACAAGTCTTCCAACTCCATCTACACCTTTATGCTCCAGGCAATGGATGCTTATCCAATGAGCTTTGGCAATGCCATCACCCATTACACTCTGTCAACGAACTCCGGCAAGGCCACCGCCCGTTAACAAAGTGTTCGAAGTACCTAGTCCATGTAGAACCTATCAATCTCCACAATGAAAACAAACATCTCTATGAACCATCTCAACCCCCCCCCCTTCCCGTGCCACCCCGTGGCACCTAGCACTTCATTAAGCCAATCAAATCCGAGCAATGCTCGAACTTGGCAACAGGCAACGAATTGGTAAGCGTGTCTGCAGCATTCTCCTTTGTGTGAACTTTCTAAAGACAAACTAGCTTCTCTTCACTCATCGAGACAAGGAACGACTCTCTCACCTCAATATGCTTCATCCTCGAGCTGAATGCTAGATTTTCAGCTAAGTGAATTGCACTATGACTATCACAGTACACATCCACTCCTTCGTATGCGAAGCCTAAATCACATAACAATCGCCTTAAATAAAGCGCCTCCTTAGCTGCTTCAACCATAGTTATGAGCTCTGCTTCTGTAGTGGACAAAGCCACAATCGTCTGCAACCTCGCTCACCAACTGATCGATGTCCCACCGGTGGTGAACACATATCTGGAGGTTGACTTCCTTCGATCTCTATCACTGGCATAGTCAGAATCATAAAATCCAACCAAGCTGAAATCCCTTCATCTGCCGCCAAAGACAAGTCAACGGTTTGGAGTTCCTCTAAGGTATCTGAAGATACACTTCACTGCTTCCCAATGCGTCTTTCCTAGATTTGCCATGAACCTACTCACCAATCCAACCGCTTGTGCCATGCCAGGCCTAGTGCAGACCATAGAATACATCAAGTTGCCAAATGCACTTGCAAATGGACCTTTATCATATAAGCCTTGTCCTTTTCCGAGATCAGAGAGCCTTTACTTGAAAGGTGTCTGTGCAAAGGCATGAGTGTGCTGATTGCCTTTGCCCCTTCCATGCTAAACCGAGCAAGCACCTTTCGAATGTACTCCTTTTGAGTGAGGCTCAAAAGTCCTAGCTTTCTATCCCTTTAGATTTACATACCCAAAAAAAATTGCTTCTCCAAGGTCTTTCATTTCGAATTTTGCTTTTAGCTTTAGCTTCAAACTATCGGTTTCAGCTTTATCCTTGGAAGCAATCAACATATCCTCCACGTACAAGAGTAGATACACCCATCTACCATTCTTTAAATGATTGAAGTACACACAAGCGTCTTTGATGCTACGATCAAAACCAAGTGAAAGCATAAAAGAGTCAGACCTCTTGTACCATTGTCTAGGCGACTGCTTAAGTCCATACAATGACTTCTTCAACTTGCAAACCCAATTTTCTTTCACATCTACAACAAATCCTTCTGGCTGCTTCATGTAGACGGTCTCATCCATGTCTCCGTGCAAAAAAGTGGTTTTCACGTCTAGTTGCTCCAGCTCCAAGTCATGAGCTGCGATGATAGCGAACAAAATGCGGATGGACGTATGCCTCACTACTAGAGAGAATATCTCATCATACCTTAATCCCTTTCTTTGTGAAAACCCTTTAGCAACTAGTCTAGCCTTGTATCTCCCATCATCCTTCACCTTGAACGCCCACTTGCAACCTATGACTCGGCTTCCTTGAGGAGGTGGTACCAAATCCCAAGTCTTGTTCTTCTTCAACGACTCTAACTCCTCTTCCATAGCGCACATCCACTTCGAACTGTCACATGACTTCAAAGCTTCATCAAGGTCAATCGGCTCCTCAAGAACCACATGTAGGGCATAGTAAAACTAATCACCGAGGCTAAGGTTCGCAAACTGCCAATCACCATACCTTTCGAGTGGCCTAATAGTCCTATGACTGACCCGGGTAGATACTGCTTCGCCTAAACTCCTTTCAGCTCCACCTTGAACTGAACTTTCTCTAGATTCATGCACATCGCCAGCACTACTAGAAGGTACCTATGGACTATCCTATGATGTTCCATCAACTGTGTTTTCCTCGATAGCATCAACAACAACTCTACTATTTGGCTGGAACACGGGAACTTCTTCCATCTTCTTAGGCCTACCAGAATCTTCGGATGTGGTAAGTAGCTTCTCCTTCGGATTGAACATAGCAGATCATCAAAAGTAACATGTCTGGAACGAACAATCTTTCGGTCAACAGGGTTCCAAATTCTATACCCTTTGATACCATTGGTGTATCCCATTAGTATGCTCTAGCCTCCAACTTGTCATCATCTGAATGGTGAACGTACACAGGACAACCAAAAATTCGGAAGTAATCAAGATACACTGCTTTACCTTTCCACTTTTCCTCTGGAATCTTCCCATTTATGGCTGAGCACGGAATTCGATTTATGATATGCGCCACAATTAATAATGCCTCAGCCCAAAAGCCTCTAGACAAGCCCGTCGTCAATCTCAAGTAACGAGCCTTCTCCAGTAGAGTCCGGTTCATCCTTTCTGCAACTCTATTGGATTGCGGATCTCCGGGTGTAGTGAAATGTCTCTGAATGCCATGCTGTCTACAGAAATCGAGGAACTCTCTAGAGACAAATTCACTGCCATTATCAGATCTCAGCACCTTCAACCTAGAACCAAATTGGTTCTCAACAAGCGCTTTCCAGTCTTTGAACTTCTCAAAACTCGATTTGGCCTTCATCACATACACCCATACTTTCTGAGAAAAGTCATCAACGAAAGAGATAAAATACTTTGCTCCTCCAAGAGAAGGAGTAGCAACCGGTCTCTAAACATCTGTATGCACATACTCAAGTACTCGCTTCGATCTATAGAGTCCAACTCCAAAAGATACTTTAGTTTGTTTGCCTAACACACACTCCTGGCAAAAGTCCATCTTGTCGAAGCTTTCTCCTTTGATCATCTTCCGTTTTTGAAGCAACTCTAAGCCCTTCTCTGAAATATTACCCAACCTGAGATGCCAAAGCCTTGTGGCATCCAAAGCACAAGAACTGTCTACTCCAACACACGACTCTCCAAGAACTGTGGTTCCTTTCAGCAAATACAGATTTCAGAACACATCTCCTTTCATAAGAACTAGTGCACCTCTTGAAACCTTCAGACTATCCTTCTCGATAGTTACGTTGCATCCCAAAGATGCCAATTGTCTTAAAGAAATTAAGGACTTACGAAAACCTGGAACATACCGGATACCTGTCAAAGTACGTATCACTCCATCAAACATCCTAATCCTCACTGTACCTTCACTCATTGCTCTACAGCTAGCATCATCACCCATAAGAATTGAGCTTCCTTCTCGTCCAACGAAAGAGATGAAGTAATCCTTATTAGGCGTCATATGGAAAGACGCCCCCGAGTCCAGCACCCAATGGTATGAACATCCGACACTGCTGCAGACAGCACTCGTCAGATACAGACTTCTCCACTGCAAATGATGAAGATTCGTCTTCTTCCTTCTTCTTCAAATCTGGACAATACTTTTTCCAATGACCAGGTTTTTTGCAGATAAAGCACTTCCCGTCCTTAGACTTTCCTCTCCTGCCATTACCGGGCTTCTTGGACTTGGAACGCCCTCTAGAGTGCCAATTCTTCTTATCATCTCTTCCTCTTTCAACAAACAGGCCGTGACTACTACTTCCACCACTACTTCCTTCACATATCGCCTTCATCTGATCTCTCAAGCCCTCAGATAGAAGGCCTGACTTCACATCTTCCACTGTCAATGTGCCTCTAGCGAAGATAAGGCTGTTAGCAAAACCAGTGTATCGCTCCAGAAGAAAACATAAAAGAATCATTGTCATTTGCTCATCATCCATCTTCAAATCAACGGTCTTCATCTTTATCACGAGATCATTAAAGAAATTAAGATGTTTCTTCACTGAAGTACCCTCTCTCATCCGCATGGTGAAAAATGTCTTCAGCAATATCAGGTAGTTAGTCAGAGATTTCTTCAAGTAGAGATTTTCTAGCTTAGTCCAAATGCCCCTAGTAGTGGTCTCACTACTAATCTCTAAGATAACATTCTCTCTCATAGCTAGTTGTAAAGTAGTAAATGCCCATTTCTCCATCTCCTTCCTTTTTGCGGCTGAGAAGTCAGTCGTACACTCCTCAGGGGCAAACACTACTGGATGTACTTTATTCCTTATTAGAACAGCCTTCATCCTCCATTGCCACTTCTCGAAGTCTTTATCCTCATTCCATTTCTCAATTGCCAACTGTGATCCTGACGCAATATACATTCCTCTAGTATAGGTTCTTGTAACAACGGGGGTCGCTTCATCTCCTACCATAGCGTCTAACACTCCTCAATCAACTTTGCAACTTCGATACCAGACTGTTGGGGAAAATCCCTTCAAATGATCAGTCTAAGGGAATAAAAAACCCAACGCATCGAAAAACAACTGGATCATGATTGTAGTGAGACGAAACAAACAGAGATAAACACCAGAACTGATAGTCATAGATCTATGCAATGTAAAAAAATAAATAACACCAGTATTTATAGTGGTTCCATTACTGTGAGGCAGTGTACGTCCACTTGGGGAGAAGATATTTTATTAATCACTGAAAGATTAGAGTTACAAGATTGATTCACTTTTGGAGGCTATACATAAGAAGAATTAACAATGCAGACAAAATTCTGTAGAGATTCAGCTCTCTAGGATGGCTTCCATTGTTGTCCAGAAGCTCCACTATTTATAGAGTGAAGAAATGAGGAGGGGTAGCTGCTATATAGCAGCTCTAGGGTTTGGTTCGGCATCCATTTGGTTCGGCGCATCACTTTGGTTCGGTCAACTGGTTCGGCATTTGCATCTGGTTCGGCAAACACAGCAGATCATTTGGTTCGGCATTACCCAAAACTAATTTGGTTCGACATAATGCTCGAACGAAATAATTGGACCGGCATAGGTTGGTCCGGCATAGCTCATTTGGTTCGGCATTACCACTTCAGTTTGGACCTGCATGCTTCACCAAATCACCGAACATTCAACCGAGCGAAATACCACTGAACGAGACAACTTTCTTCTTCCCCGAACGAGATCAGCTGCTCCAACTTCATCGAACGAGATTACTCGTTCGGCCTTCATAGCCTCAATGCCAAGCCACAAATCACCGGACGAGATTTCTCGTTTGGCCTCCTCATCACCGACCGAACTTCTTCTCTTCACCGAAGTCACTCACCTCCACCGAACCAAACTTCTGGTTCGGCCTTCCTCAATCACCGAACCACCTTCTCTTCCTTCATGTCGTGACTTTGACATAGGGTTAGGGCTTCGGTGCTTCGTCTTCCTTCATGCTCTGCGAGTATCTCGAATGGCCTCATCTTCTCCAAATTCGAAATCAGGTATCAAAACTAACATTTCCTTCACCGGTTGACCGCTCTACCCTACCGGTCGATCGGTCCTAGATAGCGGTCGACCGTCACGTTTTTTTTGGAAAGATTTTTGTACCGTTATTTATTTATTTTATTTCTTAATTATCACTTAACGTTAATGTTAATTTTTAACGATTACCTAACCTCAAGTATAATTGTTGTTAACTTTCAAATTTCAAATTTAAGAATTATTTATCTATTTGAATTTGAATTCTATTTAAATTCTTTTGAATTCGAAAACTTCAGACGTCCATAACTTTTTCGTTTGAGTTCCGTATTCAACATATTATAATATAGAAATTGTTCAGAAAATCGTCACGAACGCAACGGCATAACTTTCGTGCTCAAATTCTGACTTCTACAAAATTTCCATATTTAGCCTTATGTTAGTCAATTAATTTATATGATTTATTTGTTTCTTATCAAATTTTACGAGGTGTTACAAAGTGGTAGAGAGATCTATTTTCTTGCGCCGATGCTTCTTAAGGTGAATGTCGAAAGCAGGTTTCGACGCAGGTGAGAATAGGGTTCCAAAAGAATTTTGAGGAGAAGCTGTTCTTACTTCCGTTTATCTTATTAATAAGATCTCAATTTCTCATAATTCTGGTATTTCTCCTCATGCCAAGTTGTTTGGTCAACTCCTGATTACTCTCACCTAAAAGTGTTTGGTTCCATCTGTTTTGTCCTACGTCCACACGTAGAGCGTACAAAATTATCTCTTTCTTTTTATTTGAGTTTACAAACGTTCTACAAACGTTTACCAGAACAAGCTTTTAATTGTATGCAAGTTCTTTATCGCTTTATTACAGCATCTCTCATTCGCAGGAATTATTTTTATGCAGTTAATATGTTGATAATGTTTGATTCTCTAAATTTACGAAGAACAGCCAAGTGTGTGCCATAATCAGAATTTTTGTGGCATTGCTATAAAAGGCATACTTACGCTTTAACTACACCTATTGCGTTAGTGATTAGCGCTTTTGTGTACTTAACTGCTCCTTGCCATTTTTTTTTCAGCGCCTTTAAATCATTCTGATCTGACCCCTAAGTTGTACTACAAGTCCATTCTAAAAGCAATTTAGGAGGAGACAAAGCAGAAAACAAAAGGATATGTGCGCTTAACATGAAAAGATTTGAACCTGAATTAGAAAATGATTTTATTTTTTGATTTTGAATTTTGAAATAGAGAGTGATGTTTGTATTTTTGATTTTCTGCGCTAACCAACACAACCAACCCCCCCCCCCCCCCCCCCAAACCCCAAAAACCACCCATTTGTTGGCTTAACAATCGGCATTGTTCATGCATGTAATTGTAGGGCTTGAAAATAAAGTGATGCCTACAGCTGCATAACTGAAAAGTGATGCTGACAAACTGAGTCTTACTTAAAGATACCTAGCACCATTAAGTTAGGTGACAACCTTCTCGCCTCTGCTCATCGCCTAAACTATGAACTTATCTGAAGTAACTTTTGCTGATCCGTAAATACTCAGATATTCAAAAATGCAATTAAATATATGCACTATGTACTTTTGGAATGATGATTATGTAGCATCCTGAGGATCAAGTGATTAAATATGCATGTTTAAATAAAAAATAACGACATTTAATTATTATTAGTTATGGTAAACTGCCGTGTCAAATAGAACCTAATGCAATGATAGCTATTACTAAATAATACAAGTTGTCTTTAGCCTATGTCAGTTTTTTGTTGTTGTTGGTCGTGATTAATAGATTGTAGTTAAGAGAGTCATATGGAACATAGAAATGATCCCATGTGACATTTTGTTATTTTCAATAATAGCAAACAAGCCATGACATATGAACTGCATGTTTACATTGCTCATTTCATCCAGTTGGGCAATGTTGATAGATTGTGATATGTTGTCCATATCACTTAGCTTTATTTTACTGCCTAAGATATTAACTAGGATAGTGCAGTAGTATCATATGAAACTAATCAGTAAGCAATCAGTAAACTATTTTGAATTCCTTTGGTCTTGTTTTAACTTAGTGAAATTGACTGGTAAGCTTTATATGAAGTAACATAAATGGTACCATAATTGTTGAGCAATCAGTAACCTGATATCATCTAATATTTATATATGTATGTATCATGTATATATGTGTATCTCTCTATAAATAAGGTCCAGCGGCACCTCTATCCAACTCCCAAACGTAGCCTTTTAATTTCAGCAACTTATTCTAATTTAAATAATAATATTTTCTCTTTTATCACACTATACAATTATTTAAATCGAATTGAAACAAGTGGTTGAAATAAAAGGGCTGCGTTGAGGGCTGAACAGAGAGGGTGCATGTGATATATGAAAAGGGAGGGGGAGTGAGAAAGACCAGCACATTCACTTCCTCAATCAAAAATGACTCTAATGGCATTCAACCTCTTAGATATGATTGCAAAACTATGTCTTTATGTTGTATTCGTCTTCGCCATATTCGTTGTCATCATCTTCCTTTATGTTGCAGGCTCCATGTTGGCCTTCATCGTGTTTTTTATAAAAGAATATATCCAAAAGGAAGGAAAAGCCCCCATAACCGGAACATTTTTTCATCAACTCGTTTATTTTGATACACTCTTTGATTACCAGACAAATTTGGCTAACAAATACCCAACGTTCCGTCTAATTAAGCCCTCTAATAGTGATCTCTACACCGTGGATCCTGCCATTGTCGAGCATATGATGAAGACCAGCTTCTCCAAATATACTAAGGTTATTTTTTCTTCCTTTCTTTTTTATTTATTTTGATGTCAGTTACACATATATTTTCCTTTCTTAAAGAACTCATGAGTCGAACAACTCTAGAAACAATTGGAAACCTCAACTTCCTCTATTATTACAAATTTATAAATGGCTTGATCCAGGGCCAATTCAATTATAACATAGTGAGGGATCTGTTTGGTGATGGGATATTTGCAGTAGATGGGGATAAGTGGCGCAGTCAAAGAAAGCTAGCAAGCTATGAATTTTCAACCAAAGTACTAAAAGAATTTAGCACTAGCGTGTTTAAAATAACTGGGGTCAAGCTAGCTGAAAAGATTGAAGAAGCTGCAACCACAGCTACTATTTTCGATATACAGGTTTGTTATAGGTGTCATATATGAAAAAATTTGCGAGAAAAATAAATAAATAAATTCAACACTTTACCCATAGTAATTTCGATGAATAGCATAAAAAACGTGTTAACGTTATTGTTATCCACATTCACAGAATCTACTGATGAAGTCCACTCTTGATTCCATATTTAAGGTGGGATTTGGTGTTGAGCTTAACACTCTTTCTGGTTCTGATGAGTTTGGATCCCATTTTAGCAAAGCATTTGATGACTCTAATTACATTGTATTTCGAAGATATGTTGATATGTTTTGGGAGGTCAGGAGGTTTTTAAATATAGGATTGGAGGCCAAGCTTAAGAGGAACATTCAAGTGATTGATGATTTTGTGTTTCAGTTGATTCGGCGCAAAAGGGAATTGATGGCCAATGGAATAGAAGATGTAACTATATTGTTTTCATTGCCATTCTATAATTCGTGCATAAAACCATTTAGCCATATACTTCATTTTTTTTTCCTTCTATTTTTCGCATTCTAATTTCTAACAATAAAACAATGAATTGATAATAAGCAACTAACCTTTGCCCCTCCTTTTATCTGAATCTATTTCAGTTTAAAGTGGAAAATGTACTCATTACATTTTGGGCTATCTTTTCCCTGCTCCACATTGAGCACCAGATTGCATTCTCTATTTCAGAAACATCTTTTCTTGAGTTGATATCATTTAAAACTTCGTAATTCATTAAGATTCTTTTATTTATTTTTCAAATCAGGATAATGAGGACAAAGTAAAGAAGTTATAGACGATATCATTTAATTTTAAAACATAAATGCTTCAATACAAGCATCAAAAAATTTCTCTATATGCTCTGTCTGTTGATTCCAATTCAAATGAAGAAAATTACATTTAATAGGCTGAGATAACTTACTGCTTTCTACTTTTAATGTACGTAGAAAGTGAAGGGAGACATACTTTCAAGGTTCATATTAGCCAGTGAAAACAATCCAGAAGAGATAACAAACCAATATTTAAGGGACATAATCCTAAATTTCTTGATAGCCGGCAAGGACACAACAGCCAACACTCTTTCTTGGTTCTTCTACATGATGTGCAAGAATCCGTTAGTTCAAGAGAAGATTAACGATGAGATCAAATCTGCAACAAATTCCGTGGAATCAGGTGCTAATTTTGAAGATTTCATGATGACCTTATCCGAAGAAGCCATTGACAAGATGCAATATCTACATGCTGCTCTTACTGAGACTCTGCGCCTCTATCCAGCAGTTCCATTGGTAATATACTGACACAACTCGCTGTTTTTTTTAAGAAACAAAGGATATTCTGTTAGCTATATATATTAATGACTCATTTTACAAATAGGTATCCAAAAAAAAAAACTTATTGCAGAATCAGACTTTGTTGGAAACATATTAGAAGTAATAAAGCTTGTTTTCAGTATGCAGAAGAAAATACACTTGTGCATTTATGGACTGTGCACGTATAGATTTAGAAAAAACACATGCACGGGTATGTATTAGTCTGAAGCGATGCATATTTTTGTAATAAATTTCAAGTAAAACCTATTTATTCAATATGTTTTCTAAGTAAGTCTGATTTTATAATTGATTCTATATCATATGGTCTAAAACACATATTATGGTTATATCATGTTACAGGATGGTAAAATTGCAGAAGAGGATGATGTACTGCCAAATGGTTATATGCTGAAGAAGGGAGATGGAATTACATATATGGCATATGCTATGGGGAGAATGACTCGTTTATGGGGTGAAGATGCTGAAGATTTTAAACCTGAGCGTTGGATTCAGAATGGAGCTTTTCATTCTCAAAGCCAATTCAAATTTGTGGCATTTAACGTAAGTTCCACTACTCTACCATTAATTTATTATGTTATATCAGTCGTGAGGTTGTCAGATAGACTGCTTTTTTCAGCTCCTCTTTATATGATTATGTTTATGGTTATATTGTGAAAATTAAAAGTTTAAGATGGAGAGATTAACTAAAGATTTGGACGATTGGATGATCAGTACTTCCGTGTAGCTGTTAGTGACTTTGAACATATCGTATGAAGTTTATATAGCTTATACCGAAGTAAAAATTTATAACATTCCGTAAATCGTAATGCCCGTAGGATATTTAATTGTAGCAAGGGATTTCATGTTTTATTTGTAGTCCCACATCGTCTAAATTCCTCAGAAAATTTATTATATATACCACTAGTTCAACATTTTGGTTTGGACAAATAACATGGTATGAGTTAACAAGGTTGAGCAAGACCACGCCATAATACTGTCATTATTTTCCTCCCAAAAATACTAATATTCTTTTTCAATTCCTAAGAATACCATATCAATCCTTATTATTTTCCTCCCAAAAATACTAATATTTTCTTCCAATTCCTTAGCCATATCAATCCTTATTGTTAAACACATCCAAGTTTCTTGAATTCTGAAGCGCAGAACATAAACATTAAGAGCATTTGCAATATGAGTATTTTTTGTACTAACACTCGAAAGTACCTCAATATAGGTAGCTTTTGAATGTTTTAGCCCCAAAAGCAGGGTAGCTACAGTTAATACTTCTTAGCAAAGACTTGCTCAAGTTTCAGAAGTTAACGTTAAGTGTTTATCTTTTTTTCTCAGATCAACCACATTTTCTCCTCCATGTTTTTACCTCAAACTCGGCTCATTTTAAATTTAGTTCAAGTTAAAAATTGAATTATTTTAATATAAATTTTAATTAAATTTGAACTAAAATAAAAAGAATAAATATGACTTAAATGCAATTTACAATCGCATAATTTGAAGTTCAACATTCTAAAGTATTATTACTCAAACTTTGAACTTAACAAAAGATAAAATATTAAATATAAGACCCTACTATCTACATGGTCGACGGCGACTATCACTTCTACTACTTTTCGCTATATGTCCAAAATCATCATCGTTGGGTTCAACCCCTAGCTTAGTCTATCGCTTAGTGTAAGCTGTCTAATTGTGATTGCTGCATATCTCTTGCTCAACATTTGAATACACTAAATGGCGCAAACCTAATGTCATAGCATATAGCTTTAGCGGGGTTACACTAGGCAGAAGTTATAAAGGTATATTAGCATGGACAATCAAAACCGTACATTCTCCACCAAAACAATCTGGTAGGGTCATTTTCAATTTACAGCAGGAGTCTCTGGAACATTGTACGTGTGATATTGGAATGATTGGGAAGGATTGTTACGAAAAGGAAATGTTAAACCACCGTCCCCCCTCCCCCAAACCTTGCCCCGAAGGTGCTAGGACCTACCAAATTGATGCTAACGGCATAATTATTTAGCACGCTTTCTCTCTCTTCTCATATCATATTATTATTTAAATGAGAATGTTTAAATGAGAATGTGTGGTTGAAAATAGAAGGCTGCATTATGATGCTAAATAAAAGAGGTTGCGGATCCTAGCTTACACATACACACACCAAATAGTTGGTGGTGCACTTACTCTCCAAGACACCATTTGCATGATAAGGTCAGACTTGATGATCTAAGAGATGCCTATTTGGTGCTCAAAAGCCAAAATGTAATTGTAGTCTGGTGTGCTGCTTACAGTTTGCGGTACCTCTCTAAATGAAGTCCATTCAATTTGGCTTCTACTCGTTCGGTGTTCTATTTGATTTTTTGCAATGTTAAAGACCTGGTGAACTTCTTCTTGGGTAGGAACTCTTGCAAACTAGTCCAAGCTTCTATTATGGAGAAGAAACTCGATAAGTACTTATGTGTGTGAATATAGTACAAATGTATGTACTCAAAGACTCAAAACTCTAGCACCTCCAACATTCTTATAATTTAACAATGAATGTCGTAAAACTGTGGAAATATTGTTTTAATAAACAAAATTCGTACGCAATAGTGATTTTGACCTAGGTATATCCTCCTGTAGACACCTTGTTTTTCTAATAATCGTACAAGTAAGTCATGATCGGCTCGCTCTAATTATGCCTCGTACTTAAATCAACCAACATCTCAATATATTCAATATTGACATTTGTGTTGGCACCAGCGAAAAAATATGTGCTAATTATCCATAAAATAATGAGTCGGACAATATGCATTGTGTGCTCCAGGCACCAATAGTTGAATGAAAAATCTATTGCAGTAGAAACTCTAATCGTAAAGTTGCCATTCATAAAATTAGTTATGTTTGTAAAAACCGCAATACTTCGACAATCTGAAAAGAATAAAAGATTTACTAAACTTTATAAACTGAAACACATAATATAATGGTAATTCGTAAAATTGCACTGTCAACGAATGCCACTTCGTAGAATAAGGTAATGAGCGTTCACAACTACCATTGATCCCAGTCAACATGTAAAAATCAAGGGGTGTCAGACAAAATTCACCAAAATTGACATAAAATGCATGTGTTGTTTTCCACCGAAGCTTCGGTATGGTTAAGATCAACTGCTGATCAGCATTCAACAACTGACAAATGTGGAAAAAATAATGAAAATTCCCACAATTTTTTTTAGCAAGCTGTGGACGGTTTGGTGTTATTTTGGTTATGAAAGACCGCGAACAAATATCCATGGCATGTGATATTATGTGCCTAGTAATAAAAATTACATTTTAAGTGTAATATATATGAAATGAAAAATATTGCAAATTGTACATACAATGTGTCCGAAATCCTTTTCTGTAACATGGGTGTCACCTAAGAGTGGATTGATTATGGATGCAATTTACTTTGTTTGATCAAATTTGGATCGATAAATGGGTCTAACGCAAGACATCGGTCATGTCAAACGTTTAGGCCCCGTTTGGTTTATCGTTTTTAGTTTTGTGTTTTCGTCTATATAAAAACGCGTCCGTTGTATGTATAGTTGAAAAACAAACAATTTTGAAAAATGAAATTAACATATAAAATAGAAAACAAGTTTATTTTATTTTTCGTGTTTCGAGAGATAACAAAAACATGGAGAACAATCAAACTCTTTCGTTGTCCGTTGGTCGTCCCAACGACTAAGAATTATAAATCTTCTTCTTTTATTTCTTGTTATTTCTTAATGCAAGTTGAAAACACAAAACTCAAAATACAAAATGAAATCAAACGGGCCCTTAGGTTCATCTGTCCGTAATTGCAAGAATAAGAGTTGTTAGCCTTCCTTGATGAAGGGGTTGTTGCGATTGGGTAATTTTATTATAATAAAGCATATAGTATTTATACGATATAAAGATTGTCGAAGAATGAAGATGTGTGAAGAAGTGAGGAGGGAATGTGTTTATTTGTAGAGGAAAGATACAACAGTTAGTCAAATATAGCTGCTGAAACTTATCGGAATTTTTGAAACTCTCTTAACTACTGGAGGAGCCTACGGTTTCAAAAATGCCACATACCCAAAATAAACATCATACCTTTGAAGATGCTCTAATAGAAATTTAAAAGCTACCGAGTTAAATAACAAGATGATTTTCCGTGAAAAATACCCTAAACAACTTTTTAAAAAAACTTAAGCAAAACTAGTGAAGAATTGTATTACAAACCGGAATTACAATACCCTCTCTCTCTTGAATTAGAAGCGCACAATAACACTCTTCTATCATAGAATAAACAACTTATTAAAATGAGACAAGCACAACAACATATTTACTCTAGTAAATTATTACGAAAGAATCATAAACAAGAAATAATAAGCATTTGAAAGAAACATTAATTTTTTTCGTTCTAGCTTTATATTTTTCTTTATTCTTTTTAGGTTTGTTGATGTTGATAGGTTTGGATCCCAGGATATCTAAATAAACAATCTAGAAGCATGTCACTATTCTATATTGAGGACTTTCACTTTATTAAAGTTTTAAACCGGATTTTGTGATTTTTACTTTAAGAGTAAATTATATAACATAGCACAACCAGATTATTGTTGGTGCAAAAAATGAACCAACACCCGAAAGTTCAATAATGTAAGAACTCAAGGTACCAAATGTGCTTTTTGGACTTATGTTTTTATGGATACACCAAAAATTCTATCATCGCACAACAGAGATCGAGCGGGAAAACATTCTAATCTATAGTGAATTATTGATTTAAAACAAGATAAAACCATGTGATATCGACCTCATAAACAATCAACATCATATCATATGAAAATAAAATTACAGCCGCATGAAAAGTAAGAAAACACTTATTATTTTATAATGGTTCAGAAAATCTCTTGGCAATGTCCATTTTGATCTTTAGTATTGGGGTCCATTTCAATTATAAAAATATATTTTGAAATTCACTCAAATTAGATGAGTTTTGGTGGAATTTGGTGAAAAATTAATGTTTTGTTAGAGTTTCGATGTTGTGGAATAGCCACCCACTGTTTTGGATGGATGCTTCTATTTATAGGGGATGAATTTGACTATTGAAAAATGAAATATCTCGAAGTATCCTTCATTTTTGGTCCAACTCAAAATCAGGTCAATTTTCTTGTTTTTTGAAGTGATTTTGGCCTAAAAATTTGTCGAGATGCATGCTCAGTGGTATGGATCAATACCGATCTATCCTCAAATATCTAGATCAAGTGGAGCCAAAATTGGAGCAAGAATAGATCATATTTCAAGGCGTGAATCGTAAATTTGTTCTTATAAGTCGGTACTGATCGATCGGTAGTGATCGATCAATATTTGTTGATTGGTATCCATTAATTGGTAGTGATTCATTAGAACAAACTACAAAGAAAAATTATGATCGACCCATAACCCCTTCGACTTAAGTCGAAATCACCTGCGTTTAAACCATTCATCATCTAGAACATCCCAGCACACTTAGTTTCCTCGTTTCCTGAATATTTCGACGTTCTTATTGATCGAGTGTGGTTCATTATAATAGACTAGGAAGTGAAAGAATGATCAATTCATAATTCCTTCATTCTAAATCTGAATCACCCATGGTCGGGAACATTCATCATATATCATCATGTATAACATCCCAGCACACTCCATTGTTTGGATTATTTGATAGGCTTCTCTTGTTGGGTCCAATTGGGAAAAAGGGAGAATCTATTTTAAAACTGTGGTATCTTCATAAAAGTAATTCATATATAGATGCAGTTTCAATCAATATTCATCATTCGTCTTTGCGAACATTTGTCGGTGGTTTGATTCAATTTTGAGATTATAGAAAATTTGTCTATGACATTTGCTCTCCTAAAGCATCCTTTTTTAGATACAAAATGTGCCTTGACCAAGTACATGTATCGATGTAGGCATATTGTCAGCATAGCTTTTAGGTCATATATCAAATCAATGGTAAAACATCAACAAGTTTCATCGATTGCTCCTAGTTATCCATGAAGTCAGTAGTGGTGAATCGTTCAGTTCCAGTGGTTTTACCTGTAAATTAAAGGTCACTTTGGATCCATCGAGTCAAGGATGTGTATCCTCACTAAATGTTAGTCATAAAATATCATTCTGTATTATCAAGGGTTACATATATTTCCTGGCATATCAATCATTTATCAAATTATCATGCATGGCTTATCGGTTTTCAAGCTGGGTATTGCCCCTAGTCAGAATATGACTTATAAATCATTTGATATCTCTTAACGTCCTATTATAAGTCCAATCGAATAAAGACATCAATACCTAATACTTATTTAATTACTGTCATATCAACCATCGTCGTGTTAGGTCATGTTTAGTCAAAAAGCAATCTTACTTCTAAGCTATGTTGAATCGGTCCATACAGGGTTATCGGAGATCTATATTGCATCAATCCACTCACTTTCCTATGAGTGAACTCAATAATCTGGAGTGGGTCTATTTACACACTCTTTAATGAGGGAACTCACAACCATATACAAGCTCATTCACTCATTCTCCGATAAGAGGACTTGTATTCTAAGATCCATCGCTCAATATTTCATGATGGTGGAACCATTATATATTGATAGTTATGTAATCTTTAAGGGATAACCAAATCCTAACAATATCTCATAATAATGTTAGAATCGGAGATTGTATATATCATATCATATGGAAGACACAATCAATGTTCCCAAAGTTTATCATTCACACAATATTATTATATGAAAATTAGAGTGTATCAAAAGAAGCCTAAATTAACAGTTCAATCAAGAATTCCCCCTGGATCTCCACTCAGAGCTTGCCTACGAGATACGTGTAGATCGCATGCATGGGTAATTAGATTAGGGACACTTTTATGTTTCATTTCAAAGCAAAGCAAAACAAGATGGAAATGCAAACCTGGCTTTCGTCCATCCTGATCATGGGATTACCATATCAGATCCACGTTCACCACTATGATCGGGTTCATCCATCATAGCAAGATGTTGCACCTGCACTACTACAGGGGGTTATCTAGTAGTCGTAAGACTCAATACGAATTCCCACAGTTGATTGATCCAAACTTGTTCCTTTATCAGACTTCTCAAGTGTCATCATTCATTAGTCTCATGATCATCTAGTTCATGAAACAAGCAAAATTTTCCAGACCTCTTCTTTAGCTTCATGGACTCCCCCTTTGAGGGTCTCTTGTCCTGAATCTCTCCTCTGTTTTCTAAATAAATTCTTTTCGGAGTTTCCACCAAATCGATGTATGAAGAAAATTAGTCTCATGTTCTCTCTTAATCCGCCTTTGAGCTCCTAATCACTTATCGATATTTCTTTCATTTGTCTTTCCCAACATTCTCCTTGGATGGTCCTTCACCCTAACTACGTTAACTTCAATTCTCTTAGCATCATATTCTAGACGTAGATATTTATCAGCTTGATAGCAGAAATTTGTCAAATCTATTGGTGGATCCCTCATCAATGCCCTTTCAACCTTTGTTTAATTATAAACACCTGCAACAATCATCATATGAACTATTGTCATATATTGGGCTTATGGACAACAACAGCTCCCATATTTCTTCTTTTCTTTTTGATAACAAGAGCAAGGTTGTAAAAATCACTTGGCGAACGTTAGGTGGTTAGTACGGATTAGAGATAAATCGTTTAGACGAGGATTAGTCGAAGATTAATTGAAGTTAGGAATTTTGAATAACTCATGTATTTTAGATAAATTTTTAGTGTTTTGTGTAGTGTCGATTAACATAAATTTGAATTTCAGAAATTTGAATGTGCCTAGGAGTAGCTAAGGAGCCGAAACCGCCTAAAACTAGCACATTCATGCTTGTATGTGGCATTGAATCTTAAATAAAGCCTAACCAGCATCTAAATACTTACTTTGATTCTTACATAAGACGGTAATCTTATCCAGGTGAGCCTAGGAAAATCGTAGGCGGTAAGCCTAGCCTAACGCCTAAGCAGAGCCCTGGAAGGATTTTCACAACACTGAACAAGAGTGATATTTAATTTTAAACCAAGCACTCATTTTAGTGTCTCAGAGGATCGAATCAAAGATCTTTAAAACACAATCTAAAGATCTTACCACTTGATATAATGGTCCCCGATAGCTCACATATTAAACCTAATCAAATAACTTTGTAATGATTCCTTTTTTCTGTGTTTCACATTAGATAATGACATCACACTCCTTGATCTAACAATATGAGCTCTAAATTGGCTTATGAATTTCTCAACTAACTCGTTCCATGTGCTAATAGATATGTTGTTAAGTCGGCAAAACCACATGGCTGCCAAGTAGTTAAGTACAATGGAAAGCAACGACTCATCATTTTTTCCGCATCTCCTAATACTCACATGTGATGAATATATCTCATCAGATGCACTGTAGGATCGGTTCTTCCATTATACAAATGCAGCATACTAGAATGTAATCGGGTGGGCTTACGGTATATTGAATGTTTAGGGTGAATGAGTTTTGATTCACATTTTCTAAAGTTCGATCTAGGCCCCTCCACGAAGAATCCACTGTATCATTATGGGTAAGTGATTTTCTTGATTTAGTTGAAATCCTTGAGGTTCGACACATCGCTGAATATAGGGTTCATCGTGCTTCCTATTCCTTGGGTCAAGCTCAGGTTTAGTCTGTTGTGGTGATCTAGATGGATTGGTACTCCTTATGGGTTGATCGGTACCGATCAATGTAGTTGTTTGGGAGGTTGGGTAATGCTAAACACCCATGCCCTCAGAATTCTTGTCCATTGTTTCTAGTTTTTGGCTTGCTTTGGTCTTGGTTTGTAGTAACTCCAGTTGACCTTTGCTGCTACTGCTGGTCCATGCATTAGATAAACTGTTCAACGTTTCATTTTGTTGGGTTAGGAGCATGGCTTGCACATTCATCATTACTCCCTGAATTTCGTCTCTTATCACAAATTTTGAAGGTCGGCTCGAACCAAAGGAAGCCTCTTATCAACTCTCTCGCTCAGATTGGTTCGATGTGGCTAGAGTTTGCCTAGTAGTTGATTTTCTTGTCGGTGGCTTCATTTAATTTATTATGGATTAGATTTTAGTTCTTCACAATGAAAACATCAAAATGTTGGTCTAAAAAAATGGTCCAACACACAAAAGTCACTAGATGTGCTTTTGGACTTGTTATCTTACGGATTTAACCAATAATTCTATCTTCAGATAACGAAGATCGAGTAGAAATACAATCTAATCTACACAGAATTATTTGTCTAAAACATGATATATTGATCTCATAACTATTCAAAGTCATATTGCATGAAAATCAGATTGCAAATGCATGAAAGGCAAGAAAACACCGATTTTTTATAGTGATTCGGTAAATCTCTGACCTACACGTCCACTTTGATTTTTAATATTGAGGTTCTATTACAATTGCAAAAATCTATTTTCAGTTTGACTCGAATCGAAAATGAGTTTTAGTGGATTTTGATGAAAAATTTGGCGTTTCGACGGAGTTTCAATGTTGTGGAATAACCTCCTCTTGTTCTGGATCGATGCTTCTATTTACATGGGATGTATATGGTTTTTTAAAAGTGAAATATTTTTAAAATGTCCATCATTTTTAATCCAACTCGAAATGAGGCCAATCTGCAATTTTTTAAGTGTGAATTTGGCCAAGAAATGCGTCTGAATGCATGCTACAGTGATATGAGCTGATAATGATCGATCATCAAGCCTTCATATCGAGTGCAGCAAAAATAGGAGCAAGAAAACGTCAAAACGACCATTTTAGACCATGGATATGTACTTTGTTCTTGTGGATTGGTACCTATTGATCGGTTGCCATCAAACGGACTAGGAAGAAAAAAAGACGATCAATCTATAACTCTCCCGTTGTAAGTCGGAATCGTCCAACGGTTTGAACCATTCTTGGATCATCATGCAGAACATCCTAGCACACTCCGTTGCCTCGCTTCCTGGATGTTTCATAGGCTTCTCCATTCCTATCGATTAGGGGTGATTCATGAGAACATACTATGAAGTAAAAGAATGATCGCTTCATAACTCATTTGTTCTAAGTTGGAATCAACCGATGTTTGAATCATTCATCATGTACAAAATCCCGACACAATCCGCTGTCTCTTTCTTGATGGTGTTCCTGTCGATTTGGGGTGATTCATAAGAACGGAACAAGGAGTGGAAGGATGATCAATTCATAACTCCTTCGTTCTAAGTTGGAATCACCCGCGGTTTGAACCATTCATCTTGTATCATCACAGAGGACATACTGGCACACTTCGTTGCATGGTTTTTTGAATATTTGATAGGCTTCTCTTGGGTGGGTCCCATCGGGAAACACAAATAGTTTATCGTCGATTTGCGATGTCTTCATCAAAGTAACTTGGATTTGAATCTGGATCGGCTTTTATCATTCGTCATTATGGACATTTTACCACCGATTTGAGTCGATTTTTAAATTGCAATTTTTTTTATGAAATGGTACTTAGATTCAACATGTCATTGGAGGACAATAAAACACAAACCACATGTCGATATATGTTTGAATCACTTGTCCACCTACATAGGACCTTTACTTGTATGGAAAGAATCTTGTTCAATAGCCACTATCAAAAATAATTATAGTGAAGTGCAGTAAACTAGATAAATATAAACCCGAAAAAGAATTAAACCAGTCCGATTTAATTGGTTAAGTATTAAAAGGAATAAAAGAGTTAATCAATTAATATAGACGTTAACTGTTTTTCATGTTTTTGTAACAAACAACATACAACTCAGAACGCGCAACTTTTAAAAATTTGACTTGTAACTTCTTTTATTATTATATAATTTTTACACTTAAACCTGATGTGATATTTTTTGAAACTGAAACCGAACCCTGATAAGTTTTTGTTCGGTTATATCAGTTAGTTCGGTTTAAATCAGCTCAGCCCTTTCATCTGATTGATTTTATACAATACAGGTTGATCTTACCAAGATCCAAAAAAAAACAAAGAAAAAAAAACGTAAAATAGAGTTTAAATATTATGATATTGACTGCTTAGATCTTAATTTCATTCTTTATTTTTAGGCTGGTCCAAGGATTTGCTTAGGCAAGGACTTTGCATATAGGCAAATGAAGATACTGGCAGCAGTCCTCCTCCGGTTCTTTAAATTTAAACTACGCGATGACGCAGGCAATGTGACTTATCGAGTGATGTTTACTCTCCACATAGCTAACGGCCTTCATCTCCTTGCAGTCCCCAGAATTCACTAATTATGTTTACAAATGAATATTTCATGTATATTTCCGCGTTGACATATGTTATGATAGCTTGTAATATTTCATGTACATTTCCGCGTTGACATATGTTATGATAGCGATATCTCAACTCGATGATGCTCTTAATATTTATTAGTTTCGTATGATGGTTGAACATTTCACTCAGCTTATGTAGTTTTGACACACACGGGCGCACCAGCAGAAACTGTTATACAATCAGTATACCAAAACAGAGACCAATATGTTATAAACTCGTCACACAAATTTACAAATCAGATTTTCACTACTTTAGAATTTTGTATTAGTAATTTTGAACAATAACTATGTTGTAATTAATTTACAACAACAAACTATAGTAATAACAACAACAAATTGTTGTATTAAACTATAATGATAAACAAGCGTTATACTACTTCGCAGAAACAGCACAACGTTGAAACGGAAAGATTACAGAACGATGTATAGAAATATACAAGTAAACAGAAATCTAACCGGATGAAGAAGAAAATTTCGTCTGAGACTTGTCGTAACAATTTCCTTAAGACTTTATTCAAAGTCTCCTAAAATACAACAGACGTGATCTGCTCGAGATTGTGAAGTGTATGATCTTCTGTGTGATATGCAGAAGCGCACGGATTGTAGAGATTAAGAAATGAAGAGAAAGAAGAGAAAATTCGGAGTTAGTTACTGATCAGGTTTCATTCTCCTTTTATAGGTCAATTCCCAACGGTTATGTCTGTTGGGAACAACCGCATCTCTTCGTCTGCAACGGTCAAAAAACTGTTGCAATTTGCAACAGTCGCGATTTGCAACAGTCGTGTTTCTTCATTTGCAACGGCAAAAAAACGTCGCGGTTTGCAACAATCGCGTCTCTTCATTTGCAACGCCTATTTCTGTTTGAAAAGCCGTGTCCGATCAGACAACGGGCATTTCCAATCCACTAGTCGCTTCTATTTGAATTTAAACAGTAGAAAACTGTTTACTTCTTTGCACCAAAAATATAACACGGTCCTTATTGAACCTGACCCGGGACGGGACGGGACGGACGGCGCGCGCACGTGTTAGTTCATGGCCATATAAGTTCTTCCCCTCGCATAAAATTACCTGACTCTAAAGACCAATAACGGTTTGAGGAAAGTAGTATATAAGCATTAACATTAACTTATTTTTGACGATTTGGAACAATATCTCGTTCACTATAAAGGGCCTCTTACAGAAATAATTACTTAAAATGTATATTGTTTACCATTTAGTATTCTTTTTTTCCCATTGAAAAACTAGAATTTCTAGCCAAAGGACTCCGAAATTTACATTGTGAACTGTCAGCATTCTGGGAAACATAATTTTGAGAAGCTAGAAATTCGATAAGGTGAAGATTAACATGTTCTCACGTTTTTGTTTTTTCCATAAGGATTTGTTTTTAACCTTGTTGTACGTGTAAAATTTACATCGGAAGTTAGCTAAATAAAAACATGCAATTTAAACTAATAGTAGACCTTCACTTTTGTATTCTCTACGAAAAGCAGGAAGTTTGTTGCACTTGCATTATTTGCTGCTTTCTTTGTTTCATGTGAGCAAGGTCAAGGTGATTCTAATCAAGACAAGTTGCAATTATAATAAAACTAAAGTCCAAAGTTTTAAGTCAAAGACGGTATACAGATCGATATCTTAAGATTTGAATACCATTTGCAGAAAATATAGTACAACACCATGAAATATCAACTACAAATAAAATTCTATTGTTTGCAAAACAAAATAAAGATGAAACAAAAGAAGAAAAATATACTCAAGCATTAAAATCAATTTCAAATTTTTTAATTATTATAATAGATATAAGAATTGACGGTTTCTACCGAGGAAAGAAAAATCCATGCTTCTTTGAATTTTATAGTTTGCAGTTTGAATCCCATTTTAACAAAGTCTGATACTGCAGCATGATGCTGGAGACTCCAGTAACCTAGAATGATTCGTATTTAAAAATGGACGAACGAGCTGTGTGCATTCCATGTTAATATTGTTAGAAGTTATATTTGTTTGGCTCAGTCAACACATTGTTTTACATGTGTTCCTGTTATTAGTGCTAGTAGTTGGTCTTTCCTTGTTTGCCGGGCAAGAAACAAGTAGTGGTTATTTGTCTATTTATTTATCTGTATTTTCTTTGTTTTAAGTACTGTAAGAAATAACAATGTAGTTGTTTTGTGTTTTACCGTTATATCTCTCTTCCTCCTCTCTGTATCAAATCCTAACATGGTATCGGAGCCAGGTGAGAGAGGGCAGAGAGAAATGAGTGACAATAAAACAAAAACAAAAACAAAAATCTCTTTTTCTGTTTTACTTCAAAATTGAATTTCCAGAATAAAACTTCATCCAAATTTCAGCCGCTTACTAAAGAAAACGACGCTGCAAATATTTTGCCCTAAAATCAAAGTTGCACCACCGTCGCCTAGAGATAGAAAGTCACCGCTGAAGATCGATGCCTGAAATCAAATGTCGCCGACATAGGTCGACGCTTGAAGTCGAAGACTGCTGACTGTCTATTGATCGAAATCTGAACTTGAATTGGCTGTGCCTTTGATTGGGATTTTTCACCGCTCCGGTTGCATGGACGAGATCTGAGTCGCACCAATACTTGCCGTGTTACTTATGGTGCTTTGTCGTTTGTTGGTCAGATTTAGGAGGTGGATGGCAGTTCTGGTGGTATGCACTGCGTTGAGAATTGGTGGTCGTGGCAAGGTTGCAGTCGCTAGTTTGTGTATTGCGGTCGTTTCAGGTTGATTTGGAAAGATGCATATATTGATTGGAGATTACTTTTGGTGATTGCTGCAGCGGGATTTGGGTCTTGGTTGTTTGTACGTATGATTGATGAAGCCTTGTGTGGATGATGAGGTTTGTTTGCTATTTGTAGACTGGGTTTGGTTGAGGTAGGAGATGGAGTGGAAGGTGAAGTTTGAGTGTATGAGGTTGGTTTAGACAGTGTATGGAGATGGAGTTGTTTGTCGATGCTTTGGTAAGGTGAAAGATGTTGCTAAAGCTGTTTAGAAAGGGAGATGGAAGCAGAGGCTTGTTTGTGAAGATGTTTGCTGGATTTGTTAGTGGTTGTGTTATGGTCGAAGGTGGAGGTTGCTATGGAGTAGTGGGTCTATGACAGGTTGTTATGAGCAGTGTTGTTGTACAATGTGTATTGGATTAGAGGGAAGTTGAGGTGCTGTGTGTATTTGTGGTGGTGAGGTGGAACAGAATGTTGTGTGGTAGGAGGTTGTTGATGGTCAGTGGGGTGATGTGCAGTTGTTTGTGATGGAAGAGGTGATTGTGGGTGAACTGATTGGAATGGGGGTAGTTTTGAGTATTTGGTGTGATGACAGTTTTGTATGGAAAGTGGAATGTGTATATGGCAGTTTGAAGAGGGGGTTGTGATTGATGTAATGAGGTGTTGAGGGGTGCAGGCTGAAGTGGATGGTGAACTTGTAGTGTAGTAGTTTGATGATGATGGAAGTGTACTGGAATTGAGTTTATGGAGAAGTGATGTAGCTCAGGCCAGGGATGAAGGCATGAGTCGAAAACGACTTAAGACTTATGATGAGTCGTAGGTGATGAGTCGTATATGACTTATGATGAGTCGTAGGTGATGAGTCGAAAACGACTTAAGACTTATGATGAGTCGTAGGTGATGAGTCGTATATGACTTATGATGAGTCGAAAACGACTTAAGACTTATGATGAGTCGTAAGTGATGAGTCGTATATGACTTATGATGAGTCGTAGGTGATGAGTCGAAAACGACTTAAGACTTATGATGAGTCGTAAGTGATGAGTCATATATGACTTATGATGAGTCGTAGGTGATGAGTCGAAAACGACTTAAGACTTATGATGAGTCGTAGGTGATGAGTCATATATGACTTATGATGAGTCGTAGGTGATGAGTCGAAAACGACTTAAGACTTAGGAATTTTTCTGGATATGTGTTGTAGCCTATAAATAGGCAAGTTGTGTCATTTTGTAAGGTTGTTGAATATTGAATAAAATTCTCTTTTGATTGCTTTGTGCTCTCATTCCAAATTGGTAGTCGAGTGTATCTCTTATCTCCACTTACGTCATTCGAGTGCGCTCGAATCATCGTTTGTTGAATCCGATTCACGGTATCTTGTGCGCAAGATCAACGTCGAAGAATCGTAGATCTCTTTCCCGGCATCTTCGGATCAACGAGACAGAGATAGCTAGAATTCGGCATCTTCGGATCAACGAGTTCGGGCAATTCAGTATCAATCAATCCACCGACTACAACTTTCATCGATTTTCATCGTTTTGTGATATCCGCTGCGTCAGTTTGGTATCAGAGCCTGTTTTAGCCAATCATAGCTAAATCGAGTCTTGGAGCCGAGAATTTGAAGTGTTGAAGTTGTGTTCATCGTGTTCATCATATTTTGCAACAAAGTTGGAGTTTTCGATCTATTTCATTTTGGATCCAAGTTCGAAAGGTGTTTGAAACTTGAAGTGTGAATTTGTTGAAGTGTTTGGGAAGTATTCAATCATGCCGCCAAGACGAGTTCAACGTCATCGCAATATTAATGCTTTGTACGGAAGAGAAGAGGCCGATGAAATGGAGCAACGAATCAACGAGAATTTCAATGAGAAGCTTACTGAAGGGATTGGTCGATTAGAGAGGATGATGTTGGAGATGAGTCAAAATCAAAGAAGAGTATCACCTGAATCGAGCCATGGGAGAAGTAGAGCTTCACCACATTCAAATCGAGAGAGAAGTGTCGATAGTGATCATAGAAGCGTGGATCGAGATTGTGATAGAAATATTGAAGATCGAAATCGTGATAGAAATATGAATGATCGTGATCGAAGGAATGTAGATCGTAGGAATGTTGGTGGTAGAAATGGTGGTGGAAGAGATGTTGGTGGTCAGGATCGACATCGATATACATCGGATGGTGAAGAAGAGTATGATGGTGGTAGTGTTCATGGACGAGGACGTGGACGAGGAAGGAATCAATCGGAGTACGATCACAAGTGGGAATCGGGAATGAAAACTGAAATTCCTGAATTCAAAGGTGGTATGCAAGCCGAAGAGTTTTTGGATTGGGTGGCTAATGTTGAAGAAATTTTTGATTTCAAAGAAGTTCCAGAACATCGTAGAGTGAAGTTGGTTGCTACAAGGTTGAGGGGTAGAGCTTTGGCATGGTGGCAGCAAACCAAACTTACACGTGAACGAATGGGGAAGTCAAAAGTTGAATATTGGGAGAAGATGAAGAAATTGATGAAAGCAACGTTCTTACCTTACAATTATCAATCTCTGATGTATCAACGTTTGCAGAACTTGAGGCAGGGCACAAAGACTGTTAATGATTACGCAGATGAGTTTTATCAGCTTATCGCAAGGAATGATATTATGGAAACGGAAGAACAACTGACATCTAGATTCATTGGGGGATTGAGAATGCAGATCCAGGATATGGTAAACATGTTTGATCCAAGATCTGTGGCGGAAGCACATCAGAAAGCGTTGGCTTGGGAGAAACAGGGAAGACGAGGTGGTGGTGTGTTTACCAATTCTAACAATCAAGCGAAGGGTGTTAATGGAAGTTCTAGTGTTTCAAAAGTTGTTGCAAAACCAGTTGTAAAGGAGGTTGAGAAGGCGAAGGTTAACAGCAGTTTCAAATGTTACAATTGTCAGGAGATGGGTCATAAAAGCAACGAATGTCTGAAGCCGAAGAAGAGAACCATGGTGACAGAAGTTGAGGAGGAAGATGAGGAAGAAGCTGAATGCTCTAATTCTTTACCAGTTGAGGAGGAAGACTTACTGTCGGGAGATGACGGGTACGCATTGATGATGAGGAGAAGTTGTTTAACACCGAAGCAAGAGGAGGAAAGTAGTTGGTTGAGGAATAATATCTTTCAATCTACATGCACTATTCTGGGAAGAGTTTGTAAATTTGTTATTGATGCTGGGAGTTGTGATAATATTATCTCTACAGAGGCAGTGAAGAAATTGGAGTTGAAAACCGAGAAACATCCTAAACCGTACAAGTTAGCTTGGTTGAGGAAGGGTGGTGAAGTGAAAGTTGGACGTAGAGCTTGTGTGAAGTTTTCAATTGGGAAGAAATACAAGGATGAGGTTTGGTGTGATGTAGTCGACATGGATGTGTGTCATCTGTTGTTGGGCAGACCATGGCAGTTTGATAGAGCAGTACAACATGATGGTCGTGCTAACAGTTACAGTTTCATGTTTGAGGGTACTAAAATCACTCTGATTCCCAAGAAGCAACAACAGAAAGAGAGTAAGTTGGAGGAGATTGAAGAGTTGAAAACTTTATTATCTCTGAAGGAATTTGTTAAGGAGGTTGAAGAGGAGCCTGAAGTATACCTGTTGATTGGGCGTGAGAGCAGTGAAGAGGTTGAAATTCCAGAAGAAGCGAAGCCAGTTTTGAAAGAATTTGAGGATGTATTTCCAGATGAGTTACCTAAAGAGTTACCGCCGCTGAGAGACATTCAACATCAAATTGATCTTGTTCCGGGAGCAGTATTGCCACATAGACCGCATTACCGAATGAGTCCGAAGGAGCATGAAGAATTAAGGAGGCAGGTGGAAGAATTTCTTGAGCAGGGACGTGTACAGGAAAGTTTGAGTCCATGTGATGTGCCAGCTTTGTTGGTACCGAAGAAAGATGGGACGTGGAGGATGTGCACGGACAGTCGAGCATTGAATAAAATCACTGTACGATACAGATTTCCAATGCCAAGGTTGGATGACTTGCTGGATCAGTTGAGTGGGGCTACTATCTTTTCGAAAATTGATTTGAAAAGCGGATATCATCAAATTCGGATTAGACCTGGAGACGAATGGAAGACAGCCTTCAAGACGAGAGAGGGGTTGTATGAATGGCTGGTGATGCCGTTCGGTCTTTCGAATGCACCGAGTACGTTCATGCGAGTGATGAATCAAATTTTTAGACCTTTCATTGGGAAATTTGTGGTGGTGTACTTTGACGATATTTTGATTTATAGTAGGAGTCTGGAAGAGCATGTTCAACATCTGAAGGAAGTGTTAATTATTTTACGAGAGGAACAATTTTATGCTGCAACAAAGAAATGCGTGTTCATGACGCATAGTGTTTTGTTCTTGGGGTATATTGTTTCGGAGAAGGGCATCCAGGTAGATCAGAATAAAGTTGAAGCAGTCAGGAATTGGCCACAGCCGAAGACAATTACAGAAGTGAGAAGTTTTCATGGGCTAGCGTCATTCTACCGAAGATTCATTCCACACTTCAGTAGCGTGATGGCACCGGTGACTGATTGCATGAAGGGGAAACAATTTTCTTGGACGGAGGAAGCTGGGATTGCTTTTGGGAAGATCAAGAAGTTGCTGACATCTGCATCAATTCTTGTATTACCAGATTTTCAGTTATTGTTTGAACTGCATACTGATGCGTCAAAGGTTGGAATTGGAGGGGTGTTGAGTTAGAATGGGCGTCCTATTGCATATTTCAGCGAGAAGTTGTCAGGAGCAAAGATGAGATACAGTACCTATGATGTGGAATTTTATGCTGTTGTTCAAGCAGTAAAGCACTGGCGACATTACTTATTCCAGAAAGAATTTGTTTTATACACTGATCACGAGGCGTTGAAACATTTACAAGGACAAGACAAGATTTCAGCAAGACATGCATCGTGGATTGCTTATTTGCAGCAGTTTACTTTTGTCGTTAAGCACAAGTCAGGGGTAACCAATCGTGTGGCTGATGCTTTGAGCAGGAGGAGTCATTTGTTGACGACAATGAAAGTTGAAGTGACAGGTTTTGAATTATTGCCAGAATTGATTGAAGAAGATCCTTACTTTGTGAAATTTGTTGAAAAGGTAAAGGAAGGAAGCACTGATGAATTTGTGTTGGTGGATGGTTTTCTGTTTAAAGAAAATCGATTGTGCATCCCAGACTGTAGCTTGAGAATGAAGATTGTTAAAGAATTACATGAAGAAGGCCATGTGGGTAGAGATCGTACGCTACAGTTAATTTCACAATCTTATTTTTGGCCGTCAATGAGGAAAGAGATAGAGAGAATTGTGGAAAGGTGTCATATCTGTTAAGTTTCGAAAGGAACAGCGACGAATGCGGGGTTATATATGCCGTTACCTGTGCCTCCAAACCATGGGTTGATATCAGCATGGATTTCGTGTTGGGATTGCCGAGAACTCAGAGGGGAAATGATTCTATATTTGTTGTGGTGGACAGGTTTTCGAAGATGGCACATTTTATAGCCTGTAAGAAGACAGCGGATGCAGTTCGAGTGGCACAGTTATTCTTTAAAGAAATATATCGTTTACATGGTTTACCCGAATCTATTGTTTCTGACCGAGATACTCGATTTCTGAGTCACTTTTGGTTGAGTCTATGGAAGATGGTGGGAACGAAGTTGAAATTTAGTAGTGCATATCATCCTCAGACGGATGGACAAACTAAAGTTGTGAATAGATCGTTGGGAAATTTGTTGCGATGTCTTGTGCAGGACAATTTGAAGAGTTGGGACTTAAAGTTGTCTCAGGCAGAGTTTGCTCATAATCATGCTGTTAACCGAAGCACTGGTTACAGTCCATTTCAGATTGTTTATTCGAGCTTACCAAAGGGGCCGTTGGATTTGACGGTAGTGCCACAGTCAAAGAAGACAGTTAAGAAAGCTGCTGATTTTGTTGAAGGTTTGACAGAGTGTCATAAAATCGTTCAGGAACGATTGGAGAAAACAAATGAGAAATATAAACGATCTGCAGATTTGAAACGAAGGAGTGTTGAATTTAACGAAGGTGATTTAGTTTATGCAGTGTTGACAAAGGATCGTTTTCCAGTGGGCGCTTATAACAAGTTGAAAGCCAGAAAAATTGGTCCTGTAAAGGTCGTACAACGAATTAACGAAAATGCTTATAAGTTGGAGCTGCCAGAAGATGTGTACACTTCTGATGTGTTCAATGTTAAACATCTCGTACCATATCATGGGGATGAATGAGCTGATGTGGAAGAATTTACAAATTCAAGGTCGAATTTCTCTCAACCTAGGGAGGATGATGTAGCTCAGGCCAGGGATGAAGGCATGAGTCGAAAACGACTTAAGACTTATGATGAGTCGTAGGTGATGAATCGTATATGACTTATGATGAGTCGTAGGTGATGAGTCGAAAACGACTTAAGACTTATGATGAGTCGTAGGTGATGAGTCGTATATGACTTATGATGAGTCGTAGGTGATGAGTCGAAAACGACTTAAGACTTATGATGAGTCGTAGGTGATGAGTCGTAGGTGATGAGTCGTATATGACTTATGATGAGTCGTAGGTGATGAGTCGAAAACGACTTAAGACTTATGATGAGTCGTAGGTGATGAGTCATATATGACTTATGATGAGTCGTAGGTGATGAGTCGAAAACGACTTAAGACTTATGATGAGTCGTAGGTGATGAGTCATATATGACTTATGATGAGTCGTAGGTGATGAGTCGAAAACGACTTAAGACTTAGGAATTTTTCTGGATATGTGTTGTAGCCTATAAATAGGCAAGTTGTGTCATTTTGTAAGGTTGTTGAATATTGAATAAAATTCTCTTTTGATTGCTTTGTGCTCTCATTCCAAATTGGTAGTCGAGTGTATCTCCTATCTCCACTTACGTCATTCGAGTGCGCTCGAATCATCATTTGTTGAAGCCGATTCACGGTATCTTGTGCGCAAGATCAACGTCAAAGAATCGTAGATCTCTTTCCCGGCATCTTCGGATCAACGAGACAGAGATAGCTAGAATTCAGCATCTTCGGATCAACGAGTTCGGGCAATTCAGTATCAATCAATCCACCGACTACAACTTTCATCGATTTTCATCGTTTTGTGATATCCGCTGCGTCAAGAAGTGATGCTTGCAAGAGTGTAGTATGTTGATGGCAGTCGGTTTAGTTGTGATTGAGTTTTTTTTATCATGGGTTTGTTTTGTCAGATTGAGGGTGGATGGAGTGTTGCTGTAAGTGTGGTTCCGGTTGATGTGCTGATGGCTTTCGACAGGGAGCTTGGTTATGAACTATGTGTTGTCGAAGCGGAAGGGAGATGCAGCAGTTTGAAGTAGATAATGGGTTTGCAGCGGAGAGACTGAAGAAGGAGTTTTGTGGTGAACGTTGTTGATGGAGGTTGGAGTTGTTGAAAGTCAGATTCAGGTAAAACAGTTTGGCAAATTACAGTAGGGTGTTGTTGCGGAGGTGATAGTTGTGGATTAGTGAGGAGTTTGGAATAAGGAAGTGTTGTAGAGTTGTTCGTTTGGTTTTTTGCTGGTCCTAAGAAGGATCAGGTAAGGAGATGCGATTGGGTTTCAATTTGTATTTTAGGCAAGTACTGGTTGTTTTGAAATGGAGTTCTGTGTTGTGTTTGTGAGCAACAAGTTGTAGTTTTGTAGTTTTGGAGGAGTGTAGAATGTTTGGTTTGAAGCATGTCAGTTGGGGAGAATGCTTTTGGCATTGATGATGCAAGATGGTAACAGGAGAAGAATGAGAGGTGCAACACAGTTTGTTTGGTTATTGTAGTAGGGTTGCACTACAGAATTGTGGATGATTGCGAGTAGTTGAATTTATATTTCTTGGTAGTGGATATGAAGATGAAGACGACGAATGGTAGACCGTCGGTTATGGGATTGGACATTTGTGGAGTGCTCAAGAGAAAACTGTTTGAAGAGCATGCCTACATGTGAAGTAGGCTAAATGAGGAAGGCTTGGTTTTATGTCATCCAACAAGTAAGGAAGAACTGCGGTTCTCACTTGTTGGGGATGACAAATACAAGGGACGATCCGAATGGAGAGGTCGGTAAATTCCTAAGAGGAAACCAAGAGTATTTGTTGATGGTTAAAGTACCAATCAACGTGAAACAGTTGAGTATGTCCAACCAGCTAGAGATGAAAGTTGGGATCAAGTTCGTCTATGCACGACGATGAAGAAATTGAGTAGCGCAGTTCATTGCTTTGTAAACTGGATGTTAGCACATCTAGTTTAAGAGAGGGTGTTAAAAGTTATATTTGTTTGGCTCAGTCAACACATTGTTTTACATGTGTTCCTATTATTAGTGCTAGTAGTTGGTCTTTCCTTGTTTGCAGGGCAAGAAACAATCCCTCCTCTCTGTATCAAATCTTAACATATATATATATATATATATATATATATATATATATATATATATATATATACATACACACACACACACACACATGTACATACATATATATACATATACATACATATATGTGTGTGTCTGTCTCCACTGGTATTGTTAGGTGGCATTATTAGAAAGCAAAATGCATACTCAGTGTTTCTCTTTGGTACTACTTGAAAGATGGGATTAAAAGTTAACTTGCAATAAAAATGAAAATTATACAAGCAAGAAGGTCAAAGGAGAAATGGAGTTCCAAAACAAGGTAAACACCGCACAAAATTTGTGACTTGCATAATCTAACATACATATGCGACAACAGCCTATACCATAATTTGAGAGAACCACTTGGTCATAAATCAAGGAAATAATATGCCAAACATAGAGCAAATTCAAATTAAAATACATTCTCAACATATAGTGTCAGGGAAGACCATCTAAGAAGAGCTTAATTCTGCACAGAAGTAGGAAGTTTGACACCAAGTCTCGAAGTCCAGTTTCTACGGCTTCTGTAAGCTTCAACAGCATCTACTCGAGCTCTTTCTTTTGAAGCATCCATAACACCCTTTGGTAACTGAAAGACGGACATTGGTATCATCAACAACATTCCATTCGGAAATGATAAAACATCAGACCAACAATCATATAAAAAGGTAAACAAAAACAATATAAACCTTGGGAAAAGTTAACTTGGGTGGAGCCAGAACAACTTCACCGAATTGTATTTTTTCCTGTCCTGGAAATTCATGACCTTCTTCAGACTTCTCTTTCTTCTGTTTTTTTACCTTCTTCTTCTCAAGAAACCTAGAGAATAAAGACACAAATGAGTTGTGCAAATATATGTGAATCCTAATCATAAACAAGTTGTGCCGAAATATGTTGGTTAACTTGGAAAAAAAATCCATGGAGTGAGGATTCTACGTGATTAAGGGTGGTTTAACAAATATCAACTGTATTGTTAATAAAACAGTTTGTGTTTCAAAATTTCTTGTGTGTGCGTGCGCTTTGTCTTGTTGATATGCTATTTTGCAACAACTACCATGGTAAGCATAGAATTGAATGAATGATCGAGTAACCTATAAGCAATTTAACCTTACAAGCTACAGCGTACTGTAAGGATGAGTTGTTCCTAAATCGAGTTGTCACAAGTGGTATCAAAGTCTATCATCGCCATAAAATTTGAATGCCAAAAAAGGCGACCTATTTGCTAGATCAGAATATGTTGATATTATGTATACTGATGATATCAATCTATTGAATATTGATAGAAGACTTGAGATGAATAAAGAGTAAAGGACTATCATTGAATCGGTATCAGTAGAATAAGTTGACGTGTCAAACTTCTAGGAATAATGGTATGTAAAGTCTTGCATCTACATAACCTATTAGGCTTAACACCCTTCAATGAGATGTTCAAACCTGATTGGATTTCTACATTAATGAATTTCACTTATGGTGTGATGATGATATGATTGCATAAACTAAGTTGGTCAAATCAAATATCTACGTTGTAACAAAAATGGTTATTTTGATTTCCCAAACTACTTATATTGGGATGTCAATTGAGCTCGAATATTTTCTCCAAATTTAAGGTCATGCTATTTTGATTTTATATGTCTTCAGCAAATAAGTGCAGGTATCACTTTACAAGATTCAATAAGGGTTCACATTCACTTTGAAGAACTACTGAAAACACAAAATTTTGGTTTCCCACAGCAAAAAAGATTGGAAACAACATTCTGAATCCGTAGTTTTAAAGGTTACTGTCGAAGTGTGAAGCGCGCTTATCTAGCCATCTTCACCATCCCACTTCTTGATTTTTGGCGTTTATTTTGGCTCTACAATTAAGCCATTACCATTGCAAAGAGCTTTTTTGAAGCGCTAATAATGATGAGGACTCATTTTAGACAATGTTTGTGCATTCATTGCTATTGGTCTATGAACTTATTTATCGTTTCAAAGTTTATTTTCATGTTACTGGTAACCATAGAGGCTTCATATATTACCAGATTCACCAGCACACACTTCGCACACGCAAGGTAAAATAACTAATACATTAGGTGTTTCTTATGCACAACATAAAATGACTAATACAAATGGCAGATGCTTCGCGCATAGAAGACAAATTAAATAGGATAAACGATCCGTTCTTTGCCCATGTGAGACATAACTACAATTGTTATAAAAGGCACCCAATCCATGGGTGAAAAATAAAAGGTTCTAATTTGAAAATCAAAGGCTTAAATGTTAACTATTCACATCATAACAACAATCTATATGTAACGCATGTAGAGAAGTTTAATATATAAACATACTATAGTGGTTCGCTACATATTAAATATGTTGTAGTAATTTTTTTTCCCAATATTGACATCAACGTCAATAACTAAAAGATTAACATAAAGATCATATAGATCGAATTGAAAACTTTATCTACAAATATTTTGACATAACGCGCAATATTAACTAATTAGAGTATTTAAATTAACGATGTTATTCATTTTATTAGACTTAGCTTTATAGTTTGTCACCGTTGATTAACTTTATAGGAAAAACTAATATAATTTTAAATGGAAGTTGTATACAAATGAGATTGAAAACCATGTCAATGTTTTTTTTATCAAATTGTGAGTGATTTGGCTTGTGTGTGTATATGAAAAAAATACCTTTGAACAAAATAACTATTAAATCAAAATCATCGAACTTTTGCATGTATTATTAATTATTCCTCATTTAATAAAAAAAAGAGGTAAAAGTATATAGTTAGAAATGATTTCAAACTAATAAATTCAAGATATCAACTACAGCAACATAATCTTATTTTACGTACTATTTTTTTCAAAATAGCTTGCAAGCATAAGAAAAAAATTGATGTCAGACAAAATACCACCTGAATAAAAGAAATTTATATATGATTTTATGAAATTATCTTTTGAATCGAATATTAAAAAAAAATTACAAAGTTAAAATCATATAGATATTAAAATTGAAGCGCATTCAACATAAATCTGAAATAAATGAAAAGTTGATAATAATTTATTGATGCTGAGAGTATTAAATACATCATAAAAACGATAAATATATTAAAGGGGATTTTAGGCTCAAGGAAAAAGTTGTAGAAAAATTTAGTTTTAGGGACAAGAAGTTTGCTTTTTAGGCTGAAGGACACTTTTTAGTGTAAATCACAGAATGATAGTTGTAACTATCATTTTGTGTTTACACTAAAAAATGTCCTTCAGACTAAAAAAACAAATTTACTGTACCTGAGACTAAATTTTTTCGCAACTTCTTCTATGTGTCTATTTTCCTGTATATTAAATATGTATAAAAATCATAAACGCAACTCGCACTTATGAGTTATGACCTTGATATTATTACAAACTTTCCAATTAAAAATGTAGATTATTTTTTGGTATGGTAGGAATTCGAACTTGCGAGATCATGCATACATAAGTGTATTTTTGAAAATTCACGATCAGACAAAAGAATTGTGAACCTATTCCAGCTATTAATAAGATTTTCTGTGTTGGTCAAATGCTTTTTGGACATTTTTGGATATGAATAGTCACTATATTGTTTAATTATTATTTTTATGTTTCACTGAGCAAGTGTATATTTTTAATTTTTTTTACAAGGTTAATGATGCGAATGTGACAATTCTTTTTAGTAAATGTGATATTTCTTTTTAATCAATGTGATACTTCTTTTTGATACTTACTATAGAACAATTGATGGTTCTATCAATCTTATTGAAGTAACGAACAAGTGATATCCAATCAAAATCAATCATATTTTATACAATTTGTAATTGGATTTTTAGTTATTTGACTCGGGATCTTATTAATATCCAATTATGGAGCGAGCGTCTATCTTTGGCTAGGCTCGGCTTGCCTAGGTTAAAGAACGTAGTTTTGAACAATACCGTCTGCTTTTGATCAAGTACAAGGTGTGCAAAATAATGTCACATTGGGCAGAAAGGCTTTGCTCCTAGGATGTAACTTTAAGGGAATAATAAGAACTCCCAACAAAAACCATAGTAAGATGCATAAAATGTATAGAAGCACTTACTCTTTCTTACGCTCTTTTCTCTTAGATGCCCTAGCAGCCGCATCTTTATCTAAGAGTTGAAGACTAAGGTCCTCGGCAACACTTCTTTTTCGTTTCTTCTTCTTCTTATCTTTTGAATTCGCATCCAGCTCAACAACTTCACCTTCCGAATTTAACTCTTTTTTGGGATCATCTTTCTTTTCCAAATTTTTAGTCCCGGTAGGGTTTGATTTCTGTAAATCAATCAGCACGTAATTTGGAGCTCCAAACAGAAAAAAATAGGTGCAACAGTAAACCTACACGCATACCTTATTGACTTCGGTGTTCTCACTTTTCCCCTTGTTATTCTTATTGTCTAACATGGAGGGGTTGCTCATATACTGCATGAGTTTGCGGAGTTTGGAAGGAATAACATCGACTTCTTTCGACTTAACAGGAGGAGGTAGTCGACTGTCGCCGCCGTGTGCCGACAAGTAATTTTTCACCCGCCGCCGCTGACCTTTTCCGCCCATTGAGTTTAATTTTTATATTTTCTTTCGTCGGATTTTGATTTTCTAACTAGAAAGGGCTGATGTTGGCCACGATGTTAAACCTTGGTAGAACAAAGCCCCCACCGGCTAATGTGAAACAAGCCCGCTTCACCGATTACTATTTGCACCGACCTTGCACCCACCGATGACTATTTGCACCCACCGATGAGCACCCATTGTGTATTTCTTGTAAACAATGTTGCAAGTACAACTTACACTGAAAGTGTGCTAGCAAGATTTTAAAGATTTTCTTTTAATGGCACAATTTCTGTAAATTAGCGGTGGATAATATCTTTATTAATAGTTGGCTTGCAAGCGCAATCTTTTGGTCCGGCCGTGAAATTCTAAAATTACACTTTTATTCCATGTAATATTATCGCCAACTGCATACTATGGTGAGTAGCGTTAAAAAACTCAACATTTTATTATATGTTAGATTCAAAACAGGTTGAAATACAGAAGAAATAAACTATTACTATAATTTATTGTTCCTAAGTTTAAGTGAAAGCATGATATATTGTTCCTAAGTTTAAGTGAAAGCATGATATTTGTCTAGTATCAACGTCAACTTACAAAAACGTCTCTCTATAGATATTAATATGTTAATATCATTTAAAAGTATGATCTAGCAAATATTTTTTTTTTCCAAATTCATAACGCTCTTTTACATATATTACCAAACATTATATCGCTTAAAAATATGATCTAACAAATAAACTTTCTATGTATTTTTTCTTTTTATTAATTGATGGCGGAAAAAAAATTCAAACTAATAAAAAAAATTAAACGATACAACCTAGAAATAAAAATTCAAACTAACAAAAAAAATTAAACGATGCAACTTAGAAATAAACACTACAACAAAAATACCATATTACAACGCCCTTTTTACAATGGGCATTATTTGCCCGTTGTAATAGAAGGCTATTACAACGGTCCATTCAAGACCGTTGTAATAGATGCCCTATACAATACCTTTTTACAACGGGCATTTGCTGCCCGTTGTAATAGAAGACTATTACAACGGTCCATTCAGGACCGTTGTAATAGATGCTCTATACAATACCTTTTTACAACGGGCATTTGCTGCCCGTTGTAATAGAAGGCTATTACAACGGTCCATTCAGGACCGTTGTAATAGATGCCCGTGGTAATTTTGGATGCTTTTGTCTTCGTACCCAAATAAACTGACTACACATGATTCCAACGTAAAATCATAGCTGTTATCCAGCAAATTAGTCATCATCCTTGAAGAAGAAATTAAAGATTTACTTCCTGATTTTCTTGCATTTATTACCTCAAATAATTAATAAAAACCAACCATATCTCCACCATAAATACCAATTCATTACCCATCAAAGACGGATTTAATGCCCAATAAATACCATGATAACCTGCTTATTTATTACTAATTAATGCCAACCATTTCCATATCAAATATTCCTTAATTCCTTTCATCCTTACCTTAAATAAGAAGATTATGGTGCAATTAATATCAACCTAGTCAGAGTCACTACAATTCCACACCATCCCTGGGTCAAGGCTTACAGCTATAAATACACCTAACATTGCTAAAGAAAAGGGGGACTGAAATAGAAAATGTGACTTCTCCTCTCCTCCTCAAAATCTCTTGTAATATGAAACTACAAGTGATAAATAAATTATAAAGTGGATGTAGGCCATAGATTTCGCCGAACCATTATAAAGATTTTGTGTCTCTTTTATCTTTTCTTCTTTTTATCTGCTTAATTTTGTGATCTGTGATTGTGAACTGGTGCTTTCATGGACAATTGGGTGTTTGTGACCATTTTTGGCGCAAACATTTTGGCGCTTTCACTGAGAAGAACAAGGGAATCTCAGATCTGAAGCTTATTCTATGTTAGAAAGAAGATCCAACTCCAGATCTGAAAGAAAAAATTTAGATCCAGAAAACATGTTCCTAGATCTAGCTTTTAGAAGACGAAGAAGCCTCATACAAGGAAAAGCGCTATGGAAGGAACTCAGCAAGGGGGTAGCCAAGAGGCGTCCTCTCATTCAAACTTTCCTTCTACCATGAAGCAAATAGCTGGGGGCAACCACCAAGGACCAGAAACAAGGAGCATGCAAAGCCCCACACTCAGATAAGTACCGGACTCTAGGGTCTGCTAATCAAATAGAAATTATCATCATCTGAACTGAACTAAAAAAAATGAGATCTAGAATTTAGATTCCTTTCTGCATTTGAATTGTGCATCATCAAAAAATGCTTTAAAGGTTAGCATTTGGGAAGCGATTTACTAATGTAAGCGATCTCGAATGTAAGCGGTCCAATGCTCTGATTCCTTCCCAAGTGCGACACCTCATAAAAAAATGATTTCTTGCATAAAACTAGTTTTAAAGGTTAGTGCTTAGAGAACGACTTACACATGTGATGAGCGATCCCGAACGGTCCACAGCCATGCTCTGATTCGTTCCTAAGGGCGACACCTTTCAAAAATCTTTACAACATCGTTCTTGCTTTCAATCAAAGGTTATAGAAGCGACCTGAGAACTGCTCTCTAAAGTATCTCTTGAATATGAATGCTCTCGAATAGGAATGATTAACTCTATCTCCTTGTGCAGGAATGGTCCGACACTTAACATCTGTCAAACATCCAAAGAGATGAGAATTTGATGCCGACAAATTTGCTTTCACCAACACAAGTTCTTGAGCGAAGCATACCTCATTGCCAACAAGGCATACTTCGGGGGGCAAATGTTATCCAGCAAATTAGTCATCATCCTTGAAGAAGAAATTAAAGATTTACTTCCTGATTTTCTTGCATTTATTACCTCAAATAATTAATAAAAACCAACCATATCTCCACCATAAATACCAATTCATTACCCATCAAAGACGGATTTAATGCCCAATAAATACCATGATAACCTGCTTATTTATTACTAATTAATGCCAACCATTTCCATATCAAATATTCCTTAATTCCTTTCATCCTTACCTTAAATAAGAAGATTATGGTGCAATTAATATCAACCTAGTCAGAGTCACTACAATTCCACACCATCCCTGGGTCAAGGCTTACAGCTATAAATACACCTAACATTGCTAAAGAAAAGGGGGACTGAAATAGAAAATGTGACTTCTCCTCTCCTCCTCAAAATCTCTTGTAATATGAAACTACAAGTGATAAATAAATTATAAAGTGGATGTAGGCCATAGATTTCGCCGAACCATTATAAAAATTTTGTGTCTCTTTTATCTTTTCTTCTTTTTATCTGCTTAATTTTGTGATCTGTGATTGTGAACTGGTGCTTTCATGGACAATTGGGTGTTTGTGACCATTTTTGGCGCAAACAATAGCTAAATATTTATGAATTTTTTTTAATATGTTAAGCATATATAATTTGTAAAAAAATAAATTTATCCGCGAAGGGTATACTATTGTCAGGCGCGAAGCGCGTGCCATAACACTCGTCATTAATAATCTAAGAACTGACAATGCTTACAAATCTTTTACAAAAAATCGCAAATGTTAATAAGAAAAAAAATACATCTATTTTGTTAATAATAAGATCGATCTACTCAATTGCTAATAAGTCAATCAAGTTGATGCTAACACTTTTGAATAATGTGCTTCAAAGAATGTATCGAGTCATATGTATTTTCATCAAAAACAAATACTCTCTTCCAAAAAAATCAAATAGTTAAATAATGTTTACAAAAATTTTCAATTTTCAGAAAATATTGTTCTAAAGATGCTAGGATTGATGAATACTTATACAAAATTAATTTCAAATTTTCTTTTCGAGAAAATAAATTGATGGAAATAGTTGCGCAATGACGTCATACCGAAAGACACTGAACCTCATCGTGTTGTTTTACTGTCAAACAAAAATTAATTGATGGATTTGAATTTCATGGTCATATTTGATTGTTGCATTAATTGTTGAAGAAAAAAAATCTGATTGTGGCATTAATAATAGCAAAATTTTAATAGTTTGTAACTAAATTAAAATGGTATTAATAAGAAAAAATTAAGATGTGTTATAAATAAATAAGAGTAGAAGACATTAAAAGGAGAAGACATTTTTATTCATATGGATCTCTAATACAATACAAATGAACTCTATTTATAGATTATATGGAATGAAGATTATAATAATGTCCTTTAACATTTAGCATATTCATCCTTATTACTTGGATGTATTACAACACTCCTCCTTGAATATGCGTATGTAAAAACGATAAGAATAATTGTCTCATTAAAAACTTATATTACCAGTGGGAAAAAACAAAACTAAGGGAAAGAGTGCAACTTTATTTCATCCGTAGATAACATGTTTTATGATGTTATTATGAGGGTTGATACTTCCGGATCAAGATAATGCCTCATTAAAACCTTACTAACAAAAACCCAATGAGAAAAATATTATTGAAGAAAAAGGAGTATATTATAGCACACTTCTGGATGCTCCCCGTGATTTATAACGCATTATTCAATCAGTCTGTTGATGCAACCGACACATATCAATTTTATATATCTTCTTCTGAAACGTTAATTTGGGAAGTGCTTTTGTGAATAGATCTACCGGGTTTTCTTGGGAATGGATTTGTTTCACCTTTATTATATTATCCATTTGTAATTCATGTGTGAAGAAAAATTTAGGTGAAATGTGCTTCGTCCTATCACCCTTGATGTAGCCTGCTTGGATCTGAGCTATGCAAGCTGCATTGTCTTCATAAATAATAGTTGATTCTTTGTAGCTGAGGGGAGTTGACATGCCTTTCGAATATATTCAATGGATGATCTTAGCCAAATACGTTCTCGACTTGCTTCATGTAGTTCTAGTATTTCAAAATGATTGGATGATGTTGCTACCAGCGTTTGCTTCGTAGATCACCATGAAATAACTGCATTACTGTTACTAAATACATACCCAGTTTGTGATCTTTCTTTATGTGGATCAGAAAGATAAACTGCATCAGCATAACCAACTAGATTCAAATTATTGCCTATGTTAGAATAAAACAAACCTAGATTTATCGTTCCACGAAAATATCTCAAGATATGTTTTATACCATTCTAGTGTCTTTTCATTGGTGCAGAACTATACCCTGCTAGAAGATTTATAGAGAATGCAATATCTGGTCTCGTGCATTGGGTTAAATATAATATGCACCAATGGCACTGAGGTATGGTATTTCTGGACCAAACAAATTTTCATCATCTTCTTTTTGGGCGGTAAGGGTCCTTTTTACTATCCAAAGATCTGACAACCATAAGCATGCTAAGTGGATATGCTTTATCAATTTGAAAATGCTTCAAGATTTTCTCGATGTAATTTGACTGATGGATCAATATGCCATTAGTATTATGGTCGATTTATAGGACAAGACAGTATTAGTTTTTCCAAGCTCTTTCATTTCAAATTCTTTCTTCAAATAATTTATTTTTTCATCAATCTCTTCTAGAGTCATAATCAAATTTATATCATCAACATAAACTGTTAAAATAGCAAATCCCATTACCGTTTTTTTGTAAAGACATATGGACAAATAAGATTATTTTTAAATTCGGAATTTACGAAATATTCACTAAGACGGCTACACCATATTCTTCTGGATTGTTTCAAATCATATAGTGATCGTCTTAGTTTTAATGAGTACGTTGATTTTGATTTTGCTTCAGGCAACTTATATCCATTTAGGATTTTCATGTAAATATCGATATCTAATTCACCGTAAAGGTATGCTATTACAACATTAGTTAATCTTGTATCAAGTTTTCATAAACTATAAGGCTTATTAAATATTGAAATATTATAACATCCATAACAGAAGAGCATGTTTCTTTTAAAGTCAAAACCTGGTCTCTGCAAGAAACCTTGTGCGACAAGTCATACCTTGTATCTCACGATTTCATTCATATCATTTCATTTTCTAAGAATACCCATTTATAGCCTATTGGTTTAACTTTTTCTGTTGTTTTCTCTATCGGTTCAAACACACCATGTTTTTCGAGTGAATCTAGTTCAACTTGGATATCATCTTTCCATTTTGGTCAATCATGTCTTTTCTGACATTCATTTGTGCCAATTGGTTTGGTATCATCATTCTCATTATAGTCATAACTTCTAGTTATTTCAGTAGCTACTGTAAATGAGAATACGTCATCAACTATTATTTTACTTCAGTCTCATATTTCTCCATAGTTCGTATAAAATATTAAGATCTTATTATTATTAGGCATCATCTTATTTTTGGAAGCTTCTATTATTTCTTCTAGGATAATAGTTCCTTTGACAATTTTAGGAGAATTGGAATTTTCATTTAAATGATCTTTTGGAACATTATAACTTTTTCGGGAGGTTTATCAATTGATGATTTTTCGTCAAATTTCTTTTTTTTAGGCGCCAAATCTTTTGCACCAATGGGTCTTCCATGCTTTTGTCTTATTGTAGATTCATTTGCTGGTATATTCAACTCCGTTCCTTCTGGGATTTTAATTCTAGCTGGTGCGTTTACTGTTGGAATATGATATTTAGTTATTTTTGCAGCATCACTAAATGCATCTTGCATTTGATTTGCAATATTCTGAAGATGCAAAATTCTTTTTACCTCATATTGACATTATTTGATAGGCAGATCCAAATGAGACATCGATGAATTATTCCGTAATATTTCACGACGTTCTACATGGATGGTCTTTTCTCCCCCTAACGGCGGGAAAATTGTCTCCTCAATTTTACAGTTTGAAAATCTTGTAGTGAAAACATTATTTGTAGGGTAAATCAAATCCAACATAAATTCCCAAGCTACGTTGAGAACCCATTTTAGTACGAAGTGAGGGGCTAATGGGTACAAGCACATGGCAACCAAATTTTTGTAAGTGTGAAATATTTTGTTGATATCCGGTTTAAAGATGTGATGGTGAAAGTTGATGATATGTTGTTGGTCTAATTTTAACAAATTTTGATGCATGAAAAATTGCATATGTCCAAGCTGAAACAGGTAGCTTTGATTGCATAAGCAACAGTCTTGAAATAAGTTGCAAATGCTTAAATAATGATTCTGCTATACCATTTTGAGTGTGAACATGAGCTACTGAATGTTCAACTATAATTTCTAATGATAGACAATAATCATCAAATACTTGAGAAGTAAATTCTCCTACGTTATCTGATCGAATTGGTTTAATTTGATAATTAGGGAAGTGTGCTCTCAATTTGATTATTTGAGCAAGTAATTTGGCAAATACCATATTCCTTGTAGAAAGCAAACATACATGTGACCAACGAGTTGATGCATCAATTAATACCTCAAAATATATAAATGGTCCACATTCAGAGTGGATTAGACCATATATATCACCTAGAATTCTTTATAGAATGTTGGAGATTCAGAATTGATTTTACTATACGAAGGTCCAATGGTTAATTTATATTGTGCATATAGGGCACATAAGTAATCACTTGGTAAATTTAATTGGGTTAATATATCTTGCCAATATGAGTTTATAGGGATTTTACACATCATAGTTGATCTAGGATAACCCAAGCGATCATGCCAAAGAATCAGTGTCTTTGTATTTGTGAGCTTCTGGCTCATGTTTATAGAGTGAGATTCAAATATGCCAATTTCATGAAATATAATCCAGTTGAAATTTTACCAAATTTTTCTAAATTAAGCTTTTGGCTTTTAATTCTAAAAATAACACAATGATATTCTTTGTTGTTTTCATTTAATATGGTAACCATTTATTCTTATATCCTTAAACCTTAGCAGCTTTCTTTTAGAATTGCTCGAGTATAATGCATTTTGAATGAAGAGATACGTATCATTTGGTAATATTATATCGGCTCTTATGGACCTTTCAACTATATTAGCAGATCCAGCTATCGTGGAAACTTTAGCTAAAATATTTTCAGATAATTTAGAAAAAACTTCTAATTTTTTTTAAAATCGTATGAGTGGTTGCACTATCTGGTAGGCATATATCATCACTCAAATATTGATGATCCATACCTTAAGAATTAAAGACAATATAGTTAGTCAATTATTAAAATAATCTGTGAACATAAATAAGTGCTAATACTTTCTAAAAAGGATTTCAAAACAAACTACTGATTAAAATTAACATCCACCATGACACATTATTTCAGCTAGTTCTTAAAAAAAACAGACATCGACTTCAAACTAACTTATTAATACAAGGAAATTAAAAAAACGGAAACCACACAACAAGCTTCCGGCTACTTCTAGTTGATCAACTTAGTTATATCATTGATCATTGCACTCAGATTTTAATCATTAATGAAATTTCCATCATCGTCTTCGAAGAAATCATCTAACTTCAAGTTAGTGTTATCAGACAATCATTCAGAATTACTTGCCTCAATATTCTTCGAACGTTGGTATCTTCAACTATTTTCTTTGATGATCTGTATGTACATGATCAGTGACCAGAGCGTCCACATCTATAACGAACTTCATCGTAATGCTTTTTATTTCTGAAGCTGAATAACTGTTCTTTTTGAGCTCGTTTTTCTTTTGTTTCTTTTTAAAGTTGGTAGTTTATTACCTCTAAAACCAATATAATCACCTTTGTTAGATTTATATCCATGTCCATGACCACGTCTTCTACCTCGACCTCGACCTCTTTCGGAGTAGGCAAAATTAGCATTATCTTCTGGTAATGCAGCAGAATCAGTTGGCCTTGAAGAGTAATAAGCAATTCATTATTTTGCTCAAATATATATATATATATATATATATATATTCTATTAGTTTAGAATATTTTGTAAAATGACGCTCTCGATATTGCTGCTGTGGGAGTATGTTCGAGGCATGAAACATTGAAAATGCTTTTTCAAGTATTTGTGCATCATCTACCTTTTCTCCACACAACTTCAGTTTAGAAGTAATTCCAAACATATCAGAATTGTATTTCTCACAGATTTAAAGTCTTGAAACCTCAGGTTCTACCACTCTTGCCTAGCGTTTGGAAGTATGACTGTCTTCTAGTGGTCATAACGCTCATTTAGGGAGTTTCATAAGTGGAGATGATCTTTTTCAGTTATTTTAAGATCGTCGTGGATATGATGTCTTAAAAATATAAGTCTTTGGTTTATCCTATTGGGACATATTATTACCATTTTAATGGCATTTTCTAAGCAAGAAATGAGTCACAGGTCCCTGTTTTTGTTGTTGTTATACAAAAAGTCCATGTAGAAATGAATTTGTAAATTTGGTCCCTATTTTTCAAAAATAAAAAAACGCAAAATGTCTTGCACTTTTCTGACAGAAAATGCAAGATAACTTGCATTTTTTTAATTTTGAAATAATTTTCGAAATTTTCGAAAATTTTGAAAATTTCGAAAAGCGCAAGTTAACTTGCACTTTTTATCAAGAAAGTGCAATCTAGTTTGCGCTTTCTAATTTTGAAATATTTTTTGAGAATTTTAAAAATTTTGAAATTTTTGAAAAGCGCAAGATAACTTGCGTTTTCTAATTTTGAAACTTTTTTTGAAAATTTTAAAAATTTTGAAATTTTTGAAAAGCGCAAGTTATCTTGCGCTTTCTAATTTTGAAACTTTTTTTGAAAAGCAAGGTAACTTGCGCTTTCTATGAGGAAAACGCAAGCTAGTTTGCGCTTTCTGATTTTGAAAATTTTAAAATTTTAAAAAGCGCAAGCTAACTTGCGTTTTCTTATTTAGAAAAAACAGGGACTTAATTTACATATTTATTTCTACAGGGACTTCTCTTGTAACACCATCGAAAATAGAGACCTTTCGTGCAAAGACCCTCTTCTAAGCATTAAGATTATAAATGGATCTCAACATCCAATATCCATGACAAACAGTTGTCTTCAGATATGTCCAAAGTCTTGAATTCAAGTTTAACAATATTTGCTATGAATTCTTTTTATTTCCAAGAAGATGAGAAAAAAAATTATTGTAAATAATATTTTAAAAATATGAAAATATTTACAGCAAATTGCTATTGTACTAATCCATAAGTGAGAACAATTGACAGGGGTAAACTCAACAAGAAGAACAATAAATGAACCAAGGGGTTGGAAATATAAACGACATTAAAAAATATATTTGTAGTATTAGAAATTCACTTAGAAATTCAAATCAAGAGAGGGTATGAAAATGTGAACATAAACAGTTATGTAACAAAACTAAGGACAAGATAAAGACGTGCTTTAATTATAAAAAAATATTTTCATATTATGACAAAGACATCCTATCAACTTACTTGTAAAAATGGTATCATAATGAAATGTTGCAGCTACCCAAAATTATTTAATATCATATCACTTGAAAAATTATACTTAAATAACTTACTGAATATGTACTTGAGCATCACAAAAGAAAATCACTGAATGTGTACTTATCGAGTTGTGTGCTTGAGCATCACAAAATAAATCACAGTATAAATAACTTAAAGTTAAAATAATAAATAAAACATTCGTAGGGTATTAAGGGCAAGCATGATATAACATAAAGTTGCCAGAGTATATAAAGGGTATTGACGGCTTGGATGATTAAAAAAATGTTATATTAATGATGCATATAATATGTTAATGTGGTAGAACATCAGTTTATAACCAGGTTTAGACAACACAGGGATTGCAAATGGCCTAAAGTACATTACGGATAGTAGGTACAGGGTAAAATTCATTTCTTTGATGTGAAATAATGGATAGAACAATATTTATGCATGGAGTAATAACTGGCACCTAAGGTCTAGATGATAGTTGCAACAAATATATCTAAGAATAAATTGTAACTTGTTTGTTGTTGAATAAATAAAATCGGTAGAGTTTAATTTAGAGAAATAATAGCAAAATAATATAGCACAATACTATAGTTTTACAGAGATCCAAGCTAAAAGGTAAAACAATAATTTAAATAGAGAGATGTTCTATACTTCATTTACCTCGTTTTTACAAAAACAAAAGGATAATAATAAGAAGTGAGCGGTACAAAATTGGATCAGTAAAAGCTAGCATATATAGCTGACGTAGACAAAAGAGTATTAAATATGTAGCTAGAGAATAGGTACTAATGTAGAATATGTAGCACAAGATTTTTATTTTTGTAAAGTTAGAGGAATGGGTAAGCTGGGCTCCACGTTCAAATAAGCAAAAGAAGGATTGGATCATACCTATAGTGAAAGGTAAAATAAAAGTAGAAATGTGTGGAGCATTGTGCTAATAACATGTGATAAATAAATTAGAGTAGAAGCCTTTAGAGAGAGATGACATTTTTAGTCATGCGGATCTCTAATACAATACAAATGAGCTCTATTTATAAACTCTATATGGAATGAAGTTTACAATAATGTCCTTTAACATTTAGCATGTTTACCCTTATTACTTGTAAATACTACAACAAGATGCCCATAATACCATATTATTAAAAAGGGCAAACACCATACTATTATAAAGGGCAAACAACATTTGTGAAAGTCTACAGGGTGGATCATGTAGTGTATATGCAAGTATATGTGACAAAATATATGATGCAACTAAAACAATAATAATCTAGGTAACTATAGAATAAGCACACCAGGATTTTATACTGGTTCGGACCTCCCGTCCTACGTCCAGTCCCGAAGCTCCCCTTCGGAATTCGACTATCAAACACCCTCACTTCGCCCAGAGGAATAGGTTTGGTTACAATAGCTTATTCTTGTCAAATATGTGTTCTATAACACAGATATTGACTAATAATTACAAATGCTTCCACTATATATCTAGTGAATATTGTCTGTGAAGAACTGAATACATGGAAGAGTGAAATACAAGTATAGATTGCTAGAGATCAAGAATATAATAAAGTATGTAGGTAGAGAGCGTAAGTAAGTAAGGTTTTCAGGTGTGTTCTCTTGATTCTTGATGATATATATAGTTGTAGAGAGGTTTCTTGAGTAGTTGCATCCATTAACAAGTGCTCTACAGTTGCTTCTGTTCATGATGAAGAGTTGCAGCGAAGAGAAGCGAAGATGTCTATTCAAATCTGATAGTTGAAGTTTAAATTTAAATCCCGAGTTTGAAATTAGACGTCTGGTATTTGTATCAGACGTCTGATACTATATATTTTGGTACATAGTAGATTTTCAGACGTCTTAGTGCATCTACCAGACGTCTGGTTCTGTCTGTTTTGTTGTTCCAGAGGACTTTTTCAGACGTCTGGCTTGTGCACCCAGACGTTTGAAAATTGTGCATGTCTGTTTTGTGCATCTTTCTTGTTGCTTCTTTGATCTTATCGACTTGTAGTCTCTTGTATCGTTCTTTGAGCTTCGTTCTTGTCTTTCTAGTGATGTTGTTCTAGCAAGTTCCTGTATATATACATATATATGTACATTTGATTTTCATTGTATAGTTGTTGTCATTAAAACCATGGATTTGATTTCCTAACAATTTGTACACAACAAATTTTACATATAACAATTTCTTTTTTTTTTTGAACTGGTACTTTATATAGAACATGTCACTGGGACAACATATCACATGTCAATAAACGTTCGAATCATGCTACGCAAGTTTCGAACTTGTGACATCTCACACCAAAGCCGAATCACTTAACCACTTGGACAATAGTGCTTGTCATTTTTTTGTTAAATCATGTAAACCGCTTTTTACTTAATATATTAAAAGCTACATTCATTTTATTATTAAAGTAAAACACATCTCATTTCTATCTTTTGTTTCAATTCTATTTACCAAACCCATAAAACTTAATTCACAAATTCTCTAAATTGAATTTGGTTGATTTTAAATTTTGGTTTCTCAAGATCTAACTTATATATATATCTCAATAATTCCAAAAATTGATATGTTCTATTTTCACTGATTATGATTTTCTAATTTTTGCATGAATATGATATGCATTTTAAGGATTATGGGGCATTAATTTTTAGTCAGAAAGATATGAATTTTATTTTGATGTTAAAAATTACATGCTTATAACTTTCACATTTAAACTTTTAGTTTAGAACCAGAATTTTAAACTTTAAATTCTAATGTAAAGTAAAGATAATTCTAATTTTCAACAGAGATAAATTTTGATATAAGGTTTAAACTTTGTACTAATATCTGAATTTGAATTAGAACTTTTAGTTTAGAATTAAAACTATAAATACCTACAGTTGTTAAAACATTGTAGTTAAAACTTTTTGAATGGAATTAAACTTTTAATTTAAAATTGTTAAAATATAAACTTTGCATTAAAAACTATTAAGATATAACTGCAATTTTATCCTGTGTATTATTTGGAATTTAATGGTGTAGGTGAAATGATTTATGGCATATGAATAAAATTTACCATTAAAAAGATATATTCTATTATCTATTGAAAATGGAAGATGAAAAATATATTGATATGAAATTCAACGAAGGAAACTTGGAATGTGTAACTTGATGGTTTCAATATTCTAGTGGAAACTCTTATTTATATTTCCAGTAAAAGTAGAATCCTTGTACTTGGAAAAAAGGCTTACGTATATATGATCTATAGATAGAAAATATAAATAAATAATACATAAAAGATGAATCCAAATTAATACTTTCATCCTATATCCAACTCTCCACAATGTTTCAAATACAAATCAAATTTAACTAGAGCACTACCTTCCTAATAATATATTGTTAGATTGCTCATATAATGATCTGCGACAAATAAAAATGATCCACACCAAATAACTAACCAAAATTATTTTTTAGTATGTGATTAATATAACTAATTGTGATTATATTACATTACTATTTTCACATAATGTTGACTTTATAATTACAACCTTGTTCTTTTCATCAAATTTATTTAGGAATGACTTGCACGTCAATATTTTTAGCTAATTCTCCACTGATTAAATTCAAAGCATGCTCATTAAAGTCAAGATGACTTGCATGCCATTAATACTCAGTTTACATTTGAATAAGCATTCATTACTATAATACCATAACGTAAATATGCAAATAGTACCTCGTCTTTGAATAGAAAGAGCACAAGTATAAGATTATCAAATATATGGTATAGTGATGATAAATATTTTATATAAACATATCCAAAAGGGTAAAAGGATTTAGTTACACATATAAGCATATAACTCTCTGTGACAACCCGCACCCCTTGACAGACCGATCCAAAGTCTAGGGTGACTTTCGAACCTGAGTCGGTGCCAAGAAGTATGAGTTATCAGATTTTTATAACATTACGGAGACTAAAAATAAATAGATGTGATCTAAGATATGTTATACTTTTATACTCACAATGGAATGGAACAAAATATAAATATAGAAAATAATCATCACATAATATATCTCAATAAAACAGTATGTAAATACACAGTACATAGAAATACTACTCATAGTCTGTAAATACTAAGTACTGATAAGATAGACAGTTACATAGAGAGTAAATAAAGGATAAGAAACTCCTGTGATGAGCTCATCTTTCAATGAACTGAAATCGGGACAAATCACCTACTGCCCTGTCCTCTTGTAGTGGGGAAATGAAAGGAAAAAGGGTGGTCAGAGAAAAATACAATGAATGAGTATTTGTTTAATATATTATGATCATGTACAGTTGACTTTAATTTTACTCTAAGTGAGCTAGGGTATCCTACAAGTGTTTGTGTATTCCTAGGGTCCTTTACTTAAGGGTCTTTATTTAACACACACCTACACTACAACTTGTGCAAGCTCCTATAAGGATCAAACCACGAATCGAACCTCAGCAACTAATGATCGACCACCACTCTTAGAGCTACTCAATATGGAAACAATGCTTCTAGAGCTACTCAATATATGAACACTGCTACCAGAGCTACTCAACATCTTACAATCTCCCGTATGGGACTACATCTCACATTACGTCTACGCATAACTAACTCACATAGGTTTCTATACAATTACCACATGGGATAAAAGTTCCCAGAGCTACGACTACATGTAACCCAACTACACATCGAGAGGGAGCCCGCCATGCTGACTCACCGATGTGTCTCCTCGTCTACATCCATGTCCATCTCTCGATCGTAGTATACGCTTCTTATTGCACGTGGCAGGATCGATCAACAACAAGGTATCATCCCATGTCATAAATGTGAATACCAAGAAGTCCCATTATGATAGGCCCACACGCTTCATCAGGCATTAGCCAGTGTTGTGCATTCACAGTAGAACATCGTATCAGTGCCATTTGCGATAGAATCGCCCTCGAATGAAAAATCGACTCCTATTTAGTAAAGTACATTTACCCAACCCATGAATGTCCTAGCATCATCTCATAGGAACTAGCTTCCCTATTATCTATAACATTCACACATATGTATACAATACGGTTATACATACAATTAATAATTTTATTTCCAACCTAGGTCTTAGACCGAGGTTTAAATTACGCATTTAATTCATCAACTGATCGACCGCTACACCCTATTGGTCGACCGCCTACGGTCGACTACTTAAGGTGACGCTAGACCGGTCGCATCAAAAAGTTCAGGGTTTTCGATTTTTAATTATTTGGTTTTAAATATTCTTTAATCTGATAGATTCTGAACTTACAAAGTGAATACTATGCATCGATTTACACTAATCAGTCTTTGCAATTTTACCTTACTTTTTATCCATATCAAATTCATAGATTTATTATAGTTAATTATACTTGTTTAATTAAGGGTTAACCAATTTTTTTGGGTTTCTATTCAATAACAGAAAGGGGTTTAACTTGGGTAAAAATGATATTAGCCAATTTATACCTATTTCAATTTCTAATTCAAACTTCAGATTTAAACAATTAGGGTTACTGTTTGATTACTAACATCCTAGGTCAGATAGAATAGGTTAAAATTAACTATAAATAATCAACTTATTATACTTGTTTCCACTCACCTTGGATCTGAGCTCTAACTCTATGCTCCAACGAAGAATCGTCACTCACTAGCTTGCCACTCTTGATTCTATTTACTAGTACTCTCTTAATCTGTTTTTAATTTGTTTTTAAGGAAATTTTTATAAGTAGAGAGAATAAATTATGGCAGAGTTTCGGTATGCAGTAATTTTTCTAATGAAATTAGGGTTAGCTTAGGTGTTTATTTATAAGGGTTACAGATTGATATGGAACGTTAGATTGACCGTAGAGAATCTTTTCTCTCATCATAGATGCACATCAAAAACTTGGCACGAAAGTAAAATATTTGGTTAAGTGGTCTCCATCTGATCGTCGCTCTAGATCATCAAAAGTATATGTCAATGGTCGACCGTTAGGGTAGACCGATCGACCGCTTCATGTCGACCGGCACACCCTAGGGTGTCGATTGATGACAATGTTTTATTAGGAAACTTTTTTATTCTATTTTTTAAAATTTCAAATGTTCGTAACATCTCGGTATTAACTTCTATTTCGAAGTGATATATATGAAAATTGCCTCGAAAATCGCTATAAACACAATGGTGCAAGGTTCGTAGCCAAATTCCGACGTTTGTGAAAATTTCATTTTAGCCCTCATTTTATTTAATTTCCTTATTAGTTTTTCCGCTAAGTTTTCGGGATGTTACATTCTCCTTCCATTAAAAAGGATTTTGTCCCCGAAGTCTTAAAAAATGGAAAACATAACTCGTATACATAACAAACAATATCTACAACCATCTACTCATCCCTCATCCTCGAGTAATCATTATCTTTAATAAATTCCTAATGCGGTACATGTATATGCAAGCGTGAAATGCACGTGAACCTACATTAAAGCAAAGAGTAGGCGGTCTCCTGATCTAGTCATCCTTCTATCATGCAAGTGCTCATGCCATGAATCCAATATGTATGCAACATCCTAAATAAAGCTCATCCCCAAGTACAAAAATTTGATTTATTAATTTTTCAAATGAACTTTATGAATTTTCTAAATCTAGAATTTTTGTTAGTACATTAATATTTTTATATTCTAAAACGTCATTCATCTTTTTTTCCAAACAGTCGATCCTCGAGTTTAAATTGTCAATAGCAGATTTCAAATCTTTATTTAAATCTTTTAGTATATCACATTTTTGGATGATTCTAGTTTTTCTTGAAAAAGTATTTCAGTTCCATTTTCAAAGTTAGATTTTTCTAAAGATGGTTTTTGATTATCAATAACTTCTTCTAAAACAGTTTTTCATCTTTTAGCATAGTTATTTTTGTCTCCGCTTTACTTAAATTTGCTATGGTTTCTTTCTGAGTTTTTCGAACTTTTCTAAACTTTTTATCTAATTCTATGAAAAATTCAAAAGGTCATTATATTTTAAGTCAGATTATACATCATTCTCTATAGCCATAAAGCAAACATTAGCTTAATCATCATCACTATTGCTTTTAGAAGAAGATGAGGAATCAGAATCATCCCATGTAGTTCGAAATGTTGGCTTCTCCTTCTAGTTGTATTTTTCATATTTGTTTTTTTCTTTAAACTCCTTTTTCCTATTATTCTGACTTGGACAGTCCTTTATTATATGACCAAATTTTTTGCATCCAAAACAATTAAGTGGTAATTGTTATTTCCATTGTTGTTTCTTCTCCTTACTTTCTTTTTAAACTGTCTGTAGTTCTTTGCAATGAAAGTTATTTCATCTTCATCAAGCTCGGAATCCTCTTCAACTTGGAATGCAATAGTTCTCTTCTCCTTATTCTGCATTTTTCTTGTCTGTAAATTTACGTCGTAAGCCATTAGTTTACCAACTAATTCATGGTGAAAGGTCATTAGCTTCTTCCATGGCTAATACTTTTCTTTCCCAATCATTGGTTAAAAAGTTTAAATTTTTTGTAATAGTTTCAAATTCAGATATGGTCTCTCCTAATCTAATAAATGCATGAGTGATATCTTGAAGACGAGAGTACATATTTGATATATTTCATTTTCTTTCATTCTAAAATTTTGAAACCGACTTTGTAACATGGAAATTCTAGACTGTTTCACTTTATTTGTATCTTGGTGAGTGACTTGTAGTGTGCCAAATATCAGTTTGCAAATCATCACTTTAGTAAATTCGTTTTTACCTAAAACACAAAATAATATATTCATAACTTTTGAATTATGTGTAGCAGAGGTCTTTTAATCAGAAGTCCATATTCTTAATGGTGTAGTCGGAGCTACATACCGATTTTGTATGGCATCCCAAACTTCAAGATCATTTTCGTTCATATAAATCTTCATTCTAGTCGACCAAATTTTTTAGTCATTTCAGTGAATAGTGGGGGTCGTGTAGTGGACTGGACTTCAACAAACATGCTTATATGTTTTTAAAAATTATTCGCTAAACTAAGTTACGGTATACGAATGATCCTGCTTTGATACCAAATGAAATTCTAGTGGATCGAATATATGGCTATGCTAACAGAATATAAATATACATATACATATACATATAAACTAACTAGCAGTAATAAAATAAAGTAAATAAATATTAGTACACTAGGATTTTTTACTGGGTCGAAACACCATCCTACGTCTAGTTCCAAATCTTCATTTTGGCTTTTCACTAGCCAACACCCTCACTTCACCTAGAGTAATAGGTATACACTATGCCTGAGCTGATAGAAAAATCTTTTCATAAACTCAAATGAAAAACTATCTTCGACAACAGTTGTGTCTCAATACATTAATTTGTCGACTAGAGTATGAGGGTCCTATAACTCACAGTCTTAATGGAGTTGAACGAGCAATAATTTTTGGATAAGTTAAAATAAGAGAACTAATTATATAATTGAAAGAATGTTGATTATTGATTGCTTTTTGAAATCAATTTTATAAAATCAAAGAATAGAAAATCAGAACGCATGTAGTAATTGCCTTTAAAAATCCATATGTATTTATAGATACTGAAGATATTTGCTAAATAGAAATGACTATCGCCATGAAACTCTACAGGAGAGATTGCGACCGGAAAAAGAGATGCGACGTTCATAAGCTTTTCACGGGCTTACGTATTTTCAAATATTTGTGCACATTGGTGCTTGTCCCCGACGGACCGTGTACATGATTTTTTTCAAAAATCTGAAGCTATATAAAACACTTCATAAAAATATTAAAAAATTATGAAAAAATTATTTAAAAATATATTTAGCAATTTTAAAGACTTGGAATACCATGGTGAGATTCTTGTGAATTTTAACAAGAAATATCTATGATTATAAACTCACGATGTTAAAGTCTTTGATAGATTTCTCCTTCGTTTATACTCGAATAAGATGGCAATCATTATCCACATTAATCAAAGCTCTATTGATATCACCTCATTTTTTTTCTACTATCACAAATGTATGAAGTTGCTGTCATCGAAATTCTAGAAAATCGTGCTCTAACACCGGCATCGATCTACTTGGCTTCTTCCGCTCTGCGTTTACCAACTGACAGCACTTCGGGATGAATGCTCTAACGTCCTTCTTCATCACTTCACAATAATATGTCTAATTTATATTACAGTACATCTTACTACCTTTTGGATGTATAGTCAATCTCGAATGATGGCACTCTCATAGTACCTAATCCCTCAATCTATCAACATCGAAAATATAAAATCTCACATCCTTATGGAGCCAAGCATCTCGATTGAGTTCGTATTGCTTTATCTCCTTAAAGGATCATACTCTACTCCTTCCTCTATCTTCGTCTTGATTCTCAATAGTCTACCATCATTCTTCTGAGTAGTACCAATCCTTTCAATCAAAGTAGGTCTGATAGTCAAACTTAACAACATCTTTGGATCCAACTCACAACCAGGCCTAAAGTCATTGCCAATAATAAACTCAACTTGTTTCCACACTAAGAACATTGCTCTCAAATTAACATTTCCTCTACTCAAGGCAACGACGATTGTATTTCCCTTTTTAGGTGTATAGAAAATGCTAAAGTCAAAGGAGGCTAATAATTCCAACCATTGTCGTTGACGAAGTTGAGGTCCTTTCGGGAGAAGAGGTACGTTAACGATTTATGGTCCATGAATAACTCGAACCTCTCTCCAAGAAAATTGTGCCTTCAAATCTTCAAAGCAAACACTATCGCTATCAACTTCAAATCATAAGCTAAATACTTCTTCTTGTGTAGTTTCAGCAGCCAACTAGCTATGCAAAAATATTTCTCCTCTACATGGATACCGCACCTAATCCAACACCACAAGCATCCTTGTATACCATTGTCTCCTCATTCCCGCTTGGAAAGGTTAACACTGTTACACTCATTAACCTCTCTTTCAGACTCCCAAACACATGCTCACACCTTGCATCACAAAAAAAGTCTAGTTCTTCTTCTTCAAATTGGTCAATGGTGTCGATACCTTCGAGAAGCTCTTTACTAAATGTCTATAACATCCCTCTAGTCCAAGGAAACTCCTCCTATTTGTAGCATTCTTGGTTAATTCCAACTTGAACCACTGCCACCTTTGGAGATCTACAACAATGTCTTGTTTGGAAACAACATGACCCAAGAATCTCACTTCCCTCCTCTAGAAGTAACAGTTCAAAAACTTTGCTTTTAATTAGTGTCTTCTCAATACCTCAAGCATAATCCTCAAATGTTCCTTTTGTTCCTCTTCTATCCAAGAATAGACCATAATATCATTCATGAGCACAAGTATAAACTTATTTAGTTGATCCTTGAAGACATGATTCATGAGATTAACAAAGTATGTTGATGCATTGGTCAGCCCGAATGGCATAACCAACCACTTATGTAATCCAAACAACGTACGAAACACTATAATCGACACACTCTCTTTCACTACTCTCTGCTAATGAAACCCCAACGTAGGTTCCAACAGAAAAAACGCCCTCACACAATGGAGCTGATAGAACAAATCATCAATATGCATAAGTTGATAATTTTTCTTCCTCATCGTCTTGTTCAGCTCACGGTAGTCAACACACAATCTCAAGAAGCCATCCACATTAGTGGCGAACACCATATGTGCACCCCACTCAAATATACTCCTACGAATGAACCCCTTCCTTATTAGGTCTTTCATTTGCACCTCTAATTCTTTCTGCTCCTTGGGTTTTATATGCCTCAAAGGCATAACTACTTTCATTCACCATGCCTATGTAGAACTCTGTCTCCTGGGGGTGGCAGTAATCCGGTAACCACCTCAAATACATCCAGAAATTCTGTAACGATAGGCACAGATGACCACTCATCTTGTGGGATCATTAGCAAATATCGAAAGCTAACCATAACTTGGTAGGCAACCCAACTCTACCTTCCATCCATCCTTAGTCCCAATCACAACTAATAACTTATCGCAATCCACCATTATTGCATACTTCCTCAGCTAATCCATCCTTAAAATAAAACTAAACTCCACAAAACCCAAAACAAGGCAATCACAAACAAAAGAGTATCCATGACTCAATAAGAGTAAACTACTATAAACCATACATAGGAATATGGAGCCTCCAATAAGGTTTGCTATAACCAAAGGTCAGTCAATAATTTTGGGTTTCAATCCTAACTAATCTATCAAGCCGCTAGATATAAAGGAATGTGAAGCCTGGTATCGAACAAAACATGTATGCGAACATCATAAATAGAAAGCATACCTTAACTAGTGATGCTCTTCCCCTTATCTTTCGTCGAGGGAGCGGTTGAACAAGTTAGAATAACATTAAATGCACATGCCTTCACCATTTGCCTCTTCTTTACCGGCTCTAGAGTCTAGATAGTATTTCTGCATATGCCTCACCTTATTGTATTTGTAAAACTTCTTTCCCTCGGCTTTGCAATTCCTACTCAAATATATATATATATAATAGGATTATACTTAGCCTTTTTCGAAGCATCCTTGTTCTAGAACTGCTTCATCTTGTTATTATATTTCTTCTTGCCTCCCCTTCCATATTACGACTTTGGTTCTTCTTTAGAAACAATAGCCGGCTTAGATTTTGGGTACAGACTCTCATGCCAGAGAGCCTTCTCAATGGGCTTCTTAAAATACTTGTCAATGTGTCCCATAACTTCTCTCCAAGATAATCGTTCAAGTCCATGATGAACTTCTTGTTCTTCTTTAACAGAATGTGGATAAAAGATGTCTCATACTTCAACAAAGCAACAACTCAGCCACATACTTGCAGGCAGACAAGTCTCCTTGTTTCAGGTCCACAAACTTCCTGACAGTACTGAATTATTAGCTATTGGTATGAATTTATCTTCAAACCCAGTCTTGAACTAGTCCTAAGTGAACTAATCCTCAGAAGTAGAAACCTTCATAGCATTCCATGTATTCATAGCTCTTTCTTGGAGTTGTTAAGAAGCCAATCTCATTCTTCACATAACATTATCCAACTTTAGGTCATTAAAGATCCCTTTGCAGGTGTCTAGCAAATCCTACACTTTCATAGCTGACTCTATTCCTTGAAATGGTATGCCACCCAAATTGGAAAAAATCATTAATCAATTTTTCAACATCGGCCCTGGACACCGGTACTTGAGCACCACCACCAATAGTAACATTAGGAGCTCCCACCAATGCATTTTGCAGTATGTTCCTCATCATGGTATTAAAAAATCATTTGCAAGTAAAGGTTAGTAATCCTAAGCCTACTCCTTCTTCCTCAACTCCCTAGCGGTGTTTCTTATATGTTGGTTCTTTCTTAATTTGTAATAAGAATGATCAGTCTATCATAAAGAAACTGCACCTATAGTACTCATACGTGCAATGCGATATACTATTATGTAGTTTAGTAAACTAAAATTTATAACAAATATGCTCTCTCATATATTCTTAATTCATTCTAACGTGATAACTCTTCCTCATCTCTAATGGATCATGGCATTAACTTAGTTCAACTACAAAACCTAAGCTCTGATACCAAATGTAGTGACCTCCCTACACCTTTGGCATCCAATATACTTTTAATAGTGCATTGTAATGGTGTTGGATAAATGTAGGATGGTAGTCAATGTTGTAAAATAACTAAAATAACCACATAACATGTCGTATGATTTCACAGTGCAAGGATAAAATATAATATCAATAACAGATATAAAAAGGATTCAATAAAGTTATACAAAGTAGTAATATAGTTTACACATGCAATAAATAAAATCAAATGTCTACCTCTAAAATAAGTCAACACTATCAAGACTCCATAGTGTCAGACTATGAAATAAGCAATAATAAGCCCAAAAAAATAAATATGAGAAAGTGTCGCCACCGGCAAGTCTATATACACAACTCCATGTGATGTCTCCACCTACTATCTTGTTTGCTCATTTAAGAGTACTCGAGCTAATAAGAAGCAAAACATAAAACATCGAGTTAGAAAATAGTCTGGTATAAGCGGTAAACAATCTCAAAATACTATGAAAATAAATATAGTAAAGGACACATGGTATGAAAAATCATACATGACATGTCCCTGCATCCAAAGAGTTAGCATATAGTAATACATGCTAATCTACTAACATCACAAGGTGTAGTACATCCTAACTACAATATCGATGTCTAGATATCCAAATCCACGATACCTACGTCATGTGACAGCCCTAGAGTGGGTAAGCATGGCATCCATCAATAATACTTATTATCACCCATGCGGGTTGGATATATGATAACTTGTATTGTCAGTCCTCTGCCAAAGACTAATGGGGGAAAAATCTAGGTTTCTAGGTGCTCGAATCCCAACATACAAACATTAGGCAACTAGATCCATCCTCAGTCCAGGGTATACGGATCCCTTCCTCAATCTGGGGTACACATCTTAATACCCAATGAGAGTCCTCACATATCGCTACTTCACTAGCATACATCGAAACACTCAGGTATTAATGATCCCTCTATACGCATCTCTGAGCCCTTCCTCACTCCAATTGTTTCCATTTCCCATAATGGAACACTTCCTCATTCTATTTTCCCATATTTGAACTCATCCTTGTTCTACTTTCCATGGTAGAACCCTTCCTCATTCTACCCACGAGCTCCATTCCACTCATCCTTATGGACCACCATCACAAATCCTACCGTCGAGTCATCATCATCAAAACACTTTTGGACATCCCCCATAAGTCATCGAATCCTTATATCAATGTCCCGATGTCATCACACCAAAGCATTACATCATTGCTCCATCATCAAGCATTACTCTTCATTGCACCATAATGTCGAATCAAACATCAAAAGAATGAAAGAAGGCACACAACATGATCTCTAAGGGCACTCGTGCTAATACACAAAATTGTTCCATACAATAGTGGTTGTTGTCGATCGCTTTTGGTTGGCATATGACCATTTTGGTTAAGTACCTCATGTCCAAGCAAAACTCGAACTCCATTTCCTTGAAACTGCCCTGCAAACAAGTTAGGTCCACATAGTCAATACCGACCACACTCCTTGGTTGCAAAAAATTTCTAGGTTTAGAACTCCATCTTCCACTTCTCTCAGTTCAGCACAAAACTCTAGCATGCTTTCCCCAAAGTAAACCATGTTCGAACTCGAAGCAAATATGGTCAGTATAGGGTTCTACACTTAGCCAAATTTTGATGTCCAAACTTCCCCGTCATGCCGCCACTAGTCTTGCCTGAAGTTCCCACGTGATTTCGATTAAGCGCTCCACCACGAACATCATTTTCCTCTACCACTGACCATATTAATTACTGACCATGGATCATACTTTAACCTACCAAACTAACTCCAAATTCCACATGACTTGTTTTATGCGCTTCATAGGCTTCAAGCAATATCATATTTTAACTACATCAGGTCTTGAATGTTTTTTATATTGATTTGCCTAAAATGATAACCTGATTCCTAACTATTCAAAAGGACTAATAACCATATCAAACAATTCATATAATCATTAAATAACATCCAAACAACGCATACAATCAATCCGGATGCGATTTAAGAGTATATATCTTCCTTGATCTAATTTTGTATGAAAATGACAACATGATTGGTAAATGATGTAAAATGACATAAAATGCAAATCTATCTTTTATATTTGGTTTTAAGGTGTTATTAATAAAAGACCTATGTTTTAAAACATTTAAACTTGAAAATCATATTAAAAACCACATTTTTACTATACCAATAAACACATAATAGCGAGAGAAGTAAAATCACTCGTCAAATACCAAATTATTCAAATTTCGAGGCAAATCAGTAGTTGAGCGGTAGGTGTATAAATCCCAAGGTGCCCAGTTTAGCAGTTAAGATAATCCCTTGTTAATTACTCCTTAATTACTTTTAAGCTAATTAAAGTAAGGTAAAAGGATGCTTTTTGGCTAGAGGGGAGACTGATAGAGGAATTTTCTATTTTTGAGAGGTGTGGAAAATGTTCCATTCGCTCCATATAAACCTCACCGATTACCCATTTAGCTGTCCAAAAACTGTTCAGACTTCAAATGACTATATCTCTTAAATGGTAAGTCCAAAAAGCTATTATGGCTACTCTATGGAAAGTAAAACCACTATATCTTTCTAGTGGAAGAAGTCTCAATCCCCGATTTGGCTCCTATCAAAAGTTATAAGCCTTACAAAAATTTAAGAGCCAAAATTGTCCAATAAAAATTATAAAGATGAAAATATCATTAATTAGCATTTCCCAAAGTTATAGAATTGAACGACATCATATGAATTTAAATAATATTTTACGATCCTCTGATACGTAAAGTACGGATCGTCACATGTACAAACTGTACTTTGATTATGGTCGATTATACAACAAGCAGGATCATGTTATGTTGGGTACATGTAAAACCTTGAGAACCGAAACACTATTTAATAGAGGATTCGTCTCATTTGATATAGAAGGTTAGTGACACCGTAATTGGCAATCAACTTTAAGTCAAAATCTTTGGCCAATGTTTATTGATAAATGTTATCGAATCAATCTAAGGACTTTAGTTTGATATTTATTAACTGTGAACATTAATAGAGTGTTGACCATTGACTTAACTTGAGCCACTTTCATCAAAATCCAACTCCATTCACTATCGAGTTACCATCATTGCAATTCCAAAGCTATCACGTTGAAGCACTCTAATATTGCTTCATTTCTTAACCATCAGCCTTCATCGTGCTATCACATCATCATCAAACGATAAACGAAAGAACGAATACCGCTAACACAACCCAAAGACCATACACTTCATCTTCAAGAAGTTCCACCACGATCTGATCAAAAGAAACCACTCGATACCGATCCAAACCACTTGGTACCGAGTGGTAAACTTAGCCAATTTTTGGCTAAGTAATCATCCAACTCCACTCCCTTGAGCTCCCAAGTCCACATCTCCGACTTGCCACAAAAAGAAAAATAGGTCAGTACCGAGTCCTGTATTTAGCCAAATTTTGACTTTTGACTTCCTAAATCCTTCTTCCTTGCCGACCCCAAGCCCTACTCGAAGCATCCCTCTATTTTCCCTAAGGAAGCTTGAAGCATGACTCGACGTAAAATCCACCGAATGGTTTCCACCGATCAAAATCACCTTTCACTGACCACTATCCCTACACCCAATTCACCTACAACTTAAATCCTAAGCTCCACCATGCTCTAGTGCTCATCCTCCAAGTTTCATCCAATTCCGACCATCTTTGCCTTAAATTTGCTCCATTCAATGACCTTTTCCTAACTACTCTAAAATACTGACAAACCATATCAAAAGAGTTCATCCAAGCATACATTTCAATAAATATCATCCAAAAAAACTAATTTAACATGAAAGTCATATTAGAAATATTATCTTCAATCATATCAATAAGTATAAAATAGTGAGATCAAATAGTCACTCACCAAATACCCAAATTACCATTTTAAATCTCAAAATAAAGTTTGAACAGTAATGATCCAACCCCCAAAGCAATCCAAAGTGGTGAAATCACAATTCACTGTACTAATTACCCCTTAATTACTTGTTTTAGTTTGGTTTTTAAGGAAAAATGGGATCTTTTTAATTGAAGATGAATAAGAGGAGTTTTGATTCAATTTGGTAAGGAGATGGAATGAAATTGAGGTTGGTTGCTTCAGCCATATTAGCTAAAAACCCCAAGATGGGCTTTGGGCCGAGCCCTTAAGCTTTCTAATTGCCCGATAAATCTGCCTCGTAGCAAATAGAAATTAAAAAAGCAGTAACTTCTTAATATAAGTCTGTTTTTCTATTATGACCACTCTACGGAATTAGAAACTATCATGCTGAAGTCGTGGAAGTAGTTTGAGACCATAACTCGACTCATATTAAAAGTTATGGGTGATACAAGATTTCCAAGGTCAAAATGGTCACAAAGAAATCGACAAAAATCATAGAAGTGGAAAATGCCCCTAAGGGTCATTCTCTAAAATTTTAGAGTCATATAACCTTACATGAATAAAATAAGAATATTTTACGATCGTGCGATAGGAAAAATACAGATCGTTACACTCTCCTACCCTTTAGGAATTTTGCCTCCGAAATCACCAATCAAATCAAAGAATAATCAGCCATAGTTACCCCGCATGCCTAATAATCATGTGCAACAATCAAACACATCAAACAAGCAGCCATGCAATCAATAATATATGTAAACTTATCCTAGCATGCGAGATACTAAACTATCTGATATGATATCATAAGTGAAAGTAGATACGATAAACTCTAAGCCTTACCATGTAAAGAGCTCCGAATATGCAGCCCTCGTCTTCCTCCTAAGCTGCTTTGTATCAAGCCCGATAATACAAACCGGCCTACAAGATCTCGAAGCTTAAGGTTCAATCTCGATACCATCAAATTGATTCGGTGTAATTCTCATGCCTGAGCCATGCACAAGCTTCCGCAGATAAGAGACGTGGAAGATGTTATGCATGCCCGCTGTCTTCTAAGGTAAGTTAACCCTATATGTTAGGTTCCCGATCCTCTTTAATATTGGAAAAGGACCTACGAGTCTCGCTGCCAACTTCCTCTTACTACTAAATCTAATAACATTCTTTAATAAAGAAATCTTCACAAACACCATATAGCCGATAGGGAACTTCAAATCTCGACGTCTCTTATCAGCGTAGCTTTTCTACCTATCCTGAGCAGCTTTCATTCATTGTCGAATGATCTCAATCTTCTCAGAGGTTTCTCAAACCACATATGGGCCAAGTATCAGTTTCTCGCTCGCTTCCCACCAACATCAAGTAGCGTTACATGGTCGCCCATGCAATGCTTCATATAGTGCTATACCGATACTAGACTGATTGCCATTATTGTATGCGAACTTTACCAAATGCAAGTGATGTCCCATAAGCCTCCGAAATCAAGTATGCAAGCTCGCAAGAGATCCTCCAATATATGGTTCACCTTCTCGGCTTGTCCATTGTTTGCGGATGATAAGCTGTACTGCGATGCAGCTCAGTCCCCAATGCCTCTTGTAAGTTCTTCCAAAACCCTATAGTGAACAAAGGGTCTCGGTCGCTCACAATGCTCCTCGGTACACTATGAAATCATACTACCCATTTCACATATAACTCGGCCAATTTGGATGTTGTTCTACTAGATTTAATGGGTATGAATCAGGCACTCTTAATCAATCTATCGATTATGGCCTAAATGTTATTGTACCCTCCTATAGTCCTCAACAATCCGTCAAAGTAATCCATCGATATCTACTCCCATATCCACTCAGAAACTTTAAGTGGCTGTAGCAATCCACTCAGCTCTTTCTATTTTGCCTTCACCGACTGGCAGTTTATACACTTTGAGATAAATGTCCCAATGTCCTTCTTCATCCATTCCTAATAATAGGTCTGCTTCATTTCACAGTACATCTTATTACTGCCGGGATCTATAGTCAACCTAGAATGGTAGGACTCTTATAGCATCTCATATCATAATCTATCAACATTGGGTATAATAATCTCCCATCCTTTTAGAGCCAACTATTTCGGTCGAGTCCGCACTGCTTTAGATCATCAGACTCTACTTCTCCATTTATCTTTGCCATTATCTCTACTTGTCTAGCATCTCGCTCCTGAATACTACCAATCCACTTAATCAAAATAGGTCTAATTGTTCATCTCACCAACATCTCTAGCTTTATCTCGCAATGAGGTCTGAAGTCATAGTCGGCGATATATTCTAACTGCTCCCACTTAGGGAACATTACTTCCAAACTGGCATGTCTTCTACTCAAAGCGTCAGCGATCGAATTTCCCTCACCAAGCATATAGGAAATACCAAAGTCGTAAGAGGCTAGGAACTCTAACTATCGTTGTTGACGAAGGTTAAGGTCCTTTTGAGAGAAAAGGTACTTCAAGGATTTGTGGTTCGTGAATAGCTCGAACCTTTCTCCTAATATATAATGCTTCCAAATCTTCAAAGCAAACACTATCGCTACAAACTCCAAATCATGAGTCAGATACTTTCTCTCATGCGGTTTTAGCTGTCGACTAGCGTTGGCAACAACTTCTCCCCTCTACATCAACACTGCACCTAATTTAATACCACAGGCGTCTGTGTATATTGTCAGCTCCTCATTTCCATTTGGAATGGTCAACATTGGTGCACTCGTCAACCTCTCCTACCGACTCACAAACGCGTGCTCAGAATTCGCATCGCAAGCAAAAGTTTGATTCTTCTTCGTTAAATTGATCAATGGAGCTGCTACCCTTGAAAAGTCCTTGATAAAACATCTATGATATCCCACCAATCCTAGGAAGCTTCTCACATCAGTAGCATTCTTGGGTTGGTTCCAATCCTGAGCCGCTACCACCTTGGCAGAACCTACTGCAATGCCCTGCTCATATACGACATGACCTAAGACTCTCACTTCCCTCCTCTAGAAGTGACACTTTAAAAAATTTGCTTTCGACTTGTGCTTCCTCAACATTTCAAGCACAATCCTAAAATGCATCTTGTGTTCCTCCTCTGTCATAGAATGTACCAAAATATCATCCATGAACACAAGCATGAACTTGTTCAACTGATCCTTGAAAACTCAATTCATAAGATCGACAAAGTATGTCAAAGCATTGGTTAGCCCAAACGGCATAACCAACCACTCAAAAAAACCAGACATCATACGAAATGTAGTAACCGACACACTCTCCTTTGATACTCTCAACTAGTGAAATCCTGTTGCTAAATCCAATTAAGAGAATACCTTCGTGCGGTGGAGCTAATCGAATAGGTCATCAATACATGGAAATGGGTACTTGTTCTTCCTCGTCACCTTTAACTCACGGTAGTCTACACACAACCTCATGGAGCCGTCCACCTTAGTGGAAAATACAACAGGTGTGCCTCAATCAGATAAGCTTCTATGAATGGACCCAAGCTTCAACATGTCATTCACTTGCACCTCTAACTCCTTCCACTCTCTGGGTGCCATACACCTCAAAGGCATGACTATCAATCTGCCATCCTTTACCAAGTCTATACGAAACTCTATCTCTCTATGTGGTGGTAATTCAGCCACCTCCTCAAATATGTCCAGATACTCCTTCGCTATAAGCACAGATAACAACTTTTTATGTAGGATCTCGAGCAAGGACAGAAAACTAACCATCACTTCATCATCAAGCAGGGAGCCTATCTGCAACCTATGCCCATCGCCCATCCCTGTCGTCACTAACGACCTCTCACAATCCGCCACTACTCTGTATTTCTATAGCCAATCCATCCCCAGTATAATCCAAACCCAACGAAATTCAAAAAATTGCAATCACACACAAAAGAGCATCCATGACTCAATAAGACCAAACCACGACAAACCATACACATGTTAGTGGAGCCTCCAATATGGGTTGTCACAATTAAAGGTCGGTTAACATTTCGGGTTTCAATCCCAGTCTATCTACCAGATCACTAGATATAAAGGAATATGAATCCCCGATATCAAATAAAACACATATAAGAACATCATAAATGGAAAGCATACATTGGATAACGGCGCTCTTCCCCTTCTCCTTCGCTGAGGGAGCACTCGACGGAATCGGGACAACATCCAAAGCATATGCCTTCACCACCTGCTTCTGCTTTACTGGCTAAGGGCAATTCTTTTGAATATGCCCCATCTAGTTATAGTTGTAGCACTTCCTTCCTTCAGACTTACAGTCTTTAATAAGATGACCTTTCTCTCCGTTATATAGAGTAGGCTCATATTACCCTTCTTTTGGCTACCCTTGCCCTATAGCTATTTTCTCTTGCTATTTCGTTTCTTCTTTCCTCCACCAGCTTGTTGCAGTTTTGGCTCCTCTTTAACTATAGTAGCTTATTTGGACTTGGAGTATAAACTCTCCTATGAAGGGCTTTCTCGACAAGTCTCTCAAATGGCTCATCGATATGACTCACCAACTTCTCCCCTAAATAATCATCCAACCACATCAAGAATTTATGATTCTTTAACAATGGAGTGTTGATGAAAGACATCCCATATTTCGACAATGCATTGAGCTCCATAATATATTCAGAGATAGACATATCTCCTTACTTTAAATCATCAAATCTCCTGAATAGCGTCGAATTCTGAGCAGCTAGAATAAACTTCTCCTCGAACCTAGCCTTGAACTAGTCCCAAGTGAAATGATCCTTGAGGGTAGCAATAGTAATGACATTCCACCAGTTCATAGTCTGCCATTTAAGCTGTTTAGAGGTTTAGCTTCCTTTTCAGGGCATCATCAACTTCCATATCTCTGAAGATGAGTTCGCAGGTGTCTAACCAATCTTGCACTTCAATGGCTGATTCCATTCCAAGAAATTGTTTACCTTCCAAAGTAGAATAATCCTTACTTAGCTTGGCAAAGTCAGCTCTCAATGCCTACACCTGAGCACTACCACCAATAGCAACATTCGAAGTGGCCGCTTGGGCATTTTGCAGCATGTTCGCCATCATCGTATTGAACATAGCTTGAAAATCAGGGTCAGCGGTCCCCGAGCCTACACCTTCCTTGACTCCAGAAATGGAGTTACTTATAGTATTTCTTATATGCCGACTCATTCTTGATCTGTAACAAGAACGATCAGTCTCTCATAAAGAAAACCGTGTCCATGGTAGTCATGTGCTCATGCGACTTATATACTACATAGTTGCTACTATATAGTTTTGAAAACTAAAATGTATAACAAGTTCACCTTCTCATATACACACACACACTCTCGATCCGGTCTAGGGTGATAACCTTCCCTATCTCTACTGGACCATAGTATCAACTTAGGTTAATCATGTAACCTAAGCTCTGATAGCAAATGTGATGACCACCTTACACCATTGGCATCCAATATGCATAAGATAGTGCGCTGCTGCCAAGTCCGGTCGATGTAGGATGACCGTTCAGGGTTGAAAAGGAAATAAAAACATACAAAACCTGCCGTATATCCCACAACGCATGGAATAAAATATAATATACATCATAGATATAAAACAGGAGGGACAATATTAACTAAGTGAACCAAATATTAGAGCATAGATCTATAGAGTTATACAGCATAGTAATAGAGTTTATATAGCGAGGAAATAAACTCAAATAACAGTCTCATAATAATAAGTAAACTCTGCCAAAGCTCCATAGCGTTTCATAGCGGAATAAGTAGAGTAATCCATATATGATACGAGAAGCACCATTATGCTCATCCTCTGAACTATACTGCACACACCAAGACCTGTTATTAAGTCTACTCATTTAAGAGTATCCAAGATAATAAGAAGCAAAGCAAAAAACCTTTAGTCGGATAATAGTCTGGTGTAAGAGGTAAATGAATCTCAAAATAATATACAAGTCGATACAGTAAGGAACAAAAGGTATAAGAATCATACTTGACATGTCCCTACATCCAAAGAGTTAGCACATACATCATAATATGCTACTTTGCTAAATACCATAAAGCATACCAATAACTAGTATACTACTGAACATTTAAGTATCGATCTTCGGGGCTACCTACATCATGTGACATTCCTAAAGTGACTAGGGACTAGTGAAGTAATCATCACAAACATAGCATCCATCAAACAATACTAACGTCACTAAGTGTGCTTTGGATATAAGATGAGTCGTATGGCTCGATCATAGCTAGAGACTTAATCAAATCTCGGTTCCATGGTGCTCAATCCATGCCACTTTATAAGGTCAGGAAATGGACCCACAGTTATAAGGTCTAAGGTAATCTATGTCATAAGATCTGGACACAATCATAATCCAGGTAGGCGTGCCCACGTACCCTCTCTACATGAGCACACAGGAAACCTCTGAGTGTCTATGATCCCTTCACACAATGATTCATATTGGAACCCGATCGTTATTCCATCCTACCTGTATCCATAGTGGAACACAATCATAATTCCACTCATGAGCTCTCCTAATTGAACTTGCCTTTTGGATCATTTCCTTGGCTCGAGTAATTGAGCCTTTATCATCAGAACCTAACTCCATCCACTATCGAGTTACCATCATTGCAATTTTGAAGCTAACACGTCGAAGCACTCCAATATCGCTTTCTTTCTTAACCATCAGTCTTCACCAAGCTATCACATCACCATCGAATGAAAAATGAATGAACAAATACCTCCAACATGACCCAAAGACCATACACTTCATCTCCAAGAAGTTCCACCATGATTTAATCAAAAGAAACCACTCGGTAGCGATCCAAACCACTCGGTACCGAGTGGTATGGTTATCCAATTCTGGCTAAGTAATCTTCCAACTCCATTCCCTAGAGCTCCCAAGTCCACATCACCGATTTGCCACCAAAGAAAAATAGGTTTATACCGAGAACAAGTGCTCGATGCCGAGTCCTATACTTAATCAAAATTTGAATTTTGAGTTCCTGAATTCCTTTTCCAGGCTGACCCCAAGCCCTACTTGAAGCATCCCTTTGTTTTACTCAAGCAAGCCTGAAGCATGACTCAATGTATAAATCCACCGAGTGGTTTCCATCGACCAAAAGTACTCATCACCGACCACTATCCCTGCACCCAAATCACCTACGACTTAAATCCAGGGCTCCTCCCATGCTCCAAAGCCAATAATCCAAGTTTTATCCAATTCTGACCATCTTTGCCTTCAATTTTGCCCAATTCGACGACCTCTTTTCTAACTACACTAAAATACTAATAAACCAGATCAAAACAATTCATCCAAACATACAATTCAACATATGTCATCCAAAAACACTAATTTAACATGGAAGTCATATTAAAATGTTATCTTTAGTCATTTCAACAAGTATAAGATAGTGAGATCAAGTAATCACTCACCAAATATTTGAATTACCACTTTAAATCTTGAAATCAAGTTTGGACAGCAATGATCCAACCCCTAAAACAACCCAAAATGGTGAATTCACAATTCACCATGCTAATTACCCCTTAATTACTTATTTTAGTTAAGTTTTCTAGAGAAAAGTAGGATCTTTTTAATGGAAGATGAATAAGAGGAGTTTTGATTCAATTTAGGAAGGAGGTGGTATGAAAATGGAGCCATTTGCTTCAGTCGTATTAGCTAAAATCCCAAGATGGGCTTTGGGCCAAGCCCTTAAGCCTTCTAATTACCCTATAAATCTGCCCAATAGAAAATAGAAATCAAAACGTCTATAACTTCTTAATGGTAAGTCAGCTTTTCTATAATGACCACTCTACGGAATGAGAAACCATCATCTTGAAGCAATAGAAGTAGTTTGAGACCCTAACTTTTCCCCTTTTAAAAGTTATGAGTCATACAAGATTTATAAGGTCAAAATGGTCACAAAGAAATCCAACAAAAATTATAAATGGGGAAAATGCCCTTAAGAGTCATTTTCCAAAAAAATTAAAGTCATACAATCTTAGATGAATAAAATAAAAATATTTTACGATCCTACGATACGTAAAATACGAGCCGTTACAATAAGTAAACAATATTCGACAGCAATATCACAAAGGAAACATTTTTTATTTTTAAATATATTTTACAATCATTCATAATTATTTTAAATGAATTAAATAATTAGTTACAGTCGTTCATGGAAGGCCAAAACGACAGATGATGTTCCAAACAATGAAGTTGATTACTTTCTTTGTCGTGACCGTGGCTAAAGGTTCCACTTCGGTCCATTTGGTGAAGTAATCAACTGGACGTTGGTGTACTTCGCACCACCTTTAGAGATCAATAAGAAACCAATGATATCTATGCCTCACATGGAAAACGAATATGGACTGACCATTTGTGTGATTTCTGTCGGTAGAGCTCTTAGAACTTTTGCATGCGTCTAGCACTTGTCACATCGTCTAGCATAATCAACAGCATCTCGGTTGACAATCGGCCAATAATACCCATAATGGAGTATTTTCTTTGCTAGGGTCTGCACCCCAATCTAATCGCCACATTCCCCTTCGTAAACTTCCTTTAGGACTCATTTTATTTCATCATAAGTGATACACAAGAGTAGGGGAACAGAAATACCCTTTATATACATGACTCCTTCTTGAATGATATACCATGAAGCTTTGCGAAGGACTTGTCGTCTTTCATTCCTCCATTCAGGAAGGACTCCCTATAGCAAATATTCTTTGATTGGGGTCATCCACGACTCCTTCTCAGGCTCCGTCTCTAGTACCCAATCGACTTCCATCTAATTTATGCTCGGAGCGTCTAGTACTTCAACTTGAACCAAGCACATCTGTTGTGCATCCCCAGTGCTAGCAAACTTTGCCAATGAGTCGACCTCTTTGTTCTAATCCCAGGGAATGTGCATGATGTCATAATACTCAAAGCCGGTTAATTGCTCTTGGACTTGGATAAGGTATGGAGGGATTCATTGTCCTCTAGCTTGGTAATCTCCCCTGACTTGGTATACTACCAACTGTGCATCACAAAAGATTTCAAGAGATTTTATCCTCGGTTCTCTGGCAAGTTTGAGTCCAGCGATCAGAGCTTCATACTCAACTTCGTTGTTCGTTGCAGGGAAGTCAAGTTTCAAAGTGTAGCAAATTGATCAATCTTCTAAAGTTACTAACACGATTCCAGCTCCAGAAAAACGATCATTAGATGCTCCATCCGTATACATTTTCCACCGAATGGTATGAGCTCCATCACTCTCTAGAAGATCATCTTGTGCGATGAATTTTACTATAAAGTCTGCCAGTGCCTGTCCCTGGATAACTCTCTGAGGTAGATAAGTAATGTTGAATTGACTTAGTTCGATGTTCCACTTGGGTAACCTCCTAGATGTCTCAGGTCGTTGTAGGACCTGTCGTAACGGATGGTTGGTGTAAACGTTGATAGGATGAGCCTGAAAATAGGGGTGGAGCTTTCGTGAAGCAGACAACAAGTAGTACGCCAATTTCTCTATCTTCGGATAGTTCCTTTCAGCTTCTGTTAATCATTTTCTAACATAATAGACCAGTTTCTAGATCTGATTCTCCTCACGAAGTAATGTAGCACTTGTAGCATATACTGACACAGCCAAGTAGATATACAAGTCTTCATGATCCACTGGCTTTGACAAGATGGGAGGCCTTTCTATATGGTTCACCAAAGCATGGAATTCGTCTTCATAATCCTACGTCCATTCAAAGTTGCTTTTCCGTCTTCCAATCAAGTTGAAGAAAGGAATGCATTTATCGGTGGCTCTGGAAATGAATCGAATTGGGGCAGCAGCTTTCCCATTTAGGCTTTGTACTTGCTTGATGGTCTTCGGCACTTGGATGTTGCGAATTGCTTGAATCTTCTTAGGATTAGCTTCGATTCCGTAAGCATCGACGATGAACCCAAGAACTTTCCTGGTGCAACGCCAAAATAAAACTTCAAGTGATTGATCTTCATATTGTAATGTCGGAGGATATCAAACAATTCTGCTAGGTCCCTAATGTGGTCGCTTGATCGTCGTGACTTCATGAGCATATCATCTAGGTATACCTCCATCGTCTTTCCGATCTAATCTTTAAAAATTTTATTGACTATGTGTTGATAGGTCGCTCCAGCATTCTTCAATCCAAATGGTATTACCACATAGCAATACAATCCAACAATGATAATGAAGTTGGCATACTCTTGATCGGAAATGTGCATCGGGATTTGGTTATATCCTGAGTATGCATCCATGAAAGATAGCAGTTCGTGTCCTACGGTTGAGTCTACCAGCTGGTCGAAACTTGTAGGGGTAAAACTATCTTTTGGGCATGCCTTGTTCAATTCTGAGTAAGCAACGCATGTCCGCCATTTTCCATTCACCTTTCTCACAAGTACATGATTAAATATTCATTTAGGGTAGAGGGCGTCGCGAATAAACCCATTTTCGTTGAGTCTATCCACCTTTTCTTTAAGGGTAGCAGATCACTCTGGGTCCATGCCATGCCTTTTCTGTTTCACCGGGACATGCTTCAGGAAGATGTTTAATGTGTGGCTCGCAATGGCAGGCGAGATCCCACACATGTCAGAATGAGTCCAAGCGAACATGTCAAGATTTACTAGGAAAAAGTCAGCAAGTTCTTTCATCATCGGGAGGCTGTTCCGTGATCCGATCTTTAAGACCCATGATGGGTCGTCATGGCTGACCATGATGTCAGTCATTAGCTCAGCCAGTGCAACCTTGGTCTCTTTGGGTTCCTTCTCGTCATCCCTCGGATCTATGTCTTTATACAACCGACTATAGTGCCCAAGCCAAGGACTAGGCATTGGTTGTCAATCTTCAATAGTTTGGATGCGGAAAGACTTATCCACACCCTTACTTTTCTCCTTTCATTGAGGTCTCTCAATTCAGCTACATAGCAGGCATGTCTGGTCACCCGATCACCATGCACAACTCCAACACCATTATCAATTGGGAACTTCAAAGTAAACACCATAGGGCAAGAGCTGCCCAGAATTCAACTAGGGTTGGCCGGTATAGAAAAGCATTGTATGGAGAGTTAACATCCAAGACAACAAATGGCAAAATCCACACTCTCTTATGGTCACCTTCTCCCAACTCCATAGGCAATTCTATAGCTTTAGTTGCATCATCATTAAAGCTATGAATGCGGGCTTTAGACGGTTTCAAGTCCTTGGCTTCCATCCTCATCTGATCGTAAGCCTTTTTGAAAATTATATTAATAGAACTTCCACAATCAACCAAAATCCTCCTCACTAAGGTGGGGCCGATCATGGCCAAAATGACCATTGGATCGATCGTCAGTGCCTTCACCTTGTCTGCATCTCGGTACTCTAACAACATTCAAAATTCGTATGCTTGATCACGCTAGCATAGCGCTCCATCTCATGCCAATTCTTATTAGTTGGATGCAGTCCTCCAACTATTGTATCGATCACTAATCTACCACTAGTCAGCGCAGGCTCCTTGGCCCTATGCGAAGCTTGTCCTCGGTTGGGGTCAGATGTCCCCTGCCCGCCATCCTGCAAGCTTTAACAAACTGCTGTAACTTTCTTTCCCGAATCAGATTCTCGATAATATCCTGGAGATGCTTATACGTTTGTGTTATGTCCATAGCATTTATGGAACTGGAAATATTTTTTAGTTTGCTTTTTCTTCTCTGTCGATTCTTTCGGAGGTGGCTTCCTATACTGCATGGTATTGCATGTAGACAAGCAAATGTTCTCTAGAGATTTAGTGGTATGCAGGTATCATACATTGGAATCCTAGGCTTCCCTCTTCCAGAATCCTTCTTTCGTTCATGGTTCCTATCATGACCTTTCTTTTGCTTATTCGGTTTATTTTTGACATTCACTTGAACTTTCCAGAACTATCACCAGACTGCTTCACTGCATTGTTACTCTGCACTCCCCCACCAGATCCCATAACATTCGTCTTTCTAGAGCATCTAGCTTCCTCTTTCCTCAAATACTGAGCCACTTTGGCATTAAAACGTTCCAATGTTGCGGGTGGTTTGCTAGCTAACCAATCGCCAAAGTCAAATTGTGGATCAATCCCTCTCGTTACGGCCATCATTATTGAATGGTCATTTGGATTACTGACTTCTATGATAGTTGTATGAAATCTCTCCAAATAATCTTTCAGTGATTCTCCCGAAGCATGGATCACGCTGGATATGGATATCACATCTTTAGGGCGAGTTGCATGCATACGTAACCGCTCCACAAACTTCGTTGCTAAATCGTCAAATCTAGAGATTGACCGCGGGGGTAATCTCGTAAACTACATTGTTGCTATGCTAGAGAGAGTAATAGGAAAACATATGTATTTTTTTTGCATCATCAGCTCGTGCGGATCCATCAGTCATTCATATCTCATGATGTTCTACCCGAGGTCAGTTTTTTCTTTATAGGCAGGCATCGAGGCATACTGAACCTCCTTGGATACTCTGCATATAAGATACTATCAGTGAATTGGGTATGCCTTCTCAAGATCCCCCAATCATCATTGATCAAGCCTTGGCTCTCCCTCAATAGCTTTCTAACCATAGCCGAAAACTCCGGTGCTCCACCTCATGTGAATGGTCCGATCAATGTCTACGGACCATTCCACGCCTTCTTTGCTCAACTTCCTCTCAATGTATATCACGTACGTTCACTTCATCGTCATTACGAGGAGGTAACTGGTCTGCATCCACCTAAACTCCATCATCCAAATCAGTTGCGGTAGCTCCAGCTTGGGATCTAGCATGGAAAGGTAGACTCCTTCTGTTGGAGGAGGGATCGGCACTGATCCCTATAGAGGGATCGGCACCGACCGGCTTCGGCAAGACAGGTTGGCTTGCCTACTGATGACTAGAAGCTTCTGCATGATATCCACCAATTCTTCGATGTCTGTGTCTATGATAACCATATGATGAACTAGAACTCTCCAATATAGAATAAGGGGTTGGTCCCTCCTAGCTTTCCCATGTTGTTGCTGACTGAGTTGGTTCATTAGATCGATATTGGCTTGAATCTACTGATTCAACTATCGGTGGCTATCCACTAGTTCTTTCATCAGATTCTAAAATTCAGCTCTTGTGATGGAATCAGCCGGGTCCCGGACATCAAATGGATTGGTAGCATTCGCATCTACTAGTAGATTGCTCGGGCTTCCTTGCTGGATGCTAGCGTTCTCGTTTTCCTTCTGCGTTTTGAGATGTAGATCTGGTATTCCTAACCATTGTTGATAGTTTTCCTTGGACTTTTGCAATCTGAATAGAACGAACAAGCTTCTTGAAGATAATTCCGGTCTCTTAGGGAGGTTTATACAATCCAGTAGCAACAAAGGGATCCAAATAGGGCTGAGAATCTCGTTCTCAGTGAAAGCACCGAAACATTTGCACCAAAATTTGGCAAAAAACACCCAATAGAGAGTTTGTAGAGAAATAAATGAAGAATATAAAATGAAAACAAAGGAAACAAGTAATTAAATAGCAGAAAATCAAAGCAATAACAAGAACACAGCGATTTATAGTGGCTCGACGTTGTTCGCCTACGTCCACTTTGAATAGATTGCTTTATTAATCACTTCATAAACTGAGTACAATTGGGATTGGATGAAAATCCTTAGTTACAATAGTGTACAAAGAAACTAGCAGCATAAAGGTCCCGTAAATGAACAACCAAGCATGTATTTACAGATGAAGATGGCGAAATATCTTTTTGAAAATTCGACAGAAGGATCTCCAAAACCATATGGACTCATAAGGGGGATTGCATGTCTCAAACCCCAGGGAATAGGAATCAGTGTTGTCCCTATTTTGGAGGAATTTGGGGATGCAATCCCTATGGTAGCCTTCCTATATTGTAATATGCTTTGCCTCCAAGTTTCATGCAAACTAGATTAGTAGAACTTGAATTATTGCTCGATCTTTGCTTCAATGTGAGTTGTTTTCTGGTTTTAACCGATCCCTGTTCAGGGAAGAGGGCTGATGTAACATTCCCTATCTGGAGGCCTGAAGCTAAGCGCTACAAATGTTGCAGTCATCCATAGTATTAACTTCCGGTGACCAAATACAGTAATGTTAATGGTATCTATAATATCAGAAGTACTTGAATATGAAATAAAAATAATCACGGATTAAAACATTTTTTGATTACATTTCAAAACAACATTTCATATCGAAGTTACATAATACCAATGTTTTTCAGGCTCAGATCAAATATAATTATTACATAAATATGCCAAGTGCGACATATGAAGATGCCCCCTGGGTTGACCAGAGTACTAAATAATCATAACTGATTTAATACAACACAGCGGAATAAAACAAACAGAATAACTCCTACATAGCTAACTTCATCCTCCTGCTCATCTTCGGAAGTTTTATTCGTCCACCTACTAAAAAAGGTAAATCCTCAAACCTCAGCCTACTCAAATCAATTTTGAGCACCCTAGAGTTTAAAGGGAAAAACATAAACTTCAAGTCAGATATAAAGTCTGGTGTGGATAATGCTATACATCTCGGTTATTTGATATTAAGTGAGACCACGCTGCTTAGCGAAACGGGTTTCCCCTCACTAATATCCTTTTTAAAACATATCTTTTGCAAATCTTAATCCTGCAACCAAAACTGGTTAAAACAATAATATCAATATCATGAAAGCATATAAATCAGGTAACAAATGGACTATCTGTCCAAACAACATAGTTTTGTTTGGCTAACTATTAAATCTTGGCTGACTTGGGCCTACCAGACAAAATGCACAAATAATCTAACTTCTGTTAGATACTCCTCTTCCGACGGTCTGTCCCTAACTTAATTCTTCAGGGTCAACTGATCCTAATGGTTTTACGGGCTCACCACTAACCTATCTCTATACATATATATTCCTTTCTGTGTGTAACATCATTTTAGTCTTACCTGTGACAAAGCCCTACACACTGGAATTTTGGACTAAATTAGCTAGGGGCTAATAGGTAATGTATAGGGTGTGACCCTATATCAGTCCCATATGGTATTCTAATATCTGAGTCATTTGACTTAGGGTTAACTACCCAAAAATTTTCCTTCAAAACCTTTTCTTTCAAAATGATTTAATCCTTTAAATCATACTTTAAATAAGGAAAATATACTTATGCTTTACTCAATCACCTTGCCATGTTGTATATACTTTACATAAAACTTTGTTGATGAAAACATTTAACCTTTGAGAGTACCCCTTTCGAATCCATTGAAAGTATCTCTTTTGAAACCAAGTAAAATCTTAGGCCAAAACATATCCTTTCGAAACCCTTCATAATAAACCTTTCGAAACCATTGGAAAACATTATCTTCAAAAGCTTTAAAACCTTAGACATCCTATCTTTTAAAAACTTACCATTGCCTTTCAAAAACATTAAAAACCTTCTTTTTAAACCTTTCGAAACCATTGGGGAACCTGTAACATCCCCCTACTTGGAGGCCTAAAACTAACGGCTATGGATGCTGCAGTCATCCATAGTTATTAATCCTCGGCGACCAAATATGGCGACATTAAATACATTAATACATAGAAACACAAGAATATAGAAAAATTAAATAGCAAAAAATTCCACATTCCATTTCAAAATATTCCAAATTGATTACATAATCCCAATTCATAGACCATGTTCAAATAACATATAATTATTACAAAATACGCCAAGAGTGACATCTGAAGATGCCCCCTTGGTAGATCAGAGTATATAAATAGGCAAGAAAACAATTTGCCTTTACAAACAAAACACACAACGAAAATAAAAGAACTCTAATTACAAGCTTTCCTCCTGCACGTCTTCGAAAGCTTTATTCATCTAAAAGAACACCTGAAAACCTTAACTCTCAACCTACTCAAAATCAATTGAGTGCCCGAGCTTAAGGGGAAAACAAAAAAACTTCGAGTCGGACATAAAACCTAGTATGAATAATAATTTACCATCTCAAACCATTTAGATATCGAGTGAGACCACGCCGCTTAGCGGAACGAGTTTTCCCCTCACTAGTATCCTAAAACATTCCATATATTGTGCTTCTGCATCCACAATGGTTAAAACATAGTATTTCAAAAACTTTATGATGATATGCAAAACAAGTAAATCAAATCTGGATTACCCATCCTCTTTCATTCTGACTATCTGTCTCAATTATAGTTTCTAGGATTACTATTAACCTATTAAATGTTTATGGACTATCTGTCCAATATCATAGTTTTCCTGGGATCACTGAGAACCTATAGGTAACTCCAATATCTTATCTCTTATACTAGTTTTCTTGGGCTAACTAGGAACCTATTGACTGACTGTCAATATCTTAGTTCGGATATAGTTTTCATGGGCTAACTACAAACCTACTAGCCCCTGCCAGTATCAAATCATAGTTTTCATGGGCTGACTATGAACCTATTGGCCCCTGCCAATATCATACAGTTTTCTTGGGCTTAATGTAAACCTATTGGCCCTTGCTAATATCTTTAATTAAAATTTTAACATCTGTTAAGTTATATTCACTACTGGGTCAACCTAACTGGTTATTCTGCCCTTTCTTCAAAAACAGTTATGGGTTAATAACAATGTGAATAATATTTACAAAGTCTTTATTTATGCCATGGCGTTTCCCTTAAAAATGAGAATGGGTTATTTGTTTTGAAACTTTAATACATCACTTTCGAAACCACTGGATGACCTTCTTTGGAAGCATAGAAAACCACTTTTCAAAACTCTAAGTATATACCTTTTGAAACCAATGATACATTTTGATAGTATCAAGAAAACATTCTTACAACATAGCTTCGAAACTAATAAAATACCCTTTCGAAAGCATTGGGTTTACTCTTTAAAACATCATTTGGGTCAAAATGGTTATATATGAAAGTATATCTTTTGAAACCAACTAAATTAATTTGGGGAAAAGTTGATGGTGTCGGAACCATCTAGTCGAAAGCAAAGACCTTTAAAAATTAAAACTTCGAAGGACAGAGTCAAAACCCCCTTTCGACTTCATCACTTTCGAAACCCTCAACCTCTTTGAAAGAATTCAGGAAAAAAGCTTAGTTTTGGTTAAAACAGAAGTAACCCCTTCGACAACAGAGATGACTTTAATACAGTCGAAAGAAAAATTCGCAGCTAGACCTCGACTTGGTCGAAATCGGTCATTTCGAAAGCTCTAATTTAAGAAGAATACCCCCTTCGAAAGCTAACTCCTTTACATAGTACAAAAACCTTCTTCGAAAACAGTTTATAAAACCTTTTCAAAAGCATGTGTTTCGACTATGTTGAAAGCTTTAAATAAAACAAGGCAAGACTTTAACTTTTGAAAACAAAGCAGGGTTTCGACCCCATCGGAAGCTTACCTTTCGACAACAAGGCTTCCGCCTTCCTTCCAACCCACTGCATACCACTAGGTGATACCTTGTGTATTGGTTTCGACTATGAGGGTTTCGACTAAGATGGGGCAGAATCATTGGGGTCAAAAAGGGATACTAATTGAGGCGGAATACTTTTATCAGAATTAAAGGCTGAAATGTTGCTTCTTTAAGTAATTGCTTTATTCAACTTGCCTATTTGTAAACCATTGATTGACTGCCATAAAACTTTTCAAACACTTTACCTTTAAAACTGCCGCACTTATATTAGATTTAAGCCATAAAATCGTAAATTTTAAGTCCTTACATATATCAAAACCAATTATTTCAAAAAAGTCCTTCTTTTAAAATAATTTATTTTTCTTAGTAAATCAATTGGGAAAAATCCCCAAAAATCACAGAAATTCGATTTTATCATGTAATCAAACATATTAAAAATTTAGACCCAAATTCTTCCTAAATATTCAAAATAAATTTTAAACCCAATTACATCATATTTATCATAAAAAATTCATAATAAAATTTCCATAGCTTGAAAATTTCTAAAAGTTAAAACCCATCTCCAAAATCATGTCTTACTTAACATTAAAAATTTCCATGGCATTTTAAAATCAATAACCTACGGTTTTGCCCCTAAAACCATACAAATTTCATGTACAAATAAATTGTTTAAATCAAACAATTCATAAATTAAGTATATCATCATCCCAAAATATCATAGAATCGAAATAAATACTTAAATCTGAAATCATAGGACTATAGAAACCAAAATGAGATGGAACGAATTATTATTCACCTTAGATTTGATAAGGAATTTGGGATTTTTTGTTGATTAATCCTTTCTAGCTTTGATCCTTAGCTTTAGATTGAAATTTCTACTTTTTCCTCCTTATTAATGGCCGGCTCTATTTAGTTTTGATTTTCGTTTGTGAATAATTAAAAATGGAACATGAATGGGCAAGAATAAGATGTGTATAGCCGTGTATAATAAAATGGTAATTACCACTATGCCCTCGTGTAAATTAATTATCTTATAAACCAATTTAAAGCCCATTAAATTTTTATTATTAAGCACGCCTTATAAAATTTATTCAAATCTCAATCCCCTTATCATCATTATTCTATTTAATTTATCTAATTAAATTTTCTGAATAATGTTATCAAAAATTAGAGATGTTACAGAACCACCCGTTTGAAACCATTAACTTAAACCTTTCGAAAGTATTAAATCCATCAAACCTTTCGAAAGAAATTGGGTCCAAGTAAAACATGTGGAAACCCTTTGAAACCATTTAAAAACCTTTTCTTTCGTAACCTTTGGATTTACCTTCAAGAAAACAAAAGGGTCATAAAACAACTATGTCGAAAGCACTCTTTCGGAAACATTTTTCTAAGTAAAGAAGTGTTGGTGTTGAAACCAATCCTTCGAAAGCATTGGAGAAGTGGCTTTTAATTTAAAAACAAAGGAACCTTCAAAAAACACTTCTTCGAAAGGAAAAAGGCAGCAGTAAGTGGTTTCGACCCAAGGGAAAGCAATTTCTTAAAACAAAGGCGCAACTATTTCTTTAAAACAACTTAGCCCAGTCGAAAGCTAACTAAGTCGAAAGCTAATTAAGTCGAAAGCAAAGCAGGCGCAGCATTCTCTTTTAAACACAAAACAAAGCTTCGATCACTTCGGAACCCCATGTTTCGACCTCATACCTTCCGCCTTAGCCCAATTCGGTATGTACCATGTATTGATACCATGTGCATTGGTTTCGATGGAAATGTAAGTGGAAGTACTGGGTCGAAAGCAGGTGCTGAAAGTGGCGAAACATGCAAAAAGCATGTATAACCTGATTTTTAGCCTTTTAAAGCAATCTTTTCAACTAACCTGTCTTATTTGTCAAAATATTATTGGTTGCTAATTTTCTTTTCTAAAAGCGTTGCCAAAAATTTCATAAATAACCATTTAAAACATTTACAAAATACCCCTTCTCCTTTTGTAAATATATAAAAAAATTAAATCCCATACCTTAAATAATTTTATATGTTCATTAAACACTTAGAATAATTCTACAAAAATTTTATAAATTATTTTTAATGTATTTTCTAACATATATAAATTTCAGACCCAAAACATATATAATTTAGCAACAAATCAAATATCCATTTTTCTCACTAGAAAATTAATATAAAATCCACATTACTTCAAAAAATTATGAAAATTGAAACCCATTTCTAAAATATCATTTCAGATCTAAATCTAAAATCGCAAGGTATTTGGATGTCATTTAATAGGGTTTTCACATTAAAACATATCATAAAATCCATATGAAACATCGTAAATCATCAACAAACATTTATATTCATTTCTAACAATCAAAACACAAAACCTTGTAAAATGGACCGGATTCAACTAAAAACCGAAAACAATTGAAAACATGAGATGTAGTCGTTATTCATCTTAGCTTTGAGATTAAGGAATTGAGATTTGAGAATGGAATAAGTTGATTTAGCTTATCTTCCTCTTGTTATTGCTTAATGGTGGCCGCCTTTTAGTTTTAATTTTTGCAGACAAACGTATGAAATGAATGAGGGTAAGGGTTTAGGGTATGAGGATCTACTTATTCCTATTTTGTCCCTTATCTAACTTCCCTAACTTATTTTATTTTAACTTATGTTTGCTCATTTGTTAACATGGCACGGCTGCCCTTACTAATCACAAATCTCAATCCCCTAATCATTACATTATTTTATTTAATTTAACCAATTAAATGTCCTAAATAATGTTACTCAAACATAGGGTCGTTATAGACTCCCCTCCTTAAAGAATTTCGTCATCGAAATTACGATAAGGTACTCAAAAAAACAATCGAAAAGGTAAAACATACCATCAAACAAATCAGGATAAGCATCTCTAATTCTGCTCTCAGTCTCCCAAGTACAGTCTCTCTCATCGTCGCTCCACTAGACTTTAACAAATCTGATTGTCTTGTTCCTTAGCCACTTTTCATCTCTCGCAACTATACGAAATGGCTTTCTAACTATAGTCAAGTTCGGCTCTACTACTAAATCCTCTAACACAGTCGGTGCTATAGTAATCTTCGGGTCTCTAAAACATTTCCTTAGATGAGAAACATGGATAAAATCATGGACTCCTGCCAAACTGTTCAGTAATTCTACTCTATATGCGAGTCTCCCGACCCACTTTATAGTAGGAAATGGTCCTACAAATCTCAGTGCCAACTTCCCTGATCTTCCAAATCTGATTACACCTTTCATCGATGATACCTTAATAAAAACATGATCTCCAATAAAGAATTTTAAGTCTTTCCGTCTTCTCTGCCTAGACAGAGCTTCCTTCATCCTAGCCCGAATCAACCCAATCTTCTCTGTAGCTTCTCTAACTAAATCTGGACCAAGAACCAACCTATCCCCGGTCTCTAACCAACAAACTAGAGATTTGCATGGCCTTCCATACAAAGGTTCAAACGGTGCCATCCCTATACTAGCCTGATAACTATTGTTATATGAAAACTCGACTAAGTACAGATAGTATTCCCATGATCCTCCGAAATCTAACACACAAGCTCGTAACAAATATTTCAAGACTTTATTAACTCTTTCTGTTTGCCCATCGGCCTATGGATGGTAAGCGGTACTCATCTTAAGCTTGGTACCTAAAATCTCCTGTAGACTCTTCTAGAACTCGCTAGTGAACAAGGAATCTCTATCGCTTACTATGCTACTAGGAATTCCATGAGGTCTAACTATATTCTTCATAAATAACTTAGCTAAAATAGGTGTCGTCCCTGGTTGACTTAACTGGAATGAAATGGGCACTCTTGATCAGTCTATCCATTATGACCCATATACTTTCATTTCCTCTATTAGATCTTGGCAACCCATCTACGAAATCCATAGAAATAGAATCCCACTTCCAAAATGGAATATCTAAAGGCTGAAGCAACCCACTTGGCTTCTGATGTTTGGCCTTTACCAGGGTTCGGACACTGCTTTACCCATAAGCCTACATCCCTCTTCGTACCTTCCCAGAAGAAACTCCCCTTCATATCCTGATACATCTTAGTTCCTCCCGGATGAATGGTGAACTTCGAATGATGACATTCCTCCAAGACTTCCTTCCTAATGTCTCCCATATTCGGAACACATAATATTCCTTTCTTTCTCAACCACCCATTCTGGTCAAGACTGAAATCCTTCAAGTCATCGCTCTTTGTTCTATCCCTTAACTTCCTGATCCGTTCAACTAATACTGGATCCTCCATCTGTTTAGAGGAAATCCTTTCAATCATCATTGGTCGAACTTCTAAACATGACAACGTACAGTCTCAGTACTAGGACTACTCTTAGACCTCCACTATACTCTGCAACTTGTCAATACTTTCAAATCTTTCCACTCAGCTATCATCGCCAATACTTCATTCTGATGTTTTCTTCTGAGTGCATCTGCAACCTTATTACCCTTTCCCGGTGTGTACTCAATTCCAGAGTCATGAGCAGCTATAAATTCCAACCATCTCTATTGTCTCATATTCATCTCCTTCTGAGAGAATAAATACCTCAACGACTTATGATCCGTATACAATTCAAATCTTTCTCCCAAAAGGTAATGTCTCCATACCTTCAATGCAAAAGTCACCACAGCTAATTCCAAATCATGCATTGGATATCTAACCTCATGCGGTCTAAGCTGTCGAGAAGCATAGGCAATCACTTTACCTCTCTGCATTAACACAGCTCCCAATCCAGTTCGACACGCATCTGTACATACTACCAAATCCTGATTCCCTTCTGGAACAACTAGTATAGGTGCATGAGTCAATAAGTGTTTCAAGCTCTAGAATGCTTCCTCACACTTATCGATCCAAACAAACTTCACATCCTTTTGCTTTAGCTTGGTCATAAGTGCTGCTATCCGTGAAAAATCCTTCGATAATACTGAGCTAATCCAAGAAAACTCTTTATCTCAGCCACCATCTCGGGTCTCTTTTAATTATTCACCGCTTCAGTCTTAGTCGGATCTACAAACAACACCTTCTCTGAGACTACATGACCAAGAAACTTCACTTCCTTCTTCCAGAAATGACACTTCGAAAATTTCGCCTTTAGTTGATGCTACCTCAACGTCTCAAGCACAACTCTAAGATGAACTTCATGCTCCCTTTCAACTTAAGAGTATATCAAAATATCATCTATAAACACCAACATGAACCTATCCAAGTGCTCTCGGAAAATTCGGTTCATCAAATCTACAAAGAATGCTGGCACATTAGTTAGTCCGAATGACATCACTAACCATTCATACGATCCATATTTAGTTCTAAACGTCGTCAAAGGAATACTATCCTCTGCTACTCTAAGCTGATGGAAACCTATTGCTAAATCCAACTGAGAAAATACCTTGGCTCCACTCAACCGATCGAATAAATCATTAATTCTAGGCAACGGATGTCGATTCTTTATCGTCTTCTAATTCAACTTACGATAATCAATACATAACCTCAGCGATTCATCCGGCTTCTTGGCAAACACTGCGGCTGCTCCCAAAGCCGAACTACTTAGCCTAATAAAATTATTTCCTTCCAAATCTACTAACTGCACCTTTAGCTCCCTCATCTCGGTATGTGTCATCCTGCTTGGCGGTCTACTTACTGGTTCTGCTCTATGTACTAAATCTATCTAAAACTCAATGGCTCGTTTCGCTGGCAATCCTACTACGGGTTTAAAAACATCCGCGAATTCTCTAACTACGAAAACTCGTCATCTACCTCCACAACATCCAATAAAGCATTCACCTCACAACTAGGGTTTTCTATAGTATATACAATCCGATCGCTACATTCAGAGTATCTAAGCGATATTTTCCTATCATGAAAAAAAATTCTAGCATCATACTTACTTTACCAATCCATACCAAAAATAATTCTGAACCCTACAAAATTGAACACATGCAAACTGCAAACAAAGGTATGTCCTAACAAATCAAACTCTAGGTGGTCACACTTCATCCTAAGTGTCGCATGCCCTCCTATCGGATTTGCAACCCTTAAGGAAGTAACTAAGTATGAGGGTTCTAGGTTAAACTTATCTACCAAACAATGAGATATAAAAGAAAGCGATGCACCGGTATCAAACAGAACGCTAACTGACATACCATGAATCTAAAGCGTACCTCCTAACACAGCTTTTCCTTTTTCCTCTGCTATTGGCCTCGAGGTAGCGGGCTCCAATGCAAAGACTTTCCCTTTCCATCCTTAGCAGGCTCCTTGCACTAGTTCTTATAATGTCCAATTTAATCGCAAGTGAAACACCTCACCTCTTTCTTCTCCGCAGCTTTCTTTCCTTTTCCTGTCCAGCACTCATGGGCATAGTGTCCCTTCTTGTCACACTTGTAACAGATCAATTTTGTCTTTCCCTTCTTAGAAGCTCCACCCTTTTGAGCTCCTTTCTTGTGGAAAAACTTTCTTTTCTGACTTTGCCCCACCTGGACTTCCTTTGCCTTATTTCTCTCTAGGAAAGCAAGTATTTCCTCATTCCTCAAAGCCATTTCAACCACAACATCACAAGGGTCTCTAATATGCGGTAATGTAGCCTTTGCCAACTCAGGCTTCAAACCCCTAGTGAACTTCTCGTTCCCCTTAATCACAGTGTCTATAATGGCATTACCATACTTAACCAATTCCTCAAACCTTGTAGCATACTCCAACACAGTCATTTCTCCCTGCTCCAATTCGGCAAACTTTCTGAGCAAGGTAGACTTCGCCATCACAGACATGAACCTTTCCTCGAACCTTCTGTTAAACTCAACCCATGTCATCATCTCCTCATTAACTCCAACTGTCACACTATTTCACCAGTATAAAGCTGCTCCTTGAAGATGTCTCGAGGCAAGCCTTCTCTTCTGCTCGTCATTGAGCCCCAAATCTTCAAAGATCCTCTCACAATGCAGCAGCCAGTTTTCTACTTCAATAGCATCTTCAGTTCCGATTAATGGCTTTCCTCCCAGCCAACCACTTGCGAGACAACTTCCGAACTCTATCACACGGTTGATACTAAACCAGATCGAGCCTGGGATCTTCTTGGAAATTGGGACTCACTACAGACCGAGTCAGCAAACTTAATGAACTCGTTATGCTTAACACAAAAAGTCAATGTTGAGATCAAAGCCTAGCATAGTCTCTACTCAAAATAGCATAATTGTTGACCACCAGAGCTTCCTGACTCCTTACTCCAGCATTACCTCCAACCACTCCAGAAGCAACACCCGCCTACATCATGTTGACAAAGAACCGATGCATAGCTCCCATGTCAACTTGTGGGACTCCAGCACCCACATTTTCAGCTTGTGCCTGACCTGGGTTTCTCCTGGCATTCGGTCTGGTATTTCCATTTGTTGTGGTGCTTCCCCCTCCAAGGTTAACTCTTCCACTTCTAGCATCCATATCTATATTTAAGCCTCGTGAGATACAGAAGAATAGCCTAAAAGAGATAGGAGAATAGAGATAAAGCGTATACTTATATATAGCAAATACAAGTACGTTACTATAGCGTTATCCCATACCCCAATCTTATCTCTAATTCCTTAGGATTATGTTTTTAAAAATCATTTTAATTTAAAGTTTTTCATAAACCTATGATCTGGTACCAAGTTGTAACATCCCCTATCTAGAGGCCCGAAGCTAAGCACTACAAATGTTGTAGTCATCCATAGTATTAACTTTCGGTGATCAAATACGGTAATGTTAATGGTATCTATAATATCAGAAGTACTTGAATATGAAATAAACATCATCACAGATTAAAACATTTTTCTGATTACATTTCAAAACAACATTTCATATCCAAGTTACATAATCCCAACGTTTCCCAAGTTCTGATCAAATATAATTATTACATAAATACGCCAAGAGCAACATATAAGATGCCCCCTTAGTTGACCAGAGTACTAAATAGTCATAAATTACTTAATACAACACAGCAGAATAAAACAAACAGAACAACTCCTAAATAGCTAACTGCAGCCTCCCGCTCGTCTTCGGAAGCTTTATTCATCTACCTACTAAAACCTATAAATTCTCAACCCTCAGCCTATTCAAATCAATTTTGAGCACCCGAGAGTTTAAGAGGAAAACGAGTCAGACATAAAGCCTGGTGTGAATAATACTATACATCTCGGTTATTTGATATTAGCTGAGACCACGCCGCTTACCGGAATGAGTTTCCCTCACTAATATCCTTTTAAAAACTTATCTTTTGCAAATCTTAATCCTGCAACCAAAACTGTTTAAAACAATAATATCAATATCATGAAAGCATATAAATCAGGTAACAAATGGACTATTTGTCCGAACAACATAGTTTTGTTTGGCTAACTATTAACTTTTGGTTGACTCGGGCCTACCAGACAAAATGCACAAATAATCTAACTTCTGTTAAATACTCCTCTTTTGGATGGACTGTCCCTAACTTAATTCTCCAGGGTCAACTGATCCTAGGTTTTGCGGGCTCACAAATAACCTATATCTGTACATATATATTCCTTTCTGTGTGTAACATCATTTTAGTATTACCTGTGAAAAAGCCCTACACATTGGAATTTTGGCCTAAATTAGCTAAGGGCTAATAGCTAATGTATAGGGTGCGACCCTATACCAGTCCCATCTGGTATTCTAATATCCGAGTCATTTTACTTAGGGTAAACTATCCAAAAAAATTCCTTGAAAACCTTTTCTTTCAAAATGATTTAATTCTTTAAATCATACTTTAAACAAGGAAAATATACTCTATGCTTTATTCAATCACATTTCCATGTTTTATATACTTTACACGGAACTTTGTTGATGAAAACATTTAACCTTTGAAAGTACCCCTTTCGAATCCATTGGAAGTATCTCTTTCGAAATCAAGTAAAACCTTAGGCCAAAAGCCAAAACATACCCCTTCGAAACCCTTCATAATAAACCTTTCAAAACCATTGGAAAACATTAAATTCGAAATCTTTAAAACCTTAGACATCCTATCTTTTAAACACTTACCATTGCCTTTCGAAAACATTAGAACCCTTCTTTTTAAACCTTTCAAAACCATTGGGGAACCACCCCTTCGAAACCATTAACTTAAACCTTTAGGAAGTATAAATCCATCAAACCTTTCGAAAGCATTTGGGTTCAAGTAAAACATGTAGAAACTCTTCGAAACCATTTAAAACCTTTCCTTTCTAAATCTTTGGGTTTTACCTACAACAAAACAAAAGGGTCATAAAACAACTAAGTTGAAAGCACTCTTTCAGAAACAGTTTCCTAAGTAAAGAAGTGTTGGTGTCGAAACCAACCCTTCGAAAGCATTGGAGAAGTGGTTTTTAATTTAAAAACAAAGAAACCTTCCAAAAGCACTGCTTCAAAAGGAAAAAGGCGACAACAAAAGGTTTCACCCAAGCGAAAGCAATTTCTTAAAACAAAGGCGCAACCATTTCTTTAAAACAACTTAGCCCAGTCGAAAGCTAACCAAGTCGAAAGCTAATTAAGTCGAAAGCAAAGCAGGTGCATTCTCTTTTAAACACAAAACAAAGGTTCGACCCCTTTGAAACCCCATGTTTCGACCTATACCTTCCGCCTTAGCCCAATTCGCTACGTACCAAGTATTGATACCATGCGCATTGGTTTCGATGGAGATAGAAGCGGAAGTGCTGGGTCGAAAGCAGGTTCCGAAAGTGGCGAAACATGAAAAAACATGTATAAACTGATTTGTACCTTTTTAAAGTAATCTTTTCAACTAACCTGCTTTATTTTTCAAATACTTTTCTAAAAACGTTGTAAAATAATTCAGAAGTAACCATTTAAAACATTTACAAAATACCTCTTTTCCTTTTATAAATATATATAACATTTAAGTCACATACCTTAAATAATTTTATATATTCATTAAACCACTTAGGAAAATTCTACAAAATTTTATGTAAATCATTTTTAATACGTTTTCTAACATATATAAATTTCAGACCCAAATCATATATAATTTAGCCATAAATTATTTTAAACCCAAATATCCATTTTCCTCACTAGAAAATTAATATAAAATCCGCATTAGTTCAAAAAATTATGAAAATTGAAACCCATTTCTAAAAAATCATTTCAGATCTAAATCTAAAATCGCAAGGTATTTGGATGTAATTTAATAAGGTTTTCATATTAAAACATATCATAAATCCATATGAAACATCATAAATTATCAACAAACATTTATATTCATTTCTAACAATCAAAACATGGCAAACCTTGGAAAATAGTTCAGATTCAACTTAAAACCAAAAACAATAGAAAACGTGAGATGTAGTCATTATTCACCTTAGCTTTAAGATTAAGAAGTTGAGATTTGAGAATGGATTAAGTTGATTTAGCTTCTTCCTTTAGCTTATCTTTCTCTTGTTATTGCTTAATGGTGGCCGACCTCTTAGTTTCAATTTTGCAAATGAACGTATGAAGTGAACGAGTGTAAGGGTTTAGGGTATGAAGATCTACTTATTCCTATTTTTCCCATTATCTAACTTCCCTAACTTATTCTATTTTAACTTATGTTAGCTCATTTGTTAACATGGCATGGCTACCCTTACTAATCACAAATATCAATCCCCTAATCATCACATTATTTTATTTTATTTAACCAATTAAATATCCTAAATGATGTTACTCAAAATTAGGGTCGTTACAGCCAATCCCTCTTGCTTCATCCTTTTGAGGTGCAATCCCTAGGATAGGCTCCTTAGAGTCCTCACATCTTGCTCCTAAAATTTCATATGCATTGGACTTATGAGTCTTGAGATATTGGTTGTTTTCCATTGAATTGCACTTGCTACCTGAAATATGTCGATCGCTACGTTGTAGGATGATTATAGCCGATCCATCCTCTATGTTAAACTATATTCCATACTTTGAATATTCCGCATTGCTTATCTCACAATTTCATTCAATCACGGCTTCATACTATCATCTGTACTTGATCTTTGGACCCCACAATCATCGCCCTGGACTTGCCGGTCTTGATGACAGCCGAATCTAACTTGTCCAGTCAGTTCGAATATAACCGGGTCAAAATACTGGATAACAGTGTTAGGCAAGGCTTTGAAGTAACCAGTACTCTAACTTTTCTGGTTTTATTCTTGAACGGGAAATGGTTAGGTTGGAATGTCATAAACGAGTTAAGCGTATGAATCGCAATTTCTATAAGAGATCATTTTTAAAACTCAGAGTTAAATTTTCAATTACCGAACTTGACAGAATATGAAGTTAAATCTTTAAAACAAATGGTTCAAAGATGATACATGTATGGAATGGTTTTGGGTTTATTGTGACGATGTCTTAATAGCATTCGTCTTTAATCCTTTTTTATTATACTTATGGATGTAAATAGATATTTAAAAGGATGATTTAAAGATAAGCACAAGCAAAATGGTTTTGGGTTTTTAGTGACAATGTTTAAGTAACATTAGTCTTAAACCTTTTGAAAGGATTTGTGAAAGTACTTAGATACTTAAAATGGATATTTTGAAGGAAATTATAAGTATGGAATCATTTGGAAAAAGATAGAAGTTTATTAGGTAAAAGAAGTTTAATAATAAAGGAGGCTTTAATTAATAAAAGGATTAATTAAATAAAAGGGATCAAAATTTGCATAAATAGCTTAACCAAACTTTGTATAGCTTGATCATACTTTGTGTGACTTGATAGTGTTTTGTAAGTTCATTTGTTTATGGCAAGTATACTGGACTTGGTTTCCATTTATAAACAAACATCTTGTGCCAGATAGTTGACTATCGAAATTGTCCAAATATAACTTTGGGAATATCTAGAAGAAATACGAGTATTATATGATACAGTTATCTTCAGAGATGCTATACTGTACGTATAAACTTGTCTTGCCCTTTTAGGACAAATGATAAGAAAATCCGTCCGCTTAAACGGTTAGGAGTTGAGCTTCGCTCTTATGTATTTTCTATTTATTTATGAAAGAACCGGGGTTGAGTTTACCGAAAATTCATCGATTGGTTTTGAAGAGTCTGGTATGTGTGAAAAGTTTACTTATATTAGATGACTCGAACCCGAAACCACTTCAAAACTATATACATGATTTATGTTCTGGAAGTGGTCGAGAAGTGGAATGTTATAGAGTTGAACTGTCAATCCTAAGGCTAGGTCCAAAGGAAAGGTCAGCGTTAACATTTTGAACGATGCTATCGTGTGGGACTGTCTATCTTGAGGAGTACTCCAAGAGAGAGGATTATGTTAGCATTTATCAGAGGACTTATGTGGGGAACCTATGTGGAGGTTCGAGATCTATTCGAGATGCTCGAATCCATGTAGTGATTCGTGATCTATTCGAGATGAGCATCCAATTTGGGATTCATGTTTTGTTCGAGTGATGAAGACTCGTGTGAAAGATGTTGAACATAACCTCGACATCGTAAATGGATAAAAACAGAATAGGCCTCACAACTAGGGGTTAAAGAGCCATGTCAGGATATTGTCAACTCCATTTCTAGAGATACTTACCGATTGTTGGCCGGTGGGAGTTGATGATATTTGGTTCACGTTGTTAATGTTTATGTTCGTACGCTGGACCGCTTGTGTTTACCTAAATGGTATATTTTATCTAGAGATATATGTCGCTTGGAAGGTACTTTCTGACCCTTGTGCAGGAGATAGGATTCGGCTCCACCGAAGAGAACTCTATGGAAAAATCCATTATGCGAACGTACTTTATCGGTTTTGGTTGTACTCCTATTATGCTGGAATGTAAGTAATGTAATAATTTTGGCTATGATTAATATTTATGTTGAACCTTAGACGTTATTATAATATTATTGGATTTTCTATAAATGGTTTGGTTATCGTAAGGTAAAAACCCATCCGTGTTTATGTATGGTATGGTCTTATGAGATACCTTTATTTTGAAAGGTTTATAACATTAAAATCCTATTTTATCTGTGTTTCTCATGTTGGTTTACCAGACTGATCCAGATGTTATTTTATTATAATGCTCAGGTCAGCCCTATGTATATTTTCAAATTTAGCCATGGACGCTTTGGAGCTTCTGAAGATGAGCTGGATGATTTCCTACCATAGTATTTATTTCCGCTCATTACTATGGCATTATCAGCATTTGTGAGGACATGTTATTATAAATGTCCAAACTGATTATTGTAACTCTTAAAAAATTTGTATCTTAGAATGACAATTTGTACTGCCTTTTGTTATTATATATGATCGTTCTATTGTGAGATTTTGATATTATGTTCCTTCTTCCTTGTTCTATTTCTTATTCTCTTATTTTACCCTAACAATTCGTCTTTTCGACACTTGGGTGCTCGACACATGAACACTATGAATGTATTAGTGTCGACATTCGAGGTCGAAAAGGCAAGTCGTTACACAATGTCTTTTGATTGAATTGGTACATAAAAAAGTGAGTTCAAAACATAATCTAAATAGTGAATTTCTTCTTGAACTACAAAAATTTGAGTTGATTAACTTTATTTAAGTAGTGAATTTCTCTTGAACTACAAAGATTTTGGTTAAGATCTTACAACACGTACTACACTTTCAATTTTTACAAAATCCGCAATAATTATATGCTTTTGATGGCCATGTGCCCACCATGGTAACTCATGAGTGCTATAAAGAGCTTAAGTCCCTCATAGAAGGCAGCCCACCTTCACACCCAAATAGGTAAGTCCATCAACTACTCCACTATTGCACCACCACTTATAGCTACTGACTCATAAAAGCAAAAGGCTTAACCTCAAACAATAAATAAACATAATTCATTAACTACGTCTTAAAAGCACCACCAATACTGATTATGAATTATATATGAGTAAAAAGGTATTGCCTCAAATAAATTAATGAAATACATCAAGTGCGTCTCAAAAGCACCACCACTACTGGTTATGGATTTAAAAGGAGCAAATAGGCTCAAACTAAGATAAGTTAATATAATCATCAAGTGCATCTCAAAAGCACCACCAAAAACTGATTATGGAATGTACAAAAGCAAAGAAGCTCAAACTCATAACAAATAGTAGCGTCCATCATCTCAAAAGCACCACTTAAAAATGGTTATGGGTTATATAAAAAAAGAAGTTCAAAATCACGTTAAATAGAAGAATCCATCAAGTGCATCTCGAAAGTACAAACAAAAACCGCGTATGCATTATATAAAAGCAAAGAAGCCAAAATCATATCAAATAGTAGAATCCATTGAGTGCATCTCAAAAGCACCACCAAAAACTAACTATGGATTATATAAAAGTAAAGAAACTCAACTTCATATCAAATAGTAGAATCCATCAAGTGCATCTCAAAAGCACCACCAAAAATTTGTTATGGATTATATAAAAGCAAAGAAGATTAAAATCATATCAAATAGAAAAATCCATCAAGCGCATCTCCAGAATACCATCAAAAATTGTTTATGGATTATATCAAAGTAAAGAAGCTCAAATTCATACCAATAGAAGAATCTATCAAGTATGTCTTAAAAGCGCCACTAAAAATTGTTTGTAGATTATATAAAAGCGAAGAAGCTTAAAATCATATTAAATAGAAAAATCCATCAAGTGTGTCTCAATAGTACCACCAAAAATTAATTATGGATTATATAAAAACGAAGAAGCTCAAACTCATATCAAATAAAAGAATCCATCAAGTGCATTTCAGAAATACAACCAAAAATTTGTTATGGATCATATAAAAGCAAGGAAGCTTAAAATCATATCAAATAGCAAAATTCATCAAGTGCATTTTAAATGCACTACCAAAAAATTAGTTATGGATTATATAAGTGCAATCAAATTAATAAATAGGATGGGAAAGAGCAATCATATTGCAGAGTTTATCCATTAATGGACATTGATCATATTTTTTCCTACTCTAGGCTCAGGGCACATTCCTCTTGAACATTCAATGACTAATTTCCTCTAAAAATAATTTTAAAATGGGATCCATCAAGTTCTCTTCGATCTTGTTCATTTTGATAAGATCGCTCCTTTTATCAATTTCTTAATTGTTTTATGTTTGAAATAGATGTGTATTCTCTTTCTATTATACATTCTTATAGAAATTCCATTATTCATAACTAGGTTATGAGTGTATCTTCTCACATCATAATTAATGATATTTTATATAATTCAATCAAAACATGTCGCTTCCTTCGATTTTAACATATATACTAGGTCCGTTGTTCTTCTTAAGGTGCATATTAGAATCACGAAGGGATTGTATATGCTTTGTATAAAAACAATCAAACCATTTCATGTTTTTCTTTTCTAGTATAGTCGAAATAATTTATGAGAAAAACCATTTTCAAATTATCTCCTTTTTACGGCTAATGTCACATCTATCTCTTCTAAGTCATTCATCTCACTTTGAAAAAAAAATTATCTCTCTCACCGCATTCAAGTTTTTACCAAAAAGTTGCATGTATTTAATATGAAGAAATGAATCTGTATGAAACAATTTAAATCATAATCAAAGAAAACATATTCAATGTTTTTAGGTAAATTATTGGTTGGTTCTTCTTCTTCGAGTTTTTAAAGGAAAAGGAAGAAGGCAAAATCTGCAATTTTCTTCTATACCCCCACAATTTTAAATATTTCAAGCTTGTTAAACTCTTTCATGGTTTATAAGGAGTTTTATCTAGTCTTTTATGAGAAATCAGGTTGACCATTGAACAAACCAAAAAAAAAAGCTTCCGCAATAAGAAATTTTCCTTAGACTCATATATGGACAATAACAATTTTTCATATATGGACCAAAATAATTATTTTTCATATATTCAGAAATCATATGAATATGACTTTTTACAGGCATAAATTTTTCATTTTGAAATACTTTATGTTATACTTAAACAAAACTTATTACCTTTGATGTATAAATATTCTTCATAAATATACCTCTCGTTACTTTCGTTATCCATCATTTTATTTTATTTCAAAGACAAACTATCTCATAGCTTGCTACTATATAAGTCTTACATACATTGTATCATCATTATGTTGTAAAGCATAACTCATTTCATCACTTCCAATAAATTCGTTCATGTCAATAAAGTGAATATTTCAAGTTTTTTTGAAATATATTTAAGTTGTATAGTTAAATACATATATGCATAACAAATATGTATGGGACTGATATTAAAATAATAATCAAATTCTAGAAAATACTCATGCCTTTGAGATGATAACATTTGTTCTTTTTATGAATGAAAATTTTCATAACCAATATATGGATTGAATTCTCTTAATTTCTCCATTCTCATAATTGACTTAGTATAAAATGTTGATAAATTTAGCATATCTTTTCCACTAAATTTTTATACACAAACGACCTCTTAACCTTAACATTAAAATCCATAATAAGCATTTTCCAAAAGAGGCTTGCGTCATTGGTATTATAAAAACTCCTATTCTTTATATTTAAAATCATTAGATTTATATTCTTTTCATAATAAATCCATCTCCATAAATCAATAAACACAAAGTCTATTCTTGATTGGTTTCATTTTTTATATAATGATTTGTCAATCAAATTCATTTTTTATTCAAACATTAAATAAACAATTAAATGCTCTTAATGTACTTCTCTGGATAAGTCATAAATCAATTATATGATTTAACAATTCAAATCTCATGCTTTTAATGCTCGCTCTTAGTAAAAACTATTAAAGCAAATCAATATTCTTATCATTTGCTTATATGTTATTTACCCAATTGCATGTTTGCAAGTAAAGCTCAACTTATAGGTTAACTCCATATAATAAGTAGATGGTTGTCCTTTTATTTTCAACTCTTAAATATATTAAAAACAATTCATATAAATTCATTTGCAAATCTATCAATTGGATACTTATATTTTATTATTTGAAAAATAATAATGAATGCTCAATCAAGTGAAGTGAATTGTTAAATTGGCAATGTTATATTTACAAGCATTATGATCTGTAAATGTTGTTTTAACTTCTTTTAAAAATGGAAAGAAAATTTATTTTCTATCGAGAGTTTCATTAGCTCATAATTATAAAGATTTCATACTATTAATTTTCATTAAATGCTTACATTTCAAAATAATGGTCTACGTTGGAATATTTTTATAAATGAAAAGTCTTTAATTTAGTAAATTTGAATTCACAAAGCATATAATTTTACATTTATCTCAAGTCAAATTAAATGATAAATTCATACTAATCCAGCCCCGTTGCCATTAACTATGACTTGTGTCACATCCAGTGCAGTTAAAGCCCCGCATAATCCTCGCAATAGCACATAGCGCTTTTCGACCGCTATGCTATTTCAATTTAGCACTATTAAATAGTAGATCCGCTTAAATCCCGTTATTTTCCGCTACATCCACTAAATCAAGGTTTTTTAGCATCCGTTTTAGCAACATAAATATACAGAGATTGATTAGACTAGTTATCTTTTAAACCAAATCGACAAAGCTGAGGTAAAGACTTAATTTTAAGGTATAAGTGCTCAATATAAATCAAAAATCTATTGCAGCCGCCGAATCTGGTCTTCATGCATCATGATATTCTTTGGTTTTGTTATATAATATTAAACAATATTTCTTTTTTCTATAAAATTAATGTTGTGAGAATGGGAATAAATTAACTTTAAATATTTGGTTTTATATCTAATGAAGTTTTTTGCACCTCCGTTATTTTTCTACTATATCACTATTTTATCTCCGCTATAACTTTTTGCATCTGCACTGCTATAGAATCGCTAAACGCTTAAACTGCACATGTCACATCTATTAGAAAACTTCACCACAATTTTAACTAGTACAACAGTCCAACGGTGGGAACTGACCGATCAATCATATAATTGGAGGAAAAAATATTTGGTGTAGTTTTTCATTAATTTAGTTAAACATCGAATGATAACATGTTGAAAAAAATTCAAAATTTAAGAAGATTAAGGAGACATTTATGGAGAAAACAAATTAAATAGCGTTGAGAGATTTGGTTTTGAAGTGGTTTAGGGAGATATTTATAGAGAAAACAAATAAAATAGCAAAGAGATATAAGGAGATGTATTAAAAACATGTATGTTTTTTGTCAAACTTCACATAATTGGTTTTGCAAGCCTAAAGTAGAAAAACATATTTAACGGTCGGTTTGATAATTGCTTTTATCATAAACTTATATATGTTAGTATACATATTTTTGCATCATAGAATACCAAAATTTATGATTCTATGATTAACATATATCATCAACCAAATCAATTTCTCAAAACACGAAACGTTTTCAACAATATCAATGATATGCCGTCATTGTTAAAACCCAAAAATATTTCAAAAGAAGGAAGACAAAAGGAAAAAGTGGAAGTACCTTAGTGTTACCTTAATATACTTCTTACCGTTCCACTGATTTGAATATCTCAGACTCAATTTAAATTTGAACAGAATCCCCGATTTTCTTCTCATTCACTAATCTTCATAACACTCTAATGTTTCCTTCCAAACCCAAATAGCTTGGTCCTCGTGAAAGATGGATTTAATTTTGCTTTCAACTGTTAGAAATTAATGGGTAGGAACTATAAAAATAAAGTGATAAGAATTGTGTCGTGTATGAGGCCATTATCTTAAAAGCAAAATTCGACTAGACTATGGTGCAATTGATAATTACCGTTCGCTCCTTAAGATTAACACAATGACCATTTAAATTTGTATACTCGATGTTGAAGGATTTAGAGATTTGTAAAAGTCACTACTCGGTAGTTTTAAGTACATTTGAAATATAGATTTTATTTCAGATGAAATTGTAGAGGGAGGAGATGAAGAAGATATTTCTTTTGCTGTAAATTTTTTATTTCTTTTTCAAAGAAGAGGGAAATGAGAGAGCAAATGTAAAAACTGTTTTCACTCTTGAGCCCATCAATCATAATAAATAAGTATTTCATAAATATAAACCTTTTTTCATTAATAAAGAATGCAAAATGTCAACCAATGAGAAGACTTTGATTTTTGTTGTAATTATTCGAACACTCCAAAACCTAAAACTTGCATCATTTTCTCTTCAAATTACTCGTTCATTCATCAACACATTGTTGATTGCTTCTCATATGCCTCTCTACTCCAAAAGTCCAAACAAGATACATCATTTCTCTTATCAAACTTTATACTCTTAGTTTATACATTAGAAAAATAAAACTAATTCATTGGACAGTATATGTCAATCATGTAATACACTTTAATGGCAATGATTTTTTTGGTATAAAACAATTTTGAATGACAATCCGTTGACTTTTGAATCAAAATGGCCAAATTACAGATACGAAAGCTCTAAAATCCTGAATCAATGATTATAAGCAAATCTATAATCTCAACTGGAGCTGTTATGGTAATGGTCAATTTACCATTACTATACCAATACAAAGCAATTGATAATCAATATCAAGCTAGATCGGTGTACCAATGTCATCGGTATGATAACATGAAATTTACTATTATTAATGCTAAATATAGCACTAAAAAAACATCAAAACCAGTAGTAATGATAAATTTACCGATCATATTAATTTTGTTTTTCATTATTTAAAATAGTTCAAATAATGGACACTTTTGAAGGTATGTCAGTTTTCAAGAAACCGTTCACAATATTATTTATGATACCAATTTCTTTTTAGTTATATTAGGTTTAAAGTCTAAGATAAACGAATATATTATTTCATATTATTGTGAATAATTTGTGATGAATTAAGAAATTTTTAAATCCTCTAATATAAGGCAAAAGATTGATACATACATACATACATAGATATGTGTGTGTAGGTATGTATATGTACGTGTATATATGTTTATATATATGTACATGTGTGTATGAGTTAGAATCAGGAAAAGGATATACTTTTTATCATTATTAAAATTTGATTGCAATAAAATTTTAATGCTTTCTATACTAGTAAATTTACCATTATCGGTCAGTAGTTTATCAATTTATCTTGGTAATTATTTTTGACCTACCAATAGTATCCGTACGGTAATGGATTTTTCGTATCAGTGACGATTACCACTACCATAATAGCCCTAATCTTAACTGTTACTCTCAACTCTATTCATCGAATAAAGCTCTTAAACTCGTAGTTCATAATCCACATAGTTACTTGGCAGTGAAAAAGGGGGAAAAAAGGAATCCAAGTTACTTCTTTGATCCATTGTTGCTTTCTTGTCATCTCCATGTGAAGTGTTTTTGCTTGAGCTCTCCATCTCTATGTCGATTTTGAATAATTGAAATGAGAAGATAAAGTGGAAGGAAATAGAGGAAGTGTTTGTTTAGCAAAATAATTATTATCCCCAATCATACATGAACACTTCCCATAATAATTGCAGCAAATGCCCTAACCATCCAATCTAATACTCATTTCGGTAATTTTTTGTAGTGTAGTTTATATAACCACTACATTATTACATTATTTATGCATGTTACCTGTAGCCTAGTCGACTGATCACTGGACCAGGTCGAATGGTAATGCTCAGATGTCGTTCATTGGTTTCACATAAAGTTTAAGTTCCATCGGCATAGTTTCATTGTAATACAATGTTTGGATGGCACTTAGAGTCGCTCGTGCCTTCGAAAAAACAATAATAAAATTCAGTTTTCCATTCATTGGAGTTGAACTTGTATTGTGAAAGTAGTTACTCAGGGATAAAACACAAAGGAGATCCTCATTCTGACGCTTTGTGAATCCAGTTTAATATCAACACTGCAAATTTAAATTTATATGGTTACTGGTAGGTACATATCAGCTCATTGTTGGATAAATCAGCAAGTGATGATCACTAGACAGAGTCATCCTCTGTTCTATATAAACCATGGTATCATAAAACCAACATCTTAAGCGTATGGAACACAAACAATACATATAACTTACTCATGTGCATTATACACAAACCAATTAATGTTACAACAACACTCCTGCATGTATAACAACATTCAAATACAAACAAGTAAACAGATTTTCAGCTATCTGGAGTTTCAGTTTCAACTTCAGCTTCAGTTTCTTTTTCATCGGTCTCAGGAAGCTCTTGAACAGTTTCTAGATTTTTTGGGCTTGTCATCAAATCTGGGCTTTTACCGTCACTTATAGCCATAGGTGTAATTTGCTCTGAGGCAGAACTTGAAGGATGATCCACTCCAGGCTGCTGACTGTTCAATGCATGACAGTGTGGGCAGTAATATGTTATGTATTGAAAATCTTCCTTTCTTGCTAGTCCTGAATAATTGGTAGAACATGTACTCAGCTTTATTGTTCATGAGTAAAATATAATCAAACTAATTTGCAGCATTTAATATCCTAATCCAATTTGAAACTTTGGAAATATATCTACACGCTATAAACAATGAGGAAATCATAGGGACTCGGACAGATGTGTGGATAATCGGAAACAGCGAGTAAAATTAGCAAAGTTCCAATATAAAAAAAGGGAAAATGGCAGCAAAGATGGGACCATCTGGTAGTAAAGTGAAGATGAATGCTGTAATGCAGTAAGAGCTTGAATGCATTCGGTAGTTATATTCTATGAAAATTAGTGAACTCCGCATATGAACAAATATTAGTGAACTTCTATTATAACCAAATTTTAGACAGGAAAAGATCACATGCAAACTTGCATTTCCGCCAACAATGATGAACACACACAACCGGTAGTACTGTAGTAGGATATCAGTTTCAGCTTCTTTCCGATATGTTTCTTAATGACATCATCAGTCCATATGCAGCAACATTAGAGGTTTATAAGAATAACGTTACCATTTATTTGCAGTATCACAGGATTGTTGATGCATTTGTCATTTTTAAATTGAAGATGTTCTACAGGCTGGACGTCAGTGGAAGTAAGAATAATGCATTTTAAAATTGCCCAAATTTTAAATGTATTGATCTAAAAGGTTATATACTATATTAAACGCCTGACGCACATATGCTATTGAACTAAAAGTCAAGCTGTTTTTGTTGGTTTATATGCTAATGGAACCCATTTTAACAGGTCATGTGTGGACGAAACCAAATGAACTCAAGTGCATAAAAAATCCACATATGGAAAGGAGACTTGTATATCATACCATTGTGCATATGGCAATTTCCACATATAAGTGCATAGCATTGTGTCGGATCTTCTCCTACAAGTAAAGCAACTAAGCGAGCAAGCCATCCACTATCGTTAGAACTAGGACCTTTGTGATTTGCAACAATCTTGCTCCTATCAGAAGCTTCATCTTCATCATCATCATTGTCATCCTCATTGTCCCAAATATGGTCGATATTTGTTTCATCAATTAACTGAGTTAGAGCCGCATTCCCAGTACTATTGCTTCTTAGATGAGACAGTTTCCTATTACGAAGCCCAGTAGATTTATTGGTATTGTTATTGGTGCTTCTTCCTAGTGGTTGTGGTTTAGAATTTGATTCATCGCCTACATAGACTTTCAGGCCAGAATCTGCTCCCAGTTTTGATGCCAAAACAGTTGCTGCTGCTTGCTTTGCAGCAGGATCCTCATCATACCTCTGAATTTTGAACAAATTTGCGTTAGTCGCATTTTGGTGTTTTTCCTATATTCACAGTTTAATGTATGCAAATATATAGTGCAAAAATCTTAAAGAGAGAATGGACTACGCAACAAAATCAGTTTACATAAAAATTGAAATTGCAACTATTGATTGAGGTCATCTCTACTGTTAATAAAGGAAAAATATAGCACATGATTCATCGGTGTTCATCGTTTCGACCATCGTCAAAGTTACACATATACCCTTACATTTTTCTTCGTATCCTATCGCATTTCTACATCATGTGTATGCATCGTGTGAGTCATACACTAGTATATATTACATAACAGGAATTTATTTTACCACTAACCAGCATTCCATAAATAGCTACATAGCCTCAAAAGGCCATTGTGCAAAATTATCTCTGCAGTTCATAATGGGAAAGGTCCAAGTTCAACCAGCCCCTCTTATATGATCTAATTCCAACCGTCGATGGACAATTTTACTTCCATATTTTGAGCTGTTTCAGTTTTAAATTTAGGCTGAAATCTGTTTTGTAAGTAGTATTCTCCTTGTGTTCCAAATTAGACATATGAAGACCCAGTATGTATCAAAAAGGCAATACATATCCATTTACAGCACTATTGAAGCACAAAAATAAAATGATCCAAATATTGGTTTAAGTGATCATGCTGCAAAGAACAATCAGTCATACGCACATACGCACTATTGAAGCACAAAATATATCATGGTCCAAATATTAGTTCAATTGATAGTGCTGCTAAGCATAATCAATCATATGCACGTCCGCACGAACACGCACGTGTATACACACACGTACGTATGTACACATATATATAGGTACGTACCTACCTACCAACCTATGTATGTATGTACCTAGATACCTTCATAGTACATAGATGCATATATGGGGATTCGAGTATTGTATGTATACAATCTTTCGAAAAGACATATTAAAAAGTTTGTGCACAAGCACACCGTGCATGCTGCTGCTGCTGTTGCGCTAGTACATATAGAACTGAAACCTACACACAATATACATATAAGGCACACACATACATTGTGTGAGTGTGTGTGTGTGAGAGAGAGAGACTGAGTTAAAGCGAATGTAACAATGATTAGGAATTCACAAAATAAAATGTGAAATGTGGATCTTTTGGAGAAAAATATAGTTAGGTTCATCTAGGAAGAAGAAGATGGATAGACGATTATAGAGGACTATATACAGTTGTGATCAGCCTATATAAGTCTTTGGGGTTCACCTTATTGCATTACTTCTATGCATTCAATAATTTTGTTTCTTTGTTTCTTTTTTTTTTTCAATTTGAGTCACCCTAAAAGGTTAACTATTTAAATTTAAGTGGATCGATTGTATGAGTAATTGTTATGAATGTGTGAACTACAAGCCAAAAATACAAATCATTTTGAATATGTTGGGGGTAGATTCACACAAATGATTGCAAATCAACTCAAACTCACACAGAAGCAATTAGATCGTGTTGTAATACGATAAAACAAACAACATCAAAATAATCCAAATAGAAAATAGCAGAAAATCAAATAGAGAATTCACAAGGATTTATAGTGGTTTCACTATCAATTTGATAATGTACGTCCACTTTGTGAGAAAGATTCTTTATTACTTCAGAAAAATATGAGAGAGCACAACAAATTGATAAAAACTCTTAACTTTTGTTTGGAGGATAAGATTTAGTGAGGAGAAGAAAATACAAGAACACAAAATGAGATAGATAAATTATTACTAAATCTCCTTCACTTATTTAGAGGCTATAACTTATGTCAATAAATCAATTCAGAATTTATATGGAGACGTATTATTTTCCATTATTAATTAAATGCTTCCTTTCTCGGTTATATGGAAACATATAAAATCATGTATTCAAATTAAGAATCTAATTTAATTTGGAAATGTATGATTTTTCAGTATTTATTAAATTCTCCTATTTGTTTCCTTTGAGAAGATACTCTCTTTTCTTCTTCTCATTTAATGCAATTAATTTGCATTAAATTTGTGCAATCAAATCGCACCAAATAGAAAACTATATATTCCAATGTATTGTATCACACTGAACAATCTCTATACAATATATGTTGACAAACAAAGCCTACCAACTCCACCTTCAACCCAAACAACCTCCAAGCTGACTCGGATAACTAGAACACTTTCCCAATGAGCTTGGGCATGACGGTCCCCCATTGCACTCCGTTAGGGAACTCCGGCAAAGCCACCATCCGCCTACGAAGTATAGAAAGTACTCAAATCCAAGAAGGTAGAACTACTCAACCTCCAAGCTAGCAATCGTTTTTCTCCTTCCACCGTGTCATCAAGTGGCACCTAGCACTTCAGCAAGCGAATCAAGTTCGAGCAATGCTCAAACTTTGCAACAGACAAGGACTTAGTGAACATGTCTACTGCGTTCTTCACGGTGTGAATCTTCTAAAGATGTACATGCTTTTCTTCATTAATGGAGACAAGGAAAAACTCTTTTACATCTATGTGTTTTGTCCTCAAACTAAATGTCAGATTCTCACCTAATGTATTACACTTTGACGATCACAGTTCACTACCATACTCTCCATAAACAAAGCCTAAATCACACAACAACCGCTTTAAGTAAATTGCCTCTATAGTTGCTTCAACAACAACTATCAATTCCGCCTCTATGGTAGACAAGACGACTATAGTCTACAACCACGCTTTCCAACTAATAGTTGTCTTTCCAATTGTAAAGACGTAACATGAGATCGACTTCATTCGATCTGTTTTTGGTATAATCAAAATCACAAAATCCTACCAAGCTGAAATTTTTCTTCCCACCGTCAAAAACAAGCCCATAATATGTTGTTCCTATAAGATACTTCAGAATGTACTTTACCGCTTTCCACTGCGGTTTTCTCGGATTAGCCATATAACGACCAACCAAACCAGCTGCATGTGCAATATCCGGTCTCGTGCAGACAATAGCATACATCAAGCTTTCAGCCGCACTAGCATAAGGTACCTTCCTCATATAAGCTTTGTCTTCGTCTGAGATCGAAGAGCTCTTCTCTGAAAGTTGAACGTGCAAAGGCATGGGAGTACTGATTGTCTTCCCTTTCTCCATGCTGAACCGAGCAAGCATTGTCTGGATATATTCTTTCTATGTCAATCTCAACACCTTCATCTTTCTCTCTTTGTATTTTCATTCCTAAAATCTTCTTTACTTCTCCAAGGTCTTTCCTCTTGAATTTTGCCTTTAGCTTTAATTTTAACCTGTCAATTTCAGCTTTGTCCTTGAAAGCGATTAGCATATCGTCCACATACAAGAGTAAATATATTCGGTTACCATCATTCATACGCTTAAAATAAATGAAGCGTCTTTAACGCTTTTATCAAAAACAAGCATAAGCATAAAAGAGTCAAATCTCTTGTATCATTGCCTTGACGACTGCTTCAAACCATATAAAGATTTCTTCAGTTTGCAAACTCACTCCTCTACAAATCTTTCTGTCGGCTTCATATAGATGATATCCTTTAAGTCTCTGTGCAAAAATGTTTTCTTTACGCCTTTAATTGTTCCAACTCCATGTTGTGAGTAGCATGTATAGCTAGCAATATCTGAATAGAAGTATGCACGGTTGTCAAAAATCGTAAAATCGCACGATTTAAATCGCGATTCGAATCGAATCGCGACTTCAACGATTCAAAACGGGAAATAAATTGGAGTTGATAAAAATCGTACGATCTAAACCTAGAATGAAATATCGTTAGAATTTGAATCGGAACTTCCAAATTCGTCTGTTCGAGTTCGATAACCGCTAAACTCTAAAAATTCTATTTTGATCGTCGCATCCAAAACCGAAGCAGCAACACTTATTCAACTCAAAGATCAAAAGTCGCAATCTATTCAGGGTTGAATCTACACATGAATTTGTTATTTAAATCGTCACTCGTCAGAAACAACTCAATACCAGCAAAATCAAACCAGAAAATCAAAGACAGAGAAAGGAAAAAAGAAAAGAACCAAAGATCAGAGAAAGAAAAGAAGAAAGGTGGAATCGACTTACTGTTGTGCGGATTGAAAGGTAAGCGCGTTTTTTCATTTTTCTTCTTCTAGCTTTCAGCTTTCTTCCTAAATTCTTTTCTGTTACTTTTATTTCTACAGCTTGCTTGTTCTCCTTCTCCATTCGAAAGGTAAGCAAGATCTCTCTCCCTCTGTTCGCGGCTTTATCGACTTGAAGAGCAGCTTTTTACCATTTCCTTTTAATTCTACTGCTTATTTTCAATTCTTGTTTTGATGCCGTATGAATATATTTTCGTAAAGTGACTAAAATATGTAACAGAAAGGTAAGCAGACCAATTATATAAAAAAATGAACACTGAGCAGTGGTCAAAGTATTAATTGTTTTATCTAAAGGTTGATATGGTTGTCATTTACAAGATGTAAGTAAACTGAACATTGAACACTGAGTAAATTTTAAAGCATATGTCATTTACAAGATGTCTTTTCTGTTGCATTATTTAATTCTTTTTGTTTGTTAGTGCATGGTTAGGTGGTATACATTGTATTCCACCAGAATGTTTATTTAGTTCATTTGTATTAATATTTTGTATATTACAAATATGAGAAGAGAATTTAGCATTAATTTAGCCATTGTCATGTATTAGTATATTAGTTTATTTAGTTAATCTGCATTTGTATTAATTTAGTTAATGACAGTAAACGTAGCAATTGAATTGTTTTATTTTGTACTTGCAGATGACTAAAGAAGCCGATATTGCTTGGGATCACTGTAAACCAATGAATGAAAAAAACAAAAATGTTAACCGTTGTAACTACTGTTCAAAAGTTATAACTGGCGGTATTTATAGAATGAAGCATCATCTTGCTCAAACTTCCGCAAATGTAAAAGCATGTCCAAATGTATCAGAAGAAATAGCTGCACAATTTAAAAGCGTATTAAAAAAAAGTAAACGCAATTTCAATGATAATGATGATGAGGCGGATAATTTGGACGCTGATGTTAATAAAACTCTTGATGTTACAAGTTCAAAAAAGCAGAAGACCTTGAATGCTATGTGGAAGAAAGAAGACAGAGAAGATGTTTGCTTGAAAATTTGCCGATTTTTCTATGCCAATGCTTTGCCTTTTCATCTAGTAAAGAATCCTTTTTTTAAAATTATGGCGGAAGGTATCGCTCTTCACGGAAAAGGTTTAAAGCTTCCAAGCTACCATGAAATCCGAAATACTTTTCTACTGAAAGAAGTTGAAAATGTTAAAGGAAAACTAGAGATATATAAAGCAGAGTGGAAGAAGACGGGATGCACGATTATGTCAGATGGATGGACTGATAAAAAGCATAGAAGCATCACAATTTTTTTGGTGAATAGTCCCAGAGGAACCGTGTTTTTGAAGTCTATCGACACCTCTTCAATTATAAAAAAATGCTGAAAATATATATGATATGCTTATCAATGTGGTTGATGAAGTCGGAGAAGAAAATGTAGTCCAAGTCGTTACTGATAGTGTTGCAGCTTATGTCAAGGCCGGTGAAATGTTGATGAGGGAAAAGAGACAAATATTTTGGTCTCCTTGTGCGGCCCATTGTTTGGATTTAATAATGACAGATATTGGTGAATTGCTTACCCACGTTGAGATTGTCGAACATGCAAAAAAGGTAACGCTATTTATTTATAAACATAGCTGGCTTTTAAATCTTATGCGGAAGTACACAAAGGGTAGGGAATTAACTAGACCTGCAGTAACTAGATTTGCTATCCAATATTTGACTTTAAAAAGCGTGTTAGAACAACGTGTGGGTCTAAGGAAAATGTTCACTTCTAGTGAATGAGAGGAAAGTCAATTTTCTAAAAAATTGGAGGGAAAGGAAGTTCAAGATATTATTTTAACTAAAAAGGATTTTTGGGATGGAATAGTATTGTTTGAAGTGTACCATTCCATTAGTCAAAGTTCTAAGACTAGTAGAAGGTGATGCAAAACCCGCAATGGGTTATATTTATAAAGCGATGGACCATGCCAAAGAAAAGATAGCATTGAATTTTCAAAATGTGGAATACACAACTCCATAGGCCTTTACATGCGGCTGGAATGTTCTTAAATCCAAAATATCGTTACGATAACAATTTTACTATGGATTTGGAGGTAAAAAAAATGACTATATGACACTATAGAAAGAATTGTTCCAACAAAAAAGGAAAGGGCTAAAATAGATAAGCAACTTGACATATATTCATTGGCCGAAAGAGAGTTTGGAAGAACTATGGCTGTTGAAAGTCGTAAAACTAAACAACCTGGTGAGATTTTTGTTTTGTTATCAAAATTATTCATCTTATTATTTAAGATTTAAAACTAAATATGTAACACATTATGATGTTTTTTTTTGAAATTACAGCTTTGTGGTGGAAGAGCTATGGCGGTGAATGTCCTGAATTACAGAAGCTTGCAATAAGGGTTTTGAGTTTGACATGTAGTTCAACTGGATGCGAACGTAATTGGAGCACTTTTGATTAGGTATAAAAATAATATATTTTTTAAATATTAGTTCATCGTTTTTAATTATTTTATATTTCAGATTCACACAAAACGTAGAAACTGTTTGGAACAAAAGAGACTTAATGCGTTGGTATTTGTAAAGTACAATCTTCAACTTGAACTTAGGCATGAAAAGAGAAAGACAAATGATGGACTAGATCCGATATGTCTATCTGACATGGATAGCGATGATGAGTGGATATGCGAGCAAGAGGATCCTGCTTTACCGATTGACACTACCTGGATGGATATACATGAATGTTTCAAAACTCAAGACGGTGAAGCAAGCCAGAAGATTCCAAAAAAACGAAAACGTGGTAAGTTAATGAAAAATACTTTATAAATTATACGTCTTCCGAAAATACTAATATTATTTACTTATATATATTTATGTAAGTCCAAGAAACACTCAATATAAAGGAAAAGGAAAGAATGTTTTAATTGAAGAAGGGGATGATGGAGAGGAGGATGATTATGGCTACTCAACCGACAATGAGAATGAAGAAATGGAAATCAAAAATCAAGAAGGGAACAACAATAAAAGTGACGATGAATAATTGAAATTTGCTTCTTGTATTTTGGTGTGTTATGTTTTTAACTTGTTTTGTTTGTATGAAAGCAATGCTTAATTAAGACTATCATTATAAAAGAAATCAGAGTGTCCAAAAGTAATACATTATCTCATCATGTTCCCTTTACATATCATTTGTGTGCGCAAATTAATCCAATAAACGAACTATTTCTTTTCTCTTCAAAACACCTCCAAAATCCAGTTGAACTCCTAAAACACCTCCAAAATCCAGTATTGTTAACCCTGTAAAAAAATAAATTATAAATAACATTTAGCACGTTTATAAAAAAATAAACTAATATAATATACTAACATACATGTATGCACTTAACGTTCAGATATAAAAATATTAAAATCTACGATTTACGATTTAAATCCCGATTCGATTCGAAATATCAACTTTACGATTTACGATTTAAATCCCAAATTAACAACCTTGGAAGTATGTCTAACAGTCGAAGAAAACACTTTATCATATTTCATCCCCTTCCTCTATGAAAACTCATTGACAACAAGTCTTAACATTTTATCTCATATCGTCATTCACCTTATATACCCACTTGCATCATATGACTCGACTTTCTTGAGAAGGCGGTACTAATTTCCAAGTCTGATTCTTCTTCAAAGAATCCATCTCCTCCTCCATAGCATGCATCCATTTCGAGCTGGCACTCGAACTCGTAGCTTCTTCAAGGTCAAAAGGTTCATCTTGCACTACATATAGTGCGTAGTCAAACTGATCATCAAGGCTAAAATTTGCATAATTCCAGTCTTCATATCTATTTGGTGGTCTTCTAACTCTAGAGCTAGCCCGAATAAATGTAACTTCGTCTAACCTCCTGTTAACTCCACTTTGAACTGAATAATCTATAGCTTCACAACCATCACCGCATTGCTAGAGGAATCCTGTGGACCTTAATATGATGTATCAACGACTGCAATTACTCTATCTTCTTTTACAGTTTTGTCTCTACTAGGCTGGTATGTGGGAATAATTTCCATCTACTTAGACCTTTCAGCTTCCGAATCTACTGAGTTAGATGAATTCTCCTTCAGTTTGAACATAACAAACTCATTAAATGTGACATGTCTCGAGTGCATACCCTTTGATGTCTTCTGTATAGCTCAAAAATATGCATTGATAGACTCTTGCCTCCAACTTGTCATTGCATATTTACCAGTGTGGTGAACATACACAGGGCTACCAAATATACGAAAATAGCTAATATGCATGGATGTTCATTTCTACCTTCCCTCTGGAATCTTTCCATCAATGTCTGAGCATGGAATTTGATTGATAGTATACATCACATTCGATAAACTTTCAGCCCAAAAGCCTTTAGATAAACCCACCGTCAATCTCAAACAACGAGTTTTCTCCAGTATAGTCATATTCATCCTTTCAACGATTCTGTTTGATTGCGGATCTCCATGCGTAGTGAAGTGTCTTTGAATTCCATGTTGCTTACAGAAATTTGTGAACTCCTTAGAAACAAACTCACCGCCATTGTCGAATTTCAAGACCTTCAACTTTCTTCCTACTTCATTATCTACAGATGTCTTCCAAGTTTTAAACTTCTCAAACAACTCCGACTTAGCTTTCATCATGAACACTCAAACCTTCCGAAAGTAGCCATCGATAAAAGAAATAAAATATTTGGCTCCTCCACTATCAGTAGTTACTGGTCCCCAAACATCCGTATGGACACACTCAAGTACTCTTTTGGACTCATGTCTACCAACATAAAAAAAACCTTCATCTGCTTCCCCAATACATACTCATGACAGAATTTCAAACGGTTGAAGCTTTCACCTTTGATAACCTTCCTTCTACGAAGCAGCTTCAAGCTCTTCTTCGAAACATGACTCAATTTGAGGTGCTAAAGTCTGGAGACACCCAAAGCTTATGAACTATCAACTTCAATACACCACTCTCCATGAACCGTAAATCCTTTCAGTAGGTAAAGATTTATGAACATCACTCCTTTCATCAATACCAAAGCACCACGTGTCATCTTCAAGCTATCTGACTCTATCGTAATCCTGCAACCCAAAGATGCAAGCTGACCCAAAGATGGAAAAGATTTTCTTAAATCTGGAATATAGCGGACTCTAGTGATAGTGTGCATCACATCATCCTGCATGCGAATACGCACTGATCCTTCTTCTAATGACTTGCAACTAGCATTGTTCCACATCAATAAGGTACTTCACTACTTACTTTCATTAGAGCAGAAATACTCATTCCTAGACGTCATGTGAAAAGATGTCCCAGAATACAATATCCAATGGTCTAATACACCAAAAACAGATGCGATCAATACATTACCTGAAACAATCTTCTCCACTGTAATAGATGAAGAACAATCTGCTCGATTCCCCTTCCTCAAATATGGACAATCTTTCTATCAGTGGTCATGCTTTTTACAATGATGACACATGTTTCTAGACTTGCCTTTCCAACCACTTCCGGACTTCCTCGTCTTAGAACGCCCTCTGAAACTATTCTCCTTCTCTTTTCTTCCTCTCTCTACGAAGTCTCTGATTACTATTAGCTCCTCCACTTTCTCTCATATATTTCATCTGATCCCTCATTGCTTCATTCAGGAGTCCCGTTTTCACATTTTCTTATGTCAGTGTGCTTTTGTCATAGATCAAGCTGTTAGCGAATACCATGTGTTGCTCTAGAAAAGAGCACAACACCAACATAGCCTTTTGCTCTTCGTCCACATTCAAATTAACAGTTTTCATCTTCAACATCAAGTCATCAAAGAAGTTAAGATGTGCTTTCAATGACGTACCTTCCCGCATCTTATAAGTGAAGAAAGTCTTCAAAAATAAAGCATATTCATGAGTGACGTCTTCATGTGGAGTTCCTCCAAATTCTTCCAAGCATGTAGCAGTGTTATCAAAGCCCTCGCCTAGGCGCGCTTAGGCTCCAAAAAGCCCTAGGCTCCAAGCTGGGGCTTTTTTGACTTCTGAGGCGCCATGGATGCACGAGACGCCGGAAAAGCCCCAAAAGCCCCCAAAAGCCCCAAGGCGCTGGCTTTTGAGGCGCTGTAAAAGCGCGCTTTGGGCTACTTTGTTGGAGAATTTTTTTTGAGTCCAATATGAGCCCAAACACATAACTTCCCTTCAATTTATCCACACCCAGTTAAATCACCCAGCTCAAAAACAAATTCGTGCCTAGCCCCAACTCAAAATCAAGTCGATCAAATTAAAATACGTAACCTAATTCGAACTTCAAGAGCCGTCTAGATTGCTCGCCGCCTCATGCTCAAGGCTCTCAAAAAAGCCCTAGGCTCCAGCTTGGCGCTTTTTTGCGCCTTAGCGCCTTAACTACCTTGGCATGTAGCAATAGTTTCACTATATCCACTGGCAACGATTCTGTATCAAACACAACCCCATGAACACGATTTCTTCTCAACATCGTCTTCATATTCCACTGTCACTTCTCAAAATCATTATTCTTGTTCCACTATAGTCAACCGCGAACCGGATGTTGTATATGAACCTCTAGTGTAGGATGCATACTCTTGGATCGATCTAACCCCCTCGTTTCCTTCTCTACAGCCGCCCCGACTATGGGGTAAATTCACACAAATAATTGCAAATCAACCAAACTCACGCGGGAGCAATTAGATCGTGTTATAGTACGATAAAACAAACAGCATCAAAAGAATCCAAATATCAAATCACATAAAATCAAATAGAAAGTTCACATATGGATTTATAGTGGTTCCACTATCAATTTGATAGTGTACGTCCATGTAACACCCCGAAAATTTAAACGAAAGAAAATTAATAAGAGAATTAATTTTAAAAATAAAGAAAGGAAAATTAGAATTTTTGCAAACATCCGAATTTGGCTACAAAATTTGCATTGTTGCGTTCGTAGTGATTTTTTGGACAATTTTCATATATAACACTTTGAAATTGAAGCTAGTATGGAGAAGATATGAACGTTTCAAAATTTGAAAACGAAATAAATTAAATGAATAAACTTTCCTTAATTAAACAACCACACTGGTCGACACCATAAGGTTCGCCGGTCGAGAGGTAGCGGTTGACCGGTTGATGTTAAAAATCAAAAATTCTAAAGCAACAAACGGTGTGGATAGAATGAAATATTTTTGTTTGGCCGTGAACCTACGTAGCAGGGATACTTCAGTTTGAGGAAGAAGCGCGTGTCGCGTGCGCCACGCGTGCGGGGGTGCGCCGCGGTGCGCCGCGGTGCGTACGGGGTGCGCCTGGTGGCGTATCCCCGTATTCCAAGGCACCGATACGTGGGGGTGCGCCAAATGGAGTGCGGGAGGGGCAGAAATTGTAATTATACAGCAGTACATTAAAAAAAACACAGACGCTTTCGATCGAGAGAAAAACCAAAACCCTAATTGGAGATTTCGTCGCCGTCGCTCATCCGCCTTCGCTCTTCTCGCCGTCGCTGACAACCATCGCCACTGCCGCTCATCCCGCCGCCGCTCCTCAGCCCGCCGCCGCCGCCGCTCCTCAGCCCGCCGCTGCCGCATAAAGGATATTGCAAATCATCTCTGACCAAAGTTTTGCCATCGTCTTCCTCTGCTAGAGTACGCGTTGAAGTTAGTGCTCGATTTTTATTGCCCAACCCAGTTCAACCCAGTTTTTAATTTTTAGTGCCTAGAATCAACCCTTAAATTTACCTTTGCCCATCTTTCTGTAAGAGTTAACTGTAAATAAGGTTTACCTTTGGTTCTGAACATTATTTCTTCAATTTTTAGTAAAGTTTTAACCAACTTCGTGTTTAATTTTCAATTCTCAGATTAAATATCTTCCACCATAGAATGGTGTTGATTGATGAATGCAACACCAATACTTAATATAACAGTTGCCTAATACATACTTTACCTAATTCAATGATAGACACAGTGTATTGATTGATGAATGCAACACCATACTTTACATAACAGTTGCCACTTGCCACCATAGAATGTCTTTTAATATTATGTCTTTTATTTAATATTATATATATATATATATATATATATATATAATATTTTTAATTTGTCGTATCCCCCGCACCCGAATCCCCATTTTTTTGAATTTGCCGAATTTCCGTATCCCCGTATCACGCACCCCCGCACCCGCACCCATGCTTCATAGCCGTGAACTAATAGTTTGACGTTCTGGATGAAACCTAATATTCTCTAGGGTTAATTTAACGGTTGAGACTAATCTAAAACCCCTATAAATACAGAGCTAACATAAACCCTAATCAGAAATTGTCAGTATACCGAAACTCTGTCAAAATCTCTTTTCCTCCACTTATAAAATTCTCCAAAATAAAATAAAAGAACTCAAGAACATCGGATCAAGGAAGAGGCAAGCAAACAAGGGCAGATTTCGGAGTGGAGATTAGGAGCAAAGCTTGGATCCGGGTGAGTGGGAACACTTTTAAGAAGATTATTTGTAGTTAATTTTAATATATATTATTTGATCTAGGTTGTTAGAATTAAATTGTAAACATTATCTAATTAAATTGAAAATTTAACTGTTAGTATATGAACATAATTCCTCTTCTCTAACCTAGATCTGTAAACCTAATCTATAAGCTTATAAAAATTGGGATAACCTGAGATGTTAATAGTAACCCAAGGTTAAACTAATCTATTGTAAACTTGTGTAAATCTATTAATTTAATTTGAATAAGAAGTTTGGATAAAGTGCAAAGATTGAGTTACTGTAAATTGATAGTTAGGGTTCACTGTAAGCAACCTGAAAACGATGATAATTAATATAATATACAATTGACGATAATTAAAGAACCTTAAATTTTATACCACGACCGGTCGACCGCATTACTTGGAGCGGTCGATCGTCCATCATATAGCGGCTGACCGGTAAGCATTCCAGACACACAAGTTGAACCTTGGCCTATGGCCTAGGTTATAAATAATAAGTTATTGTTTATATATATTGTATATAAATGGATGTTAGAGATAGTATGGAAGCTGGTTCCCTATGAGACGATGCTAGGACATTACGGGGTTGGGTAAATGCCATTTACCCAGTTGGGGTCGACTATTCAACTAGGAGCAATTCTATCGCAAATGGCGCTCACATGAGGTTCTTCGGTGGATGTGCAGCATTGATTGATACCTGATGAAGTGTGTAAGCCTGCACAACGGGACTTCCTTGGCATTCACAGATACTTGACGCGACATGATGTGTTGTTGATGAACCTCGACGCGTGCAATAAGAGACGTAAACTACAATTGATAGGTGGACATGGATGGAGATGATGAGACATTTCGACGAGTCGGCATTGCGGGTTCCCATTCAATGTGTAGTTGAAGTACATGCAGTCGTAGTTGTGGAAAATTTATTCTCAGGTAGAAGTTGTAGGGAAAACCCATGCGAGATAGTTATGCGTAGTCGTAATGTGTGAGATGTAGTCCCATACAGGAAAGTTGTAGGATGCTCCTATGTTAGAGAAGCTCTAGTAGCTATTAGTCGATCGTTAGTTATTAAGTTTTGATCCGTAGTTTGATCCTTATAGGAGCTTGCACAAGTTGTTAGTGCATGTATGTATCATGTAAAAGCCCTTAAGTGAAGCACCCTACTAATACTCAGACACTTGTAGATCACTCTAGGTCACATAGGGTAGATGAACACCAAATATTAATTATGTGCTTATTCATCAGACTTTTGTCTAATCCACTCATTTTTCTTTTTTTCTCCATCACAAAAGGACAGCGTAGCAAGTGATAGGCCCGAGTTCAGTTCGTGAAAAGGCAAGCTCATCACTGGAGTTGCTTATCATTTTATTTTACTCTCTATGTAACGGTTTATCTTATCCAATACTTGGTATTTTATCAAACTTTGAGCTGTATTTTTGTCTACTCTGTATTTGACAGCGTACTGTTTCCTAAGACCGTGTGAAATATTTTCTAAGATGGTTATTATCTATATTTATATTTTGTTTTCTTCCGCTGTGAGTTCTGAAAGTGTGGTATACCTTTGATCATATATGTACATCTTTAGTCTACGAATTGTTTTAAAACCCCCGACGGCTCGTATTTCTTGGCACGGAAGCGAGTCCGAAAGTCACCATAGGCTTCAGATCGGTTTGTCGGGAGGTACGGGTTGTCACATACCACTTTGGAAAAGAGATTCTTTATTACTTCAGAAAAATTAAAGAAAGTACAACAATTTAATAAAAACTCTAAGCTTTTATTTAAAGGCTAAGACTTACTTAGAAGAAGTCTTACTGAGAGAAGAAGATACAAGAACAAGATACAAGAACACAAAATAAGATCGATAAATTATCACTAGATCTCCTTCAAGTATATACATACTATAACTTAACATTGAAACAATTAATTTATGTCAATAAATCAATTCACGAATTAATATGGAGACGTATTGTTTTCCATTATTACCTTTCTCTATTATATGGAAACGTATAAACTCATGTATTCGAATTAAGAATCTAATTTAATATGAAAATGTATGATTTTCCGCTATCCATTAAATTCCCCTATTTGTTTTCTTTGAGAAGATATTCTCTTTTCTTCTTCTCATTTAATGCAATTAATTTGCATTTAATTTGTGCAATAAAATCGCACCAAATAAGAAACTGGACTTTCCAATATATTGTATCACGTCTAACAGAATAAATCCTATGTAGCATCATATCCACATATTTTAAGCTAGTTCAGCACTACTACTACTACACACGTGCAGTTATTTACCAATTCTTTTTACAGTGAACAATTAGTTGACTATTAGTGATGCCAATATCCTGTCAATATTTCCTGGGCTCAATTTTATTACAATAATGTAAAAAAAAAAGTAATTTAGGTTAATCACTGGTTGAAACTTGAAACATATTTTTCTTGTTTTATTTTCAAGTAAACATTGATGTTTCACTACCTATACATGATTTTCATGCAAAAGAAAATTGGAGACACCTGAATAAGCTGCTGAGTAATGTAATAATTTGTTCTCTCTTTAAGCTCATCAATTTTCGCTTGCCTTTCCGCACGTAACCTTTCAAGTGCTTTTTGATCCTTGCGGTTTACTGAAAAAGGAAACCAGTTATTTGGTTATGAATAGAAAAATATAATAGATCAGAATTGATATTACTAACATGCTGTTTGATATTAGAAACATTAGAAATGTATAATAACAGGGTTTAGCTGAAAGCCCAAAACTTTGGAAGGGCATGTATGTCAACATACGAGTATATAAAGTATAAACATAGTACCACTTGTACTGTTTCATTGATGACATAAGACATAAAGCAGAGATTAAGTTAAAATATGCAAGAAGAAATGTTCCAGGACACAGACGAATTTTTAACACTCAATTGAACTAGGCATAAATTAATAAAGAAATATCGAGGGCCTAAACTAATGTCACCAACAAGGTCATGCAATATTTACTCAATAATGCAAGCAAGCGAAGCTCTAAAGCATATACATTTAATTCGTTCTACATTATTAGTTATAGTTGGGGCCACTACCCAGTTCTTGAAAGTCTAGACTGAGAACTGAGAATAAGTGCGAGGATATACGAGGAGACAAATAAGTATGTAAGGAAACCAAGGTTCGAAAATCCGTTTTTCGTTTCCATTTTGATCATTTGAAATTTTGGTTCCACTTCGAAAATTCTGGTATAATTTCGTTTTGTAAACTTCGGCACTTCTTTCTATATAAATACATTAATAATTGTACAACATTAACATCAATTTAAGCTAAAATCATGTACACATACCTTTTTACACGTAAACAACTAAAGTTTCAAACAAATTAAACAAAAATAATAATAACCCAGTCTATTGCTCTATTTTTCTCATTAATACCATCAATATATAGCCCAGCTAACATAACCCCTAAACTAGAATCCAATTTGTAAATAGCCCAGTTAATTAATCAGACCCTTTTTAACATACAAAATCCCAACATAACATCGTTCTCCAGTTCTCTCAATCTTGTTCTATTTCAACATCTCAAGCCCTAAATTCCCAAGTTCATTCAACAGAAAAAGAAAAAGAAAAGGTGCATTTGGAATCCATTCAACAAGCTCGAGGAAGCTCTAATTCAGTATTCCGATGAATGAACCTACTTGCTTGCTTGACGACAAAGCCCTAGTTCCCAAATCTGACAATTGGAACCTACAAGTAAGTTCTTTTACGGTATAAAACATGCCCCTGGTTTCTATTTAAATTCCATCCCGATCAACGTTAAAGCCGGACCAGAACGGTTGTAATTCAAAACATTGAGGGAAACATAACTACAAAAAAGTGTAAAGTTGAAAATGTGATGAAAACGCATTTATATAACAAAATTATGTGTGGGCGTGTGTGCGCGCGCGCGCACATGTGTATAAGGAAAGATCAAGATCCCACATTGTTTATTTTCTTTATATTCCACCATTAATTTTTGCATCTATATGTCTTGGATTTAGCAAATATTTTAATAAACTTAAAATGTTTTTATCATATAAAATCATCTTCACAAATTTTCTGATTATTTTGGAAGTTTTGCATGTTAACCCAACGGTCGAATAAAAAAATTATACACTAACATACGGCTTGAAGGAGCTAGAAGTCTCTGAATAATCTAAAAGTTTGTGAAGATGATCCACAAAATAAAAATATCACTTACAAAAAAATAGCTAAATATAAAACATACATATATAAAAAAATTAACAGAAAAATTAATGGAATCTTGATTCTCTTCTATAGACATGTCCCCACACGCGCGCGCGTGCGCACACACATATATATAACACAAAAAGGGTTCTAGGTACTCATGGTTAGAATCCCCTTTAAATATTTAAGTCATTCTACATTTTGAAATATTTAAATCCCCCTCGAAAACGGACATACAAATTATAATCAATATGAAATTTTTCCCTCATTTAAATGTATAAGTCAATGCACCCACGCGCGTGCGTGCGCGCACACATATATATAACACAAAAAGGGTTCTAGGTACTCATGGTTAGAATCCCCTTTAAATATTTAAGTCATTCTACATTTTGAAATATTTAAATCCCCCTTGAAAACGGACATGCAAATTATAATCAATCTGAAATTTTTCCCTCATTTAAATGTATAAGTCAATGTAAGTTGTCAAAAATATTTGTTTTAATCATTAATTTAACATATAGCTTCGAATGGATAACTTTTTAAAAAGATATACAAAATTTTGTAGCGATCACTTGAAAGTAAGAGTAGTGTATTTAAAAAATGTTAACCCATTTTGTGTAGATACCACAAGATGGTTGAGGATTGGCGAGGATCCACTAATGAGATGTAGAACCCCACTAACCCCTTCCCCCCCCCCCCACCCACAACGGAAAAAAAAGAATTTTTTATATTTATTTAATATTGTTTTGATATTTATATAGATGCTTGAAAAGATTGGTTTTTTGTTCTTCTTCACAAATGTCATTTTAAAAAAGTTGCTCTTATTCATATGTTAACAGAATATTTTGGGGAAAAAACACATGTTTTCACCTATTTTAGTGTTTCCGTTAAGTTTCCAAAAATGCTAAAACATATTTGTTGCTGGAAATATGTCAGTCCAAGACTTAGAGAAGATCATGGCTTCTAATACTCATTTTTACCCTTAACTACACAGCACACACTATCCTAAGAGTCGAAGATTCCTATTTCATAGCTAACATTTGTAGAAACTTAGGTAATATTAGTTTTGTTTTTGACAAAAAAGAAAAATAAATAATAAGTAAAACAAGTTTTGTCTTAAGCTATCAATATTTAGTTTGTAGTCCACTTTCATTTTTAGTTTTAAGCTATTTCGGCAAAAATGTTTAATATTTTGAGAAGTTATTTCTTCAACATAGAAAATGAAACATGTTTTGATTTTGTTAGTTTTTGGACTGATTATATTGTTTATTGCATTTTAACTTTTGTTTTCTCATCTATCTAATAGGCAATCGCCTTTTTGATTTGTTTTCTGAAACGTTCATAAAAATGATTTTGAGAATTACACACACATAACGAAGGCAAGGATGATATATATATTCCAGTTTGAAAGAAAAAAAATACTTCCTTAAACGAATTCTGAAAACCAACAAGCCAAACACATTTTGAATGTTTTAGAAAACTTCAAAACATCAAAAAAGACAAACCAAATAAATACTTAATTTCCTTATCAATAATACATGTTTTTTAAGACATTATAGATGATCAATTTCCTTATCAGTCAGTTTCATTTCATGCATGTTAGAAGTTTGTGATCTAGATCCCAACCCATATTACATACATAAAGCTATCCCCATTATTGTAATTACTTTGTTGTACCCTAAGTTTGTTGTTTTCTATTGATATATTGGTGATTTTTTCTCTTTATTTTTTGGGAATCGAATAATATCATACCAAAATCACTGTTTTATTGTCATAAATAATGAAATAGATATATTCCATGTATCTAGTTCAAGCAACATCACCTCCATAACAATTATCGCATTATCTATGATGATCAATAAAAATATACGTATCAGTCTACCTTCAGAAAAATGTTACAACTGTGCTAAGCAATTGAATGTACAATACTATATTTCTCTTCCACTTATTTTTGCACGTCTAAATATAATTGAGTTTGCTAATATACAATTCCAATGAAAACTATTCAGCTCTTCATCGCTAGATTGTCGTAAATTCCAAATATTTGGTTAATATCTAATTGAGAGTGTAGGAAACAAAATAAAGATGGCCAATCAGCAAGACAACCGACAAAAACACTCTAAAGTACTAGAAGAAAACATGGAACAACAATAATCTGGGGAAGAAATTGCTATTTCTGAAATTGTGTACGGTCTCTTGCAATTTAGGAAGCAAGGGGATTTTCCAGAAATTAGTGTAATTTAATTGAATGATTCATTTATGATTTAGTTTTACATAATCTTCTTCGGTAGTTGTAAGCAGGTTTACAGTGGAAAAATAAGGAATTTCCACGCCCAATTAACATATATATGTACTCTTGAATAACGTTTGTACTAAATCAAAGTTTCTTTGACTTATATTAATTACGTGTACCAAGAAAGATTATAAACATGTACCTTTATTAGCAAAGTACATGGAAAACACAAGAAAAATAGAATGCGTGGGGCTTACATTACACAAACACTTTGTTCATGGGCACAAGAAATTTGTCACTTCTCGCTCAAATCATGTTTTTACAAGGTCACACATATAGAACTCAATTTTTTCTTAGAAAGAGCAATACATTTTGCTTATTTTTTATTCTTTCTCCTTAATGTATGTAAACCCTGATAATATCAAGTTTTGGACCATTTATAAGATTATCTGTCCTCACCAACTTGCTTTTATTTCTCAATGTTTCGGCTTTGAAATTGGGAGAGAGAAAAAAGGTCTTTACAATCGCAAATTTTCAACTCTATAAGAATTCGTAAAAATAACTATTCTAAAAGTTAGAATTGTTATTTTTACGAATTCTTATAGAGTTGAAAATTTGCGATTGTAAAGACTTTTTTTTTCCTCCTAATTTCAACGGTCATGTTGGTACAACTAGTGGGGGGGTTTGAAAGAGTGTAGGGTGGTTTTGGATATGGCGATAAGAACAAGAAAGGAGAAGAAATATTGAATTTCGTTATTGCTTATGACCTCATGATAGCTAATATCTTCTTTAGAAAGAGACAATTGCACCTAGTTACTTTCAGAAGTGGTCAACACTGTAGCTAGATTGACTTTGTCCTTACTAGAAGAGATGACAAACGAGCTTGTTAGATTGCAAAGTCATACCTGGAGAATGTATCGTCTCACAACATCAGCTTTTGATATCCGAGTCTCGTCTTCGAATACGTGTTCGACAAGATAAAAGAGCCAAGATTAGTCGGATGAAATGGTGGAAGCTCAAAGAAGACGCTTCACGAGTGTTTAAGGATAGAGTAATGTAGAAGGGGTATGGAATATGAAAAAAGAAGCAAATGACATGTGGGATGAGATGACAACGCGCATTCGGAAAGTGGCTACTGCGGTGTTTGGGATAACGAAATGAAATAAACGCGAACCTAAAGATTCGTAATGGTGGAATAGTGATGTGCAAAAGGCTATCAAAAAAAAGAAGGAATGTTATAAATGCTTACATCATCCCAGGAGCGAGGACAACATGAAAAAGTACAAAGTGGTAAAGAAGAACGCAAAGAGAGCGGTGAGTGAAGCAAGAGATCGGACACATAAAGATCTATATCGAAAGCTAAGTACAAAAGAGGGTGAAAAAACGTCTATAGAATAGTTAAGCTCTGCAAGAGAAAGACGAGAGACTTCAATCAAGTTAAATGCATCAAGGATTGACAATAATAGACTTTTGGTGAAGAACGATGAAATAAAAAATAGATGGAGAGATTAGTTCGATAAGCTATTCAATGAAGAAGGTGATAGTACTACGATGGAGCTGGACGACTCTTTTGATGACACCGGTAGACATTTTATTCGAAGAATTTAAAAGTCCAAGCTAAATGAGGCACTAAAACGGATGAAAGCAGACAAAGCATTGGGGTCTGATGACATCCTCATTGAGGTGTGGAGATGCAGGAATAGTCTGACTAACTAAGTTGTTCAATAATATTTTCAAATCAAACAAGATGCCAAATGAGTGGAGGAGAAGCATATCACTTTCAATTTTTAAGAATAAGGGGGATATTCAAAGTTGCGCAAACTACAGAGAAATTAAACTTATGAATCATACAATGAAACTTTGGGAGAGAGTAATTGAACATCGATTAAGAAGAATAACGAACGTTTCAAAAACCAATTTGGTTTTATGTTTGAGAGGTCGACCACAAAGGCGATTTTCTTGATAAGACAACTTATGCAGAGGTTTAGGAAGCAAAAGGACTTACACATAATATTTATCGATTTGAAGAAAACTTATGACAAAGTACTGAGAAAGGTTATGTGGTGGGCTCTGAAAAAGAAGAGAGTCCCAACAAAGTACATTACACTTATCAAGGAAGTGGTACGGCACGCGTTTCGCGCGTGAGAATGGCACGCACTTTGCGTGTGAATTGTTTTTTTACAAATTGTATATGTTTAACTCGTTGGAAAAAAATATGATTTGCACAAATATTTAATCGTATTTTTGCGTTGAAATGATATGCTGTTAGTTTTAATTTTACTTTCTAAATTGCAACATCTAATTTTTTTAGTTTACATTTTTATTTCTATTATTAATTAATAAAGAATGAATTTAACTTTTTATTAGTTTAAATGTATTTATGTTATTAATTAACAAAAAACGACTTTGAACAAATATATTCGTTAGTTTATATTTTTAAGTGATATTAAGATTTTGATAATATCCATAGATGGGCGTTTTGAATTAGCAAAGGAAACTTATCTATTATATCCTATTTTTAAGTGATATTAATATTTAATAATATTTGTAGAGGGGCATTTTTGGTAGTTTACGTTGATACAAAAAAAGTGAGACACCAAAGGTATTACAACTATTATTAAAGATATGTATGATGATGTTGTGCCTACTGTCTAGTGTCAGAGCATGCGATGGTGAAATCAGTGATTTTCCTATTAACATAGGATTACATCAAGAGTCGGCTCCGAGCCCCTATATTTTTGCCCTAGTGATGGATGAGGTTATGAAGGATATACAAGATGAGATTCCTTGGTGTATGCTCTTTGTTGATGAAGTTGTGCTAATTGACGAAAGTAGAATTGAGGTTGATAGACAACTGGAGCTGTGGAGACAGACTTTAGAACCAAAGAGTTTTAAACTTAGCAGAACTAAAACAGAGTATATGAAATGCGAGTTCAACGGTGTCAAATCAGAGGATGAAGATGTCACTCTGGCCGGACAAACAGTGCCCAAGAAGGAATCCTTTCGATATTTAAGATAAATGTTGCAGTATGATGGGTGAAATGACGACAAGCGTCTGGCATTCTCAGTGACAGGAAAGTCTCACAAAAGCTTAAAGAAAAGTTCTACAGAACGGCAATCAGACATGCGATGTTGTATGGTCAGAATGTTGGCTTACTAAAAGCTAACACGTCCAGAAGATAAGTGTAGTAGAGATGCGTACGTTGCGATGGAACTGCGGTCATACAAGAAGAGACCGAATTAGAAATGATGGTATATGTGATAAACTTGAAGTAGCACCAATTGAGTAGAAACTAGTCCAACACCGCTTAAGATGGTTTGAACATCTCCAACGGAGGCCTTCCGAGAAACCTGTGCGCATTGGAATTATAGGTCGCGTCGAATACTCAAAGAGAGGTGGAGATCGACCAAGATTGATATGAGAGAAAGTAGTAAAATGAGACTTGAATGATTGGAATATATCTGACGAGCTGGTGTCGGACAAGAGCGCGTGAAAGTTAGCGATCTACGTACCAGAACCATAAGCTAGCAGTTTTTCTGCTCAAGGTTGGTTTAGGGGTAGTGTTATAAGTTTTAGATTATAAAACTACTGAATAAGAGCCTAAGACGTAGTGTTTGGTCTTCGGTCAATATTACTATTAGTACCATTATTACTATTAGTATTATTATCATCATGGTTTTTTTATACTTTTATTTTTATTTAGTTATTATTATTATTATTAGTTTACTTATTTGACTTTATTTTATTATTATTGTTATTATTACTTTTAAATTGACTTTGTCATTTAGTTTTGGGTTCTATCTCTATCCAACCCCAACTTGTTTGAAAATAATAGCTTAGTTGTTGTTTTCGTAATAATTCTAATGAAATTAAGATATTAATGAAATAAAGGATTTTTGCGGTTTAGGTTTATCACAGCCTTGATATATCAAAAGAAAAGAAAATTATCTGATTTTACATGATAAATTGTACACACTTTGGTTGATAATTAATCAATAAAAATCAGCCAATAATTTTCTCTTCAATCAATATAGAAATATTAAAATATAATTATTGTTATTTTTCCCTTAAATTGTTGCCTAGATAGTCGAATGTTAGTGTCAACAATGAGTCCTTTCTATTTTATATGTCATTGGTAACATCAAAAGTAACTTAATATAGAAGGTGGACAATGGATCTGTTATGGGAAATGTCTATTCACCTTACTGATTGAAGTATCAACATATTTGAAAATCCAAAAGGCTCAAATGTTGACATTATATACACTATTTTCAGAAGTAAAAATTAATGAATAAGTTTACTTGGGTTAAAGTTTGAGGTATTTACGCATCCTTGTGAAGCTAGCAAGAGTAGAATATACAAGAGTAGACAAGATTGGTAACCCAAACATAGGAAACACTCTGGCAGCTCTCATCTTCCAGTCCAGGTCAACTGATCTTGTTGTCATGATAGCATATGCCACTGCTAGTGCCTGAAGTATAAAACTCAACAATTAAATTTAGCATATATGCGCTTCTTAGAATAAAACATGTTGCATACTTTAGTTGAATGTGACACCAAGATTTCTCTAGGGGAGTGAGATTCACATGCTCAATCATGATTGATCATGAACTATGAGATCTCTATATTTAATAAGTAACCATAACTAAAGAATAAATTACATAAAGAAATCTCATAGTTTGTGATGAATCAAAATAGAGTACGTGAACGTTCACACTTCTTTAGGAGTGTGGACGTAGAATCTCTTATTTCACATGACAAATATGCATCCACAAAGATAATCTAAAGGGGAAAGAGAAAGGATATCAAGATTGGGATCATCAATAAAAAAAAAACACTTTTGTTTGGTTAATCCTGGAACATTCTTACACCTACAGTCAAAGATTATGCACAACGAACATCAATGCTCACCCTCCCACTATAAACCTCGTACCTTTTATAATACCATGTACCTCTTGTAGCCACTACTAACTTTTAGGTGAGTGATAAAGATATATATTTGATTGCTAACTCGATCAAGGTGACTGAGCTGAAAAGATCATATTGATTTCTTGAAGAGTAACATTAAATAGCATGTAGCAAACATACCTAAAATTAAAATTATACATCAACATGCTTTTCAGCTCAATTGAAGTCTTTCAAGCGCATGCTTAACTAATTTAAAACTTTACTCTCGGACTTAAAATGTTCTCATCGTTCATACGATTTTATGAAGGCCGCTGTTGAAAGTAAATTTGCTCATGTGGGTGAACTAAATTCTATCAAGGACCATGGTTTCCTAATTCATGGCTTGCTCTGTCTGCTGATCACAGTTTTGGAACAAAGACGCCAATGGGCTATTGCATCAGTGCAAGGAGGCTAAGGGTACGTTGAGTTGCTATGATTCTGGTATCCACTACTCAACTATTCCAATATGCCATGGATGAAACATTTGACATTTAAAACCTACCAAACAACTGACTGTTTATAAAATGTTGGTAAGACAATACAGATACATCTATCATCAATTCTCTTCCTATGCATACGCATATTTAATGTAAACATGAAGCAATGACATATGATTGTGTCCTGGACATCTAAGTACCAATTAGCAGCCTGCTAGTGGTTTAACAAATTCGGTAACAATTATAAAATCCCAAATTGTAAAATACAAGCATAATCAATTTGACTCGATCAATTTACATAGAGCTTATCCGAAAAAGATGGTTTGTACTTTGTAAAAGTTGCCTGTAGTGTATGCACCATTATAAAAATTGAGTATGCACCTTGTTGGTATGAGAGAATGCAAGAACTTGGTCGTTGGTAACTTAGTATGATATGATGTTTTACTAATGTTTTTCTACTATTTTTGGTCAAATCGAAAAAAAAAAGTTTTATGACCCATGAGCTTATTTTAAATTATATGTGATGTGTGGGTTGTAACAGTTTGATTATTGTATGAAAAATATTTTTTACCTATTTTGAAACATAGAATACAAATTATACTAAATCAAATTTTAAAACTACTTAAGAAAGGTATAAATTCATTTAGCAATATTTCATCATGACATAGAAAAGATAATAGACTGAAGAAAATAGATAAGTACATATAAATATCCATGCCCACCCAACACACCCCACAGTCAGATATAAAATTTTCTCAAACAGCGGCCAGATAATGTACCTCTCACATAGAAACTTCAACACGAGACAAATTTCTCAATCTGATTTATTTTTCTAATCACTTTAATAATATAACATACTGATACTAGCCATTCATAAGTACCCATTTTCTCCATGCATCCGGAATCATATCTACTCAATCTCAATCCATGCAAGGCAATTGCATAGAATAACAATGTGCCTTATAGCCACATTTAAAAGATATGAAAATTTACCTAAGGAAAAATGCCAGTCCACTGAATAAATATTTTATTATTCTCGAAACTTTCTTGATAATTTCTATAGCTTTCATTGCAAATGTGAATGCAAAGTTGCAAACTAATTTCTACCAAAATGTGATCGAGGGAAAATGCTAATGTACATTGCTTTAAATTTGGCAATCTTTGTACATACATGTTTAAACTTCTGGCACACAAGCATTTACTTCACAATCAACAACAATAAAGGGTGCGCTTATTTCTATCATATGGATATGGGCTATCAATGGCTGTACTTGTTAAACACTACTCCTCGGTACTCTCTGTTTTCGCTTCCAAATTCTCTTATACTCTCATGAGTCATGATAATGACGATCCCCTGATTTTACCTCCAAATTCTATGTTTTGTTTAACATCATGATCATGTAATTTCCTCTTTTTATAATGTATAGGCTTAACAAAACACGTTCTTCGATTTCAAACAAGAAACCCACCAGCAAATAAAAGAAACAGCTTTATACATGCAATATTTAGCCTCAACAAAGCTAACTTCCTAGTTCCTATTTTACTATAATGTTCGAATGTTGCCAAGTTTACATTCTTTGTTCTAAGTCCTTACAAGTGGATGTTTAGATCATGCGAATTATAGTTGGAAAAAGTCAGCCCCTGAGCTTTGAGATCGTTCCAAGGTTGTTTGCCAACTGGCAAGTTTGACAAATTTTTGGCTTTTATGCCAGTTCCTTACAAAGTGTTTGAAGATATAAATATTCATTTGATTTGAGAGGTCACTGATTAGTGTCATCCCATAACCCAGTAGTTGTTTATGGAATTTGGCTTAACTTTATCAAAAGTTGCAACTAGAGAAAGAGGTCGTGCAACATCCTCTTAAACTAAAAAATCTACAATCTAACAACCCTGATTCTCCGTATTTGTAATGATATCAAAATTAAGGACTACCATTAAGGAAAAAACAACTATAAGTATAGACATGATCAGGGTTTAGGGTTTTGATACAGATTTAGAATACATTTTTTCAGGACATTTAAAAATGCTACCCAGCTAACTTATGATTCAAAAATTGAACTCCAGCCTGCAATAATTAGTTTAAGTTTAGTTAACAATGGCATAACCAAATTAGTAACTAATTCCCAGAATGAAAAATATCCTACCTCAATAACGACAGAAAACACAATAATATTCCTTGCTTTCTGCCTCCAAGATCGAGCTCTCCTCTTCAATCTTGCGTGCACAGTGGCTTCCTCTTTTGATAAATACTGTAATTTCTTCTCGTAATCATCGTTGCTTCTAGATCCAAAAATTGATTTAAAAAATCGAGAGAAAAAACTACTACTTTTCTTCTTCGATGCTGCCGTTGGCTCTTTTGATGCTGCTATTACCTCTTTCGTCGGTTGACTAGCGTTTTCCGTTGATTGCTGTGCACTATCTTCCGCCATTGATAATTGAAGTAATTTCTTTATTTTATTTCAATTCAACTATTTTTTTTATCGGAATAGTTGGAAAATTCGCTTTGCTTCGCGTAGGAGAGTAGTGGGATTAGGGAAAGGTTGGCATTTTTTTAGTTTTATGGTCCTCGGAGTACAAATCTGCGATAGGGGTAACATGGATTATATCATTAAGCGCTAGTTAATCATATAAAATTTTGAAGGATTTTATGGTACTTCAATTAAATATGATTTTTAAGTAATTTATGATTTTTTTTTTTTTTTTGGACACTGATCTTTGTTATACAATAACGGAGGAGAACGTAGGTGTATGAAAATCATGTCCAAAATACCATGATTAAAAAAAAAAACCAATTCGACCCTACAAAATAAACAACTAATTAATAGATCTCAATTCTCAAGGCTTCATTCATTACGACTAACTCTTCTAAACTAGGTTTTACATGATACAGCTTCAATGACAGTGTATTTGGGTGTTATCGCCTCGAAATGCTCGTCGAATCTCACCAACTCCAACCCAGCTATAGTTTACTCAACTGTCCTCTAAACTCACATCTGCATAGACAATCCGAACATTATATTAGGTGAGGTTTTCAAAAAATTGGGTATCGATCAAGTCTCACTGATTCTTCCAAAACTAAGTATATAACTTTTATGCTTCCTCGATTTTAACATGATGATTCTAAGCAAAGAGCCGATATGTTTACACACTTCAAATTTGGTATATTTTTCTACGTGAATATTATGTTGCGTGTTTCTTGTCAGCAAGTCCATATACAAGTACTGAGAATAACTAAATATATCTCTCAATCTATCTTTTTTGGAATATTATCAACAAGAAAAGTAACTTCATCTTACAAGTGGACTATGATGTTGAATGGTATCGGTAATCTCGTTCTACACCACTATCAAACATAGAAAGTAAAATGACACTCAAAAAATACGTGGTTAACGTTTCATTCGTTTGCCCACATAAAGAACATTTCTGCAATGACATATCTTGTTAAATAATTATCAACGGTGGAAAATACATTTCTTAGAGCTTTTTTAAGCACAAATCGACATCTTAGGATTATTGAATTTATCCCAAATGAACTTTGATTAATTGACTTTTGGTTGATAGTTTATAGTTTATTCTAGGTAGTTTTCAAATTGAATTCACCATCCACCATGTCTTTACAGTACTAAAAGTATGTTTCTTTGTTGCTATGAATGTTAGTACCACTGTTGCTGCTTGTCAGATTTCTACCATGTGGTATAGTTATCTTTTGTAACTTTTCGCTCACCCTATAATTGTCACCATGCAATGTTACAAGAGATTGTAGACCCATCTTTTTTCAATAGTGATCTTCCTTGTATCCAAGGATCACTAGGATAATAGATTTATTATTTCTTTTTCAAGTACATTTACTGTTTTATATCTCATAGTTTACATAATTTAGAAGTACCTAGAAAGTTGTTATTCATGCAAAAGGACTTTTCTTCCACTGTTAACTCGCTTTTTAGCCAAGCAGATTTCAACTGAACTTAGAAGATCAAAATAAGAACGAAACGATTCACGGACTTTGAAACACGGTCAGGAGTAGAAAAACAACTTGGAGAATTTTCAACTCAATTCGAAGCTAAGGGTATATCTTGGTACCGAGTTATTCATAGGTCGGTACCGGTACTGACCTATCATTTCCCCATAGTCCACTTCTCAAACTCCATACATCTACTATACCACTCCGACTACTCGTGATCAAGTGGTTTCTCATGATTTGGATGAGCAATTTCAGGGGCTGACGAAAAGAAAGTAAAAGAGCGCAGCTATCGAGAAGATTACTAGAATCAACCCAAAGTCAATAGAATAGAGCTTGGAACAACTCAACTTGAAGGCAGAAGAGCAATGCGAGTGAAAAAGTTCAACTTGCACCAAAAACCATAGGTCGGTACCGAGCTATGCTCTTAACTCGTGGTGCTCTGATTTCTCTTGTGCAACTTCGAGTTATCTCCTGGACCTTAGTGCAAGCGGACTTCTAGACCTATACACTTGTTTTCCAATAAATACAAGCCTAGCTGCAACCAAAATGGGATGGGATTTGATCTCTCTATCATTGGAGATTTCTTCTTCTTCTTCACTCATATCCTCTACCTCAAAAACACTTTAGAAACTCTATTGTAAATCCGAGATCTACTAGATTATGGTTAGATTTGATATAGTTAGTTGTAATCCAGAGAGAGAATAACTAATAACAAAGATTTAATTGGACATAGGTTAGAGATTACGCCAAACCACTATAAAAAACCTTGTGTCTCCTTTTACTTTTCTGCGTTTTCCTTTATTTTTTACTAGAACTGGTGGTTTCATCTGATTTCTGGGTGTTGATCCATTTTCTGGATTAACATTTTGGTGTTTTCATTAAGAAAGAAGTTAGATTTCACAACCTAAAGCTTGGATCTGGAATTTGGAGAAGATGAAAAGTCCCAACGCTAGATCTAAGGCTGGAGCAAGCTAACCAAAGCAAGGAGGCAACCAGGAGGTATCCTCAAATTATCATCAATCCATCTACATGACCAAAGAAGAGATGGAGAAAATGATGAAGGAGATGCAAGTTGGATCAATGACTCGACAACGAAAAATGTTTGAAGGATTTTTCCAAAGGATGGAACAACAAGGAATATCTACAACTGTGGGGATTCAGTACCAAGTGCTGGGAGCTGATGCAGGAACATCTAGAGTTGGAGCGGACAAGCTGGAACAATGCCCCTACGAGCAGAACAACTCGGTACCGACCCAAATCTACTCGTAACCGAGAGAATCGTATTCGAGGGCAACTGTAACACCTCTAATTTTTAACATTATTCAGAAGATTTAATTAGATAAATTAAATAGAATAATGTAGAGTGATAAGGGGATTGAGATTGGTTAATAAACCTAGATGCCGAGCTTAAATAACTCTAATGGGCTTATAAATAGTTTTAAATGATAATTAATAATAACATAGGGGCATTAGGGTAATTACCGCCCATATTTCTACCCTTATACTATTATCCCTATACCGTTCACGATTCTTTTTTTATCATAAGCAAAAACGTAAACAAAAAGATAAAGAGAAGGCCGACCATTAGGGGGAAGAAGAGAAGAGGAAATTTAAATTTAAAGCTTAGGATCAAGCTAGAAGAATCAATCTCAATCAATCTTCAATTTTCTTATCCAATCTAAGGTGAATAATAATCACAACATCTCTATTTTTATGATAATTGATTTTCAGATTTAAGGGTAAATTTGTTTTTATGATGTATTGGATGATGATATGCTTGATTTATAATTTGTTTAATTTAAACAAAGTTGTTTAAAAAGGAATACACACGGTTTTAAGGCAAAACCGAGATTAAATGATTTTTAAATGCTATGGAAAATTTTTATGTTATGTAAAACATGATTTTGGAGTTGGGTTTCAATTTTTATAATTTTCCAAGCCGTGGAGAATTAGTTATGAATTTTCGAAGGAAATATGGTTAATTGGGTTTATAAATTTATTTCGAAAATTATATTGAGAATTTGGGTTTGAAATTTTAATATCTTAGATAACATGATTAAAGCGAATTTCTAGAATTTTTGGGGAATTTTACTAAGAGATTTATTATGAAAATTAAATTATTTTGAAATGAGGACCTAAATGATTTAATTGAAGTTTAATGGGAAGGGCTTATTTGTTAATGTTATTTAGTTTTTAGATCTGAGAAAATACGACAATTATTTGTAAAATAATTTGAAAGTTTATGGTAACCAATCAAGTGTTTACATATGGGCAAGTTAGTTACAAAATGATAGCTTTATTTGGTAAAAACAGCTTTATACTCAGAAAAGTGGGTTCCGCCACTTTCGGAAGGACCCTTTCGACTCAGACCCTCCGCCTTCAACCTAGTCGAAACCTTCTTAGTCGAAACCATGAAACCAATACACATGGTATATCTTAGTTGGTACGTAGTGGAATGGAGAAAGGCGGAAGGTAGGGTGTCAAAACATAGCTTCCGAAGGGATCGAGACCTTTGGTTTGTTTTCTAAAAGAAAAGCGCTTGCCTGTTTAAAAAGTGGGTTCGAAGGAGTCGAAACCAATGCTTGCGAAAGGGTATTTTTAAAATAGCTTTCGAAGGAGAGCTGTTGCCTTTTTAAAGTAAGTAGCTTCCGAAGGAGTTACTAAGTCTTCAAAGTGATGCTTTCGGAAGGGGTAGTTTCGACCAAGTCGAAATTCTTCTGTAACTATAAACCTTTCAATGGTATTGAAGATATCAATGTCGTCGAAAGGTACTTTGTGTTTTTATAAATATAAGCCACTTCCTATAGCTTTCGAAAGGGGTTTCGAAGACAACCTTCAATTGTTTTACCCAAATGTTTTATGCTTTCGAAAGGATGGTTTCGACACCATCATGTTTTCCCCAACACTTTAATAAGATAAAGAAGGGTTTCGAAAGAGATGCTTTCGCTTTTATTCACTTGACCCAAAATGATGTTTTAAATATAAACTCAATGGTTTCGAAAGGGTAACCATTAATGGTTTCGAAAGGTGACTTTCAATGGTTTCGAAAGGAGTACTTTCAAATGGTTTCGAAGCTATGCTTCTAAAGTTAAACATTAATAGTATAATACAATCGAAAGGTTTCGAAAGAAAGGTTTTAAAGTACTCGAAAGCCGGGAGCCTAATGTTTTGAAGATAAATTTATATGCTTTCGAAGGAGGTCATCCAATGATGTCGAAAGCAAAGGTTTTGAAGGTTTTGAAAGGCTTTGTAACCCAAACTCATTTTTAAAGGAAAAACTCATAGCTAAACAAACGAGTTTTGCAAAGATTTTAAGTATGTAAATTTGAAAAAGTGTTTCCTTGATAAAATAATAGGTTAAAAGGATAACCATGTTATATATGTAAATGTTTTCAAGGATATTAAACCCACAGGAGTGGTATTGCTAAGGTGTTATAATTGATTCTTCAAATGTAATGTATTCATATGATAAAAGACACATAACTGCATTTTGGGGATAAAGGGGTAGAAGAACCAGCTAGGTTAACCCAGTAGTGAATATAAATTGACTAAACTTCTGAATGAGTAGAATTGCATCCAGGAAGTCAGGAAAACCAGAATATAGGATGCTTAAACCTTGAAGTTGTCCGGGAGACAGGTTCATAGTAAACCTATGAAAACTATGATTTGGAAGTTATTGGGGTAACCAATAGGTTCATAGTGATCCCATGAAAACTATGTATTAAAGATGGTTGGTAGGAGCCAATTGGTTTGTAGTGAACCCATGAAAACTATATCCAGATTAAGTATTGACATCAGTCAATAGGTTCCTAGTCAACCCATGAAAACTAGAATAAGAAAGAAGTTATTGTAGGCATCAATAGGTTCCTAGTCATCCTATGAAAACTAATTTAAGAGGGGAGTTATTGGAATTACTAATAGGTTCAGGGGAACCCATGGATTAATTAAGTTGATTAGTAAGGGCCAATAGGTTCTTAGTGATTCCATGAAAACTATGAAATAGGACAGGGAGTCCATGAAATATGGAAAAGGTTATTGGTAAGCTTATGAAAAATAATATGTTAATAGTGACCCTAGAAACTATAAATATGACAGGGAGTCAATTCAACCGGGGATGGGAAATCCAAGATGTTTATATGTATGCATATCATTATATATTTTGAAATGTTATGTTTTAACCATTATGGATGTAGGAGCACAGTATATGGTTTTGTAAAGGTTTTAGGATACTAGTGAGGGGAAAACCCAATCCGCTAAGTGGCGTGGTCTCACTAGATGTCTAAATGATTTGAGATGTTGGATTATTATCCATACCAGGCTTTATGTTTGACTCGAAGTTTTTGTTTTCCCCTTAAACTCTTGGGTAGTCAATTGATTTTGAGTAGTTTGAGGTTTAGGGTTTCCAGGTTCTCTTCTTAGACGAATAAAGCTCCCGGAGACGTGAAGGAGGCATTCTAGTTATTTAGAGTTATCTTTTTCTGTAGTGTATTTTGGATGTAAAGGCGGACTTTATAGCCTTGTTATATACTTTGATCTACCAAGGGGGCATCTTCATATGTCGCTCTTGGCGTACATGTAATCATTATATTTTTTTCTGAACGTAGTCAACGTTTGTGGGATTAAGTAATGAATTGAATGGAATGTGGAAATGTATTTTAATTTGTAATTTTTTTCTCCATATTCTTGTGATCTATGCATCAATGTATCTAGCACTGCCGTATTTGGTCACTGAGGATTAATAACTATGGATGACTGCAGCATCCGTAGCAGTTAGTTTTGGGCCTCCAAGTAGAGGGATGTTACAAGTTGGTATCAGAGCATAGGTTTATGAAACTTTAAAAGAAAGTTAAACCTAAAAGCTTTTTCAAACATAATCCAATGAATCAGAAATATGATCGGGGTTTGGGTTAACGCTATAGTAACATACTTGTATTTGATATATATATATATATATATATATATATATATATAAGTACATGTTCCCACTTTCTTAGACCGTTCTTCTGTATCTTACTAAGACTCGTATGCAGATTTACGAGAAAGAGGATATGGAAGTAGAAAACGGAAGAGGAAATCTAAGTGGAGGAAGCACTATAACCAATGGAAATACTCGACATAATACCAGGAGGAACCAAGGTCGATAGGCTAATGCTAATCCAAATGCCGAAGCTAATGAGGGTGCTTGTAACGACCCGATATTTTCAACCATTCGCATCCATTATAAGTGCATAGGCAGACACACATGCCGGAATTGAATTGCTCAAAATACCGCGTTGTAAATAAAATTTGGCAAATATCAGAATATGCAGTAAATAAATATAATCACAAATCACAGACACAGAGTAAAATAATGCAGCGGAAATAAAAGAGATAGTAGTTCATGAAGCTACTATATAAATACATCAGAGTTAATTTAGATACAATAGGAATACCAAGATACAACATGAGTAACAGTATGATAATCAGGTACAACTCAGAATACAACTGGAATCAACTGGATAACAAGATGAATAGATATCTGGATCTTCAAAGCAAAACTCCAGCTCCAAAGGTGAGTCTCTAATGCTGTATCACTCAGTCTGACCCGAGCGTAAAGCAAAACACAAAACACTCGAGTCAGGACATACATACTTATGCAATGTAAACCAACTCAAGTGAACTGTAGTAAAGGTACAAGTAACTTAGAAGATGCTTGGGACCGCCCATCCTCTAAGGATCCGTTAAACTATTTACTATATAGTAATATACGCTATATGCAGTAGTGTCTAATCAGTAAAGTATAATCATACAAAAAGTAGCGTTAAGGGGATGGAGAACCTTAACGCGGTCAGATCTTTAAATCAAAATCGTAGTAAAGCTCGATATGGTAGGTGACACGGCACAACAAGGCAATGCCATGGTAGATATACCAATTACGCATCCGGACTAGTGGTGACGCATAGCAGCCACTACCGCTCACCTCGAACAACACTCTCAAATCAAGGGTGGCCACCAAATCAATCATAAGTAATAGAATGGTATCGAAGAAGTGTGTCCGATCAGAGGTGCTACCTCATTGGTCCGTCAATCGCTCCTGTTTTAGCCACCTTATGCCAACTCACGGGAGTTGGGTCCACGTATATACCTTAGGATCGTCGCCACCATCCTACTTCATTCTGGAAACTCCACCGCGTACATAGTTGTCAAAGTGGTTTTCGGTATCGACAGAGAGTATGTCCATATCTGATCCCGGTCTCTTTAACAACCAACGTTATTATAACACCGTGGTCATTTAAAAAAATATATATACTTTTAAAATAAAATCTCATTTCCAAACCCAATCTTTATCAAAATGAAGATTAAATCAATTCCAAACCATTTCAATATATTAAAATATCATATCTTTCCAAAACTTCATTTCAATTCATTTCAATATATCAAAATATCATATCTTTCCAACTTCATTTCAAACCATTTTAATATAATAAAATATCATATCAGTTCAAATCCAAATATTCAACTTTTAGATACCTTTTAAATTCAAAGATATCATTCATTCACTATCATTTTAAATCACCTTTAAATAGTTTATATTTCAATCAAAATAATTCATTTAACCCTTTTAAAAGTGTAATTATTATACTTTCAAATCAAGTATTCAATTTCCAAAGTTTCAAACCATTCTGAGTTCGTTTACTAAGTCAAAAACCCTAATTATTAAAATTTCAGCATTTCACAGCATTTAAAAACAACTGCTATAAGTTATATTTGAAAACATTTTTAATTCAGCAAAGACAGCACTTAAAACTGCAGTTAAAACTCGGTTTTAGTTGAATTATAGTTCAAAACAGAAAAGACAGCATTTCAGAAGTGCTGCGGTAATTCAGATTTCAAAACAAGGGTTAAATTTGGTTTCAGCAAAGACTGCAGACCATTATATCATTTCCAGAGAATGCTATAATAGGCCTGAGTTCAATATTAGCCTATAAGTTCAATTACAGCAACTACAGCATTTCAGAAATGCTGTAATAGCTCTTTTTACACAATTTTAGTTCAAAACAGAATCTATAGCATTTCTGAATGCTATAAAGTAGATTTCAGGTGTTAGTGTATTTCCAGCAATTAAATAACTTCAATTTAAAATACATAAACATTTTAAAATCATATTTTAACATTTAAAATGTTCATTTACATATCATTTAACATATATCTTTTTCACAATAAATTTCTTATAATTAAATCCAATTTCCAACAATTTACTTAATAAATTTAAGTGTAAAAGTTTCCAATTCTTCACATTTCAACAAATAAACTTAACACTTCAAATTTAAATTACCATTTCACAAATTTAACTAAATTTCCAATTTTATTTAATTAACTTAAACCTTTAATTAAAACCAAATTTCACATTTCCAAGTCAAGTTATATTTTAAAAGATCACTTTTAAACATTCATTTATTTAACCACTTAAATTCATAGAAAATCAATAATACTTTAATAAATCACTTAAATTCAAATTTAATCAAATTATCATATTTTACCATTTTCCAAATATAATTAAATTTCCATTTTATTCATATAACTTAAATATCATTTTTAACCAAAATTCCAAATTCCAAACTTAAGTTATATTTCAATAATCCAATTTAACCATTCATTAATTACATTTTAACTCATAGAAAAATCATAATTTCTTTATTCTAAAACATTTCAAAATCTATTTAAATCAAATTTCATAAATTTATTTTTAAAAATACTTAAAATCATCCAAAACACTTTATAAAATAACCACGGGCCTTTATATAGTTTTCTGACCTAGGTCAAGTGATACTGATATGTATCATTTCAACCCGCAGTTTAAAAAAAAGTAAAATCCGGGTTATATCATTTCAAACCCGCAATCCCAAGTTAAATGAATGAATTTGAAAACCGCTCAGGCCTATCATTTCAGCCCATAACGATATTCCCTTATTCTAAAGTCCGTTCGGGTATGTATCATTTCAACCCATAGTGATTCTAGTCTACAGGGAACTTGCAGTGTGATAAACTGATATAAATAAACATAATAACATAAAACAACAGTAACATATGATATAACAGGTGTAATAATATAAGCATATATAACATGATAATATACATTACAGATTCAAATGGTGTCGGTTTATCAGTTATATAGGTACATATTGTCTGGTGAGAATAACTCACCTGTTAAAGCTGGAGATTAGCGATCAAAACACACAGAATAGATTCTAGAAAGCACAACAAGCACGATATAGCATGACTTTTTGATTTGAATGAATGGAGAGCCTTGATATTTATCTTGTAAACAATAACCAAACAAGACAATATACACATAAATATTCAACGCAAACAATGTTGAGACAATGAAGATAAGAAGCAACAACGGAATAGATTACTTGACCATGCTCGGACCATTCAAAAGCTCGAACAAGGGGTTCATTTTCTCAGCCATGATGATGATGAGTGTGGGAGAGACAAGGTTAACTCCTCGGATACATAAGACAAAACAATACAAACAATGGTGAGGTTTCAAACCAAAACTACGATAAACTATGCTAGAAATAACTTTATAAAACCAAGCTGAAATGCTTTGCACTTGATTCCGACACTCCATAGGCTCGGCCAGAGGTGGAGTACAGGTCTAAGGCAATGATTTTGGGTCAGGTCTGGGTTGCTAAGGTCGGCCTACCATGAGTTTGTTGATGGCAAAAGTTATGGAGATGGAACATCAACACAACAAGGTATTACAACTAATAACATCACAGGTTTCAAGCCAAATAGGGCTCGGCCAAGGCTTCTATGGTCACGGCCAGAGGAGTGGGGCCCAAGGTGATGACATGGCATAGGGTCCAGGTGGTGCTGGAGGTGGTGGAGGTGGAGTAGGTGGCGGCTATGGGTGGTGGAAGTGGAGTAGGTGGAAGCTTGTGCTCGGCTAGGTCAAAATGTTGGAGTTTTGTGGATTTGGTGAAGGAGCTACCACCTAGGGTGGCACGGCTGGGGATGGTCAGTGTGGAGGAGGTGCTGGTGGCGTGCTCAGGTGATGGTGGTGGCGGCATGGGCTGGAGAGGAGCATGGCCGATCCTATGGCCAAGGAGATCAAGTGCAATTTCATAAGAAAAAGACAATAAAAGTAGAAAAGGAAAAGAAGTTTTTACCAAACTTGAACAAGAGGATGATGGCCGATTTTTTTTTTAGAAATGAGATGAGAAATGATGTATGTGAATGAAGAATGGAGGTAGGCAGCTGAAGTATGTGTGTAGTTATGGCTAATTGATTTGTAAAAGTAAGTTAAAATGTGAAAAGGTGGGAAAATTAAAAGTCATTGGAATTAGAAAGTAACAAACCCTTTCAATTTACCTTTAATTATTTATATAAGTTTACATTACTGAAATAATAATATTATCAGATAAAATTTCGAAATTTTTAACAGAATATAGAAATATATATAATATTTATTAATTATATAAAGTCAAATTAAGGAAAATAGTTAAAATAGTGAACTAGACTAGAAAATTTGAAACTGAATGAAATAATTTTAGAAAATTCATATGAGCTTGTAATATATTTTTAAACATAAATAATAACATAAAATAAAAATATATTCACAAAATAAATATTTAAAATTTAATTTACATATAATTTTTAATGAAGAAAATACCAGAAAATAGGAAAACGGCCTTTAAAAATGAAAAATAAATACAGTAAATTTTGGAAAAATTCTATTATCATTTTAAAATATAAAAAGACAAAATATACATAAAAAACATATTAACACATATTAAAACAAAATATAAGAAAGAAAGAGTAATTTATACAATTTAAAATAGACAAAATTGTTAAATAAACAGTTTATACTCAAAATTGAAATGTACATAACTTTTACATTTTAACTCCGTTTTCAACGAAACGAAAAGCAATATTCATGTTATTAAATATATTTTCATAATAAAATTTATAATTTCAAATATTAAAAATTTAAATTTAAAAGTCAAAGTTTGACTATTTTAACCAAAATTCACTCTTTCTGGAAATATTAAATTTAGTCATATTTGGAATTCTAATCCACATAAAAATCAAAGTTTATATTTAAAATAACAAAATTTATTCTTTTTCATAAATAAAGCTTTTGAATCTGAAAAAAAAATCAATTTAAAAATATTTGTAAAATACAGGGTTGTTACACTCTCCCCCACTCAAAACTTTTCGTCCCCGAAAAGGAACGAGGTACGGGAAAGCACAGAAAAAGATAGAATGAAATAGAATTAAGACAAGATGATAAGAAGATTGGAATTACACCTGATAACTATTGTTATAGGTAAGTTTAACAAGATGGAGGTGATCAAATCAACAATATAAGCACGAAAAAGATCCTCTATAGTCTGAATCTCCCTTTTCACTTGACCGACGGTCTATAAATGGAAAAACAGTGTTCAGATCCAAATGAGTAACAAAGATTATCAAAGATTACAGAAAGATTTCTAAACAGACTAGTATAAGCAATAGCCTTTCCATTCTGTAACAAGATAAGAGAAATAAGGACAACCAAAAGATAGTTTGAAAAACAAAATAAGATAATAGATTTGTAACCATAATGTTTTGAAATCATAACAATTTAGAGATGTTTATCATTTGGAAATCATATTACTAAAATCATAACACTTTGGAAATGTTATTCTTTAAAAAAACATAATACTTAGAAAATCATAACACCTTTTAAAAATAATCTTTATTTAAACCATTTTAATTCAAGGTCAAATAATATTCATTTTAAAGTTGTAACATTTCTAAGTTCATTCAATTATAAAAACTTCCAAAACATTGTATTTTCAAAATAGTAGCACTTATAAAATGCTACAGTAGGTATATTAGTATTTCAAATCAGTTCAATTTCAGAAATATTCATTTGGATATCATTTAACTTATGACTTATTAAAACAAACTTTTATGAATGGAATATTCAAATCAAACTATACTTCATTTATTAAGTTAAAAGTTCACTATTTTAGTTAGCTCTTAATTTAACACATAATCTAACACTTTATTTAAAATACCCATTTCACAAATAGATATTCCTTTAATAAGTTACACTTAAAATTCCATTTGAAAACCAAATTCTCAATTATCAATTTTTAGTGATGTTAAAATACATTTTAACTATTTAAATCATAATTATTCATTTTTCAAGACATATCAATTTCATAAATAAAATATTTATCATAGCAAATATAACAATCAAATTTCTTTACACATTTATTCATTTAGACATCAATTAAACTATGAATTCAAGTTAAATAAACTTTATTACCAAAAGTCCAATTCAAATGTATTTTATTTTATCTATTTAAAGATACATTATTTATTATACAACCTATTCATTTCAGGAAATAACCTTTATTAAAATTCCTAGGTTAGACTTAAGGTTCCATATTAAATCAAATTTGATTATTAAGTTATTTAAATAAAATCTCTTTAAATTCCTTTTTCACTATTTACCTCTGTTAATCTTTTATAACTAAAATTTAAGTGTATAGCATTTATTATAACCACTCAAATTTTATTTATAAAAATCCTTTCTATATTGTATATTATCCAATTTCATATTCAACTTCTATGTAATTTAGGTAAGTTATATTGGAATGAAATTGTGTGTTATACAAATAAAACTTTCCGATTCAATTATCTCAAGTTTGAATCATTTATCGAATTTTTTTTTTCTTTTTATAATTGAAATTATTCTTTAAGAAAAAAATGTAAGAATTAATTTCTGATTTCCTTCAAACCAGTTAGAGATAAATATATATATGTACATAATATGTCAAATCAAATTTAAATCATATATCTATATATATTATAAATCAAGTCATATTTTTAGAAATTCATATTAATTAAATTCCCCAAAACAAAGCTGTAGCAAGACTACAAAACAGTCTCTTCACTTCGAAACTCAAAAATGAACGTCGATGATGCTGCAGTCATCACCGAAATTATTTTCCAGCGACAAAGAGAAGAGCACTAATTTTTTTAAACTTTAAAATCCTTTAGAAACAAATTTCTACTTGGAAATACTTTAAATAATATATCCTTTTAAAAATTTAAACACAAGGCTTGAATCCATCGGAAATTAAATTCTTAAATTTCTTGTTTTAAATTCATTTCAGTTCCCAAATAAATTTATAAACAACAATTTATAAATTCATTTGTAGAACAATAAATGATAAATCAAGTATTATCATTTCAAATTATCAATTTAAATCAATTTATTAAGTTCCATAAATTTACCTATATATCAAAATTTATTTCATTAACCAACTTTTTTTTTATAATATTGTGTCAGTTTGTTCTGTCAAAGTGTTTTAGAAATCCTATCGATAGCGTTGATCAGACGAATCGATCGGAAACCCAAATCAACATCAACAACTCAAACAACATAATATAAAACAAAATATTAATTACAGATTTACAAATACAATTCAAAATGTTTTGAAGGTAGGTTGGAAACAAAAGACAAGATGGTTAAATAACAAAGTAGGGAGATGGGTAAGCTTAGATAATCGCGGCCAACCTCAACCGGGTTAACCGTGAGTTAAAGAATAAGATCGATGTGGATTTTCCTGGGACAAATCTATGTTCGATCTCAAGAGATAGCGTTTGAAAAAATAAAAGATATTAGCATCTAAACCAAGGATAAATATAAATCTCTGGTGAATCGATGCTGATTGTAAAGGATTTTCACCCTTTTACAAGAAAATTAGAATATTGGCGAGACCGCCAATTCACTATAAAGATCATTCGAAGTGGAGTTATGGGATACTCCAGAATCAAAAGAAGATGAATAGTGAGGGACAAGAATGGATTTTGGAACCGTATGGAACGTTCCAAAATTCAAAGGAAACCGAGTCAAAAGAAAAATGATTCAAGCTCGAATGAAAGTGATTCTGTAACTAAATTTACCATACATTCTAAGTTTTGCCTCAAAGCCAAAGCTCTGATACCAACTGTAACGACCCGATATTTTCAACCATTCGCATCCATTATAAGTGCATAGGCAGACACACATGTCGGAATTGAATTGCTCAAAATACCGCGTTGTAAATAAAATTTGGCAAATCTCAGAATATGCAGTAAATAAATATAATCACAGATCATAGACACAGAGTAAAATAATGCAGCGGAAATAAAAGAGATAGTAGTTCATGAAGCTACTATATAAATACATTAGAGTTAATTTAGATACAATAGGAATACCAACATACAACAGGAGTAACAGTATGATAATCAGGTACAACTCAGAATACAACTGGAATCAACTGGATAACAAGATGAATAGATATCTGGATCTTCAAAGCAAAACTTCAGCTCCAAAGGTGAGTCTCTAATGTTGTATCACTCAGTCTGACCCGAGCGTAAAGCAAAACACAAAACACTCGAGTCAGGACATACATACTTATACAATGTAAACCAACTCAAGTGAAATGTAGTAAAGGTACAAGTAACTTAGAAGATGCTTGGGACCGCCCATCCTCTAAGGATCCGTTAAACTATTTACTATATAGTAATATACGCTATATACAGTAGTGTCTAATCAGTAAAGTATAATCATATAGAAAGTAGCATTAAGGGGATGGAGAACCTTAACGCGGTCGGATCTTTAAATCAAAATCGTAGTAAAGCTCGATATGGTAGGTGACACGGCACAACTAGGCAATGCCAGGGTAGATATACCAATTACGCATCCGGACTAGTGGTGACGCATAGCAGCCACTACCGCCCACCTCGAACAACACTCCCAAATCAAGGGTGGCCACCAAATCAATCACAAGTAATAGAATGGTATCGAAGAAGTGTGTTCGATCAGAGGTGCTACCTCATTGGTCCGTCAATCGCTCCTGTTTTAGCCACCTTATGCCAACTCACGGGAGTTGGGTCCACGTATATACCTTAGGATCGTCGCCACCATCCTACTTCATTTTGGAAACTCCACCGTGTACACAGTTGTCAAAGTGGTTTTCGGTATCGACAGAGAGTATGTCCATATCCGATCCCGGTCTTTTTAACAACCAATGTTATTATAACACCGTGGTCATTTAAAAAAATATATATACTTTTAAAATAAAATCTCATTTCCAAACCCAATCTTTATCAAAATGAAGATTAAATCAATTCCAAACCATTTCAATATATTAAAATATCATATCTTTCCAAAACTTCATTTCAATTCATTTCAATATATCAAAATATCATATCTTTCCAACTTCATTTCAAACCATTTTAATATAATAAAATATCATATCAGTTCAAATCTAAATATTCAACTTTTAGATACCTTTTAAATTCAAAGATATCGATCATTCATTCACTATCATTTTAAATCACCTTTAAATAGTTTATATTTCAATCAAAATAATTCATTTAACCCTTTTAAAAGTGTAATTATTATACTTTCAAATCAAGTATTCAATTTCCAAAGTGAGTTCGTTTACTAAGTCAAAAACCCTAATTATTAAAATTTCAGCATTTCATAGCATTTAAAAACAACTGCTATAAGTTATATTTGAAAACATTTTTAATTCAGCAAAGACAGCACTTAAAACTGCTGTTAAAACTTAGTTTTAGTTGAATTATAGTTCAAAATAGAAAAGACAGCATTTCAGAAGTGCTGCGGTAGTTCAGATTTCAAAACAAGGGTTAAAGTTGGTTTCAGCAAAGACTGCAGACCATTATAGCATTTCCAGAGAATGCTATAATAGGCCTGAGTTCAATATTAGCCTATAAGTTCAATTACATCAACTACAGCATTTCAGAAATGCTGTAATAGCTCTTTTTACACAATTTTAGTTCAAAACAGAATCTATAGCATTTCTGAATGCTATTAAAAGTAGATTTCAGGTGTTAGTGTATTTCCAGCAATTAAATAACTTCAATTTAAAACACATAAACATTTTAAAATCATATTTTAACATTTAAAATGTTCATTTACATATCATTTAACATATATCTTTTTCACGATAAATTTCTTATAATTAAATCCAATTTTCAACAATTTACTTAATAAATTTAAGTGTAAAAGTTTCCAATTCTTCACATTCAACAAATAAACTTAACACTTCAAACTTAAATTACCATTTCACAAATTTAACTAAATTTCCAATTTTATTTAATTAACTTAAACCTTTAATTAAAACCAAATTTCACATTTCCAAGTCAAGTTATATTTTAAAAGATCACTTTTAAACATTCATTTATTTAACCACTTAAATTCATAGAAAATCAATAATACTTTAATAAATCACTTAAATTCAAATTTAATCAAATTATCATATTTTACCATTTTCCAAATATAATTAAATTTCCATTTTATTCATATAACTTAAATATCATTTTTAACCAAAATTCCAAATTCCAAACTTAAGTTATATTTCAATAATCCAATTTAACCATTCATTAATTACATTTTAACTCATAGAAAAATCATAATTTCTTTATTCTAAAACATTTCAAAATCTATTTAAATCAAATTTCATAAATTTATTTTTAAAAATACTTAAAATCATCCAAAACACTTTATAAAATAACCACGGGCCTGTATATAGTTTTCTAACCTAGATCAAGTGATACGGATATGTATCATTTCAACCCGCAGTTTAAAAAAAAGAAAAATCCGGGTTATATCATTTCAAACCCGCAATCCCAAATTAAATGAATGAATTTGAAAACCGCTCAGGCCTATCATTTCAGCCCATAACGATATTTCCTTATTCTAAAGTCCGTTCGGGTATGTATCATTTCATCCTATAGTGATTCTAGTCTACAGGGAACTTGCAGTGTGATAAACTGATATAAATAAACAGAATAACATAATACAACAGTAACATATAATATAGCAGGTGTAATAACAGGTGTGAACATCATATGATAATAATATAAGCATATATAACATGATAATATACATTACAGATTCAAATGGTGTCGGTTTATCAGTTATATAGGTACATATTGTTTGGTGAGAATAACTCACCTGTTAAAGCTGGAGATTAGCGATCAAAACACACAGAATAGATTCCAGAAAGCACAACAAGCACGATATAGCATGACTTTTTGATTTGAATGAATGGAGAGCCTTGATATTTATCTTGTAAACAATAACCAAACAAAACAATATACACATAAATATTCAATGCAAACAATGTTGAGACAATGAAGATAAGAAGCAACAACGGAATAGATTACTTGACCATGCTCAAATCATTCAAAAGCTCGAACAAGGGGTTCATTTTCTCAGCCATGATGATGATGAGTGTGGGAGAGACAAGGTTAACTCCTCGGATACATAAGACAAAACAATACAAACAATGGTGAGGTTTCTAACCAAAACTACGATAAACTATGCTAGAAATAACTTTATAAACCAAGCTGAAATGATTTGCACTTGATTCCAACACTCCATAGGCTCGGCCAGAGGTGGAGTACAGGTCTAAGGCAATGATTTTGGGTCAGGTCTGGGTTGCTAAGGTCGGCCTACCATGAGTTTGTTGATGGCAAAAGTTATGGAGATGGAACATCAACACAACAAGGTATTACAACTAATAACATCACAAGTTTCAAGCCAAATAGGGCTCGGCCAAGGCTGCTATGGTCACGACCAGAGGAGTGGGGCCCAAGGTGATGATGTGTCATAGGGTCTAGGTGGTGCTGGAGGTGGTGGAGGTGGAGTAGGTGGAGGCTATGGGTGGTGGAAGTGGAGTAGGTGGAAGCTTGTGCTCGGCTAGGTCAAAATGTTGGAGTTTTGTGGATTTGGTGAAGGAGCTACCACCTAGGGTGGCACAGCTGGGGATGGTCAGTGTGGAGGAGGTGCTGGTGGCGTGCTCAGGTGATGGTGGTGGCGGCATGGGCTGGAGAGGAGCATGGCCGATCCTATGGCCAAGGAGATCAAGTGCAATTTCATAAGAAAAAGACAATAAAAGTAGAAAAGGAAAAGAAGTTTTTACCAAACTTGAACAAGAGGATGATGGTCGAATTTTTTATTTAGAAATGAGATGATAAATGATGTACGTGAATGAAGAATGGAGGTAGGCAGCTGAAGTATGTGTGTAGTTATGGCTAATTGATTTGTAAAAGTAAGTTAAAATGTGAAAAGGTGGGAAAATCAAAAGTCATTGGAATTAGAAAGTCACAAACCCTTTCAATTTACCTTTAATTATTTATATAAGTTTACATTACTGAAATAATAATATTATCAGATGAAATTTCGAAATTTTTAACCGAATATAGAAATATATATAATATTTATTAATTATATAAAGTCAAATTAAGGAAAATAGTTAAAATAGTGAACTAGACTAGAAAATTTGAAACTGAATGAAATAATTTTAGAAAATTCATATGAGCTTGTAATATATTTTTAAACATAAATAATAAAATAAAATAAAAATATATTCACAAAATAAATATTTAAAATTTAATTTACATATAATTTTTAATGAAGAAAATAGCAGAAAATAGGAAAATAGCCTTTAAAAATGAAAAATAAATATAGTAAATTTTGGAAAATTTCTATTATCATTTTAAAATATAAAAAGAAAAAATATACATAAAAAACATATTAACACATATTAAAAAAATATATAAGAAAGAAAGAGTAATTTATACAATTTAAAATAGACAAAATTGTTAAATAAACAGTTTATACTCAAAATTGAAATGTACATAACTTTTACATTTTAACTCCGTTTTCAACGAAACGAAAAGCAATATTCATGTTATTAAATCTATTTTCATAATAAAAGATAAAATTTATAATTTAAAATATTAAAAATTTAAATTTAAAAGTCAAAGTTTGACTATTTTAACCAAAATTCACTCTTTTTGGAAATATTAAATTTAGTCATATTTGGAATTCTAATCCACATCAAAATCAAAGTTTATATTTAAAATAATAAAATTTATTCTTTTTCATAAATAAAGCTTTTGAATCTGAAAAAAAAATCAATTTAAAAATATTTGTAAAATACAGGGTTGTTATAGTGCTGGAAATCCGCTAGTAGATGCTAGGATGGTGTATCAGTTGTTAGCCAATCTTTTGCAAGCTGGAGTTGCTAGTAATGTTGGAGGAGCTCATCATGTAGCTCCAGTTAGATATAATTATGCTAGGTTGAGCAAAGACTACACCCGTTTGGGTGGAAAGCCATTTGTTGGAATGGAAGATGCTGTTGAGGTTGAGAATTGGCTATTGCACTATGAAAGGATCTTTACTGATCTAGGCTTGGATGATGAGCAAAAGAGGAGGCTGGCCTCTAGACAGTTGCAAGGGGCAGCGCTTCACTGGTGGAATAGTGTGACTACCGGAGTTCCGAAGGAAGAGCTGACATGGGCTGATTTCAGAAGGAGGTTTGAGCAGAGATTTTTATATGAGGTTGCTAAGTCAGCATCGATGAGGAAGTTTATGGATTTAGTCCAGGGAGACATGTCAATACGCTGCTAAGTTTGATGAGCTGTCTCGATATGGATATGCCACTATGGACACTGATATAAGAAGGAATGAGAGGTTCATTTGAGGACTGAGACCGGAGCTAGCTAGAATGACTATGACACATATCTGAGAACCCTATAATGTGGTGGTGGAGATGGCCATTCGCCATGAGGATATGCTTGTTGTGTCTGTCAGGGAGAAGCCAGCTGAATCCTAGGGTCCTCAGGGAAAGAAGAGGAAATTCTTTAAGAAGAAGGGAGCCTAGAAAGGGGATGCTGCCAAGAAAGCAAAAGTTGATTTAGTGTGCTTCAAGTGTGACAAGAAAGGTTATTATGCTCACAAGTGTCGACCGGGCAAAGGGAAGAAGCCTGCAGATAAGAAGAATGTGAAATGCTTCAACTGTGACCAAGTTGGGCATTATAAGAACCAGTGTCCAGAGCCAGTCAGGGTGGAAAGAGCGAAGGTCTTTGCTATTGGATCACCATCTTCTTCTAGACCTACTGCAGCAGATAAAGGGAAAACTGTGATGGAAGGTATGCTTTTGATTCACAGTATACCAGTTAGGGTACTATTTGATACCGGTGCATCGCATTCATTTATATCACAGTATTTGGTTGATAGGTTATATATAGAACCCACATACCTTGTTACTTCCTTAAGGGTTGCGAATCCAATAAGAGGGTATGCAACTCTAGCGATGAGATGTGACTAGTTAGAACTTGATTTGCTAGGTCATAAGTTTGCATGAAGTATGTATGTTATTGATTTCGTAGATTTCAGGATTATTTTGGGTATGGATTGGCTGGGTAAGTATGAGGCTAGGATATTTTGCCAGGATAGGAAAATATCATTGAGACACCCTAATAGTCATAGCGGAATCATCTTCTCAGTGGAGAATTCCAGTAGAAGTGTTTGTATTTTGTTAAGTGCCATGGAAGTGGAAGAAGAGTTAAGTCAGGTTCGGGTAGCAAGAAAATTTGCTGATGTTTTTGAGCCGGTTATGGGATTACCACTAAAACGAGCAGTTGAGTTTTGGATAGATCTTATACCAGGAGTTGAATCTGTGAGTAGACCACCTAGCAGGATGACACCGACTGAGATGAAGTAATTGAAGGTGCAGCTAGTGGATCTAGAAGGAAGGAATTTTATTAGAACAAGCAATTCGCCTTAGGGAGCGGCCATGGTGTTCGTAAAGAAACCAGATGGGTCGTTAAGGATATGCATAGACTATCTTAAGTTGAACGAAAGGACGATCAAGAATAGGTCCCCTCTGCCAAGCATAGATGATCTATTTGGTCAGTTAAGTGGAGTCAGAGTGTTTTCACAATTTGATTTGGCAATAGGTTTCCATCAGTTGAGAGTGGCACATGATAGCATTCCTTTGACGACATTTCAGACTAGGTATGGTTCGTATGAGTGGTTGGTGACATCATTCGGGTTGACAAATGCACCCGCTTTCTTCGTAGATTTGATGAACCGAGTTTTCTGAGAGCACTTGGATAGGTTCATGTTGGTATTCATAGATGACATTTTAGTGTACTCGAAAGATGAAAGAGAGCATGAGATTCATCTTAGAGTGGTGATTGGAACGGTGAGGCATAATCAGCTAAAGGCAAATTTTACCAAGTGTCATTTTTGGAGAAAGATGTTAAGTTTCTTGGTAATGTGGTTTTAGAGGAGGGCTTGTCAGTCAATCCAGTTAAGATCGAAGCTGTCAATAATTGGAAGAGACTAGAGACGGTATCCGAGATTAGGAGTTTTCTTGGACTTGCTGGCTATTACCGGAGATTCATTAAGGACTTCTCACGGATAGCATCACCTTTGACTAAGTTGACTAGGAAGGATGTGAAGTTTATTTGGTCCGACAAATATGAGGAAGGGTTCCTTAAATTAAAGCATTCGTTGACTAATGCACCAGTGTTGGTAGTTCCAGATGGAAATCAGGGGTTGGTAGTGTACACTGATGCATGTGGAACTAGATTGGGAGCAGTATTGATGCAGAGGGGTAAAGTTATTGCCTACGCATCCAGGCAGCTTAGACCGCTCGAAGTAAGATATCCTACTCTTGACTTAGAGTTGGCTGCGGTGATCTTTGCCTTGAAGATTTGGAGGCATTATCTCTTAGGGGAGAGATTTGAGTTGTATACCGATCATAAGTCTTTAAGCTATTTATTCTCTCAGAAGGAGTATGAGGCAGCAGAGGTGGCTTGATTTTTTGGTTTCTTATGATTTCAGTATAGAGTATACTCCTGGAAAAAGAAATAAGGTAGTTGATGCTCTTAGTAGAAAACATCAGAATGTGGCGTTAGCTATGTTGGCAGAATGGAAGGATCTAGAAGCTTTAGCCAATTGCGGTATGCAGTTAAGATCTACTGCCAGTTCTAGTCAGGGTACTGCCATGTTGTCTTATTTAGAAGTTCGGCCAGTGTTGATCTAAAGAATAGCTTCTAAACATAAAGAAAATCCAGTTTTAGCCGAGAGGATTATAAGGCTTGAGGTAGGATCGGAGATCGATGATCTAAAGGATTTTTGTCTTGACCGGAGAGAATGGTTGAGAAAGAAGGAGCGATTATGTGTTCCATATGTTGAGAACTTAAGGAGAGAAGTTCTTGAGGAGTGTCATCGATCCAAGTTTACGATTCATCCTGGAGGGACCAAGATGTATCAAGATATGAAGAGGAGCTTCTATTTGGAAGGCATGAAGAAGGATGTTGGCTTGTGGGTTAGGCAGTGTGTGAACTGTCAACAAGCGAAGGCCGAACATCAGAAGCCGAGTGGATTACTTCAACCTGTAGAGATTCCAGTATGGAAATATGATTCGATATCCATGGATTTTATAGACAGGTTGCCAAGGTCAAATAGGAGAAATGAAAGCATATGGGTTATAGTGGACAGGTTGACCAAGAGTGCCTATTTCATTCCATCCAAGTCAACCAGGACGGCACCTATTTTGGTGAAGTTGTTCATGAAGAACATAGTTAGACTTTATGGGATTCCTAGTAGCATAGTCAGCGACAGAGATGCATTATTCACTAGCCAATTTTGGAAGAGTCTACAAGAGGTATTGGGTACCAAGATCAAGATGAGTACAACATATCACCCACAGACGGATGGGCAGACAGAGGGAGTCAACAAAGTACTCGAGGATTTATTGAGAGCTTATGTATTGGACTTTGGTGGATCTCGGGAGAACCACCTACATCTAATTAAGTTTTCTTATAATAATAGTTATTGGACTAGTATAGGAATGGTACCGTTCGAAGCTTTGTATGGAATGTCATGCAAATCACCCGCATATTGGTTGGAAACTGGAGATAGATTAGTCTTAGATCCAAATTTTGTTAGAGAGGCGTCAGAGAAGATTGAGTTAATCCAAGGAAGGATGAAGGAAGCTTAGTTAAGGCAGAAGAGTTACGTAGATAAGAGGCGTAAGGACCTAGAAATCTCAGTTTGTGATAAGGTTTTCATTAAGGTATCACCAATGAAGGGTGTGGAACGATTTGGAAAGTCAGGGAAGTTAGCCCCGAGATATGTAGGGCCATTCCAGATTATAGAGAGGATTGGAAAGCTCGCATATAGAGTAGAGTTGTTAGGCAGTATGGCAGGTGTCTATAATGTATTTCATGTGTCTCATCTCCGCAAGTATGTGCATGATCTAGATACTACTATCCCTCCGACAGGGTTGGAAGACTTAGTAGTAGAACCTAATTTGACTTTTGTTAGAAAACTAGTTCGGATTGTAGCTAGAGATGAGAAAAGATTAAGGAACAAGACAGTCAGGTTGCTGAAAGTTCAGTGGAGCGACAATGAGAAGGACTGTGCTTGGGAGACAGAGGACATGATTAGAGATACTTATCCTGGTCTGCTTTGAGGGTATGTCTATATTAAATTTATATAGATAATTGTAGTCAGTTAGACTAGTAAGGTCGTTAGGAGTTGTTACAGATGATTGCTATGTTTAGTATTTAGTACTTACTGAATTTCGAGGACAAAATTATTTAAGGAGGGGTGCTTGTAACACCCCTAATTTTTAACATTATTCAGGAGATTTAATTAGATAAATTAAATAGAATAACGTAGAGTAATAAGGGGATTGAGACTGGTTAATAAATAAACCTAGAGGCTGAGCTTAAATAACTCTAATGGGCTTATAAATGGTTTTAAATGATAATTAATAACATAGGGGCATTAGGGTAGCTGCCGCCCATATTTCTACCCTTATACTATTATCCCTATATCGTTCACGATTCTTTTTTTATCATAAGCAAAAACGTAAACAAAAAGATAAAGAGAAGGCCGGCCATTAAAGGGAAGAAGAGAAGAGGAAATTTAAATTTAAAGCTTAGGATCAAGCTAGAAGAATCAATCTCAATCAATCTCCATTTTTCTTATCCAATCTAAGATGAATAATAATCACGACATCTCTATTTTTATGATCATTGATTTTCGAATTTAAGGGTAAATTCATTTTATGATGTATTGGATAATGATATGCTTGATTAATAATTTGTTTAATCTAAACAAGGTTGTTTAAAAAGGAATATACACGGTTTTAGGGAAAAACTGAGATTAAATGATTTCTAAATGGCATGGAAAAAATTTATGTTATGTAAAACATGATTTTGGAGTTGGGTTTCAATTTTATAATTTTCCAAACCATTGAGAATTAATTATGAATTTTCAAAGGAAAATATGGTTAATTGGGTTTATAAATTTATTTTGGAAATTATATTGAGAATTTGGGTCTAAAATTTTGGTATGTTAGATGGCATGATTAAAGTGAATTTCTGGAATTCTTGGGGATTTTTACTAAGAGATTTATTATGGAAATTAAATATTTTGAAAGGAGGACCTAAATGATTTAATTGAAGTTTAATGGGAAGGGCTTATTTGTTAATGTTATTCAGTTTTTAGATCTGAGAAAATGCGGCAATTATTTGTAAAATAATTTGAAAGTTTATGGTAACCAATCAAGTGTTCACATATGGGCAAGTTAGTTACAAAAAGATAGCTTTATTTGGTAAAAACAGTACTCAGAAAAGTGGGTTCCGCCACTTTCGGAAGGACCCTTTCGACTAAGACCCTCTGCCTTCAACCTAGTCGAAACCTTCTTAGTCGAAACCATGAAACCAATACACATGGTATCACTTAGTTGGTACGTAGTGGATTGGAGAAAGGCGGAAGGTAGGGTGTCGAAACATAGCTTCCGAAGGGATCGAGACCTTTGGTTTGTTTTCTAACAGAAAAGCGCTTGCCTGTTTAAAAAGTGGGTTCGAAGGAGTCGAAACCAATGCTTGCGAAAGGGTATTTTTAAAATAGCTTTCGAAGGAGAGCTGTTGCCTTTTTAAAGTAAGTAGCTTCCGAAGGAGTTACTAAGTCTTCAAAGTGATGCTTTCGGAAGGGGTAGTTTCGACCAAGTCGAAATTCTTCTGTAACTATAAACCTTTCAATGGTATTGAAGATATCAATGTCGTCGAAAGGAACTTTGTGTTTTTATAAATATAAACCACTTCCTATTTCGAAAGGGGTTTCGAAGACAACCTTCAATTGTTTTACCCAAATGTTTTATGCTTTCGAAAGGATGGTTTCGACACCATCATGTTTTCCCCAACACTTTAATGAGATAAAGAAGGGTTTCGAAAGAGATGCTTTCGCTTTTATTCACTTGACCCAAAATGATGTTTTAAATATAAACCCAATGGTTTCAAAAGGGTAACCATCAATGGTTTCTTTAATGGTTTCGAAAGGGGTACTTTCAAATAGTTTTGAAGCTATGCTTCTAAAGTTAAACGTTAATACTTTAATACAATCGAAAGGTTTTGAAAGAAAGGTTTTAAAGTACTCGAAAGGTAAGAGCCTTATGTTTTGAAGATAAATTTATGTGCTTTCGAAGGAGGTCATCCAATGATGTCGAAAGCAAAGGTTTCCGAAAGGCTTTGTAACCCAAACTCATTTTTAAAGGAAAAACCATGGCTAAATAAAGGAGTTTTGCAATGATTTTAAGTATGTAAATTTGAAGAAGCGTTTCCTTGATAAAATAATAGGTTAAAAGGATAACCATGTTATATATGTAAATGTTTTCAAGGACATTAAACCCATAGGAGTGGTATTGCTAAGTTGTTATAATTGCTTATTCAAATGTAATGTATTCACATGATAAAAGACCCATAACTGCATTTTGGGGATAAAGGGGTAGAAGAACTAGCTAGGTTAACCTGGTAGTGAATATAAATTGACTAAACTCTTGAATGAGTAGGATTGCATCTAAGAAGTCAGGATGACCAGAATATAGAATGCTTAAACCTTGAAGTTGTCCAGGAGACAAGTTCATAGTAAACCCATGAAAACTATGATTTGGAAGTTATAGGGGTAACCGATAGGTTTATAGTGATCCCATGAAATATATGTATTAAAAATGGTTGGCAGGGGCCAATTGGTTTGTAGTGAACCCATGAAAACTATATATAAATTAAGTATTGGCATCAGTCAATAGGTTCCTAGTCAACCCATGAAAACTTGGATAAGAAAGAAGTTATTAGACGCATCAATTGGTTTCTAGGCATCCCATGAAAACTAGTTTGAGATGGGAGTTATTGGAATTACCAATAGGTTCAGGGGAACCCATGTATTAATTAAGTTGATTGGCAGGGGCCAATAGGTTCTTAGTGATCCCATGAAAGCTATGAAACAGAACAGGGAGTCCATGAAATATGGAAAAGGTTATTAGTAAGCCCATGAAAAATAATAGGTTAATAGTGACCCTAGAAACTATAAATATGACAGGGAGTCAATTTAACCGGGGATGGGAAATCCAAGATGTTTATGCTTATGCATATTATCATATATTTTGGAATGCTATGTTTTAACCATTGTGGATGCAGGAGCATAATATATGGGTTTATAAAGGTTTTAGGATACTAGTGAGGAGAAAACCCATTCTGCTAAGCGGCGTGGTCTAACTAGATGTCTATATGGTTTGAGATGTTGATTATTATTCGTACCAGGCTTTATGTCTGACTCGAAGTTTTTGTTTTCCCCTTAAACTCTCGGGTACTCAATTGATTTTGAGTAGTTTGAGGTGTAGGGTTTCCAGGTTCTCTTCTTAGACGAATAAAGCTCCCGGAGACATTAAGGAGGCATTATTGTTATTTAGAGTTATCTTTTTCCGCTGCGTATTTTGGATATAAAGGCGGACTTTATAGCCTTATTTTATACTCCGATCTACCAAGGGGGCTTCTTCGTATGTCGCTCTTGGCGTATGTGTAATAATTATATTTTTTCTGAACGTAGTCAACATTTGTGGGATTATGTAATGAACAAGTAATGTTTTGAATGAAATATGGAAATGTGTTTTAATTTGTAATTTTTTTCCATATTCTTGTGATCTGTGTATCAATGTATCTAGCACCGCCGTATTTGGTCGCCGAGGATCAATAACTATGGATGACTCCAGCATTCGTAGCCATTAGTTTTGGGCCTCCAAGTAAGGGGATGTTACAACAACGTTGTCTGAACTTGGGACGTGCTAGAATGCCGGGAGAAAATGACGATGGAGCTAGAAATGCAAATCAGAATGTAAATGCGCAACAACCAAAGGAACATGTGCCAAAGCTTCCCCATAGAAATAAAGAACAGAATGAAGCTAGAGGAGTAGGTCAAAATGCTAATGTGCAGCCAGAAGAGTATATGCTAGAGTATGTGCCAAAGTCCCCCCCACAGGAGCAAGAGGGAAAATATCGCTTTTAGTTGAAGACCATCATTGGACGACAAAAACTGAATTACTGAGTTGGTAAGTAGGATAATTAGGGGTGGCAAAGGACATGAGCGGGAATCCGTTCACTTCTAATATCTGAAATGTGAGGAATCCTCCCGTTTTTAAGCTCCTGACACTGGAAATGTATGATGGAAAAACGGATTTGATGGTTCATCTGATGAAATACATTTGACATATGGAGGTGTTAGGTGCTTCTAAAGAGGTGATGGGGCAGTGCTTCCCATTATACTTAACGGATTTGGCGGCGATGTGGTTTAGACAACTGGAGAATGTGTCCATATGCACGTGGACCGATTTGGTGAATAAGTTCTTAAAACAGTTCAGAGTTTATATCTCGCGACTGATGAATGTGATAATGCTATCAAGCATGGAACAAAGGCCCAGAGATACCTTGAGAAGCTATTTGACAAGATTCAATGCGATAGCTGTAGCTGTCGATAAATCGGATCCATCTATAATCTTAATAACGACGGTATCTAGAGTCACGAGCAAGACTGGCTTCAAAGTTGCATTGGAAAGGAATCTACCGATGATATTGCGAAATTATACCACGAAGTTGAGAGACATTTGTGTCAGGAAGACGTCGATGTTGAGAATGTTGAAATTAATGTTATGGATGACAAAGGACTGTCCGGAGCAGGAAATGGAAAGGATAGAGGAAAGAGAAGAGCTGATGATGACTTTGAAGAACCGAAACGATAGAGGGGGACACCGAAGTTCTCTTCTTACATTGAGCTAACAGAGACCCCTGAAAGGACAAATTTAGACACTAGGGGGCAGATCCCCTATCGAAAGCTATCTAGGAGAGAGCCCACTGATTGGGAGAAGAGATCTGCAAAGTTCTACATCTTTCATGAGCTGGAAGGACATGAAATTAACAAGTGCCGACACCTTCGTGATCTGATAGAAGAACTGGTTCGGAGCAACCAAGTGCAGGAATACGTGAGGAACCAAATGCAATGGTGCGACTGGAGCAACCACCATCTGCAACGAATGCATCAAAGAACAACCAAGGATCTGGTCCGAGACTCAAAATCCCATGATCAGGATAGTCGGGAGTCGGGTACGACTCCTTCACTTTTCTTTTTGTTGCCTTGTATAATTAGGATAATAATAACCTCAGATCGCTTACACGTGTATGAGGCCTAGATTGATCTCTAGGCACGCTCTGAGTCGGATGTATATGATGACTATTTAGGATAATAACAACCTCAGACCGCTTATACGTATACGAGACCTAGATTGGTCCCTAGGAACGCTTTGAGTTGGATGTCTGGGATGGATAATTAGGATTTCTGCTTGTTTGTTTTGATTTGAATATTTGACCTTTGAAAAATCCACATTGAATGTGATGACTGATATTGATCACTTTAAGTCTCGTTCGAAGAGACGGGACTGGAGTGCAAGCTGCAAGTCCCCTTGTCGGAGAGCGACCAGATGGGTTTGTATGATATTGATCACTTTTAGTCCCGTCCGGAGAGACGGGACCGGAGTGCAAGGTGCAAGTTCCTCACCGGAGAGCGAGCGGATGACTTGTATGATATTGATCGCTCTAAATTTCGTCCAGAGAGACGAGATCGGAGTGCAATGTGCAAGCACCCTTGCTAGAGTGCGAGTTGTTAGGTTTGCACGAAAAGTAAGTCTCCTCACAGGAGAGTGAGCGAATGAGCTTGCTTGGTCATCGGGTCCCCTCGCTAGAGAGTGAACGGATTGGACTCAGCAAGAATCCGGAGAGATTGAAACTGTAATGATCTGCCTTTCTTACACCTAAAGACGACACTTAATACATCCACGGTATTCGTGTGTCAATCATTTAAGTGTCCGAAAGACAGGTCATTAGGGTGAAAGAAAGAAAAGACAAGACAGAATCTCACAAAATGTGACGATTAATATATAATATGAACGAGTCTTTACAAAAAGAAATCATTTTATTATACACAGCATCAGAGTACATTAACCTCTTATCAGTCTGGACAGTTATAACAGCCTGTCCTTACAATTGCTGATAAATATAGATAAAAACAAAACAAATAAAACAACTAAACAGCGGAAGAATATAAGATACGTGAATATGTCTTTGAGAATCCAGCTCGTCTCCTGAAAGCTCCAAAGTGTCTAGCTAAATCTGGAAAATATGCTCGGGCTGACCCGAGCATTATAAGAAAAATAATGCTCGGATAAGTCTGGTAAAACCAGTGTGAGAAACTCAAATCACAAGGAATTTATTTATTTAACTTGTAAAACCTTTTAAAATCAAAGGTATCTAGTAAGACCACGCCACAAATAAACACGGAAGGGTTTTTACCTTACGATAACCAAAACATTTTTATAGAAAATCCAGTTATATTATGATAATGTCTAGAATAAAAATACATATTAATCATAGCCGAAATGGTTACATTATTAAATTCCAACATAATAGGTATACAATCAAGTACGAAGGCACTTATTAGAGAATGGATTCCAACTATGAAAGGGTAAGGGTCTACCCACTGAATCTGTACACCTCTAGATAAAATATACGGGAGGCTACAATACATTGCACCTCTTCTACTTAGGACCGGCCCTACCCATTACTGGATAACGCCGAATTTGATCACCCCTTGGTTGCGATTAAACAACTATAATGGGCCCCGAAACATACATAGAGATATCGACACTAGATCTTGGGATGATCATACCCTAATGGGAGCGACCCACATCTCCCTGCTGCTTGTCCCTGCTTTAGTAATTTTCCCGGTTGATGAGGCTTGAGTCTACGATTATCTTTATTTATCACTTCCCACTTGGAATTCTACACTGCCCTCCAAGCATCGATGCAATGCTAGCATTCATCCATACAAGTTCATTCTCGGACTAAACGAAACCGAAGGCACTACTTCCACTAGACCCATTTTGGAACACCCTCAGGGTTAGCAGCAAATATTCCTTGCTCTTCAAAAATACATCTTTGATCATCTTCATGATGTCTTTATTTCAAAATGTTTGAGTGGGATCGAAGTGGTTTTGGATAATTTATACTTATCCAATCCCGGTCTTTTCAAAACAACATTCGATAGTTTCGGTAAACTCAACCCCGGTTCTTTTGGAAATAATCAGATAATACATAGGAGCAGGGATCACCCCTTAACCGTTTAAGTGGACGGATCTCCCTACCATTTGTCTTAGGAGAACAAAACGAGATTTATACACACAGTACAACATCATCGAAGATGACTATGCCATATAACTCACATGTTTCTCCTAGATATTTTCGGAGTTATATTTTGGTCCATATTTGATAGTCGGTTATTTAACTATCAAACAACAAACAACAACAAATTCAGAGATTTAATTACTCACAGCAACTACTAAGCCTCAAACTAAATCATTCATTTACTAAAACTCTTTTCAAAAGTGTTTATCAAAAACATTCATATACTTATCTCACTAACATAAGTATATTCACAAAACATTTGTGAAAGAATTCTCATTTCCAAATCATATCAAACAATCAAAACAAAATGTTATTTAAATTAGAGATAAAGATAACCTTAAACAATATTCCTTCGGCGTTAAGTGTGGAACGAATGTCCATACCACCAGAATTAAGAAAGTCAGTTAAAGGAAATCCAATCTCAAATCCTTTTATAAATTTCCTTCTATAAATCCTCTTAATAAATCTCTTTTATTTATGAAGCTTCTTTACTTAAATTCTAAACACATTTACAAAACTCTTTATAAATCACCAAGTTAAATTTTACAAAACTCTTTTATAACTATCAAAACCATTTATATATCTCTTTATAAATCTCCAAAATTATTTATAAAACTTCCTTTATAAATATCCAAAATCATATATAAAACTTTCTTATAAATATTCCTTATTTAAAACAAAACTCCTTTAATAAACTCATTTAATAAAGTCCTTTTGATAAACAAAACGATTATTTAAAACATCCTTTATTAAAATCATTACTCAACTTGAAACCATTATTAAAAGTATGATTGACCTTAAAAATCAGAAAGAAGCTTAGTGTCTGCAATTGTTCTCTTTTAATTAAGTTTACTTTTCAAATTATAGCATGGATATTTACATAACAAGCAGATATGTATAAGGGAATCAGCCAACAACAAACAAATCAACATATACGTAAGATGTCCAAGTTACTTTAATAGCAGACGGGGATTTGTTTTGCTAAACACATGTCCAAGTTATTTTAATAGCAGAATGAGATTTTATTCTGCTTAAAAAGATGTCCACATAATCTACTTGGGAAATTATGGCAGAACTATGATTTATTCTACTAAACAGATGTCAAATATAAGTTAATTAGCAGAACGGTGATTTATTATACTAACATATATCCACACAATCAACAATCAATTTATAACAGAACGAAAATTTATTTTGTTATCCCGTGTCCACAACAACTAAACAATCACACTATAGCAGAACAAAGATTTATTCTGCTATTAGATGTCCAAACAATTCAATCAATCAACATTATAACTCATTCATAGTTATCTGTCTACTTAATGTATCGACATTAGAATCCGTTGTGCTCAAAACTATCTTTTGTAAAAGAATTCCCTTTTTAAATAAATTGATTCTTGGAAAATCAAAAGATTTAAAACTTAAACTCCCCTTTAAAATAATTAATTATAAGTTAAACTCTTATTAAATCATAAATAATCTTTATTAAATCTTAATTTAATTAATTAAATAAATAAATTAATAAATAATTAAACCTTTAAATAAATAATTAAACAATAATTAATTATTAAATAAATAACTAAACACTAATTAATCCCTTATTAGTTATTAAATAATCATTTAAACCTTAATTAATAGTTTAATATTAATTAATCTCGGTTAAATAATCTTTAATTAAGTCTTAAATAATAAATTAAACCTTTAATAAATAATTTATAAATTAAAACCAAAATTAATTTAAAATTAAACACAGTTAATAATTAATTAATAATTAACCCTATATTTAATTAGTAATTAATTAAAAGTAAATCATATACTTAACTTATAATTAATTAAAAATTAATCATACTTCATAATTGATTGATTAAAATTAATCTTATCCTTAAAATGGTAATTAATTAGTAACTAATCTTCGCTTAATTAAAGTTAATAAACCTTATTAACACTTAATTAATTAATAATTATTAAATCCTTAATTAACTTTTAAAAGCATTATTATTAGGCTTGTAAAACATTTACAAAACAATTTTAAGTATAAAACTTAAATTTGAAAAATTCGGATTTTTAAAGCGAAACTGCATCCATAGCGACTATCGCTATGGATACTATAACTTGAAAACTTATTTTGCATATGCAATAACCTTTAAAACTCTTATCCTTTACTTTAACTTACTTTACTAACTTAGTAAAAAGTTTTGAAAACAAATGTAAAGGTTAGAACTTTTTTATTAGAAAACAAATTAAGTAAACCACTTAACTTAAGAGATCTCCATGTCACCTTAACAAGTCAAGTGCTAATCTTTCATAGCATTAACAAGTTGATACATCCATAAACATCTCACAATTCTAACATAAGCAAAAGATCTAATTTAATAACCATAACAACACTTATTAGGCTTTGTTAATAAGTCTAAGCTAAAAATCAACCATACCACATATTTAATCACATACAAGCAACATGCTTATATCCAATGACACGATAATCCAACCAAACAACCAAAATATTGCATAATAAACATAACACGATATAAAGTTAAAATATTTCCAAAATATAAGTGTTTACTCACCAAATCCTTTTAGAAACTTGAAATAAACTTTAAACTTGTAAAGCTTGGAAACCACCAAAAATCAACTCGGAAAGGGTCATCTTCTCCTTGGTTTTTGGACATGTTACACTCGGAATTTGGTAAAGTGATCAAAAGGAAAGTTTTTGGAAATTCTTTTCTCTATAATTTAAAAAAAATAAACACTTAATTACCATTTATTTTGAAGAAGATATGGTCGAAATAATAATTACCATTTTCGGACTTGGATCCCTGAGTCCAAAAACACTTTGTAAATAAACGAGATTTTGGCATAGCTTGGCCCAAAATTTGAAAAAGTGATCTAAATAAAAGTTGTAGCCACTAAAATTTGACATCGTTTGGAAAAAATGAAATTCTCTATTTGGGTTGGATATGAGGAAGTTATGATAGAAAGAAGAGAAGGAAAAACTTGAAGAAAGAAAGGGCTATTTATAAGAAATAGAAAAGGTAAATTACTAAACTACCCTTGGTCCTTTACCCTCCACCACCTTATTGCCACCTCACCTAGTCTTCACCTCATACCCACACCATCCCCCAAAGCATCACACCATCCTATCCCATCAAAGCCAACATGTTTTGTACCTTCTTGTATAAAATGTCTCCTTATGTCTCTTAAAGCATCTTCCATTTTATTAACATCTTTATATATGTATGTATGTATGTATGTATGTATGTATGTATATACATAGGTATATACCTATGTGTAAACCAATACACACTAACTTATTAATATTTGTTTGTATATATATTTACATAAGAGTTCACAACGTTTTCGGTAACCTTTAACTGACGAAAAGTCGAAAATTCGAAAAACAAATTCCGGTCACATTTTTTATTTTTCATCAAACTAATTATATTTGTAAACAAAATTTAAAAATTATTTTACCATAATGATCTATTATTAAAAAGAGTTTTATTTTCATTATAAAATCTGTTGTTTGAATATTTAAAATTAATTAAATATTCCCAAATCAAAAAGGTAAAATTTTGGATCATTACACTCTCCCCCCCTAAAAGAATTTCAACCCCGAAATTTTTCTATAGCCCTAACCTAGAAATACTTAACAGTACTCATCAATCCATAAGATGTACATAGATCGTTCCTATGCAAAATCTAATTCGATCACTCACTCGAATATATAGCTTTACTTCCGAACTAGCATCGCTCACTTGATTCTCTAGTGTGGACTCCGATCAGGCTTCTCAATTAGAAACCTCTATTCTCCTTACATAGCTATATACTATAATAGAAAACTTTGGTTCTAGATTAAGAACCCTCACCATGTGTTCACCGTCAAAAATCGAGTGATAAATTCTTCTTCGGAATGGTGTGAAACACCTTAAGTCATGTACTTGAATCTTGGATCGAGAATTATGTGAAAAAGAAAAATGATCTACGTACAACCTACGTACTGATCTAAAGGTTCTTACTACCTAACTACTTTCTACCCTCCCATTATATTTATGAAAACATTTCATAACAGTTCCAATTTAGGTTCAAACGTTTTTAAATGATACAACCTATTTATGAAACCTTTTCATAAAATCATTTTAACTTATTAACTTTGTATAATACTCTCCTACATCCCAAGAGTATACACCAAAACATCTGATTTTAAATGTTATATATCTATTCTATTCAGATGTAGGCCCAAAATAACTTGGTCTTAAAACTGAGTCGACCAACCTCTTTACCCAATTGGTCTGGTAAGTAGCTAAGAAGAGTAGAATGCAGGTATCCAAACCCCATCCTAGAGTCTACTTTTTTTAGACACCTCTAAGGTAAAGACTTTTATTAGCCAGCCCAATAACATCAAATTATACTTCACTTCCTAAATGTTAAAATCAGACGACACATTTTAATAAAGTCAAGTTTATTAAACCATACTGTTATATTAATTTTAATTTTAACTTCATTGATTTATCCACTCTATAATCAAAATACTTTATTATTTTTGAAACTTAGGAGCCAAATACCCGGTTTTTTATTTCGAAAACTTTTTGAAATGATACTTTATTTTTTTAACCATTAGAAAATATACATATAGCCTGAGTAATACCAAAATGGTATCAAGGAACTGGGCACTACCGAATAGTATCATAAGTCCCCTTTACCAAGAAGGGTAATACTCGAGAGAAGTGTTTACCATCCGAACACATCTCCTGCCCAATTATAGTCACTTTCGAATCACTCAAATTAGTTAGGTATAAAAATATTTCTTCTTTTTGAAACAATACTATATATATTTCCAACTAAATAGATTTTGACAAAATATTTATCCTCCACTTTCTTTGGATTCATTCGAGTTCGAACTTGTTTTGATCGTACAATGGCAAAGAGAATAATTTACTAAGTGCACTGCCATATCTCCCTAAGAAAATATTCGATTGTCACTTAGAAGATTATTCTAATCATCACAAAACAGATCGAGACTCATTCCCTGAACCGTCCAAAGAAAAATCTTACTCTCAAATTCTTTTTCAAAATATTTATACCTTAAAGTATTTTTTAAGTAAAATTATTACTACTTTTCCAAGAATCGTTTGAAATCTTTATCAAAGCCACTGGGATTTGAATTTCCTAAAAATTCGTCTTATTTGCAAAACATATTTTATAATTCTGATTTATAAAAATCAACTTTTATAAAATCATATGAAATATTTCTTTTAATAAACACCTTTAATTAAAATTCAATTTTTAACCCAACATTATCATCGAATGCCTTGTAGTCAAACTGTGAAACTTAATTCACAAGATGTTCGATTCAATGTTCCCACAACTCTATCTACCTAACCTATACTTAAAAGGAAAAACTACTAATAGATTAGAAAATAGTCAATGCTAAAAAATGAATGAGCATGACTAATCAAATCCTATATGATAATAATTAAATATTATCAACTCCTACAAACAATCACATTATATATAACTATATTTTATTTTTGAAAATTATTCTTTTATATATAAAATATAATTTAGGTAAAATTATTTCATTTACCCATTTAAAACAATACTATGTTGATTTTCCTAGTTTAAGTGTTTAGAAACCCCTATCGACACCGTGGTGCCCCACGTCTCGACCAGAATTCATAAACCACTCAACCGATAAATCAACACAATATAAAACATTTTTATAGCACTAACAAATATGCACTCAATATATACACTCAAACTCATTCTAGGGTCTCGCTTACCCTTTCTCAAATGAGTCAACCCCAACAAACCCTTGGTGTTTACTCAACCTAAGCTTCGATACCACGTTGTAACAATCTATCTTTCTTACACCTAAAGACGACACTTAATACATCCACGGTATTCGTGGGTCGATCATTTAAGTGTTTGAAAGACAGTTCATTAAGGGTAAAAGAAAGAAAAGACAAGACAGAATCTCACAAAACGTGACGAGTAATATATAAGATGAACAAGTTATTACAAAAAGAAATCATTTTTATTATACACAACATCAGATTACATTAACCTGTTATCAGCCTGGACAGTTATAACAGCCCGTCCTTACAATTGCTGATAAATATAGACAAAAACAAAATAAATTGAACAACTAAACAACAGAAAAATATAAGATAGGTGAGTATGTCTTGGAGAATCCAGCTCGTCTCCTGAAAACTCCAAAGTGTCCAGCTAAATCTGGAAAATATGCTCGGGCTGACCAGAACATTATAAGAAAAATAACGCCCGGATCAGTTTGGTAAAACCAGTGTGAGAAACTCAAATCACAAGGAATTTATTTATTTAACTTGTAAAACCTTTTAAAATCAAAGGTATCTCGTAAGACCACGCCGCAAATAAACACGGATGGGTTTTTACCTTACGATAACCAAAAGTTTTTTTTATAGAAAATCGAGTTATATTATGATAATGTCTAGAATACAAATACATATTAATCATAACCGAAATTGTTACATTATTAAATTCCAGCATAATAGGTATATAATCAAGTCCGAAGGCACTTATTGGAGAATGGATTCCAACTATGAATGGGTAAGAGTCTACCCACCTAATCCGTACACCTCTAGATAAAATGTACGGGAGGCTACAACACGTTGCATCTTTGCTACTCAGGACCGGCCCCACCCTTTACTGGATAGTGTTGAATATGATCACCCCTTGATTGCGATCAAACAACCATAATGGGCCTCGAAGAATACATAGACATATCGACACTATATCTTGGGATGATCATACCCTAATGGAAGCGACCCACATAGCCCTGCCGCGTATTCTTGCTTTAGTAATTTTCCTGGTTGATGAGGCTTGAGGCTACAATTATCTTTATTTAGCACTTCCCATTTGGAATGCTACACTGCCCTCCAAGCATCGAAGCAATGCTAGCACTCATCCATACAAGTTCATTCTCGGACTGAACGAAACCGAAGGCACTACTTCTACTACACCCATTTTGGAATCACCCTCAGGGTTAGTAGCAAATAGCCCTTGCACTTCAAAAATACATCTTTGATCATCTTCATGATGTCTTTATTTTGAAATGTTTGAGTTGGATCGAAGTGGTTTTCGGATAATTTATACTTATCTGATCCCGGTCTTTTTAAAATAACATTCGATAGTTCTGGTAAACTCAACCCTGGTTCTTTTGGAAATAATCAGACAATACATGGGAGTAGGGCCCTTAACCATTTAAGTGGACGGATCTCCCTATCATTTGTCCTAGGAGAATAAAATGAGATTTATGCACATAGTACAACATCATCGAAGATGACTATGCCATATAACTCACATGTTTCTCCTAGATATTTTCGGAGTTATATTTTGGTCCATATTTGATAGTCGGTTATTTAACTATCAAATAACAAACAACAACAAATTCAGAGATTTAATTACTCACAGCAACTACTAAGCCTCAAACTAAATCATTCATTTATTAAAACTCTTCTCAAAAGTGTTTATAAAAAACATTCATATACTTATCTCACTAATATGAGTATATTCATAAAACATTTGTGAAAGAATTCTCATTTCCAAATCATATCAAAGGATCAAAACAAAATGTTATTTAAATTAGAGATAAATATAACCTTAAACAATATTCCTTCGACGTTAAGTATGGAACGAATGTCCATACCACCATAATTAAGAAGGTCAGTTAAAGGAAATCCAATCTCAAATCCTTTTATAAATTTCCTTCTATAAATCCTCTTAATAAATCTCTTTTATTTATAAAGCTTTTTTACTTAAATTCCAAACCCATTTACAAAACTCTTTATAAATCACCAAGTTAAATTTTACAAAACTCTTTTATAAATATCAAAACCATTTATATATCTCTTTATAAATCTCCAAAATTATTTATAAAACTTCCTTTATAAATATCTAAAATCATCTATAAACAAAACGATTATTTAAAACATCCTTTATTAAAATCATTACTCAACTTGAAACCATTATTAAAAGTATGATTGACTTTAAAAATAAGAAAGAAGCTTAACATCCGCAATGGTTCTCTTTTAATTAAGTTTACTTTTCAAGTTATAGTATGGGTATTTACATAACAAGCAGATATGTATAAGGGAATCAGCCGACAACAAACAAATCAACATATAGGTAAGATGTCCAATTTACTATAATAGCATACGAGGATTTGTTATGCTAAACACGTGTCCAATTTACTATAATAGCAGACGGGGATTTGTTCTACTAAACACATATCCAAGTTATTATAATAGCAGAATGGGTTTTATTCTACTTAAATAGATGTCAACATAATCTACTTGGGAAATTATGGCGGAACTGTGATTTATTCTACTAAACAGATGTCAAATACAAGTTAATTAGCAGAACAGTGATTTATTCTTCTAACATATGCCCACAAAATCAACAATCAATTTATAACAAAACAAAAATTTATTCTGTTATCCCGTGTCCACAACAACTAAACAATTACACTATAGCAGAACATGGATTTATTCTTCTATTATATGTCCAAACTTTTCAATCAATCAACATTATAACTCATTTATAGTTATCTATCTACTTAATGTATCGACGTTTGAATCCATTGTGCTCAAAACTATCCGTTGTAAAAGAATTCCCTTTTTAAATAAATTGATTCTTGGAAAATCAAAGGATTTAAAACTCAAATTCCCCTTTAAAATAATTAATTATAAGTTAAACTCTTATTAAATCATAATTAATCTTTATTAAATCTTAATTTAATTAAATAAATTATGTAGACATCTATTAAATGATTTAATTATAAGCTTCTTTTCTTCCTTCCATGGGGACCATTCCCCCGTCAATTCCTTCAAACACTCTTATCACTCACCATGCTTCGTCCCCTTCTCTTTCTAATATGTCTCTTCACCATGCTTCATCCCCTACTCCTTCTAATACATCCCTTCATCATGCTCCTCTCTCTGCTTCACCCAAGCTTGCTCCTCCTGCCCCAGACCCTCCTCCGCTCTCTGTCCCTTGTCTGCTTCCTCGCTCTTCGTCAGTTTCTCCTCCCTTTCATTTGGCCTCTAACATCTCCCTGTCTTGGACTTCTCTTTTCAACAGGCCTCGTAATGCTGGTAACTATTGTCCTCAAGATATTCCACTGAGCTTCTCTGGTGATGTTCTTTTGTCATCGAATGATACCATCAAGGCTGGTAATGAAGTGTGGAAGGACTACCTAGTGGGTTTCTTCATTGATTTACCTCTACCGTATACTTCAATTTTATTTCACTTGAAAAGGGTGTGGAAGCTGAAGGGTGAAATTTCTATAAAGTCAGATGGGTTCCTCTTTCTCTTTAAATTCTCCTCTGATGATGATCGACATAGGATAGCTGCTGCTGATCCGATAATTATGAAAAACAAGCTTTTCATCATAAAGCCATGGGATGCAACTGTTGGCAATAGTTGTGGCACTATTCGTTCAGTGTCTGTTTGGATTAAGTTAAGCAACATACCACTTTATGCCTGGTCCCATTATGGCATTAACTGATTAGCTTCTAGAATAGGGAAGTTTTTATGCACAGATCAATCAACTGAAAAGCTTGAGAGAATTACATTTGCTAAATGTCTTGTTGAAGTGAAACTTGATCAGAAGCTAGTGGACAATTTTCCAATTAAGCTGCTGGATGGAAGTGATCAATTGGTGCAAGTTAACTATCTTTGGAAACCAAAAATTTGTGTATCATGCTCTGAGTTTAGTCACACTGATCTAACTGTGTTTTGGCTCACAGTGAAAATAAGGTGGAGGCACTGGGTGGAACTTATCCTATGGGTTATGAGGAAGGAGGTAGAAGATCGAATGAGGTCACAACCAAGTCTGAGAAAATGAAATAGGTGTGGAAGAAAGTTACTCATAATCAAAAGAAAAATAAAGGAAGTACCATGATGGAAAATAGAGCAAATGAGCTAAATTATGCTGTTGAAGTGGCCTTGAATAATACCGTGGAAATTGAGGAGGTAGATAATTCACATAATCCCAATACCGATCAAAATCCAACTGCCATTCGGACTAGTGGAGTATATTGTACATTGAATAAGTTTCAAGCCTTGGAAAATGATGATGAAATTGATCTTGATGTTATAGAGATAGAAGCTCAGGGAAATAGCTGTGCAAATGTAAATGATGTTGTGGAGGGAGAGTGTCTCGAAACAAGCTGTGAAATTCCCATTCCTGGTCCTGAAGCATATGAAGATGCTCCTCTGTGCACGACCTTCCCAAACTCGTATCTTCCCTAGCCTGTGCTTGGTAACACAGAGGATGAAAGAGTGATCTGTCCTGAAGCAATCTGTGAAATTCCCAGGGTTGACCCCGAAGTCTCAGGAGATTGAAGTGGTGAGCTAGAACTGTGAACCACACTGCACAGTAAATCTCTTATGCACGTGCACACACAAAGTGGAAATGTACTGAACAATAGACGCACTAATACTCACCATTATCAACTTACTCTACTACAAAATGAAGGATGCAAACAAGACAGTTCAAAAGAAATAGAAACAAACTTTTGCATGGAACTTGAAAATCAAATGATCCAGCTCGTTTACTCTATGCATGAAAATCCTAATCAACTTTCATCTCTTTCTTCTATCTTCTCTAAATCTATCTCTTCTTCCACTTCACTTCCTACACCTATTCCATCCTCCGCCTCTCCTTTGTTCCCCTATGTCAATAATTCCAGTATCCCTAGCTGGGTAAGTTCAGACAAAAGGTTGCATGCTGACAACTGCCACGGTGGAACTGAAGGTTTAAAAAAACCTCTCTCAACCAAAAATGTTAAGGCCAAAGCTGCATTTGCAAACTCCCAATCTCCTGCAACCAGGAGTAAGAAAAATACCATCCATCAATCTCTATAGTAAATGATGATACAAAACATTGGAGTATTGAACATAAGAGGAGCACACGGTCATTTAAAGCTTGATCAAGTTAAGAATCTTATAAAATCCTATGAATTGAAAATTATTGCCATTCTAGAAACAAAATTATGTGAGGAATGCGAAATATGGATCTTAAGGCTAGGAATAACACTAGGGGGGGGGTGAATAGTGTTTATAAGAAATTACTAAATCTTTTTGAGTTTATGTTAATTTGAACACAAATGTATGCAATATTCAGACACATATATAATCACAAAAACAAACACAGATGCAGAAATAAAGTAAATGCAGTAAAGGAAAGAACACACCGGATTTTATACTGGTTCGGAGTTACCCTACATCTAGTCCCGCACAACTAAGTGCAGATTTCCTTTCAAAAAGCAATTCAACAATTACAACCCTCGGTTTCAATGCTACGAGGTACACCCTCCAGAATCACAATCCTCTGGGTAGAGATACTTGATTTCCGGGCGATAAGTTCACCCAATTGATTTCCAAGGCTACAATCACACCTTTTCTCACTTGATTGCTTTCCAAGGCTACAATCACACCTTTTCTCGCTAGATAGATTACAAAAAGCCTATAACTCTAAATAGCACTTGGATCTTGTTGAGATAGTGATAGAGAATCAAACCAGAGATTATCTAGTTATATTCAATGTTGATTTCGGCAGAGTAATGATAGGATTTTGAATAAGAAAATGTGGAAGAAGAAGAGAAGTGAAAAACCAGAAAATCTGATATAAAATTCATTGAAACTAACCCCTATTTATAGAAGAACAACATTCATGTCCATCGTGAAAGGTTATGACGAATAGACACTTCTTTCGAAATTCAAATTTTGGGTCCTAACTGACACTATGTCGACATGGGGTACTAGGGCATGTCGACATCCCAAAGGAAATTTTGATGTTTTGTTTTTCTTTGAAAATAACCTTTACCTTATATTAAAACTATTTTAACTTTATAAATATACTTGACTATAGATAAAATACATAGATAAATATAGAGAATAATATATATAAAATTTTACTATAATTTTATATTTAAATCTAAGTATAAAGATAGTTTAAAACAAACGAAGTTTTAAAAACACGAGTTTATTAAAAACAAAAACAAAGAATATTTTAAGGCTAAAACATTTTTTTGAAAATCATTTGAAAAGATAATTTTTAAGGCTAAAACATTTTGAAAAGAAGTTTTGAAAATCATTCTGAAGTAGTTTTGAAAATCATTTTGAAGTAGTTTTGCAAGCTTCTTCCTGCAGAATATCTCATCATGTCAGGACTCGAGAACTTGTACAAAACCAGGATGTTCGTGGGTTTGTAAGCCACTTGTCGTAGGTTTGTAAGCTACTTGTCGTGGGTTTGTAAGCCACTAAAAAGGTAGAAATGGGTTCCATTCCAAAAGAAAAACGGAGTGAAGATTTCAGTGCTATTGTGAAGTTTTAACAAAATTCTAGACTCAATACTTATCTTGAAATCTTGAACTCTTGATACTCATGAGTCTTCAATCTTGATATCTTGAATCTCTATACTGTACAGTCTTCATTCTTGGTACCTGCATGGTTAAATCCTGCATATACATATATATCTAAACTATAATGTTAGTATTTATATTTTATAATCTTATTCTAAGGTTGTTGTCATCAAAACCATCAACTCATGGACTAACAATCTCCCCCTTTTTGATAATGACAACCTTTGTTTATAAAATATTACTTCTATCCTATTGACTCCCCCTAAATCTAATAACTCCCCCTTAATCTATGTCTAACTACCCTATTTTATATTTCTCCCCCTTTGTCATCAACAAAAACAAACAAACTCTAAACTATATAACTCCCCCTCATTCTTGTACTCAAGTACCTGCATTAATAAACTATATAATAGAGTATACTACGAAATAACTATGATATTCAATCAACGATTATAAATATATTAATGTATATTTATACAATCATCAAACCACACCAAGTGTTTAATCAAATCAATCAAAACAACCAATTTCAATCAAAGCAATCAATTCAAACAAAGTAATTAAATAAAGCAATCAAATTAAACGTTACGAGGAACTTCCACCCATCCTTCTTCTTCGAAAATAGGGTCTGCTTTGATGACATCCCAATTTTCATTGTCATTTGTGAGAGAGACAGGAGGATGTGCTTCCTTACCATCCTTGTGCAGGGAAGAAATCATCCATCGAATTGCCTCGAAATGCCTTTCTTGGTTCTTGATCATCTGCATTTGACTCAATTCTAAGTGACGCTGGTTACGAAGAATGAATGAGAGAATATACTTGAATGAATTAAGAGTTTCTTCAAGATTCTCGGATAAGTTATGAATTGGATTAGCCATTTTTGGAACTGTGAGAAGAATGAGAGATAGAATAGATAAGAAATAATATTCAGTAATGAATTCTGGAAGAAATGGGTATATATAGGTGTTGAAATTCGTTTGAAATGAATAGACATATGGTAGTTATTCAAATTTCAAATTCAAAATGAAGTTTCATTTCTGACCAGTACATGTCGACATGGTCATAGAGGGTATGTCGACATGGTCTATTGAATTTTGATGACCTTATTGATTTTGTGAATAATTGCGTATATATATATTTCTATAATATACTAACATTTATTCAAGAGATAAGAATAGCTAGATAATAGAAAGGAAATTCAATTTTATTGCATAGAAGAGTGATACAATGATTAATCATAAAGAACTACATAAACACTCAAATTAAAACAAACTTAAACTAATTCGACATGATATGAAAATATAGAACTAGTTAGAGGATGATGAAGATGAAGATAATCCAAGTTTCTTGCTGACTTTGGAGAAAAACTTGTTCATCTTGGATGATATTTTTTCCAACTTCTTACTAACGGATCTTTTAAGAACCCGTTGATTCTCAACAATAATCTTTTGATTTTTGAGAAGGGTTTTGTTGGTAGGATTGGAGGGATATTCAATACTTTCTAGGGATGTTTCACCTTCTTCTTCTTCTATTTCCATTTCATCCCTTTCTTCTTCTTCTTCCTCTTCCTCCTCTTCCATTTCTTCATGAGCCAAACGCTCTTCCTTTTCGGCAAGAGTCTCATAAGGTTGAAAAACATATGGGATTTTCATGAGAGAAATGTTTGAGATATTAAAAACTTTTCTTGAAATAAATTCTTCTCCTTTGAAATTTACTCCAAAATAGTTGAAAATCCGAGTAAGATAAAATCCATGATATAAAGTGTTTTCTCCCATTTCAAAATTTTTAGGACGAAATTCATCCAAAATAACTTGCGCCCAATTGATATCATAATTTCCGAAAATAGCAAAAAGTGCTTTGCACACTTTTGAAGTAGGATTGTTAAAATTTCTCGATCTTGGGGTCAAGGTATGTTGTAAAAGAAGATTGACAATTCTTGCTTTAGGACGAAAGTTTCGGTTTTTAAATTCAAAGTTTTCATCTCCTTCAAAAATATGATGAAATGTCTCACGATCATGTTCATCGATTTGAAAACTAGAAAGATCCATTCCCGTGCTTTTGCAATTGAGAATGGTACCCAAAAGATCACAATTTAAAACAATTCTAGTGCCTTTGACAGTACTCCAAATTTCATTATCATTTCCTTCATAAAATTCTCGATTGAGATTTGCATAGAAAATTTTAACAAGATTTGGGTAACAAACAAAATCATTTTGAGAAGAATCAACAAGACTAAGAATTTGATTGTTTGCGAAAAGAGTATCAATTTCATAAGAAGAAAAATCTTGAAAAATAGCAAACTTTCCAGGATGGACTTTTCCATAGTTAGCATAATTGATGTATGCTTTTATTGCCTCCGGATTATTGAGGAGTTGCTCTTTCAAGTTTCTGGAAAGTCTCATGGTGGAGGGGTTGCTTGAAGAAGCCATTAAAGTAGAGAGTAGAGAGCTTGATGTTTTGAAGAGAGAGTTTGAATTTGAAAATGAAAGTGAAAAGTTGTGATAAAAGATAGTGAATAAATAGATTTTTGAAAGACATGTTCTCTGGTCAAAAGATGCCTTTTCAGAGTATTGAATGAAGTGAAAAGGTGGAGGGAAATTCAAGCATTTGAATTCAAATTTTGAATTTCAAAATTTGTACCCATGTCGACATCATGGTAGGGACCATGTCGACATGTGCCTAAAATATTCTAAGATTTAATTTTCCTAACTACTCTAATATATATATATTTATATATTTATGACTAAATATATATATCTAGAATAATATTATGATTATATTATATTCCATAAAATATATATATAAAAATAATAAAAATAATAATAAAAATAATAAAAATAATAAAATTATAATAAAATAATAGAGAATAAATTTAAAATTCAATCAACACACTAATTCAAAATCAATCAATCATCTAATTCTAAGCATGCAATTTCAATCAAATGTATTGTAAATGTGTACCTTTTTCTGAGTCCGTTTGCTTGAATTTGTTGAAGTCGTGAACTGCCGTGAAACACAAATTTGAGTTATCTGTCTTCTGATCATCATCGCTTGAGGACGAGTTTGAGTCATCTAGAGTAGCAGTAAATGCATGCTTCCGTTTCTTTACTGAATCATTGTTTATAGGAGGATTCTGCCTTTCTGGATACGGACAGTCTCTTTTGATATGGCCTGGTTCATCACAGTTGAAACATTTGACATTGTTTGGCATTGCATTTTGATTTCCGGAATTCTTATAGTTGTTTCTCTTGAGATTATTCGTCTTTCTGTATTTCAGGAATTTCCGAAAATTCCTGGTCATAAATGCTATCTCTTCATCATTATCACTGTTTGAGTCTGATTCGTCGGTTAATGCATTGAATGCCATTGATTTCTTTTCAGATGCTTTGCTTTCTCTTCTCCCGATCATTTGGACTTCAAACGACATTAGATTTCCAATCAATTCTTCTATCTTTAAGGTACTGATGTCATTTGCCTCTTCAATTGCAAGAGTCTTTTGATCCCATTCTGGAGTGAGAGAATTCAAAAATTTTCTGACTTGATCTTCTTCCGAAAATTCCTTTCCCAAGGATATTAAAGAATGCACAATATCTTGAAATTGACTATACATATCTGAAATAGACTCATTAGTATTCATTTTAAATAACCGAAACTGATTTGTGAGCATGGAAATTTTGGTCTGTTTAACTTTGCTTGTTCCTTCGTGAGTCACTTGCAAAGTTTTCCAGATTTCATATGCAGACTTACAAATTAACACTCTATTAAATTCATTTCTATCAAGTGAACAAAACAGAATATTCATTGCTTTAGAATTATTTTATGCAACAGTCTTTTGCTCAGTGGTCCACTGTGCAAAATTAGTTGTGGGTTCAGAATATTCAGTTTGTGTGATATTCCAAGTATCTAATCCTATAGATTGTAAATATATTTTCATCCTACATGCCCAATATGCATAGTTACTGCCATTAAAAAGTGGTGGTCTGGCAGTAGACTGACCTTCTACAAAAGAACTAGTGTTAATAACAGTACTAGTGTTGGTAGCCATTTTGAAAACTTTTCAAAAATCAGATTATGAAACTATTGAAAACCTTGCTCTGATACCAAATGTGAGGAATGCAGAATATGGATCTTAAGGCTAGGAATAACACTAGAGGGGGGGGGGGTGAATAGTGTTTATAAGAAATTACTAAATCTTTTTGAGTTTATGTTAATTTGAACACAAATGTATGCAATATTCAGACACAGATATAATCACAGAAACAAACACAGATGCAGAAATAAAGTAAATGCAGTAAAGGAAAGAACACACCAGATTTTATACTGGTTCGGAGTTACCCTACATCCAGTCCCGCACAACTAAGTACGGATTTCCTTTCAAAAAGCAATTCAACAATTACAACCCTCGGTTTCAAGGCTACGAGGCACACCCTCCAGAATCACAATCCTCTGGGTAGAGATACTTGATTTCCGGGCGATAAGTTCACCCAATTGATTTCCAAGGCTACAATCACACCTTTTCTCGCTTGATTGATTTCCAAGGCTACAATCACACCTTTTCTCGCTAGATAGATTACAAAGAAGCCTATAACTCTAAATAGCACTTGGATCTTGTTGAGATAGTGATAGAGAATCAAACCAAAGATTATCTAGTTATATTCAATGTTGATTTCGGCAGAGTAATGATAGGATTTTGAATAAGAAAATGTGGAAGAAGAAGAGAAGTGAAAAACCAGAAAATATGATATAAAATTCGTTGAAACTAACCCCTATTTATAGAAGAACAACAGTCATGTCCATCGTGAAAGGTTATGATGAATAGACACTTCTTTCGAAATTCAAATTTTGGGTCCTAACTGACACTATGTCGACATGGGGTACTAGGGCATGTTGACATCCCAAAGGAAATTTTGATGTTTTGTTTTTCTTTGAAAATAACCTTTACCTTATATTACAACTATTTTAACTTTATAAATATACTTGACTATAGATAAAATACATAGATAAATATAGAGAATTATATATATAAAATTTTATTATAATTTTATATTTAAATCTAAGTATAAAGATAGTTTAAAACAAATGAAGTTTTAAAAACACGAGTTTATTAAAAACAAAAACAAAGAATATTTTAAGGCTAAAACATCTTTTTGAAAATCATTTGAAAAGATAATTTTAAGGCTAAAACATTTTGAAAAGCAGTTTTGAAAATCATTCTGAAGTAGTTTTAAAAATCATTTTGAAGTAGTTTTGCAAGCTTCTTCCTGCAGAATATCTCATCATGTCAGGACTCGAGAACTTGTACAAAACCAGGATGTTCGTGGGTTTGTAAGCCACTTGTCGTAGGTTTGTAAGCTACTTGTCGTGGGTTTGTAAGCCACTAAAAAGGTAGAAATGGGTTCCATCCCAAAAGAAAAATGGAGTGAAGATTTCAGTGCTATTGTGAAGTTTTAACAAAATTCTAGACTCAATACTTATCTTGAAATCTTGAACTCTTGATACTCATGAGTCTTCAATCTTGATATCTTGAATCTCTATACTGTACAGTCTTCATTCTTGGTACCTGCATGGTTAAATCCTGCATATACATATATATCTAAACTATAATGTTAGTATTTATATTTTATAATCTTATTCTAAGGTTGTCATCAAAACCATCAACTCATGGACTAACAAATTAAATCTTCTTCTGACTAATCGAGCTGCAAGCTATATAAACCCTTCATGGAAGCTGTTCATAATCTTTGTGATGTAGAATATTGAAGGATTCTAGTTCTGTATGATCCTAACATATTCACATTATCTACTATCCTCTCATCCAGACAATTCATTCACACTCAAGTTACTTATTTGCAGTCAACCACATCCTTTTATCTTACTTTTGTTTATGCTGACAACTCCACTGAATCCAGGAAATTTTTTCTTAATTTTATTCCTCATCTTAGGTAAGAAACACATCCTTGGCTCGTCATGGGTGACTTCAACTGCTGCCTTCATCTGGATGACAAGCATGGCGGCCAACCCTTATTGCCCAAGCACATCTAACCTCTCAACATTGCTTCCATTGATTCTAATCTTACCAAAATTCAAACTTCTGAGGCAAATTTCACGTGGAACAACAGAAGTAGGAGTGGTGTGAGAACTTTCTCAACCACTGATCATGCCTTATGTAATCTCAAATCCCTTTCAATATGGCCCATTATATCCATTTCCGTTCCTCATCCCATTTTGTCTGATCAATCTCCTTTAATTCTTTCTTCTGGTTCTTCCAAGGTTAAGGAGAAAAGAAGCTTTAAATTCTACAATGCATGGACTCTCTATCCTGAATATATAACTATAGTAAACACTGCCTGGTCCACTAACTGTTTTGGTAATCCTATGTTTAAATTCTGTAGGAAACTTAAACTTGTTAAGAAGGCTCTGAGAACTTGGGCAAGCAATCTGTATGGAGACGGAATAAGGCAGTCTTCCCTTCTGAAGGAAAAGTTCAAAATAGCTCAAGAACATATGATGAACTACCCAGATAACATTCAAGCAGCTGAGGAGGAACGGAAGCTCTACACTTTTCTTAACCAAGCTCTGGATAGTGAAAACTGTATGAAAGAACAGCAGTTGCATAATAAGTGGCTCCAGTTTGGAGACCGAAACACTGCGTACTTTCATGCTTCGATCAAAATCAAACAAGCAAGAGAAAACATAAGTACGATACATGGATAGGATGGTACTCTTTTCTCCACTCCTGAATAGGTTGACTCTGCCTTCCTCAGTTACTACAATGATTTACTTGGTAACTCAACCAACTTCACACCTGACCTCAATATGTTTGATGAAATACCCCTTCCTATCCTCACCTATTAACAGTCTTCCTTGTTGGTTGATAAAGTTATCGATGATGAGATTAAGCAAACCTTGTTCACAATGAATAAGAAGTCAAGTGGTGGCGTGGATGGTTTCAATGTGCATTTCTTCATGACTAGCTGGGAATCATTCATGCTGATTTTTGTAAGACCGTGCACAATTTTTTTGACAAATGTACTCTCCTCTCTGAAGTTAATGCAACTAACCTAGTATTGATCCCAAATTCTACTGATGCAAGCACTGTCTCCTCATTCAGAATGATCTCTTGCTGCAATGTAGTTTATAAGTGTATATAAAAAATTCTTGCAACTAGACTTGTTTGAGTTCTTCCACATATCATTTCTCAGAATCAGGTGGCCTTCTTGCCAAAAAGGAGCATTTTAGATAATATTCTTCTTGCTCAGGAGCTCCTTAGTGGGTATGGAAGAGAAAATGCTACCCCCGCTGCCATGATGAAGCTTGACTTAATGAAGGCATATGACTCTATCCACTGGACTTCAATAGTTCGCATCATGGCCTTAATGAGATTTCCTAAACCTTATGTTGGTTGGGTGTATGAATGTATCTCCTCTCCAAGCTTCTTCCTCATTCTTAATGGTCGATCAGTCAGTTTCTTCAAAAGTAAGCAAGGGATTTGACAAGGTGATCCTATCTCCTCTTATATTATTCATTCTTGTGATGGAGGTGCTCACTAGATTTGTCTCCCTAAAGTATAGTGCAAACCTGATTAGCTACCACCCAAAGTGTAAATTCCATGAAGTAACTACCCTGATGTTTGCCGATGACATCGTGATCTTCACGAAACCTCACCTCTCATCCATCCAGCGTATTTTAACCACCTTGACAACCTTCTACTTAATGACTGGTCTCAGACTTAACCAATCCAAATCTAACATCATATTCTCTGGCACTGATTTACAACTATCTACTCGTCTATTGCAAGCTTCTGGTCTTCAACTGTTGGACTCAAACATGTCTTATTTGGGACTTCCACTTATTTCTTCCAGGCTTTCCTGCCTTCCCCTTTACAATAGAATCACATCTTCATTGGACAAGTGGGCTAATAGATTTTTATCTCAGGCTGGCCGTCTCATTCTCATCAAATCTATGAGCTTCTCCATGGTTGTTTATTGGGCTAAAGCCTTTATCTTGCCTAATAAACTTTTGAAAATGATTAGAAGTGCTATGATGAGGTTCTACCGGTGTGGATCTATCCATAAGAAGAAGCCCATGCCTTACTCCTTCAGTCTATTTGAATAGCCAAGGGATAAAGGAGGGTTAGGAGTTATTAACATATTGAATTGGAATGTAGCAGATTTTAGTTCACACTTCAACTCTGTCTTATCTAGGCAGGGTAGTGTTTGGGTGAACTGGGTGCGGACTCACAGAATAGGCAAGAAGGACTTCTGGAGTTTGCAAGTCCCACAAAACTGTAGTTGGACTTGGAGAAGATTGCTTGGGTTAAGAAACTCTTTCCTGCCTTTGATTGTCATGAGAATGACTGCATTTTTTGAAGTTAAGTTCTGGCATGATCCTTGGGTAGCCCCCGGTTTGATACTTTCCAACCTATTGAGTCACCAGCAAATTCTACAAACTAGTACGTATACCTACGGAAGCTAAGGCTTCTGACTATATTTTTCATGGCCACCTACATCTTCCTTACACTTCTAACCAAATTATCAGATCAGTTTGGGCATAACTTTAGGATAGCTGTATTCAAACCGTGAGTGCTGATCAGGTGGTCTGGAAAGATAGGCAACACTCTGTCTCTCTTGTATATGGTTTACTGTCTAGGCTTGATAGTATACCAAAATGCAAGTGGATGAAGATAATCTGGAATGCTGATACCACACCAAAAGAAAATATGATTTTATGGAAGGTCTTACACCAAGCCTTGCTAACTAGAAATGTCTTGTTGGGAATGGGTCTCAACCTCGAAGAATTGTGCTATTTCTGTTCTGACAATAATGAAACATGTGAACACATCTTTTTTAGCTATGATGTTAATCTACCTTTATGGAGACGAATGATGTTGTTAGCTGGAAGCAGCATGTTGTCTTCCCCATCTAATATTGACTTGAACTTGGTTTACATATCAACAAGATGGCGAACTATGAAATCTCGACTCCTAACACCGTGTTTGAAGAAATAACTATCTTTGGTTTGGCGCGAACGAAATATTATTTGTTTTGAAAAGAGAAGAAGAGATGGTGAAGTTCTATGGAAAGTACTGAAAAAGGAAATTCTGGAAGCAATGCTGAGGTTGTCGATTTTCTCCACTGCTTCGGTTGCTGCTTGGAGATAATTTAGTTTGTCTTCGGGTTCTGTTTGTGTCTCTTCCTTCTAACGTCTTCTATGTCTACTCTGTGTGCTTGTTGTCTTTTCCCAGTATTTCCTAGTGTGTATTGATGCTTGAAGTTTGTTTTGAGCATTTTTATTTTATCATTGTTTGCAATAAAATCAAGTAGGGGCCCTGTTAACCCCGCCAGCCTTAACTAAATTTTTTTTAATTAAATAAATAAATTAAGAAATAATTAAACCTTTAAATAAATAATAATTAATTATTAAGTAAATAATTAAACACTAATTAGTTCCTTATTAATTATTAAATAATCATTTATACCTTAATTAATAATTTAATATTAATTAATCTCAACTAAATAATCTTTAATTAAGTCTTAAATAATAAATTAAACCTTTAATAAATAATTTAAACCTGAATTAATTTAAAATTAAACAAAGTTAATAATTAATTAATAATTAACCCTATATTTAATTAGTAATTAATTAAAATTAAATTATATACTTAACTTATAATTAATTAAAAATTAATCATACTTCATAATTGATTAATTAAAATTAATCTTATCCTTAAAAAGGTAATTAATTAGTAACTAATCTTCGCTTAATTAAAGTTAATAAACCTTATTACACTTAATTAATTAATAATTATTAAATCCTTAATTAACTTTTAAAATCGCTATTATTAGGCTTGTAAAACATTTATAATTTTTTTTAAGTATAAAACTTAAATTTGAAAAATTCGGATTTTTAAAGCGAAACTACATCCATAGCGACTATCGCTATGGATGCCATAACTTGAAAACTTATTTTGCATATACAATAACCTTTAAAACTCTTATCCTTTACTTTAACTTCTTTACTAACTTAGTAAAAAGTTTTGAGAACAAATGTAAAGGTCAGAACTTTTTATTAGAAAACAAATTAAGTAAACCATTTAACTTAAGAGATCTCCATGTCACCTTAACAAGTCAAGTGCTAATCTTTCATAGCATTCACAAGTTGATACATCCATAAACATCTCACAATTCCAACATAAGCAAAAGATTTAATTTTATAACCATAACAACACTTATTAGGCTTTGCTAATAAGTCTAAGCTAAAAATCAACCATACCACATATTTAATCACATACAAGCAACATGCTTATATCCAATGACATGATAATCCAACCAAACAACCAAAATATTGCATAACAAACATAACAAAATATAAAGTTAAAATATTTTCAAATATAAGAGGGTTTACTCACCAAATCCTTTTAGAAACTTGAAATAAACTTTAAACTTGTAAAGCTTGGAAACCACCAAAAATCAACTCGAAAAGGGTCATCTTCTCCTTGGTTTTTGGACATGTTACACTCAAAATTTGGTAAAGTGGTTAAAAGGAAAGATTTAGGAAATTCTTTCCTCTAAAATTGAAAAAAAGAAACACTTAATTACTGTTTCCTAGAGATTTGGCCAGGCAACTGAGTACTCGGCATCTAGGAGTACTCGGCATCTTGGAGTACTCGGCATCCAGGAGCGCTCGGCATCAGGCAACGTTCGGCTAGAGGCTTCGTTCGGCCTAAAGGCACGTTCGGCTAAGGGACTTTGTTCGGCCTACTCTTCCCACACAGCAAGCGCCTCGTTCGGCAGAAGGAGAGTGGTTCGGCACCCAACTGTTCGGCCTGATTGGTTCGGCACACATGGACCAGCCTATTTGGACCGAGTTATTCAGCTACCAGGCCCGCCAGAGAAGTCCAACCCACCTTTGTCTATAAATATAGGGGCAGGGGCACAGTGAAATGGATCTTTTTTGGAGAACACTGGGGAGACTCTGCCATTTTTGAGACTCATCTTCTCTACTTAACAACTTCATTCAAGCATTTGATCTACGAATTGTATTTGTAATCAATCATTAAGAAGATCAATAAAGTTTAATCTCAAAGTGGACGTAGGCAATTACGCTGAACCACTATAAATTTGGTGTTCTTACTTTCTGCATTTAAATTAGCATTGTCTTCTCTGTTTAATTTACCTTCATCACTTATTTCTCTACACAATCTTTTTCTACGAGGTTAGTGACCAATTTTGGTGCTAATTCTTTGGTGCTTTCACTGAGAATTGAATTCTCAACTTGATTGGATCTCATCGTCTACTAGTGGATTTCCATATTCGCGAGATAGATCCAGTTGTTTACTAGGAAACTTCCTATTCTACTCAGATTTGAAAGAAATCTAAAGGAAGCTGATAGCCGTATTCATATAAACCAAGTCTATGTAATATATGGGGACTAGGCGTTGAAGTTTGCAGTCATGTTGAATAGAGGCCGACCCCCCCTCTGAAGCCAACTTAGCCGATCGCCCCAGAAAAGGAGTATGCCGACCGCTCCAGAAAAGGTGTATGCCCATCGCTCCAGAGAATTCCAATGCCGAGCAGAATCCCCATGCCGAGCAGCATCCAGGCCGAGCAGAGCTCCCATGCCGAACAGAATTCCTATGCCGAACAGAATTCCAATGCCGAGCAGCATTCCCATGCCGAACGGCCTTGGCCGAACAGCTTTGGCCGAACCAATCTAGGCCGATCCACTTTGGCCGAACAGCCTTGGTCGAACAGCTTTGGCCAAACCATTCCAGGTCGACCATACCTCTAGGCCGAACATACCTCTATGCCGAACGCTGCAGGAAAGGTGTAGGCCGAACATACCTCTATGCCGAACGCTGCAGGAAAGGTGTAGGCCGACCATACCTCTAGGCCGAACGCTCTTCTAGGCCGATCCATACCTCTAGGCCGAACATACCTCTATGCCGAACGCTGCAGGAAAGGTGTAGGCCGACCATACCTCTAGGCCGAACGCTCTTCTAGGCTAATCCATACCTCTAAGCTGAACGCTCTTCTAGGCCGATCCATACCTCTATGCCGAGCACCTCTGTAATGCCAAACGGTATTGTATGCCGAACGACTCGGTTGTGCCGAACGAGAACGAATGTCGAACAGCTCTGGAATTAAGTTACACCGGTCCCTTATACGACCCCGAACCCTAGCCGCAGCGCAGTGCCTCCGGATAGTGAAATCAAAACTCAACTTAATAAAGGAACATTCTATCCACTTCCTTGACATCCCATGATCGACCAGGGCATAGAGGATCTAGCGGCAACTAATGAACTACAACCCTGGATTTATAATATTGGGAATCGACCAAGCATCACGATGACCAAAGAAGGATACAACACCTTGGGAGGATAAATTGGAGGATAATGACTATTCAAGAAACATGGTGGATTTCTTTCTAAATACAAGGTATACTCGCTGATTCAAAGCGTGTTGTGTTGCTTCACACGACACACTTTGGGGGGCAAGTGTTAACCGGCACCTTGGCCCGGCTATAAGACGACAGTTGAAGAAATTATCGTTAGCACTAGACAAGATTCTGACCAAGAAGAGCCTGAGGATATAAAGGTTTGATGTAGTCGACATGTTTTGGCAGCTAGTTAGCTAAAGAGCCTCCTACGACTATGGATCGTTTCTTTTACAAAATGAATCAGAACTAAAGTGAGGAGGAGTGGAGCAGACTAAGAAAAATAACAATGAAGGCCCGTTGGCTAAGGATGTAGATCCCAGTAGCCGAAACAAGACTTCAGAATTCAGCTCATATGCTCTTTGAAAGATTCAATTGATAACCTCTACTTGAAGACTCACGACTCGAAGTGGTACTAGAAACCAACCTCGAGAGAGTACACCAAAGTCTAAAGAAAATCAGGGGAATGTTGTATATTCCCGGATGCTCGTTGATCCTAACACGGGCGATTACAAACACCTCCGAGGTGTGAACGAAAAGATGACCTGGAAAGGAAAGCTTCAATAGTATGTACAAGTCCTACAGAATGGCGGGCAGCGAATATCCGATGCCTATTAATAAAGGGCTATGATTATCAATTGGACGGTTGACGGCCGACATCCCTTTGAAAGGGGCCAGGGGCGGAGTCGAATAGCGAGCGCACGATGCTGCTTCACATATCAATGAGATTTACCATAATCTTCTTCGAATTATTTCCATTTCCATCTCTATTTCAATTGGTCTATGAACTACGACTAGCTTGAACTAAACTACTTTCAAAACGATGCAGGTGACCAGGTACTCAGATTTGGTTGCCAACCAATCTACGCAGGCCATGATCGGATGTGTGGAGTTACATCTGGACGAGCATAATTCAATCGCTCATCATCAACCATATGCCTTTGATTTGGGGCTATGGACTAAATATTGAGAAGTTCATCACGATCAGAGCCCAATACAAAGTCAACATGACCGACCATCCATCCATCAACCTCCATATTTGACTTGGAGACCTAAACGAGGCTTGGAATGAATATGGCCCGATCATCCACTCCAATCGAGTCATAGAACAAAGTTCGACAAAATACAGATACCCCTCATGAAGCTCAATGATGCCGGGGATCCGCTTAAAGTGGACGTGATTTGATCATCTACACATCAAATCCTACCCGGAACACGAAAGGTTGTTCGAAAGCCCAACTTGAAGTAGCTATGGTTGACTGCCTACCCGTTAACCATCGCTCTCAATACATGGACGCGACTACACCATGAAACATATGCAACTTACTTTGTCTACCCAGTAATCCATCATCCTCATTTTCTGGAAAGAGATACGAAGCAAATTGTGCGAGACTTGATTATCCAACCCCAGCATGGATGTGATCCAACCATCTGTCATATACCTCCTTCCTTGACTTGATTGGAAGAGCTATAATCACCAAGCGGACGAGAATCGACCGTCCATTTTCAAAGTTTCATCCTTGATGCTGGGGGCAGAGTCCCATTCCATCAGCGAATGTGGTTTGATCGTTCATTCGACAACATTAGCCTCGATACGGTAAATGAAATACAAATCAAACGGGTGGAAATACACCTGCACTCCAGAAAAATCTCTATGTCCCTGAAGCGGACTAGAGTACTCTGATTCCCCAGAGCACGGACTAGAGTATAAACGACTTAAATCTCCAAGTCCCCAGAGTGCGGACTGGAGTACTCTAAGCCCCCAGAGCACGGACTAGAGTATAAATGACTAAAATCTCCAAGTCCCCAGAGTGCGGACTGGAGTACTCTAAGTCCCCAGAGCGCGGACTAGAGTATAAATGACTAAAATCTCCAAGTCCCCAAAGTGCGGACTGGAGTACTCTAAGCCCCAAGAGCGCGGACTAGAGTATAAATGACTAAAATCTCCAAGTCCCCAGAGTGCGGACTCGAGTACTCTAAGTCCCCAGAGCGCGGACTAGAGTATAAATGACTAAAATCTCCAAGTCCCCAGAGTGCGGGCTGGAGTACTCTGAGTCCCCAGAGCGCGGACTAGAGTATAAATGACTAAAATCTCCAAGTCACCAGAGTGCGGACTGGAGTACTCTAAGCCCCCAGAGCGCGGACTAGAGTATAAATGACTAAAATCTCCAAATCCCCAGAGTGCGGACTGGAGTACTCTAAGTCCCCAGAGCGCGGACTAGAGTATAAATGACTAAAATCTCCAAGTCCCCAGAGTGCGGGATGGAGTACTCTGAGCCCCCAGAGCGCGGACTAGAGTATAAATGACTAAAATCTCCAAGTCCCCAGAGTGCGGACTGGAGTACTCTAAGCCCCCAGAGCGTGGACTAGAGTATAAATGAATAAAATCTCCAAGTCCCCAGAGTGCGGACTGGAGTACTCTAATCCCCCAGAGCGCGGACTAGAGTATAAATGACTAAAATCTCCAAGTCCCCAGAGTGCGGACTGGAGTACTCTAAGTCCCCAGAGCGCGAACTAGAGTATAAACGACTTAAACCTCCAAGTCTCCAGAGCACGGACTGGAGTACTCTGAGTCCCCAGAGCGCGGACTAGAGTATAAATGACTTAAAACCTCCACATCCCCAGAGTGCGGACTGGAGTACTCTAACTCCCCAGAGTGCGGACTCGAATATAAGAGAATCGGATCTCCAAGTTCCCTGAATATGAACTATGACACAAATGACTTGAATTTGTCAAATCCCTGGCATATGGGCTAGAAAGTATTCTAAGTGCTCGAAGCACAGAATGGAAGTTCAACGACTCCCGAAGAGTTTCCGAGTTATATGAAGATGGCCTGAGAAGTCTATGTTACTCACAACTGCTTGGATTAAAATCACAATCACAAAGAAAACTGAACAATAAGAGTCTTTTGTAAGACAGAAAAAGGAACTAAACCTTATTCAGAAATGAGTTTCTATTACAACCCCTCCAAAGTTCGGAGTCGACATTCTATTTACAAGGACTAAGGAAATAGATGAAAATAATTACATGACTTAAACTAACTCTCGTTGAACGAGGATAGTAATCACTTCTTGTGATTCTTCAACTTCTTTCCAGACGGCTCCTCTCCAGAGCATTTACCCTTGGTACTCTTCTTTGATAGAGGGGTAGCAACTGAAGGAGTACGGGGGCCTTCCATGGGCTTGGACCCGCCAGGAAGGATGAGCTTCAACGGCTTGTTCAAAGGATCGTCCGAGTCCACAACTCGGGGCTCTACTATGACCTTGACCGTCTCCTCCTTCTCTTTCTCGAGCCGCTCCTCCATGCTCAATTCGGATGTGTGCTCAGAGGAGCCTGTAATTTCTACTTCATAACCCCCGTCGGTAGGAGAGGAGGTTTCAGACTTGTCTTCATCAAGCGCTCCGATCACCTGAGCGTTTGGACCAGGAGCCTCCCCTACGTGAGTGGCTTCACTTGTTTTCTCCCCCACTTCCTTGGCGACATCGCTCCTTGGAGTGGGCTCGGGGTCAGAACGGCTTGCACAAAATCGTGGAAAACAAGCATTAGAATGCAATAGTCCTGCATAAAGAATAACGACTTTCGAAATCTTAAAGAGAAGGATTATCTGCCAGGCTCAGGCAAACTCTCAACCATCCGGGGGGTCTCACCCTCTGGAATGGAAGACAGAATGCGGACTAAAGTACTCTAAGTCCTTGAGTATGGACTAGATTATAAATGACTCAAAAACCTCTACGTCCCCAGAGTGCGGACTACAGCACTCTCAGTCCCCAGAGCATGGACTAGATTATAGACGACTTCAGAAAAATCCCTATATCCCAGAAGCGGACCAGATTACTCTAAGTTCCCAGAGTGCGAACTAGAGTATAAACGAGTTGACGAAAATCTCTGTGTCTCGAACTGTGGACTAAAGCATAAACCGTTCGACAAATCTCTAAGTCCCAGGAGCGTGGACCGAAGCATGAACACAAATTGGGCGTGAGTCAACCGGGGGGAGAATAACACTAAGTCACCAGAATGCAAAGTGGTGTATAAACATCGATAAATAGACGAGTGGATTCCGACCATTTTCTATTCCGCAAACTTTGGCCTGGAATCGACAAGAGGATTACTAACCCGCTGAGGATGGAGTTCGACCATCCAACTAGTGACCTGGCCAAATCAATGCTGGGGGCAGGGGTACAAAACACTAAAAAGCCGAATACGACAGCTTACTATAGCTCTAGCATGGCGTTCTTTATAACTTGAGGCAGCGACTGTAGGGAGGCCTCAATATAGAACCAATCGAAATGGCATCCAAAGCTACGAGCAACCTACTATATCATACCTCAGACCAAGGGCCAATGGCGATCAGCACCAAGCACATACGAATGTGACTCGGATGTTTTTTTGAAAAACTATGACCCCCAGAGTATGGAAAGGAGGGTAAACCACGAATACTTGGTCAAAAATTCTCCAGCACCCTCGTTCGATTCGTCAGGAGGAGTATGAAACTGGATGAGCATAACCCGACTGCATTTGTAGCCAGCTTTACCCCGAGATCTAATTACAGAGCATGAACCAAAGTGGACGTGGATGACCATCCACTGTCCAAATTACGCCTTGAAACTTACGTGGCATCGAAGTATTCCTCTTGGAATGAAAAACCACGATAAAATCCAAGATAGGCGAGACCTAATCTCCCATCAACTGACATGATCCCACGATTCAACGGGAAAGAGAGTAAAGCTAAAGTGGGCGTGGATGGCCTTCCTACTTATCGATATATTCCCCAGACCTGGGGGCACGAGCGAGAAGCAAGACGAATGTGAACCGACTATTTACCAATCACCTCTATGTCTTTGGAGTTTAGGTGAAAACATAAACATAGCTAAGACGAGACTCAACCGTTCATGCAGTACATTTAACAACCCGAGACTGGGAGAAGACGCATGGTCATCCAAAAACTGGCTACGGTAGCTCAGTATTAAAACTTATATATAGTGCTTACAGCTACTCAAGGCAACGACCGAAAGGATGCCTAGAGATAGAATCGTTAAATCAATACCTTAGCTCATGGGCAATTGACTTTCACTCCAACCCGAAGGACGAGTAAAGAACCATGAATGCATTAAATAGAAAGTGCGTTACTCGAATGCACAAGCAAATTCAAACTCATAGCAAGATCCAGCTATACAGTTGCATGCCACTCGAGGCTGACCCCCACTCGACATTTCCTTTAATGCGCTTTTAAGCCATATTTTTGGCCATTTGCTGATAATCTATTAGAGCATTCAGAGCCCTTCGCTATTAGACTCAATAACTCATGACAAGACTTTAGGATTCGACTAGGGTAACCATCAACATTGCCCATCCCAACCATATTTCACATTGAATGTTATGCAAAATAGTTACATCTTTACTCAAAGAATCTGGGATGGCACCTGCTAAGCTGACGGTCGACATTACAGCCAGCCATGGCGACCCTTTCCGGGTGCTGAATATCGGATCACAGCTCAATGCAATGATGATAAAAGAATTAGTTGGATTTTTCTGAATAAATGATGATATGTTCCCTTGGACCCATTCTGACATGCATATGTGATTTCATTAACTATCGCGAGCCATGCATTGGATATCAACCTGAAGCTACAAAAGCTAGCACAATCTCTATTGATTTCATCATGAAAGCTCCACTCTTACTTTTAGGCTCACCCCATCAACGTCTATGCCTACCAGCCGTTGCGACAAGGCATACAATGACCTGAGACGTCTGAAAGACTACTTAAATAGAATATCAAACTAAGCTAATTCGATATCACTTATTTTCCACGAAGGGCTATCCAAGGACGGAAATTAGCAGACCTCACACCCAAATTCACTACCTCAGATGACTACTCAAAGAGTAGCAGAGAACCAACCATAAGATGGAAAATGTACACGGATGGAGCATCCAATGATCAGTGTTATGGCTTGATAATGACTCCTGAGGAACGATCAATCTGCTACATCCTAAAACTCGATTTACCTGTAACAAACAACGATGCTTAGTATGAAGCCTTAACTACCAGCCTCAAACTTGCTAGAGGATTTGAAGTGAAAACTTTACATATCTTTTGTGATTCTTGATTGGTAGTATACAAATTTAAGGAAGTTGATCTTGCTAGGGGGCATTGTCTTGCTCCTTTTCTCGGCCAAGTCCAAGAGCTACTAACTGACTTCACGTATTACATCATTACACACGTACTCAGTGAACAAAATGAAAAGGTGTCATGGTTGACTCCTACCAAAGACTATCTAAAATGAGGAATTCTTACTGAACGGAGGAATGGCAAACGACGGATCCTCCTCAAAGCTTCACGCCAAATCATCTAAGAATAATTCGTGTGTAAAAAGGAGTTTATCCATCCCCATGCTTCGGCATATCGCCCATGATGATATCTTGAGCAAAATCTATGAAGAAGAATGCGGTAATAACATCAGGGGGAAAACCATGATAAAGAAGATACTCTGCTACAAGTATTACTGGCCAACCATCAACCCAGATGCGGTTGACCATGCTAGACAATGTGACGAGTGCAAGATGTTTGCAAAGAATCTGGGAACCCCAGCGATGGAAATTATTCAAATGGCTAGTTCATAGCCGTTTGCCACTTGGGGGCACTGAAATCATCTTCTTGTCGATCCTAAAGGTGATACGAAATACACCATCATAGCAGTTGATTACGTCACCAAATGGGCAGATGAAGAACTCTTAACCACGACCAAGATGAAGAAAATAATCAACTTCTTTATCCGTAACGTCATCTGTCCTTATGACCTTCCATGATCCATTATAACTGCAAATGGACAGGTTGAAGCTGTGAACAAAATCATAGAGTCTGTACTGAAGAGAGGTTTGGAAAACTCCTCAAGTGGCTGATTGCAACCCTTATTTCACAGAAAATACAAACAAGGAATCGCGATTGAATTGCAATTAAACTAGATGGAGTTGGCGACGACTTATGAGCATATAAAACGCATCCGAGAGCCAATGGCAAGAACATGTACCCGAACGTGCATGTGTACGTCCAAAAAAGTTCGACTTCTTGAAATCAACAGAAATTGAATTCTCACTAAGGGTTATTAAGAGAAGACTAGAGCAGATAGCCGAAGCCTATTAGCTCTGCAGAATCAGACACGGATGACCACTGATATTCTCAAGAAGGCATCTCTATTAGAATTTAGTCAAGGATTTGAAACGAGACATGGAGGATATATAGTTCAAAGCATATTACGTGCAGTCACATAACACACTTTAGGGGCAAGTGTTTCCTAAAGATTTGGCCAGGCAACTGAGTACTCGGCATCTAGGAGTACTCGACATCTTGGAGTACCCGGCATCCAGGAGCGCTCGGCATCAGGCAACGTTCGGCTAGAGGCTTCGTTCGGCCTAAAGGCACGTTCGGCTAAGGGGCTTTGTTTGGCCTACTCTTCCCACACAGCAAGCGCCTCGTTCGGCAGAAGGAGAGTGGTTCGGCACCCAACTGTTCGGCCTGATTGGTTCGGCACACATGGACCAGCCTATCTGGACCGAGTTATTCAGCTACCAGGCCCGCCAGAGAAGTCCAACCCACCTTTGTCTATAAATAGAGGGGCAGGGGCACAGTGAAATGGATCTTTTTTGGAGAACACTGGGGAGACTCTGCCATTTTTGAGACTCATCTTCTCTACTTAACAACTTCATTCAAGCATTTGATCTACGAATTGTATTTGTAATCAATCATTAAGAAGATCAATAAAATTTAATCTCAAAGTGGACGTAGGCAATTACGCTGAACCACTATAAATTTGGTGTTCTTACTTTCTGCATTTAAATTAGCATTGTCTTCTCTGTTTAATTTACCTTCATCACTTATTTCTCTACACAATATTTTTCTACGAGGTTAGTGACCAATTTTGGTGCTAACAATTACCATTTATTTTGAAGAATATATGGTCGAAATAAAAATGGCCATTTTCAGACTTGGATCCCTAAGTCCAAAAACACTTTGCAAATAAACGAGATTTTGGCATAGCTTGACCCAAAATTTGAAAAGGTGATCTACATAAAAGTTGTAGCCACTTAAATTTGATATGGTTTGAAAAAAGGAAATTATCCATTTGGATCGGATATGAGGAAGTTATAATAGAAAAAAGAGAAAGAAAATTTTGAAGAAAGAAAGGGCTATTTATAAGAAATAGAAAAGGTAGATTACTAAACTACCCTTAATCCTTTACCATCCACCACCTTATTGCCACCTCTCCTAGCCTTCACCTCACACCCACACTAGCCCCTAAAGCATCACACCACCCTATCCCATCAAAGCCAACATGTTTTGTACCTTCTTGTACAAAATGTCTCCTTATGTCTCTTAAAGCATCTTCCATTTTGTTAACATCTTTATATATATATATATATATGCATATACACAAGTATATACCTATGTGTAAACCAATACACACTAACTTATTAATATTTGTATGTATATATATATATATATATATTTACATAAGAGTTCACAAGGTTTTCGATAACTTTTAACTGACGAAAAGTTGAAAATTCGGAAAACAAATTCCGGTCACATTTTCGATTTTTCATCGAACTAATTATATTTGTAAAAAAATTTAAATACTATTTTACCATCATTATCAATTATTAAAAAGAGTTATATTTTAATTATAAAATCTATTATTTGAATATTTAAAATTAATTAAATATTCTCAAATCGAAGAGGTAAAATTCCGGGTCATTACAAAAACCCTAGATTGGGCGACAAGACAATCCAGAGAGTTCAAATCCTAGATTGGAAGATTAACGGTACGACGAGGCCAAGCCTCGGAGTGGATGCAGACTTGATCAAAGGATTTGAACACCTTACAACCAGAGAAAGGAGGATAAACCTTGGGCGAATAAAGGATGGCTTAGATATGTGGAATGACACTTCTGGATAATTCACCAAGATTGGGATCAGTGAATAGCCGGAGAGCTCAACTGTCGAAGACTGATTGCTAGAACTTGTTCTTGAGCAAAGTACGCCTTACATTCGAAAGACATACTTTGGAGGCAAGTGTTAACTCATTTTTAGCCAAGTAGATTTCAACTGGATTTAGAAGATCAAAACTAGAACGAAAGGATTCATGGACCTGGTAACACGACTAGAAGGAGTAGAAAAACAATTTGGAGAAGTTTCAAATCAATTCGGAGCTAAGTGCATAGCTTGGTACCAAGCTATCCATAGGTTGGTACCGACCTATCATTTCCCCCCGATCCACTTCCCATCTCCCGACTACTCGTGATCAAGTGGTTTTCCCATGATTTGGATGAGCAATTCCAAGGATTGACAAGAAGAAAGTAAAAGAACACAGATATCAGGAAGATCACTAGAATCAACCAAATTCGATGAAAAGAGCTTGGAACAACTCAACTTAAAGAAAGAAGAGAAATGCAAGTGAAAAAGTTCAACTTGCACCAAAAACCATATGTCGGTACCAAGCTAAGGACCTTAGGTCAGTACCGAGCTATGCTCTTGACTCATGGTGCTCTGATTTCTCTTATGCAACTTCGAGCTATCTCCTAGACCTTAGTGTAAGTGGGCTACTGGACATGTACATATGTTTTCCTATAATTACAAGCCTAGCTGCAACCAAAACGGGATGGGATCTGATATCTTTGCCATTGGAAATTTCTTCTTCTTCACTCATATCCTCTACCTTAAAAACACTCTAGAAACTCCATGGTAAATCTGAGATCCACTAGATTGTGGTCAGGTCTGATATAGTTTGTTGTAATCTAGAGAGAGAACACCTGCTAACAAAGATTTAAGTGGACGTAGGCTAGAGATTACGCCGAATCACTATAAAAATCCTTGTCTCCTTTTACTTTTCCTTTAATTTTTTGCTAGAACTGGTGCTTTCATCTAATTTATGGGTGTTGATCCATTTTTGGGTTAACATCCACCTATTTACACTATAAGGAAAGCTGCTTCGCTTTATTCCACTGTGTTATTGTTTCATTTATTTGTTTTATTTCCAATATTGATAGATTGGGTAACGCTTTGAAAGTGGGCCAACTCCCTTTTTATTTTCATTGCTGCCTGAAATTGCTTCCCCTTTATCCTAAATCAAAGAATTCAATTTCATTCTTATTTCCTTAAATCCTAATCCTCAATTCCTACCATGTCAACTTAAGAGGTCGCTGTCGAAAACAACATAAATCATTCAAAACGCCATAAAATCGGCATAAGAACTCATCTCAAAAACTCGTTAATCTGGAGTACGGATCAACCAAAATGTTGGCTTACCCATTGATAGGTTTAAGCCCTTCAAAACACCATAAAAATATCACAAAAACTGGTTGCAGAAGTCACTGGATCAAGTAGCAGAACACAAAACAGTGCACAGGAAGGAAAGAAATCGACCTGGGCAAATAAACATGCCCAAGTCGACCTATGCATTGTCTGGGTTGACCCTAAGGTCGACCCCCATGAATGCTGGGTCAACCTGTAGGTCGCGATTTCTATAGGCATTTTTTGTCTTCTTCGATTCAATTTTTGAGCAACAGTTCCAGCCACTTCCAAAATGATTCAGACCAAGAAATTTGACATGCACAAACTACTGCACATAGACAACAATTCGGAAAAATTCTGGCATGGATTCATTACAAGAACAGATAGATATAAGCACAAATAGAAGGACTCTAGAACATATTTTCACTGTAAACTTCCTAGCAAGAAACTTTTGTTTACAGTAAGCAAAATCAAGCAATTTCCAGCATACAAACTTACTTTAAGCTAGAATTTGTGAGTTATAAACTCACCTTATATGATTTTGAGTGAATTTGAGTTGCAACGTGATGACTTTATGGCCTTGAGAAGCTTTACTGACCTGTAGAAGCTGGAAAAAGAACATACAGGCAAAGAAAATATATGTTACAGACAACAATCTTTCACAAAACAGAAAATAGATAAGATGATTTGTGATTTTGGTTTTGATTACCTGCTAGAATTTTGATTTACTAGTTTTCCCTTTGATTTCCCATTGATTTTGCTTAGGTTTGATGCTAGATTTGAAATTTTACAAGAAGGCGGCCATTATTTTTCTTTTCTGGTTTATTTTAGGAATTAAGAGAATGAGGAGAGGAAGTGTACGTATAATACAACCTCTTCCTTCTTAGATTTTCTTAGAGAATGGGTTTGGGCTTGAACCCATTACCTAATATGCATATGTGATAATACTTAGTTAAAATTAACTAAGTTATTCTATGTTTTCACTTTATTTACACATATTCTCATTATTTAACCAAATAAATTTTATACAATATATTTCTATGCTTACAAAAATGTTTCACAACATACAAAAATTAATTTTAGCCTTTTAAAAATTATTTCCATCATTAAAACTCCATTTTTAATTAAATGCTTCAATTTACACTATTAATTACATAAAACAACATATTATTTAAATAAATCATCATTTTAACAACCAAAATTACATAAAACCATTTCTCTTGTTTAATTAAATGTAACAAACCTTATTAACATTATTCTTTACATCCAAATATTATTTTAAACAAAATTCCACCTTTTTATTTACAAAATCAATCATATTAAATTCTAATATCTCACTAAAGTTAATAAAAATCACGTTTGGCGATAATTTCCAAAATTATTGCATTTTATTAAATTAAAACCATATAATGCTCATTTTTATCACAAACTAATATAATAAAAGCTTTTAAAACTTTATTTTCAATATTTTATATTCAAAACCCATTGTTTATTTAAAATAAACAAATTTTAACAAATTTACATCTCCCAATTATTTTATTTCTCCATCATTTAATTATAACCACCGTTATAATTTAATATCACAGGTAATCACCAAAACCAGGATTGTTACATATAAAATTGATGTTAGTATAAAAGTCATAGTTTTACTTCTACGGGTTTAGTTGTATAAATTCATAAATATATATGCTCGTATGCTTGTTTGAGTTAAGCGTAGGTATTTGATGGCTCTTGACTTGTTTTTAGTTCTTTTATGCTCATGTTTCTTTGGAAATGTTAGCGAACTCGCTAATATTGCTAAAAGGTACGTTTTAATGCTTAATAGGGGTGTATGCTATGTGATATACACACTTTATAAGATATATATATAAGTAAATATTTGGATAGTTTACCCGTGCGGGTGCTTGTGATTGATATATTGTGATCCCGATCATGTTTCGATTGTGTATATCTATTTTTGTGTTTAGGATTTTTTCCGATGTTAGCCGCGCAATGGAGATTATAACAAAATTTTCGAAAAATTTAGACACTTAGAATATTTTTGATAAGGAATATTAAGTAAAAAGTATTATTTCTAACTTAGATACTTCATTTTTCAATTTTATTCATTCATATTTATATTTAATTCCAGTGGAGATATTCATTCCATTTGCAGGTGAGAGAATGAAAGATTTGGGATATTTCTTCTTTTTAATGCAAACAACTAGCTACTTGTTTTCGGTGTACGTATACAATAGAATATTACGTAGTTAAAACTATGGAATCTTATGTGTATGAATTTTGGTTCTGTTTAATACAATGTATTATATCTTTATGTTTAATATTTTCTATGATTTTTCATTATGCAAATGGATTTATGCTTTAGAAATATTCTTAATGAAGCATTTTGATATATATATATATTGATTATCGTGATTTATAGGGATGTAGTAGATTTTTAAAATGTAAAAAATAAATCATATGTAACGACTCGGAATTTCACCTTTTTGATTTGGGAATATTTAATTAATTTTAAATATTCAAATAATAAATTTTATAATTAAAATAAAAGTCTTTTTAATAATAGATAATGATGGTAAAACAATTTTTAAAATTTGCTTACAAATATAATTAGTTCGATGAAAAATCGAAAATGTGACCGGAATATGTTTTCTGAATTTTCGACTTTTCATCGACTAAAAATTGTCGAAAGTGTTATAAACCATAGAATATAATGTACATACTCAAATTTACAATTAGTTAAGGTATGCATATATATGTTTGTGCATATAGTTAAGTTAACAAAATAAAGTTAAAAGAATATTCCATGAAGATGCCTTAGGAAACATGTTTGGACATAAGTACACATGCATTAACTTCATGTTGGCTAAGAAAAGGGAAGGGGGGACAAGCTTGTGGGCTGGCAAAAGGACGAGGAGGGTAAAGGACCAAGGGTGTTTGGGTAATTTGATTTGTTTCTTGCTTATAAATACCCCTTTCATTTCTTCAATTTTGCCTTCTCTCCCTTCTGCCATATCTTTCTCATTCTTTAACCAAATGAAGATTTTCATTTTTTCAAACCATGTCAAATTTCAGTGGCTACAACTTTTGTATAGATTACCTTTTCAAATTCTAGGTTCAGCTATGTCAAAATCTCATTTATTTGCAAATTGTTTTTGGACTCAGAGATCCAAGTCCGAAAATAGTCCTTATTTTGACCATATCTTCTTCAAAATAATTCAAAATTGAGTGTTTATTTTTTTAAAATTGTAGAGGAAAGAATTTCCTAAAACTTTCCTTTTGACTACTTTACCAAAATCCAAGAAGTACATGTCCAAAAATCGAGGGGAAGTTGACCTATTTCGAGTGGATTTTGTGATTTTCCAAGCTTTCCGAATTCCAAAATGTATAAAGTTTTCAAAGGATTTTTGTTCAGTAAATTATTTACCTTTTGGGAATTTTTTTACCTTTATATATATATATTTAATATTGGATGGTAAAATAAGTTGGTTGTTTGGTTGGAATATTATATGGTTTGAATATATGTATATGTTGCTAGTTGTGGTTTAGATATTGACTTGTGAATCGAAAACTTAAGCGTTGTGTTTCATTATCAAGATGTGATTTTTGGGTTTGTGATATGATGGTGATATGTTTATGGATGTTTAGGCATGTGTATATGATGTCAGGCTAAGGAAGTGGACACTTTGATATGGTATTGACGATTGGATTTCTTTGTAGAAAAACTAGTGTTTAGTTTAATGGAAATTGAAAATCATTTCAAAGTTTTCAACTTTGTTTTCTTATGCAAACTCTTATGCTATGCTTATGATAAGTTGGTAAGTATTTAAGTGTTGAAGTTTCAATGAGGAAAGTCAAAACATTTTCAAGTTATGGTATCCATAGCGATAGTCGCTATGGATGTAGTTTCGCTTTAAAAGTCCGAATTTTTCAAAATTTAAGTTTCATACTTAAAATTGTTTTGTAAATGTTTTATAAGCCTAATAATAATAATGTTTTTAAAAGTTAATCACGGATTTAATAATTAATAGTTAATTAATCAAGTTTTAATAATTATTATATTAAGTGTTAATAAGGTTTATTAACTTTAATTAAGTGAAGATTAGTTACTAATTAATTACCTTTTTATGGATAAGATTAATTTTAATTAATCAATTATTAAGTATGATTAATTTTTAATTAATTATAAGTTAAGTATATGATTTACTTTTAATTAATTACTAATTAAATATAGGGTTAATTATTAACCATGTGTTTACTTTTAAATTAATTAAGGCTTTAATTTATAAATTACTTATTAAAGGTTTAATTTATTATTTAAGACTTAATTAAAGATTATTTAATTGAGATTAATTAATATTAAATTATTAATCAAGGTTTAAATGATTATTTAATAATTAATAAAGGATCAATTAGTGTTTAATTATTTATTTAATAATTAATTATTGTTTAATCATCTATTAAAGGTTTAATTATTTCTAAATTTATTTATTTTATTTAATTAAGATTTAATAAAGATTAATTATGATTTAATAAGAGTTTAACTTATAATTAATTATTTTAAAAGGGGGTTTAAGTTTTAAATCCTTTGATTTTCCAAGAATCAAATTATTTAAAAAGGGATTCTTTTACAAAGGATAGTTTTGAGCACAAGGGATTCAAATGTCGATACATTAAGTATAAAAATAACCATGAATGAGTTATAATGTTGATTGATTGAATTGTTCGGATATCTAATAGCAGAATAAATCCCCGTTCTACTATAGTGTAATTGTTTAGTTGTTGTGGACACATGATAACAGAATAAATTTCCGTTCTATTATAAATTGATTGTTGATTATGTGGACATATGTTAGTAGAATAAATCACCATTCTACAATATGTAATGAATTGTTTGGACATTTTTTAACAGGAAAAATCACCATCCTTCTATTATGTTATTTGGACATGTATATGCTAGTTAGTTATATTGACATGTTATTCCCTGATTTGGATATGAGATGTATTTACATACATGTTTACCTATGTAAATAACTGTTAAGTGAATTGGATTTGAAATTGAATGGTAACTTAAATTAGTACCATTAGGATTGCTAAGCCTCTTTTTGAATTTGTAAAGTGTGTTTTTGAATTAACTTAAATTCGTTAATCAATTTGGGGTTTTAAAGTTTATAAATGATTTTCAAGTTATATTATTATTTTATAAAGGTATTAAATAATAACTTATGTTAACAACGGGTTATACTAAATAAAAAGGAATTATTTAAAGCGATTTAAAATGAGATTTTGTAAATAATATTTTGTAATGTCAAAGATATTTTATAAAGAGTTTTATACATGTAAAGAGATTTTTTATATCATTTTAGAGATTTTAAAAAGAAGTTTAAATCTAGTTTGAAGATTTGTAAGGAGGTTTGAAATATGAAGTGAACTTATAAAAAGAATTTTTATAAGGGATAAGTGAATGGGTTTTATAGCAAGTGATGTTTAAAAAAGGGAATTTCTTGGCCATTTAATATGGAATTTGAGAAGAGGGAATTTTCCAAATGTTTTTGGTAAATACTTATATTTTTGAGATAAGTAAAAATGTTTTCCAAGTAAAAAAGGAATGTAAAGGTTTTTAGGAATACTATTTTAAAAAGATCTTTCGATCAAGTTTGCAAAGTGTTTTAATTAATGAAAGATTAATTACTAAAGGCCTATGGATCCCATATGGAATTAAATCAATGTTTGAACGACTGTTTATTTGATAGTTAAACAACCGACTATCAAATCTGAACCAAAATGTAACTTTAGAAATATCTAGGAGAAACACGTGAGCTATATGACATAGTCATCCCCAATGATGTTGTACCGTACGTATAAATCTCGTTTCATTCTTCTAGGATAGATGATAAGGAAATCCGTCCACAACGGTTAGGAGGTGAACTCTGCTCTTATCTTTTATCTGCTTATTTCCTAAAGAACCAGGATTGAGTTTACGGAAACTATCGGAAGTTGTTTCGAAGAGACCAAGATCGAATAAGTATAAATTATCTGAAAACCACTTCGATCCAACTCAAGTGTTTCGAACTAATGATATCTTGAAGATGATTGAAGATGAAGCTTTTGAAGTGTAAGGGATACTTGCTACTAATCCTGAGGGTGATCCCAAAATGGATGTAGTATAGGTAGTGCCTTCGGTTTCGTTCAGACCCAGAATGAACTTGTATGGATGAATGCTAGCATTGCATTGCTACTTGAGGGCGGTGCTAACATTCCAAGATGGTTTTCTATATAAAAGGTAATCGTAGCCTCAAGCCTCATCAACTCAGGAATGACTAAAATCAGAGGATATGCTTCAAGGCTATGTGGTTCACTACCATTAGGGTATGGTCATCATCCAATCTAGATTAATATTATAGATCATGTATGTTCGGGGCCCATTTAGGTTGTTGATCCCAACCAAGGTGATGACATATTCGGTGCTATCCAGTAAGGGGTAGGGCCGGTCTTGACTCGCAGGGAGTCCATGTGAGGCTCTCGGTGTGTTTTATCTAGAGATGCACTATGATAGGTGGTACCCCAGTGCCTTGTCATAGTATGGAATCCAATCTCCAATATGAGCCATTACGATTTTGATTGTGCCTAACTATGTTGGAATGTGGGATGCAAGCATTTCAGTTATTTTATGTATTTACATTGAACACTTAGACATTATTATAATATCACTGGATTTTATATAAAAGTGTTTTGGTCATCGTAAGGTAAAACCCCGTCCGTATTTATGTGCGGCAGAGTCTTACGAGATACCTTCGATTTTAAAAGATTTTACAAGTTATAATAAATCAATTCCTTTTGATTTGAGTTTCTCACGCTGGTTTTACCAGACTGACCCGGGCGTTGTTTTTCCTATAATGCTCGGGTTAGCCCGAGCATATTTTCCAGATATAGCTGGATTCTTTAGAGCTTTCAGGTAACGAGCTGGATTCTCTTAGACGTATTCACGTATCTTATATTCTTCTGCTGTTTTGTTTGTTCTTGTCTGTATTTGTCAGCAATTGTAAGGACATGCTGTTATAACTGTCTAAGCTGATAATAGGTTAGTGTACTATGATGTTGTGTATAATAAAGATGATTTATTTTTGTAAAGTCTTGTTCATATTATATATTACTCATCACGTTTTGTGAGATTCTGTTCTGCCTTTTCTTTCTTGACCCCAAATGGCCTGTCTTTCAGACACTTAAATGATCGGCACATGAATACCGAGGATGTATTAAGTGTCATCTTTAGGTGTAAGAAAGGCAAATCGTTACAACATAGCACTTAAAAAACATTAAAGAAAGCTTATAAGAAAAACATTATCGAAAGTAAAAAGAATTATAGCGCTTTTTTGTATGAATAGTTCAGTACCTATTATAACATGTTGATATACAACGTTTATTAAACCGCTATAAAAAACTTACATTAGCGGGAACAAACTGCTAGAAAAGATGATTCTTTATAGCGATCATTTTGTGCTATAAATAAACTATTATTTATAACATGTCGATATACAACGTTTATTAAACTATTGTAAAATACTTACAATGGCGGAAAAAAGCGCTATAATAGATGATATTTTTATAGCGGTTTTTTTGCTATAAATAAGTCATTGTTTTTTTTATAATATATCGATATACAGCGTTTACCGAACCACTATAGATATCATTTATAGTGGTTTTAGGTTGCTATTGATGACTGTTTTGTTGTAGTGCTATTATACAACCATTCACCATATAACCTTATTGATTTAATATTTTCTAGAATTACTTTATATTAGATGCTTCATCCATATCTATTATGCTTTTCATCCCCATATTACCTTTAGATTATAGAGAACATGCAACTAACCATGGAATTGTTTTCCCTTTTACCTTTCCATATGAAATCTGTAAGCAATTAACTGAACAATCATATTAATTGTTGGTTTGGGAAACTTCATGCTTTTTGTCCATTATTGAACCATATGGTATATACTTGTCTTTATTAACTATAATCTTCCCGTCAAAGTACGTAAAGAGCATTCTCAACCTTCTATCTCTTTCCCGATTTTGTCAAGTAGAGTAGTGGACATACCATCCTTAATTACCAAGGTATGTAATGGGCAAATAACTATAGCAACCTAAATTTTTTAACATTTCGAAAAAGAATATTTAATCTATTTAAATATTCAAATTTGATTCAAATTTAATAAATAATAATAATAATAGTTGTTAATAAAACGACCTGATTTTTAGTGACGTATTTTTCATTTAATTTATAAGATTTTTCCATAATTTTTAATTTGGAAAATAAGTAAATTTTCGTTTGACATATTTTACAGCAAACGTAGGCATTTTGACACTTCACATGATAAGATAACATGTCTATTTTCTTGTTGTTTTATGATCGTATCACATTGTTATGTGCGATCATATTTTTATTTCTATCATTCGTGGCTTATACGCGAACGGGATATTGTTTGGCATCGTACCCTAAAATATTTATAAACTTCTATAAACAAATTACGTTCAAATCAAATATTTATGCAACAAGATGTCTGCAAGCTTCTTTGCACTTGCATTTGAGTGTTGTCCTTTGGTGGCTTACATTAAATGTTGGTCCTTTTTGTTCCCTTAGGCATGAGGTAAGTTTCCATATATATGCATTTACACTCATGAAAATGAAGAAAGAAACTTGTATACATTTTTTTTCTCATTCTCCTGGCTGCCTGCAGTTGAACACAGAGCCTCTTCCCTTCTTTCTTCTTCATTTTATAAAATAATACTTCATTCCCTTCTTACTACCACCATTGTTTTTATATCCAAGCCTATGAAGGCATCATCTGCAAAACAAAAAGGTTGGTTTGTGAAAGGGTTTATATATTGACAGAGGGTTTTTACATGTGTGAGCTAGTGTGTGATTCTTTGGTGCATGCGAATGTAATTCAGTTTGTCGTGTAGGTACGGGTTTAGGCAGTGCTGGCTGTGAAGGGGATATCAAAGGCATGGTGGTAGTTAGAGGGGGTTCCCGGGGTTGATGGCGGAGTGGTGGAAGCATGTGAGCATGGCTGCTGGTATGTGTTTTGTGTGTATTTTCGTGTGTCTGTTTGCAACCGTATACATGTGCATTCGTGTGTGTGAATGGCTAGTGTGTGTAAGGTTTTGTATAGCGGAGCAGCTTGGGTTGAGGAGTGCATGGCTGTGGCTATAGTGGGGGTTGTGAGCATAATAGAGATGCACGTGATGAAGAAAGAAGGAAGGCGGTTGGGCCAAGGCAGATGCTAGCATCGGTTGAGCAAGCGGGCCTTGGGTTTGGCTGCATGCGTGCTTTATGTATAGGGAAGAATGAAGAGAATTAAAGGAAGGGAAAGATGGATGAAAGGCTACTGTTCATAAGGAAGGATTTTGCATTTTGGTCCTTTGTAATGTGGACATTGGCATGTGAACAGAGAGGGTAGAAGTAGCGTTTGGCGCTGGTCGAGTCAGGGAGTTGTAGGCCGGACTTGCTTTGTTCTGGGGTGAGGAAATGCTTGTTTATTTGTTTTATTATTTAAATTTACCCATTAATTTTAAATTGTGATATCTCACCCATTTTAAATCCATTTAAACCGTGGATTTTTTGCATTAGATTTGTATTGGCGGATACAATGCTTTGGTATAAATTGTTGATAGTTTCGGCGTAGTATAATTTTATGATGAATGAATGCTAACTGATAATAATTACGTTAATTTGGATAATCACGTAGTTTAATTAATTATATTTAATGGGTGTTATCTATTTGGTCAAATAAACACCGTACTATTAAAGTAAGTTGAATAGGGTGATTTGGACACCTGTTTAGTGGAATAAAACACCATTCTGATAATTAAATAAATTGGTTATTTAATTAGCAGAACAAATCCCCGTTCTGTTATTTCATAGATTTGGACATCTAATTATATGTCATTAATTGGTATGCCACTTTGAATAAGTGATATGTTAACCAGTGGTGGTTAATTATTATATAAATGCTAGTTATTAACTTGGAAAGTTAAATTGAATTATATTGTAGCATGTTTAAGTACCATTGTGGTTGCTAAGCCTCTTTCCGAATTTAGAAAGTTATGGATTTAAATCAACTTCAAATTTTAAACAATAACAATTGTTTATATATTTATTATTTTAGCATAGTGTTTTATATAATAATTATTTTATCAACAATGTTTAAAGTTAACTTATTTATATTTTTGATATTGTTCAAATTAATAAATTATATTCTAAAAATGATTATAGGTTATTTATACTTTAATGATATTTAAAAGTTATTTTATAATAATTTCATTTCAAAAGTTAATTATTATTTAAAGTTATTATTTATTATTATTTTATATAATATTTTTTGAAGATTAATTTATAATTATAATAATATTGTTTTATAGTTAATCTATTATTATAATAATATTGTTTTAAATTTTATTTACTATTATATCAATAATGTTTTAAAGGAAATTAACTATTAAGTTCAATCATTATATTATTTTAACTTGTTTAAAAGCTTATTATTTATTCAATGATTGTTTATAGTATTATTTTACTAATATTGTTTAAAGATAATTAATTGTATTGTTAAAGGTGTTTTTAGAAAATAAACTGTTCATTTAAAAAGGAATCATCTTAAATGGGAAGATTTATATAAGAGTTTTATTTAATGTAAAGAGTTCATTAAAGGAATTTATAAATCTTTGAAAGAGATTTTGGAATTGGAAAAAAGAGTTTAGTTTTGATGATTTCAAAAAGGAGATTTATGAATGGTTTTAGAGATTTGAAAGAGAAGTTTTATAAATAGATTAAAGATTTATACATAAGTTTTATAAATAGATTGGAGATTTATAAAAAAGGTTTAAAAATAGCTTTGGAGATTTATAAAGGAGATACTTATAAAATAAAATAAATTTGTGGAAAGGAATGGTGTTTTGGGGTTATTATATCTCCATTTGAATGACATCTGGGTTTGATCTTTTTAATATGATTTTGAAATGGAAAATCTCTCTAAATGTTTGGTGATTATACTTATACCATTTTATAAGTTTGTGAAAAAGGTTTACCAAGTTTTGAAAGGAACGGTTTGGGTATATACTTATACCAGTGAGATAAGTATATGAATATTTTGAAAAGAGATTTAATTAATGAAAAATTAATTTTTAAAGATTTGGTTATTTCTATGGGAAATGTAATCTCTGTTTGAGATGTTTTGATTATTTGATTGTTAAATAATCGACTATCAAAGCTTGGCCTAAATATGTAATCCTTCTTCATTTTGGTGGTACAGAAATATTCCCTACTTAAAACCGAAGGATTTTAACTCTGAAAATATCTAGGAGAAACACAGGGATTATATGATATAGTTACCGTCGATGGTGTTATACTGTATGTATAAACCCATTTTGTTCTTATAGGAGAAATGATAAGGTGATCCATGCACTTAAACAGTTAGGTGGTGATCCCCGCTCTTATGTATTATCTGATTATTTCTAGAAGAACCGGTATTGAGCATTCCAAAAATCGATCGATTGGTTTTGGAACATCCGATAAGCGAGGAAGTGTACTTGTAAGAGATGACTCAAAACCGTAACCACTCTAAAACCATATACGGGTTCTATGCTTGAAGGAGATTCGAGATCTGTTTGGATGTTGGAAGCCATGTGTGATTCTGAGACCCGTTGGGGTATGGGAATCCATGTGTGATTCCGAGATCTTTATTGAAATGTTGGAATCCATGTGTGATTCCGAGACTTGTTGAGGTTTGGGAATCCATGTATGGTTCTGAGATCTGTTCAACTGGCAGTGCGTGAGTTGGAATGCCAGACGTAGCCTCACCTGCGGTGATGACTAAAACCAGATATAAGATGCATAGCTAGGGGTTTAGCTAACACATGAGGGTGTAGTCGCCTCCTTCCTAGAGTTACCTGCGGTTGTTATGCATGCATGGAGCGATTCATTCGGCCTTGCATGGCCAGCTATGTATTTCCTACTGCACATCATTAGGGATGTATTGTTGCTTCAAAAGGATAACTCTGATCCTTGTGCAGGAGGACCATTTTTAGAGTACTAAGGGCACCTCCGTTGAATCCTATATAATTAGAAAACGCGCCTTATCGGTTTTTAATTATATACCTATTTTGTTGTGATGTACACTCACGAGCATCACAGCTACTTGATTATTATTATTTTCACCCTTAGACATTATTATAAGATCACTGGATTTTATGATATAAACGTTTTGGTTATCACAAGGTAAAAACTCGTCCGTGTTTATGTGCGGCATGGTCTTACGAGATACCTTTGTTTTGAAAGGTTTTACAAAAACATTAAGAATCCATTTGATTGTGTTTCTCATGTTGGTTTTACCAGACTGACCCGGGCATTGTTTTCTATAATGCTCAGGTCAGCCCGAGCATATTTTCCAGATTTAGCTGGACGCTTTAGAGCATTCAGGGGACGAGCTGGACCCTCCAAGCATGCATCTTATTTTTTTCCACTATTTTTGTTGTTCTTGATTTTTATCTGTATTTATCAGCAATTGTTTGGACAGGTTGTTATAACTGTCCAAGCTGAAAATATGCTAGTGTCCTCTGATGTTGTGTATAATAAGGATGATTTCTTTTTATAAAGATCTTGTATATATTATATATCTTCTTGTAATGATGTGAGATTATATTCTATCTTCTATTTCTTCACCCCAACAATCTATCTTTCTGGTACTTGTATATTCATCACGTGAATACTGTGGATGTATTAGTGTCGATTTCTAAGGGTCGAAAAGGCAGATCATTACACATGGTATCAGAGCTTAGGTTAAGCGAACACCTAGTCCTTAGTGGGGAAACTCATTATAGATAGGGTTAATAGTACTCTAGAATGAGTAACTCATTAGAGATAGGATTAGTAATATCCTAGAACGAGTTGTGTATGTGTGTGTGTGTGTATAAGAGTGTGCATTTGTTAAATTCATAAAAATGTTTTATATTGTGTTGCTTAATCGATTAAGTCTGAATTTTGGGTTCCAGTCGATGCATTTGGCCCACGTTATCGATAGTGATACCAAAACACTTGAACAAGGCCAAACCGATAAAATATTATTTTAATATAGGTAAATGTAATAATTTTACCTAGGAATATATTTTATATATAAAGAATAATTTTCAAAAATCAATATAGTTATTATCGATGTGTTGGGTTGTTATGAAATGATAATATTCCATTATTATCATCTAGGATTTGATTAGGATTTGATTAGTTATGCTCGCCCTGTTCCGAGCATTGACTATTGTTTGTTGATCTATCTGGAATCTTCCTACTTGAAACATTAGTTGAGTAGATTGAAATTTTGGGAACATTGAAACGAAAACGTTATGAATTAAGTTTCACAATTTGACTGTAAGGCGTTCATTGGTAATGTTGGGTTAAATTTTAGTTTTGATAAAAGTTGTTTATTAAAAGAAATTTAGAATATTTTGAAATGAATATTTTAGAAACGATTTTATAAAAAGTTGATTTTGTAAAATTGGTTTATAATAAAAGGGGTTTATTAAAAGAGAACTATAATATTTTTGAGATGAATATTTAAGAAATGCCTTTTTAAAAGGGAGTGGTTTTATAAATTAGGTTTATTAAAATGTATAAGTAAAAAGATTTCTAGAGAATTTAAATCCCTGTGCTTTTGGAAATTATTTTCAAGGTTTTGGGAAAAATATATAATAATATTAATTTAAAGTATTTATAAATAGAAATTTTCCTAAGGGATTTTGAGGAAATAAAAAGCACTCAACTCACTTCTGTCGTTGAAAAATAATTCTGATAATGACTGCACCATCATGGTGTTTGTTTTCGAGTGGGGAAATGCTACCAACGAAATTTTCTATAAATTGTTTTGATAAAACAAATTTTGATTTGATCCCAAAAGCATGTTTTGATTTACAAAAGGGAAATATGTATATTATTATTTCAAATGATTTATGGAGAAAAGAAATAATAGTTGTACTTGAAAGAGTTCTAGAGTAAATGTTTTTGAAACTAGAAATGGTTTAATTAAAAGTATTTTTAAGTATAAATATTTTTGGAAAGAAAATTTTATAGAAAGATGTGTTTTCTTTGGTTTGGTTCGGGGAATGAGTCTCGATTTGTTTTGTGACGATCAGAATAATCTTCTAAGTGATGATCAGATATTTGCTTAGGCAAATATTGTAGGGCACTTAATAAATTATTCTCTTTGTCATTGTACGGTCAAAACGAGTTCGAATCTGAACAAATCCAAGGCAAGTTGGAAATGGATATTTTTTGGTAAATCTACTTATTTGGAAATATTGTATTGTTTCAAAATAGATTTGAAAAGGAAGAAAAATGTTTTAAATTAACTAGTACGAGTGGCTCGAAAATAACTAAAAATGGACAATAGATGTGTTCGAATGATAAGCACCTCTCTTAAGTATTACCCTTCTTGTTAAGGGGATGTATGATACTAGTGGTAGTACCTAGTTCCTTGGTATCATTTTTGAGTCACTCGATCTATTAATATATTTTATGGATTAAAATATAGTATCATTTCAAAAAGGTTTCGAAATTAAAACCCGAGTACTTAGTTCTTAAGTTTTATTAAAGAAAATGAATTCAAAATAAAATGATACTTTGATTTAGGAATGTGTTGATAAATAAAGTTTTTAAATGGGTTCAATTTAATAAGAAGGTTTAATAAGCTTTGTTTTATTGAACCCTGCCTTTTATTTTAACATCTAATTTGTGGAAACTATTCGTTGTTATTAGGCCGACTGATAAAATGTCTTTACCTTAGAAGTGTCTAAGTAAAAGTAAACTCTAGGACTGAGTTTGCATACCAGCATCCTCCTCTTTTTATCACTTGCCAGACCTGATGGGTAAAGAGGCTGAATTGGTCGACTCAGTTTTAAGGCCTATATATATATTGGGTCTGCATCTGGATTATAAGAAAGTAGTAAATATGCATAAATTTAAGTTATATCTTATGAAATGTTCTCATAAAATAATTTTGAGAAGTAATAATAATTTGAGTAATGTAATTAGTGAATTATCCTAAAAAGATAAAACCGTAGGCTGGACCTAGATCGTTTTATTCGCATGACCATTCTTGATCCAAGTTCGGGCACATTGTTTCTGGATATTGTACGCTAGTCCGAATTAAGCATTTTCACTCAATTTCTCGACAGCGAGTACTTGAGATGGATGCTTGGGATGATGTGACTGTTTTCTATCATAGTTTAGGACTATGTAAGGAAAACATAAGTATCAGATCAAGGAATTGGATTAGGGTTCCGGGATGGAGAAGTTAAGCCATCTATATTAGTTTGAATGAGAGATTTATGTATCCGAGCAAGTGATCTGGTATTACGTACGAATGATTCATGCACATTGTACGACTTATGAATAATGTTAAGTATGCATGTGTTGGCTTGTTTTCTTCTTTGTTTTGATTTAGATAGAATTTTAGGGAAGAAATTCTTTTAGGGGGGAGAATGTAATGACTTGAAATTTTTAACATTTCGAATTAGAAAATCTAATCTATTTAAATATTCTAATTTGATTCAAATTTAATAAATAATAAGAAAATAAATTGTTAATAAAACGACCCAATTTTTAGTGACGTATTTTTAGTTTAATTTATAGGATTTCTCCATAATTTTTGATTTGGAAATAAGTAAATTTTCGTTTGACGTATTTTACAGCAAATGTGGGCATTTTGACACTTCATATGATAAGATAAGCTATCTATTTTATCGTTGTTTTGTGATCATATCACATTATTATGTGCGATCATAATTTTATTTTCGTCGTTTGTGGCTCGTACACACATGGGATATTGTATGGCGTCGTACCCCAAAACTTTTATAAACTTTTATAAACAAATCACGTTCAAATTAAATATTTATGCAGCAAGATGTCTGCACACTTCTTTGCACTTGCATTCGAGTGCTGTCCTTTGGTGGTTTCCATTTACTGTTGGTCCTTTTTTGTTCCCCTAGGCATGAAGTAAGTTTCCTTATATATGCATTTACACACATGAAAAGGAAGAAAGAAACGTGTACAAATTTTTTTCTCATTCCCCTAGCTACCTGCAATTGAACATAGAGTCTCTTCCCTTCTTTCTTCTTCATTTTACAAATAATACTCCATCCCCTTCATACTACCACCAATGTTTGTATACCCAAGCCTATGAAGGCATCATCTGCAAAACACGAAGGCTGCTTTGTGAATGGGTTTATATGTTGGCAGAGTGGTTTTATATGTGTGAGCTAGTGTGTGATTCTTGGGTGCAGGCGAATGCATTTCGAGTTGTTGTGTGGGTATGGGTTTTGGTAGTGCTGGCCTTGAACGGGATAACAGAGGCGCGGTGGCAGTCGGAGGGGGTTGCCGGGGTCGGTGGCAGAGTGGCGGCAGCATGTGAGCATGGCTGCTCGTGTGTGTTTTGCGTGTATTTCTGTGTTTGTGTTTGCAAACGTGTACATGTGCATTCGTGTGTGTATGCATGGCCAGGGGGTGTGAGGTTGTGTATGGAGGAGTGGCTCGGGTTGAGGAGTGCATGGCTAGGGCTATAGTGGGGGTCGTGAGCATAATGGAGATGCACGTGATGAAGAAAGAAGGAAGGTAATTGGGCCGAGGTGGATGCTGGCATCGGTTGAGCGAGCGGGCCTTGGGGGATTTGGCTGCATGCATGCTTTATTTACAGGGAAGGGTGAAGAGAAATAAAGGAATGGAAAGATGTATGGAAGGCTACTGTTCATAGGGAAGGATTTTGCATTTTGGTCATTTGTAATGTGGACATTGGCATGTGAATGGAGACGGTAGAAGCATCGTTTGGAGCGGGTCAGGCCTGGGAGTTGTGGGCCGGGCTTGCTTGGTTTTGGGGTGAGGAAATGTTTGTTTATTTGTTTTATTATTTAAATTCAGTCATTAAATTTAAATTGAAATATCTCACCCATTTTAAATCTGTTTAAACCGTAGATTTTTTTGCATTGGATTTGTATTGGCGGATACAATGCTTTGGTATAAATTATTGATAGTTTTGGTGTAGTATAATTTTATGGTGAATGAATACTGATTGATTATAATTACGTTAATTTGAATAATAATGTAGTTTAATTAATTATATTCAATGGGTGTTATCTATTGGCCAAATAAACACCGTACTATTAAAGTAAGTTGAATAGGGTAATTTAGATACCTGTTTAGCGAAATAAAACACCGTTCCGCCAATTAAATAAATTGGTCATTTAATTAGCAGAATAAATTCTCGTTCTGCTATTTTTATAGATTTGGGCATCTATTTATATGTCGTTAATTGATATGCCACTTTGAATAAGTGATATGTTAACAGGTGGTGGTTAACTGTTACATAAATGTTGATTATGTAAATGCCAGGCATTAAATTGAAAAGTTAAATTGAATTATATGGTAGCTTATTTAAGAACCATTGTGGTCGCTAAGTCTCTTTTCGAATTTCAAAAGTTATGGATTTAAATCAACTTCAATTTTTAAACAATTACAAATGTTTATATAATTATTATTTTAGCAAAGTGTTTTATATAATAATTATTTTATCAACAATGTTTAAAGTTAACTTATTTATATTTTTAATATTGTTTAAATTATTAAATTATATTCTAAAAATGATTAAAGGTTATTTTATACTTTAATGATATTTAAATTTATTTTATAATAATTTGATTTTAAAAGTTAATTATTATTTAAAGTTATTTATTATTATTTTAGATAATGTTGTTTAAAGGTTAATTTATTATTATAATAATATTGTTTTAAAGTTAATCTATTATTATAATAATATTGTTTTAAATTTGGATTTACTATTATATCAATAATGTTTTAAAGGTAATTAACTATATTCAATCATTATATTATTTTAACTTGTTTAAAAGTTTATTATTTGTTCAATGATTGTTTAAAGTATTATTTTACTATTGTTGTTTAAAGATAATTAATTGTTCTGTTAAGGGTGTTTTTAGAAAATAATATTTTTTATAAAAGGTGTTTAAAAATAATAAATTGTTTATTTAAAAAGAAATCATTTTAAATGGGAAGATTTATATAATGGTTTTATTTAATGAAAAGAATTCATCAAGGGAATTTATAACTCTTGGGAAAGAGATTTTGTAATTGGGAAAAAAGAGTTTGGTTTCAATGATTTCACCCGCCTCAGTCAATCCCACAGCCTGCTCAACCTTCCTCTCTAAGTCATCCCTGGTCAACACTCTTCAAATCCAAACCACGCAATGCCGGTGTCTACTCTCCCATCAATGTCAACCTTGAATTCAATGGTTCGGCCTTGGTTCCTCCAGCTGATGTCCTGGCAGTAGGCAAGGAGATTTGGCAGGAACACATTGTAGGCTTCTTCCTTGATAAACCACTGTCATTTACAACTGTTGTTGAATTTCTCAAACAATCATGGAAATTGAAAGGCTCTGTTAAAGTCAAGTTTGATGGTGTGTTATTCTTGTTCGAACTCTCGTGTGCTGAGGATAGAAACAGGATCTTGAGAAGTGACCCATTATTTATAAGAAACAAGATATTCATAATACAAAAATGGTCTCCTGAGCTTGGCAATGTCAGAGGCAACATCAGAGCAGTTCCTGTATGGCTTCAGCTATCCAACATCCCAATCTATGCTTGGTCCCATCTTGGAATAAACTGGTTGGCAAATCGAATTGGTAAGTTGATATGCCTAGATGAAACTACTGAAAAGCTAGATAGAATAAATTATGCCAGGTGTCTAGTTGAGGTGACACCTGAAAATGAACTAGTTGAGAAATTCCCAGTTATGCTGTTGGATGGCAGTGAACAATTAGTGCATGTTAACTACCTATGAAAACCAGAGATTTGTGTACACTGCAAAGACTTTGGTCACTCATCGTCTGTGTGTGAAGACAAATTGGTGCAAGAACATGTGAAGAATCCCATTCAAGAGTAAGAAAATGTAATGCAAGAAAGAAAAAATCAGAAAAAAGGAAATAATGCAGGAATACAACAATGGAAGAAAATTGCAAATAAAAGGCAGACGTACAAGAACAGTGTATCTCAAAGTAAAAGTTACATGACCAGCACACATAGAAGCATAATGAAAGAAAGTGATGGATGTGAGCAACCAGAGGAAACAACAGAGAATAATTTAAGTGATTTGAGTAAAAACATGGGTAACATGCAATCCCCCCAAAACAAATCCGATGCACATGTGCTAGATTGCCTTGCAAATGAGGTAACTTCAGTCACAAATAACACTGAAACTACCTTAATCCACAATGGTGAAGCTGATCCATGTGGAGTCACAGAGAAAAATAACTTTTCAGTGTTGTCTGCATTGGAAGAGAATGAAGCAGTTGAGGAAGCTATAAATACAAAAGATACAGAGAGTAATACTGAAAGAAACAAAACATGCAAAGGTGATCTGTGCATGAACACGTCATGTGCACACAAAAATAAACAGCAATCAATCCAATTATCCAAATCTCAGTTTTATCCCTCCTTGAATCCCAATCAGTCTTCCTCCACCACACCCCTTCTTGATGACATTGTCCTCAACGTTTTGCCTACTTCCCCTGACCCATATACCAATATTCCTGCTCCACCAGGCTTTTCTGACACGCCAATCTCATCCATTAATCCATCCACTTCAACCCCCAAGCCTCATCATAATAAAACCAAAACCAAAACCAAATTTAGAGGAAGCAACCACCAAACTTTTAAACCCAGTATTGATCTCAATAATCTCAATATAAGCACAACCACCAGAATCCTTCCTGAAACAAGTGATAGTCCCTCTTCTGCAACCAGAAGCAAGACAACTCTGTCCTCCACTTTAAACAATTCTCATCAATGATTCAAACCATAGCAGTGTGGAATATAAGAGGAGCGCATCTTGAAACTAAATTATTCCAAGTCAAAAACATCATAACCAAGTATAATCTCAGTCTCATTGCCATATTAGAAACTAAACTCAACCATGATCTCACTGTCAAAGCTGTGCAAATTGTTAACCCTCTATGGAAATCTTGTCATAACCTCCTTGAAGCCCCTTATGGAAGAATTTTGATTCTCTATGATCCCAATATGATCTCTCTAACCCCGATCCTCTCTCACAAGCAATTCATCCACACTCTCCTTATTCACAAGCCTTCATCCAAATCCATGTATCTCACTATTGTGTATGCTGAAAATAGTGCCTGCAATAGGCTATCTCTTCATAACTACCTTCCACATCTAGCCCAAAACACCCATCCCTGGATTTTTTCGGGGGATTTTAACTGCCTCTTCTCATGCAATGACCGAAAAGGTGGGAATGCTGTCTCCATGAATGATATCTCTCCACTAAACTCTTCCACAACTGCTGCTAATCTCATCCACGTTCCTTTTGCTGGTTCCAGATTCTCTTGGGACAACAGAAGTAGGTCGGGTAGAAGAATCTATAGCAAAATCGATCACACTTTTTGCAACCTTACGTCTTTGTCCATATGGCCTTCCTTATCCACTTTCCTCCCTCCCCCGATTCTTTCTGATCATTCTCCTCAAATTATTCAGATGGGATCTGGTAGCCTGAAAAGAAAGCCCTCTTTTAAATTTTTTAACATATGGACTAAAGAGCCTGATTTTCTATTAATTGTTAACAAGGCCTGGACCACTAACTATTTTGGCACACCCATGTTTGTTTTGCAGCAAAAACTGAAGAACACGAAAAAAGCTCTTGGAACTTGGGCCAGAAGCAGGTTTGGCAATGGGGACCTTCTTTCTTCCACTCTTGCTATCTCCTTAGCAGCTGCCAGAACCCAAGCGATGTAATCCCCAGACAATGTTGAGTTTGCTAACACTGAATACAAGATACAAGACCAATATCATAAAGCACTTGAAGCTGAGAATGAAATGAGAAAATAGAAACTCAGATATAAGTGGACAATTTCTGGAGATAGGAACACTAAATTTTATCATGATAGCCTAAAGGTAAAACATTCCAAATCCAATATACATTGTATAACTGATCGATCAGGGAAGATGTGTTCAAATCCTTCTGATGTTGACAATGCTTTCCTTGACTATTTCACTAACCTGCTTGGAAATAATGAGAATTTCCAACCTGATCTTTCAATCATCAATGATCTGAACCTCCCACGTCTTAGCTCTGATCATGTTGCCTTCCTTTCTTCCTTAGTAACGGAAAATGAAATAAAGCAGAGCATTTTTGATATGAACAAGGAATCATGTGGAGGCCCAGATGGTTTTAACACAAATTTTTTTTCAAGCTGTTGGGACATCATCAAAGCTGATTTGGTATGTGCAGTCAAGAGTTTCTTCAAACATAATAAAATGCTCACTGGAATCAATGCTACCAACATCGCGTTAGTTCCCAAATCTGACCACCCCATCAATGTCTCTGATTTCAGACCGATCTCGTGCTGCAACACCACTTATAAGTGCATATCCAAAATAATTGCTTCAAGGCTGAAGGTTGTGCTTCACCATCTCATCTCCCCTAATCAGGCAGCCTTCCTCCAGGGGAGAAGTATCCTTGACAACGTGCTCTTATCCCATGAACTACTGAAAGATTACAACAAATCCGCTATAAGCCCAAGAGCCATGCTTAAACTTGATATAAGGAAAGCTTATGATACACTACAATGGACCTCTATCTCCAGGATCCTTGCTAAAATGAATTTTCCTCCTCACTTTGCTTCCTAGATTTACACTTGCATCTCTTCTGTAAACTTTTCCTTGATCTTCAATGGCAAATCTGTGGGGTATTTCAAGATTAGGCAAGGCATCAGACAAGGTTGCCCCATATCCTCATACCTTTTTATACTAGTCATGGAAGTTCTAACTACAATGATTAACCATGAAATCTCCTGCAAAAGAATTCATATTCATCCTAAGTGCAAAGATCCCCTTATCTCAACGCTCATGTTTGCAGATGATCTCATTGTCTTCACCAAACCAACTCCACAATCTATTAGCAACCTTATGGAAGTTCTTTCTGCTTTTCACAAATTTAGTGGGCTTGCAATAAACTATGACAAATCCATAATTAAAATTGCTGGGGTTGCTGCTCCAGCATCCCAATCCCTTATTAATTTATGTAGCCTTCCCTTGGCTCCTGAAAATCTTACTTACCTTGGGATCCCTATGACCTCCTCCAAAGTCTCAACATCTCAGTGTATGAAACTCTATGATAAGATCACACTCTCCATGAAAGCTTGGGCAAACAGGTTTCTAACACAAGTAGGAAGACTCACCCTGATTAAATCTGTCATCTTTTCATATTCCACCTACTGGTCTAGAACTTTCATTCTTCCCAAAAAACTAATCCATATGATGAGGAGGGCGATGTGTAACTTCCTCTGGGTTGGTAGCATACACTCGAAAAGTCTAAAACCATTAAGTTTCTGCAAAGTAGAAACTAAAAAGAGCATGGGAGGCCTAGGTGTTATAAACATCCGAAATTGGAATATTGCTGCCTTTAGTGTGCATCTGGATAATCTTCTAAACTCTAAAAACAATATTTGGGTGACTTGGACAAGAAAACATCATCTGCGAAATAAAAATTTCTGGTGCATGGACATCCCGCATAGCTGCAGTTGGACTTGGAGATCCATCCTAAATCTGAGACCTCTGTTACTTCCTTACATTAAGCATATAGCTTCTCCAACTGGCACTGTGAGTTTCTAGAACGATCCTTGGGATAGGAATGGCCTCATCCTAAGCAAATCAATGACATACAATCAAAAACTTCAAACAGGAATACCCTCAGATGCCTTGGCTAAAGATTATATATGTAATGGTAATATCTCCTTGCCGAACTCCAGCAACCAAATCATTCGACAGCTTTGGCATGAGATCAGCATGCAGCAATACCCTATAGCTCCCTATGATAGAGGCTGTGGTCTACTGAACTCGTTGAACACTCTATTCCCAAAATATATGACTGCATTTCCTATGAATCATCGATGCCCTGGTTTGCCTGGGAAAAAAGAGTTTGGAGTCATCACTGCAAAGAGAACGATAACTTTCTTCTTTGGAAAGTCCTAAGAAATGCTTTGAACTCTAAAGACAAACTACAACGCATTGGTTTGATCACTGATGCTTCTTGTTGTTTCTGTGCTAATGGTAATGAGACAAACATGCATTTATTCTTCAACTGCGATTATGTTGGTAGAATATGGGAGAAGATCTTAGCTCTGATAGGACATGGGAACAGATCCAGAAACAGCAATGTTGAGTGGTGCTATTTATATAGAGCAACCAGATGGAAGAATGATAATGGTATGTTATTGTTGCTTACTCTCAAAAAATTCATTCGTGTTATATGGAGGGAAAGAAATGAAAGAATTTTCAACGGCAAGAACAAAAGTGAAATAGAAATATGGAATCAGCTCATCATCTCAATTAAAGATGGTATTAAATACAGCACGTATGATTTTGGAAACATCAACACTGGTAATTGGAACATGCTGTGATCAAGTTGTCAAGACATGCCTCCTGTTTTTTTTTCTTTGTGCTTTATTTTCTTTTTCCTCTTGTACCATAGGTTTGTTATGGTGCAATTTTTTATTGTTCTCGCAATAAACTGGTAGGGGCCAGTTCTCCCCGCTTAGCTTTGCTAAAAAAAAGAAAGGAGATTTATAAATGGTTTTAGAGATTTGAAAGAGAAGTTTTTTAAATAGATTGAAGATTTAAAAAGAAATTTTATAAATAGACTGGAGATTTATTAAAAAAGCTTTATAAATAGCTTTAGAGATTTTTAAAGGAGATATTTATATAATAAAAGAAATTTATGGAAAGGAATGGTGTTTTGAGGTTATTTATTGTAACGACCCTAATTTTGATTAACATTATTTAGGTCATTTAATTAGATAAATTAAATGAAATAGTGTAAATGGTTAAGGGAATTGAGATTTGTCTAATTAGAGGGTAGCCGTGCTTAATTAAACAATGAACAAAAGAGAATTAAAAATGAAATAGATAAGGGTAATAAGATAAGGGCAAAATAGGAATAGGTTATATCTTATACCCTACCCTACACCCTCATGCCACTTTCATTTTCCACATTCACAAACGAAATTAAACCAAGTAAGGCCGCCCACCATTAGAAGAAGATAAAGGGGATGATAAGAAAGAATCAAAAGGAAGAAGCTTAATCAAACTCATTCAAGAGCAAATCTCAAACTCCTTAACAACAAGCTAAGGTGAATAATAGATTACATCTCATATTTCTTATTTTCGGTTCTAAATCAGATCCGAATATGTTTTGCAAAGTATCATGCCATGTTTTGAATGTTAAAAAGATATATATGCTTGTTGATGAATTTTGTTGTTTCATATAGATTTTATGATAAGTTTTAAATTTAAAAAACCTATGAAATGACATCCGAATGTCTTGCGATTTTGATATGAGGTAAGAAATAATATTTTAGAGATGGGTTTCAAGTTTCATAATTTTTTTGAATTAATGTCGATTTATTATGAATTTTATAGTGAAGAAAATGGTTAATTGGATTTACTTTAATTACGGCTATTATTTGTTAGTTTTGGGTCAGAAATTTAAATACGTTAGAAAACATATCAAAAGTGATTTATGAGAATTTTTGGAGAATTTTCCTAAGTATTTTATTAAAGATATAAATTATTTAAGGTATGAGACTTAAATGTTTTATATGTTTATAAAAGGAGAATGGGCTATTTATAAATGTTTTAATTTGTTAAATTCTGAAATTCGGCAGCACTTTTAGAAAAGATTTTGTAAAAGTATTGGCAACCAATTATATGTTGACACAAGGCAAGTTAGTTGGAAGGAAATTTCTTTAAAAAGTGAAAAAAATCTATTTTATAAGGTTTTACTGCTTTGCCACATATAGCAGCCGCCACATATAACATCGTATTGGAAACTAGTACACATGGTATCAGCCTTGGTATGTAGTGGCAACCAGTACACATGGTATCAGCCTTGGTATGTAGTGGATTGGAGTTAGGCGAAAGGTATGGAGTCGAAACAGGCTTACGAAGGGGTTGAAGTAGCTTTGGTAAACTTAGAACCATTTTGGTTATAAATGAGGCTTTCGAAGGAAACAACTTTCGACTTGGTCGAATGTTTTAAAGAAAAGATCTTTCGAAAGAGGTTACCGCCTTTGTTTTAAAGAATAAGCTTTCGAAGGGGTCGAAACCCCTGCTGCCGCTTTCTACCTTTCGAAGCAATGCCTTCGAAAGGGTCCTTTTGTTTTAAACCTTGAAGTTGCTTCTCCAGTGCTTTCGAAGGGATTGGTTTCGACACCATCCACTTTCTTTTATTTAGGAAAATGCTTTCGAAAGAGATGCTTTCGTCCCAGTTCTTTAAGACCCTTTGATATATTGAAAGTTAAACCCAAAGGTTTCGAAAGAAATGGTTTTAAATGGTCTCGAAACTTTATTCCAGAACTTTTACTTGAATCCAATGCTTTCGAAAGGTTTGTATTAAGTAAAGGACTTTAAAGCTTTCGAAAGGTAACTAATAAGGTTTTGAAGAGGAGATTCCTCAATTTTTTCAAAAGGTACTTTATGTATTTGAATGAAAGGTTTCCAATGCTTTCGAAAGGCAAGTTTAAGATGTTTTAAAAAGAGTATGTCATAGGTTTATAAAGCTTTCGAAGGGATACCTTAAATGATTTCGAACGATTAATTTAAGGGTTTCGAAAGGTATGTTTTGGCCTTTCGGCCTTGAGTTCAAGGTAAAGTAGTTAACTAGTTTCGAAAGGGGTACTTTCAGTGGTTTCGAAAGAGATTGTTTAAAGATTTTAAACAAGGGTTTTGAAGGTTTTCATCAAATATTTTGTGTAAAGCATATATCATGGCAAAGAGATTTGAGTAAAGAAAAAATATGTTTTCCTTGTTTAAGTATGATTTAAAGGGTTAAATCAATTTGAAAGAAATGTTTTCATGGAAAATTTGAAGGGCAGTTAACCCTAAGTATATGACTCAGATATTTGAATACCGGTTGGGACTAGTATATGGCTGCACCCTATACATTAGCTATAGCCCATAGCTAATTTAGTCGAAAATTCTAGTGTGTAGAGCTTAGTCACAGGTAAGACTTAAATGATGTTACACACAGAAAGGAATATATAGAGAACGAGGATAGGTTATTGGTGAGCCCGTAAAACCATTAGGATCAGTTGACCCTGGGAGAAGTAAGTTAAGGACAGACCGTCCAGAAGTGTGTCTAACAAATGTTAGATTATTTATTTTATCTGGTAGGCCCGAGTCAGCCAACGGTTAGTAGTTAGCCAAACAAAACTATATTGTTCGGAAAGATAGTCCATTTATTACCTGATTTACGAGCATATAATATATTACTATTATTGTTTTAATTAGTTTGATTGCAGGATTATGATTTGCAAAAGATATGTTTTAAAGGGATATTAGTGAGGGTAAACCCGTTCCGCTAAGCGGTGTAGTCTTACTTAATATCAGTAATCCAAGATATAATAGTATTATTCACACCAGGCTTTATGCCTGACTCGAAGTTTATGTTTTCCCCTTAAACTCTTGGATGCTCAAAATTAATTTGAGTAGATTGAGAGTTAAGGTTTTTCAGGTTTAGTTAGTTGGACGAATAAAGTTTCCGAAGACGTGCAGGAGGCAGAGCTAGCTATATAGGAGCTATTTAGTTTTATTTCCGCTGTGATGTATTAAGATCGATATGTCTATTTAGTACTCTGATCATCTAAGGGGGCATCTTCATATATCGCTCTTGGCGTATTTTGTAATAATTATATTGGATCAAAACCTGGGAATCGTTTTCGGATTTTGTATCTGAATATGAAATATTGATTTGAAATGTAATCAGAAAAGTTATTTTAAACCTATGTTGATTTTATTTCATATTCATGTGTTTCTGATATTATAGATACCATTAACATTACCGTATTTTGTCACCGGAAGTTAATACTATGGATGAATGCAACATCTGTAGCGCTTAGCTTCAGGCCTCAAGATAGGGGATGTTACATTTATATCTCCGTTTTAATGACATCTGGGTTTGACCTTTTTAATATGATTTTGAAATAGAAAATCTCTCTAAGTGTTTGGTGAATATACTTATACCATTTTATAAGTTTGTGAAAAAGGTTTACCAGGTTTTGAAAGGAACGATTTGTGAATATACTTATCCCGGTGAGATAAGTATATGAATATTTTGGTAAACATTTTGAAAAGAAATTTAATTAATGAAAGATTAATTTTGAGAGGCTTGGTGGTTTCCATGGGAAATGTAATCTCTATTTGGGATGTTGATTATTTGATAGTTAAATAACCGACTATCAAATCTTGGCCTAAATATGTAAACCTTCTTAATTTTGGTTGTACGGAAATATTCCATACTTAACACCGAAGGATTTTAACTCTAAAATATCTAGGAGAAACATGTGGATTATATGGTGCAATTACTGTCGATGGTGTTATGCTGTATGTACAAACTCATTTTGTTTTTCTAAGACAAATGATAATGAGATCCGTTAACATAAACGGTTAGATGGTGATCCCCGCTCTTATGTATTATCTGATTATTTCTAAAAAACCGGTATTGAGCATTCCGAAAATCGATCGATTGGTTTTGGAACATCCAATAAGAGGGGTAGTGTACTTGTAAGAGATGACTTTAAACCGTAACCACTCCAAAACCATATACGGGTTCTATGCTTGGAGGAGATTCGTGATCTGTTTTGATGTTGGAATCCATATGTGATTTCAAGGTCCATTAGGGTACGGGAATATATGTGATTCCGAGATCTTTGTTGAGACGTGGGAATCCATGTGTTATTCCGAGACCTGTTGAGGTATGGGAATCCATGTGTGGTTTCAAGGTCCGTTCAGGTGGCGGTGCGTGAGCTGGAATGCCAGACGTAGCCACACTAGTGGTAATGACTAAAACCAGAGATAAGATGCATAGCCAGGGGTTTAGCTAACCCATGAGGGTGCATCCATCTCTTTCCTAGAGTTACCTACAATTTTTATGCATGTATGGAGTAAAGCAACCGGCCTTGCATGGTCAGCTATGTATTTTGTAACAACCCTGTATTTTATGATTATTTTAATTATATATTTTAATTACTTTAATTTAATTTCCTGATTTAAAAACTTTATTTTATTTATTTAAATTAGATAATTTTGTTATTTTAAATATAAATTGTGTTTTGAATGTGAATTATAATTTCAAACATGAATAAATAAGATATTTTCCAGAAATGTGAATTTTGGTCAATATGGTCAAACTTTGACTTTTAATTTAAAAATTTAAAATGATGAAATTTTGAATTTTATCTTTTATTATGAAAGTAAATAAAATTTCAAGAATACTGCTTTTTGTTTCGTTGAAATCTGATTTATAATGTGAAAGTTATGCCCTTTTAAATATTGTGTGTAATTTGGTGTATTTAACAAAATTGTTTATTTTAAATTATATAAATAATATTTTATTTGGTCATGTAATGTTCTAATATGGGTAAAATAACTTGTTATGTATATATTTTGGTTTTAAAACATTTTTCAAAGTGTAATTGACATTTTTCCAATGTCAGTTGTATTCTGTTTATAATTTCTAATTTCCAGTTTCATTTAATTAAAGAAATTCTTTATTTATTTTCTATTTTATTAAAATCTTATTTTATTTTCATTTCCACTTTATTTTGTTCAGCATTTATTTTATTTATTTGACTTTTATTTGTTTAAAAGTGTTGTTATAATTTTTAAATGTTTATTGTACATTGTTTATATTTTAAATGCTAGTTTCAATATATTAGCTATTTTCTATTTTACTTAAATTATTTATTTATTTTCTTTTTCACTTTATTTGGTTCAGCTTTTTATTTTTATTTACTGAAATTTATTTGTTTACTTTTATTAAAAGAAATTAGAAATTCAAGGAGACAAGTCTCTACATTTGCTTGTGACTTTTCGATTGCTTGACCTTTCATTTGCTTGCCTCTTCCTTTTCCTGGTGACCTTCCACTTTCCCTCACCTTTAGCCATGCATTTCTATGTGATATTCACGTGGAAAAACTTCCCACCTCATCTCCATTCACGGCTATTCTCATTTGAGAAAAAGAAAATATAAGTTAATGGCTTCCATTCTCTTCTTTTCTTCTTCATCTTCTCTTTGATTTTTGCCTTGCTCCTCTCATGTTTGCTTGGCCATCATCCACCATCACCTTCACCGACCACCACCACCATCTCCTCCTCCTCATCATCCACTGCCAAAGACCTATGCCACAGATCAGATCAGGTCGTGCCTTCCCCTTGACCAAAACATCACAAACTTTGCAAAAATTCCACCAAAAACAATGCATAGCCTACCAAAACTCCACCACCACCTTCATAGTTGCCTCGGCCACCCCCTTAGCCACCACCACCATCATGACCTGACCCCTAACCATCAGCCTCTCCTCTGACCTGACCTGAACCATGCATGCCCGAGCCCCATTGGACCTTAGACCGAGCCTAGTGTGCAACAAAACCCACTTATGCCTTGACCTTTGTATTCTATGCTTTACAACTCCTACCTCTTCCCATTCCTATGCTAGCCGTGCACATGTGTGGTCCAAACCTGATCTATTTCCACATGAGAACATGTTATGGCCGAGCCATATACATGTATGGTTGAGCACAAGTTGAGGCAAAGTCAAGCATAAATTGTTCAAAGACTTGGTGATGTTATTTGTCTATCCTTATTTCCAAATTGTTTCAATTTAATCTTTGTGTTGAATCTATATTTATATATTGTTTTGTTTATGGTTGTATACAAGATCAATATCAAAGCTCTCCATCCATTCAAATCAAATCGTGCTATATTGTGTTTTCTGTAAATCATCTGTGTATTTTGTTTCGCAAACTCCAGCGTAAAAAGGTGAGTAAATCTCACCTGACATTTATACTTATGCAAATGTGAATTGACAACAATTGAATGGGTAAAATATTATATATGATGTTATACTGCCTATGATTATTAATTATATGATGTTAAACCTGTTATTTTACCTATCATATTATCTGTTACTGTTATTTATTGTTAAAATGTTCATTTATACCTGTTTATCACATTGCAAGTTCCCTGTAGATTAGATTCACTATGGGTTGAAATGATACATACCCGAACGGACTTTAGAATAGGGAAAAATCGTTATGGGCTGAAATGATAGGCCTGAACGGTTTTTATTTATTTTATTTTAACTTGGGATTGCGGGTTTGAAATGATAGAACCCGGATTTTGCTTTTTAAACTGCGGATTGAAATGATACATATTCGTATCACTTGACCTAGGTTAGAAAACTATATACAAGCCCGTGGTTATTTTTATAAAGTATTTTAAATATTTTTAAAAGTGTAAAATTATGAAAATTTGATTTAAATTGGATTTTTAATGTTTAAATAAAGAAATTTCGATTTTTCTAGAAGTTAAAAATGTAATTTAAATGAATGGAAAAAGTGATTTTTTGAAATATAACTTAAGTTTGGAAATTTGGAATTTTGGTTTTAAAATGATATTTAAGTTATATAAATAAAATGAAATTTTATTTTATTTGGAAAATGGGAAATATGATAATTTGATTTGAATTTAAATGATTTAATAAAGTGCTATTGAGTTTTCTATGTATTAAAATGGTTAAATAAATGAATGCTTAAAAGTGTAATTTTAAAATATAACTTGACTTGGAAATGTGAATTTGGTTTTTATTAAAGGTTTAAGTTAATTAAATAAAATTGAAAATTTAGTTTAAATTGTGAGATGGAAATAAAATATAAGTGTTAAGTTTATTTGTAAAAATGTGAAGAAAAGAAAATGTACATTTGGATTTGTTAAGTAAAATTATTGGAAATTTGGATTTTATTGTAAATGTTCTTATAAAAATCATAAATTAAAAGAGTAAATTTAATGAACATTTTTGAATGTCAAAATATGATTTTTATAATGTTTGAAAGGTTAATATTGAAGGTTATTATTTGCTGGAAATACACTAAAATCTGAAAATTACTTTTTATAGCATTCAGAAATGTTATAATTTCTGTAAATGAACTAAAACTTAAATAAGAGGCTATTACAGCAGTTCTGTAATGCTGTAGTTGCTGAAGTAAATCAAAAGGCTAAAAACTTGATAAAGGCCTATTACAGCAGTTCTGTAATTGCTGTAGTGGTCTGCTGTCTTTACTGTTTTAAACTAAATTTCAACTAAAACTGAGATTTAACAGCATTTTTAAATGCTGTCTTTGCTGAATTAAAATGTTTTCAAGTATAACTTATAACAGCTTTTTCTGAATGCTGTGGAAGGCTGAAATTTTCAATGTTTATGGTTTTTAATTTAGTAAATGAACTCAGAATAATTTAAACTTTGGAAATTGAATACTTGATTTGAAAGTATAATAATTACACTTTTAAATGGTTTAGATGAATTATTTTGATTGAAATATAAACTATTTAAAAGGTGACTTGAAATGATAATAAATGAATGATATCTTTGAATTTAAAAGGGTATTTAAAGTTGAATATTTGGATTTGAACTCAAATGATGATTTGATACTGAAGTTTTTGAAAAGATATGATATTTTGATATATTGAAATGATTTGAAATGAAGTTTTGAAATGATATGATATTTTAAATATATTGAAATGGTTTGGAATTGATTTAATCTTTATTTTGATAAAGATTTGGATTTGAAATGATATTCTATTTTGAAGTATAAACTATTTTTAAATTATAACCACGGGTTATGATAACGATTGGTTGTTAAAGAGACCGGGATCAGATATGGCATACTCTCTGTCGATACCGAAAACCACTTTGACAACTGTGTACGCAGTGGAGTTTCCAGAATGAAGTAGGATGGTGGCAACGATCCCAAAGGTATATACGTGGACCCAACTCCCGTGAGTTGGCATAAAGTGGCTAAAACAGGAGCGATTGACGGGCCAATGAGGTAGCACCTCTGATCGGACACACTTTGTAACGACCCATATTTTTACGGATCGAAACATCATAAAACAGTTGTTATTAGACTGTTAGTATTGTTAAGTCGTCCAGAGTTTAGGTTGTCCAGAAGTTAAGCCATGTTATAGCCTAAGTCGTTTGGAAGGTTAGGTCGTGGGGTAGGTTAGGTCGAGTGAACGACCTAAGAGATTGGAGAAACTCACAGGAGTTGGCGACCTAAGGAAGCTGGCGACCTAAGGAAGTTGGCGACCAAAGGATATTGGGACGACTTAAGAAGTTGGAGCGACCTAAGAAGATTTCGTGTTGGGACTTAGGTCGTGGAGAAGGTTAGGTCGTGAAGCGACCTAAGGTAAGACTGCGACCTATAGGAGTTAGCGACCTATAGGAAATTGACGACCTAAGAAAGTTAACGACCTAAGGAATGGAGCGGCTTAAGGGGTTTAGCGACCTAGGGGTTGAGTGAGTTAACGACCTAAGTAAGTTAGGTCGTGGACGAGTTAAGGTGTTAGGTCATTGAGTAGCTATGTCGTGTTTAGTTAGGTCGTGGGACGACCTAGTTAGGTCGCGTAAAGGCTAAGTTGTTAGGTCGTACATTTGTTAGGTCGCGTGCATGTGTTAGGTCGGCAATGCTATTAGGTCGTAGGTCGGCAATGCTGTTAGGTCGTAGGTCGGCAATGCTGTTAGGTCGTAGGTCGGCAATGCTGTTAGGTCGTAGGTCGCGTAGAGGCTTGAATTGTTAGGTCGGGGATCTGTTAAGTTTTAGGTCGTGGATTTGTTAGGTCGTAGGTCGTGGGATTTTTAGGTCGTGACCGACCTAAGAGCGAACGACCTAAGGGGTTTTCAGCCTATAAATACACGGGTTCTTCTTCATTTTTGGGATCCGGATTTCGAAGCGACGAAGTGCTGCCATTTTGAGAGCTCGAGAACTACACTTCTTCATTTCTTTTCTCCACTTTAATCTTGTGCTTCCTTCCATCCAAATCGAAGATCAAATCGAAGATCCAAGAGCTTAGATTGAAGATCTACATCCATCGAAGAGAGATTTCATCGTTTGAAGCGGAGTTTTGATAGATCGAGTTAGATTCTTCGCTGACCAGATCTGAAGTGTGTTGCTTTTGAGGTGTTTAGGTGATTCGGTGAGTGGTGATTATCTCTCACACGGATCCAAAGGAGTATATCAGATTGTTGGCTTGATTTTGTGTTAGAATAGTGATTTCCATGCATTTTCTTAAACTTAAGTATAGATCCATTGTTCATGATGATTTGACATCCATTTTACTACATGTTAACCTATGTAAGTTCATTCATCAAGATGTAGAGATATTGCTCATGATTTCATACTTGTTAGATTTGGACTCTTTATTTACAAGATTGCCATTATTGTTATAACTGTTTATTAGATCATATTTGAATGCTTGATTACTTGGATTAATGATTGACTTGATTGATTGCTATGAATTAGTTGATTGATGATTTGATTTAGACAAGATGGTCGAAGATGATTCAAAAGCTAAGGGAAAGGCTCTTGAATTGGGAAAGCTGCTCGTGGCATATGTGGCAGATGATGAAGGTCATATGGATAGGTTTGATGGTGATGATGTTGAGATGAGGCTTTGCTATGATGAGATGAAGTGAAGCATGGTATGAGAAAGCCTTGGTTTAATCCAGACGGGATCATTCCAAGCATGTTGATAACTCGGTGAAATGGTTCGGGTTTGAGGATAATGGTTGGCTCGAGAGGCGCTTGAGCTAGTATGGAAATAGTCGTCGAGGAGGATGACTAGAAGGCTGAGATTTCATCGTTGTTGAAGGTTCTAGCATGCTCAAAGCAAGAGTACGCTGGGCAGATTCGATAGTCCCTAAAGACTACTGATTGGTAGTCGAGTACTCTGGGCAGATTCGATAGTCCTAGGCACGGGCTGCGACGACGTGCAGAGTTATGTCTAGAACTGGGGTTGCCATTAACCCTTGACGGACGGCTGAAAGAATGTGCCGGTCATTCAATTAACGGTGGTGTCGAAGCAATGATAACAGTGACAGCCAGAGTCATGGATGTTTGGTTGTATCGTCATTCGGCCTCAAGAGCGGTATTTTCTGGGTGCTTATCTGATCTTGGTTTAGGCCTTGGGGGTTTGTACTTGGAAAACATCACCCTTGACTCGAGTGATAATTGCCTTACTTTAAATTGTCTGCTTTACTATGTTTACTTCTGCTTAGTGTGTGTCTGGGGGCTATCACTGTAGAAAGAGGTGGAGTGGGAGGGTTGGATTCCTATTCCTTTTCCTTTATGCTCTGTTGGTATGTTGTTAGTTAATTTACCGCTCACTAAGACTGTTGTCTGACTCAAGGCTTTATGTTTTTAACTCTTATTGCCTTGGGCTGTTCGTCCATTTTGGGACGGGCAGACTAGGTAGCAGGTGACAGGTGCTGTTCTTAGTTTCTGACGATGTTGATGACGAAGACGAGCTGGAGGCTTGCATATTATTTTCTTACTATATATACTGGATGTTCCGCTGCTTTGTATAATTCTCTGAGTGATATGTAGTGAGGCTTGATGTATTGACTATTCAGATGTTTGCATTCAACTATTATGAAGCTTAATTGATGAGATTCATTTGTGAAGCTTTACTATATATGTTCTCTATTGTATTTTATCCATGCGCTGTGAGTAATACGATAGCTTCTGTTGTTTTAATTTACCTTGGCAATCGTCCATGGCTGCCTGGCACACTTTACAGCGCACTATTCCTAGGTTTAAGTGCAGGGGTCGTGGGCGGTCGTCACACACTTCTTCGATACCATTCTATTACTTTGTGATTGATTGGGTGCACCCCTTGATTTGGGAGTGTTGTTTGAGGTGGGCGGTAGTGGCTGCTATGCGTCACCACCAGCCCGGATGCGTAATTGGTATATCTACCCTGGCATTGCCTAGTTATGCCGTGTCACTTACCATAGCGAGCTTTACTACGATTTGTGATTTCTCCCGTAGCCTGTGGAGTATCGAGGGTAGCCCCCATTTTGGGAGTATGCTAATACTGGATAGACTACTGGGACTATTACGTGTTAAGGGGAATATTGGGTCACTCCTTAATGCTATTTAAAAGTATGTTTATTTTATATTAGACATTATTATAACAACGAATATTACTACATAGTAGATAGTTTAACGGATCCTTAAAGAATGGGCGATACCAAGCATTCTTTAAGTTACTTGTACCTTTATTACAGTTCACTTGAGTTGGTTTACATTGTATAAGTATGTATGTCCTGACTCGAGTGTTTTGTGTTTTGCTTTACGCTCGGGTCAGACTGAGTGATACAGCATTTGAGACTCACCTTTGGAGCTGGAATTTTGCTTTGAAGATCCAGATATCTATTCATTTTATTATCCAGTTGATTCTCGTTGTATTCTAAGTTGTACTTGACTATCATACTGTTTCTCTTGTTGTATCTTGGTATTCCTATTGTATCTTACTTAACTCTGATGTATTCATATAGTAGCTTCATGAACTACTATTTCTTTGCTTCCGCTGCATTATATTACTCTGTGTCTGTGATTATTTATTTACTGTATATGATGAGTTTGCCAAATTTAAATTAACAATTATGTATTTTGAATTATTCAAGTCAGACATGTGTGGTTTTATTGTTGATTTGAATGGTCCAAAATATTGGGTCGTTACAGTTGGTATCAGAGCTATAGTTTTAGGCAAACTCAACATATAGAGTAAATTTAATCACAGAATCACTTTCGTTCAACTTAAATTCCTTCTTCTTCGATTCGATTTTCTTGGAATTTTGGAACGTTCCCTTCGGTTCCAAGTCCATTCTTGTCCTCCCCTATTCGTGTCTTCTTGATTCTGGAAGTGTCCCATAACTCCACTCCGAATAATCTTTCTAATGAATTGGCGGTCCCACCAATATTCTAATAACTTGTAAAAGGGTGAAACTTCTTTACAAATAGCATTGATTCACCGAAGATTTCTATATCCTTGGTTTAGATGCTAGTATCTCTTATTATTCCGAATTCTATCTCTTGAGATCGAATATAGATTTACCCTAGAGAATCCATAACGATCTTTTCGTTAAGTCTCGGTTGACCTGGTTAAGGTTACCCACGATTTATATAGGCTTACCCATCTTCCTATTCTGTTATTCAACCGTCTTACCTTTGTCTCCAATTTATCTTCAAAAATAGAATTCTCTTTAATTTGAGTCCATCAATTTGAATCCCTATCCTTATTTTGAAACATTAATCTTGTATTTGAAAATCTTATATTTAAAGATGTTTTATATATTGTGTTGTTTGAGTTGTTGATGTTGATTTGGGTTTTCAATCGATTTGTCTGATCAACGCTATCGATAGGATCTCCAAAACACTCGAACAGAGCAAACTGACACAATATGGTTTTCAAATTTAGTAGATAGATAAATTTTGTATAATTATAATATGTATAAGGTTAATTTTCTGAATTTTGATAATTAATGGAACTAGGTGTTAAGAAATAATATTTAACTTTGTATGTATTTTATAATCATTAGCTTTAGTTTCATATCTAAATAATTAAACATGGTTATAAATTAATTTGGAAATTTAAATGGATTTAAATCAAGAATGTGAGAATTTGATTTCCGATGATTTCAAACTTTGTTTTGAAAGTTTTAAAAGGATATATTATTTAAAAGTATTTCTAGTAGAAATTATTTCAAAGGATTTTTTTATATTTGTAAATCAGTGCTCTTTTCTTTGTCGCTGGAAAATAATTTTGATGATGACTGCAGCATCATCGATATTCATTTTCGAGTTTCGAAGCGAAGGGACCATTCTGTAGTTTTGCTACAGTTTTTCTTTGGAGAATTTAATTGATTTGAATTTCTAAATATGACTTGACTTATAATATATCGATATATAATTTAAAATTGATTTGATATATATTGTGTATGTATATATATTCATTTATTTCTAAATAGTTTGAAGTTAATCGGAAATCTAATTCTTAAATTTTATCTTAAAGGATAATTTCAATTATAAAAGGAAATCAAGGTTTGAATAAATATGTAAACTTGAATAATTGAAATTGAAGAATTTATTTGTATAATATTCTATTACATTCCAATATAACTTACCTAAATTATTCAGAAGTTGAATATGTAATTGGAAAATATACAAAATAAAGAGAAATTTTTATAAATAAAACTTAAGTGGTTATAATAAATGTTATACACTTAAATTTTATTTATAAAGGATCAATGGAGGTAAATAGAGAAAAAGGGTTAATTGAATAATTTACAATATAATGATATTTAAAGGAAATTATAAATAAATTGAAATAGTTATAATAAGTGAAATACACTTAATATATATAGGATTTGATATATTAAGTGGAATAAAGAAGAATGAAATTTAATGAATAAAGATGAAATATAATAAATGATTGTTCAAATTCATGACTTTATAAATTGTTGATCTGATGATGAGATAATGAGATTTACAATAATTAAGATTTATTTAACTTAAGTGAAATCAAATGAATGAAATTAATTATTAATGGAAGTTGAACTTTTCATGGTTTTAAATTTATTATCTTATTCTGTTTTCCAATCTATTTTCTTTCTGGTTGTTTCCATTCTCCTACCTTCTAAGTAGGAAATCAAAATTCGGATTGGTTAGCCTTGGAGCTACTATTCTCTTTCAACTTGATCTTGCCACTGATTTTCACCAACTCAGGGTTGCTGAGGAAAGTATTCCCGAGACTGCTTTCCGTACTGAGAATGGTTTTTCTATGAATAGTTAGTCATGCCTTTTGGTTTGACTAATGCTCCTGCTTTCTTTGTTAATTTGATGGATCGTGTTGATACAGCATTTGAGACTCACCTTTGGAGCTGGAGTTTTGCTTTGAAGATCCAGATATCTATTCATTTTATTATCCAGTTGATTCCCGTTGTATTCTGAGTTGTACCTGATTATCATATTGTTTCTCCTGTTGTATCTTGGTATTCCTATTGTATCTTACTTAACTCTGATGTATTCATATAGTAGCTTCATGAACTACTATTTCTTTGTTTCCGCTGCATTATATTACTCTGTGTCTGTGATCTGTGATTATTTATTTACTGTATATGATGAGTTTGCCAAATTTAAATTAACAATTCGGTATTTTGAATTATTCAAGTCCGACATGTGCGGATGCGAATTGTTGGAAATATCGGGTCGTTACATATTTCCTATTGTACATCACTAGGGATGTATTGTCGCTTTGGAAGGTTAACTCTGATGTAACGACCCCTAATTTTCGATAATTAAAAATAGTTAATTTAATAGGATTTTGTAATTTAATGTGGGAAGAAATTAAAATTTGTGATTTAATTAATGAGAATAATAACTAGAATGAAATTTAATAATGTTAATTTAAGGCAATTGATAATTATCTTAATGCAATTTCAATAAATTGAAATAATTGTAAACATAAAATTGGTTATAGATTGTAAATAAGGAAATAATTTAAATGTTATATTAATTGGTGAAAAATGTGTAATTAATTGTAATTGGATGTAATCAGTGTTGTGTAAGTATTTATAACATTTGTTTGTAAATAATAAAGTATAAATGTGATTAAATTAAGTAAAAGGTGACCATTGTGATATGTTACCTATTTATTTAAGCTGTTGAATTAAATTGGAAATCAATTGAAATTAAATGTAATTAAATATTATGTTAATGGAAATTGAGATGAAATTGGAGGATATTAATGTAATAAGATAAACCAATGTTAACTATGCCCATAGAGTAATGATTGGTTGAATAAAAAGATTGAAATCAAATTAAATCAATTCATTGGAATTAAATTATAATTAATTAGATTTGATTACAGTTGAAGTTGAACACTGTAATTAGTGAAATATTTAACACTGAATTGATATGTAAATTTGTTTTAAATTATTGTAAATGTCTAAGTAATCAAAAATGATAAAAATGGTTAGTTATTAAATTTGAAATTAAAAAGTGATTTAATCAATTTAATAATAATTTATTTATTCAACGTGAAAATAGCCATTTTGGCCACTGTCTCGGATTTCGACGAAACCAGTTTCATCGATCCGTAACAGTGAATTATTATAAGGTTTCAAGTTTCGTGGCAATCAGACTTGTCGTTTGATCGCACGGGCTCGAAACGCGTAACTTCTTCATACGATGGAATTAGGACTTGAAACCTATTCCATTGAGTTTAAAAATATCGAAAATATCTATTTTGATATATGGGATGATCCACTTTCGTTTCGGAAGCGAAACGGGCTTTTCGGGTCGCTATTGTCGTTCGTACCAATTCGATATGTGTTTATTTTCTTATCAGGCTTTGTTAATATAAATAGTCTTGTTTCCCAAAACCCTAGCAGTCATTTTCTCATTCCAATACGTACAACTCCATCTCTCTCTTCCTCCTTCTCAAATGGCAGAAACCCAAATTTCTAGATTCAATTGCAAATCAAAACCAAATCGAAAAATTAAAACTCCTTAAACAATATTATATTATATACCGATTCGAAGCTCTTGACGAACGCATTCTAGATCTGCAGTTCATTTTTCAATTCGGACCATAATTTGGCTAGAAATGGGAGAATTAATCTTGGCCGTTCATTGTGTTGTGATCAACTTCAACCGATCGTCGAATCGAGGGTACCGGGTTATGGAGAGTGTCGCGCGCTGTTCATCGGTGTGGCTCGCTCATCGAATTGATGGCCATATCGACCAGAAAAATCCGACTAGGGTTTCATAAAGGGCGGCGGCTGTGTATTTACAGCGATGAATTGTGTGATGGTTGACTCGCGGTGGTCGCGTAGGCGCAGGGAGGTCGGCGACCAGGTCTGGGTGGCCGCAACTGGTTAGCGACGGCGTGGGGTTTGATGCGTGGTAGCGGCTATGTCGAGTTTGGGTTGGTCGCATGTTCTCTGTGGCGCGTTAGGGTTTCACTCGAGGACGAGATGACGTGGAGAGCGTGATGCAATCCTATTGGTTCGTCTGTTTATTTTATTTAATTTTAATTTAAATCGTATAATCTTCTAATATTTATATTTTTTTCATACGAACTCGGATTCACGCACGGTTTGTTCCGCTAGGATTGTATCGAAATTTCGGACATTATAGAACTAGTTTGGACAAATTCTAAGATTCTTTAATTTTGGGTCTTATTTTGGATTTCAAATCGATTTGAAATCAAAGGTGAGTGTTTTAACCCACCCACAACTGCTAAATTATCTTATGTTAGTTAAATTGAATTTATGATGTGATTAGAAATTGATTGGTTGATGTTTGGTATATTTAAATTGTCATTCCAGTTAAATCAGACTTTTATTAAATTTAATTGCCATTTAATTTAATATTGAATTTTAAATTATCTGTTAATACCTGTTATTGATAATCAGTCAATTTTGTTATTTATTTGTTGATTTGAATAATGATTATGATGGATGTTTGATTGTTGATATTGGATGACTGGATGTTATTTATATTGTTATAACACTACAAGTTCCCTATGGGTTGAAATGATACATACCCGAACAATATGATAGATTAGGGAGAAATCGTTATGGGTTGAAATGAAAGACTCGAGCGATTTCATGGATTTGAAGTAAAATTTGGGATTGCGGGTTAAAATGATATATACCCATAAAATTTTAATTAATTGCGGATTAAAACGATAAATATCTGTATCACTTGACCATAGGGTAGAAAATTATATATGGACACCGGTTGGTTAAATTAAACGATTTTAAAACCCTTAAATCTTGGATTGGATTAAATGATATTTTGAAGGAAATTGATTTATATAAATTGAATTACTTTGAAAATCCAAGTTTGAAGGTTGGAATTGGAAATTGGTTTAAATCGAAATTCTAAAGTATTTTAATATATTTTAAATCTATTTAAAGTATGTCAATCTATTTTAAATCTATTTAAAGTATCTTAACCTATTTTAAACTATTTTAAATCTATCTAGAGTATATTAATCTATATAATCTATTTTAATTCTATTTAATCTATTTTTAAAACTATCTAAAATTCCAATTCAACCATTTTAATCTATTTTAAACTATTAAACTATTATTAATTTATTTTAACCTATTTAAAATTCAAAATGGGTAAAATAGGATGATTTATATTAAATGGATAAGGTTAAATGATATTGTTAGCGCCAAAATTGGTCACCAATGGCGTCCTTTCTAATGGCTATATCGGCCTCCCCTATTCCTTCTTCTTCTTCTCCCCGCATTCCTCTTCCAGCGTTGGCTGTCTCCCCTCCTGCTCTCATCTCTCCTCCTCCTCCTCCCCCTTCTGCTCCTCCAGATCCGTCTCTTCAGGCTTTCCCTTTATTTCCTCCCCCTGCTTCTTCTCTCCTTCCATCAATCTCAGCTTCGAAGCCTTCTTGGTCTTCATTGTTTGCATCTAAGCCTAGGAATGCTGGGTCCTATAGTCCGACTGAGTTCACTCTAGATTACCAAGGTTCTCCACTTCCTCCTCCTGATATTTTGGTGTCAGAAGGCAAGAACTATTGGGAAGGGTTTTTAGTGGGTTTTTTTCTTGGTGAACCAGTCAATTACATGGCCGTGATTTCTCATATTAAAAAAACTTGGAAGCTGAAAGGATCATTTGATATCAAATCTGATGGAGCTAATTATTTTATCAAGTTTAGTTGTGATGAGGACAAACTTCTTGTTCTACGAGCAGACCCTACATTTATTCGTGGTCAAATGTTTATTATCACAACATGGAAGCCTGCCTTTGGATCGGTTCAATCTCTTGTGAGAACTGTTCCAATTTGGATACATCTTTATAATATTCCCCTAATAGCTTGGACTCTTGTAGGCATCAATTGGATTGCCTGTCATTTGTGGAAACTAGTCTGTTTCAATGAAGCAACAGAAAAACGGGAGAGATTGGAATATGCTAAATGTTTAATTGAAATATCTCCTGATAAAGAGCTACCTGAATTTTTGTTGATAGGAGATGGTGAAGAGACATGTCAAAAAGTTTATATCGAATATTCATGGAGGCCACTAATTTGCACGTCTTGTAAAGTTTTTGGTCACTCTACGGAAAATTGTGACATGGGAAAAAATAGTGTTGAAGAGAAAGTTAGCATCGAATCTGATAACTTAGCGAAACAAACTGTTCCCTCAGATAAAATCAAGACTTCTGTACCCAGGAAAAATATATTGGATAATAGGAAAAATAAGCAACAGAAATGGAAGGCCAAAGCTCCTCAAGTGAAACAAAAAGTAGTGGAACCAAATAAAGGTAAAATGGATTCAGAGATAGACCTAAATAAGGATCAAAATACTATTTCAACTGTGGCTTCCAAAGAAAGAGAGATACAGGGAGTTACTCCTATTTCAATTGAAACAAATAATGCTTTTGCCATACTATCTGACATTGAAGAAGGAGAATATATAGAAGAGAACATGGTAACAATCGGAAACTTGCAAGCTGCTACTAGTAATACAGTTCAACAGCAGCATAAAGGCAAAAAAATTAATTTAATTAGTTCACAGAAGCAACAGGCACAAGATGGAAAGGATAATTACAACATCCAACAGGGAACTAATCAGAATACATACTATGAAAAGGAGGTATCAGAGCTTGAGTGTACTAATAATACTGTTGCAGATAATTCTACTAGGATTAGTAGTCCTTCAAATAGTCCTTATGCAAACTTAAAGCCACCGCAACAAATTTCCCTGTTTACTCCTGCAAAAGATACAAATACTATAGCAGATTCAGGATCTTCCTCTGAATCTGAATTTTGTTCTGAAGATGACTTAAATGAAGGCTATGAATATAATCATGAGCAAATACTGGCCAAGCTTAATACAAAGAACTCCAAAAAGGGTTCCTCTGCTAAGTATCAGGGACAACAAAGAGTGACAAGGCAATCTGCCAAAAAATCAAAAAAAATTAGTAATGATAGATAATATAGGATTTTGGAATATTCGAGGTGGGCATGATGAAGCCAAAATATATGAAATTAGACAGCTCATTAAAGGCAATAAACTGGGAATTATGTGCATCAGTGAAACTAAATATTCGGAAGAAGAAACTAAGAAATTTGCTAAACGTATTGCACCAGAGTGGGACTTTATCCACAATCATATTGCATCCCCTTTTGGTCGTCTTCTGGTTTTGTGGAACCCCAGTACTTATAACATTAATGCTTCTGACATACACAGACAATTCATTCACTGCAACATTGAACATCTAGCTACTAATTTCAAATTTAACACTACCTTTGTATATGCAGATAACATGAAAGCTAATAGGCAGCTCTTTCTTGACTTACTTCCTTCTCTGATGTCAACAAGCCCTTGGATATGCTTAGGTGACTTTAATTGCATGCAAATCTCTGCTGATAAGATGGGCGGGTTGCCGCTGTCTTTGGGCGATGTGGCTCCTCTTAATAATGCAATCCTTCATTCTCAGCTTCATGAAGTTCCTAAATCAGGTGTTTTCTATACATGGAATAACTGCAGTAGAACTGGTTCTAGAACCTATTGTAAATTAGATCGATCTTACTTTAATTCTGCCGCTTTCAATGCTTGGCCTTCTCTTATTTCCTTTTTCCCTACTCCTTCCCTTTCAGACCATAGCCCTATCATTTTGGATTGGGGGGTTAGAAATGATAAAGGTCCTTCCACATTTAGTTTCTTCAATAGTTGGATTTCTGATCCAGAATTTTTCCCTATGATTGCTCATATTTGGGCTTCTCCCAAATTTGGCAATCCAATGTATGTTTTGCAATCCAAACTTAAAGATTGTAAAATTGCCATTAAAGTATGGTCTAAAAATAAGTTTGGTTCTGGCAACTTAAGGTCTGCCTCTATTAGCTCTGAACTTAATAATAAACACATATTGCTTCAGTCTGCCCCCAGTAACTTAATGCTTGCTGAATCTGTGCATGATCTTACCAAAAAGTTGAAACTTGCCATCAAATCTGAGCTCCTTATGCTTCGTGAAAAAAATAAACAAACGTGGGATATTGAAGGAGATAGAAATACTAAAACCTTTCATAATACTTTGAAAATTAAAAGGTCTTCTGCTTTACTCCTCTCTATTAAGGATATGCAGGGTTTTGAAATTAACACTCATGCTGGTATACAGAACTCTTTCCTTAAATACTATAAACATCTTTTTGATCACACTGACTCGGTTGATAATCTTGATATCCTTAAAGTCTTGCCTTTAAATTCTATCTCCAATGATCAAGCTAGTAATCTAATCAAACTTATTACTCCTGAAGAGATTCATGCTACTATTTTAAATATGAAAACATCTAGTTCTCCTGGACCTGATGGTTTTTCTGCTATGTTCTTTCAAAAATGTTGGCATTTAGTGAACCATGATTTTTGTAAAGCTATTCAACATTTCTTCAAATCCAACACCTTGTTAAATGGTATTAATCATACTAAACTTGCCCTTGTCCCTAAAGTTAGTCTTCCTCAATCTGTCTCTGAATTCAGACCCATTGCTTGTTGCAATGTCATATATAAATGTATTGCTAAAATTATTTCAGCTCGTATGAGAAGTTGCCTTGACTCTGTTATATCTCCTAATCAAAATGGTTTCATACCTGGAAGATCTATCACTGATAATATCTTACTTTCTCAAGAACTCATAAAGGGTTACAATAGAAAAAATATCTCTCCTAGATGCTTCTTGAAACTTGATATTCACAAAACTTATGACTCTGTGAGATGGGAGGCTCTCATTTCAATTATGTCCAAGATGAATTTTCCTCTTCCATTTCTAGCTTGGATATACACTTGTATTTCAACTGTTCACGTGTCTTTATCTCTTAATGGTGAATCCTTTGGATATTTCAAAACTCAGAAAGGAATTAGGCAAGGGAATCCTATCTCCTCTTCTCTTTTCATAATAGTTATGGAAGTCCTCTCTAAACTCATTAATATAGAATGTAATAATAAAAATATTGACTTCCATCCAAAATGTCAAAAACTTCAAATCTCCACTTTAATGTTTGCTGATGATCTTTTACTCTTTACTAAACCAAACAATAAATCCATTTCCAGGGTGTTTTTTATTCTTCAAAATTTCAAGCAGATGACTGGCCTTCAAATAAATAAATCTAAATCTCATATAAAAATTGCTGGGGCTACTGAAATCATTTGCCAGAGCATTCTTTCGGTTTCTGGTTTGCAGGTCATGGATCAGAATGCCATGTACCTTGGTGCCCCTATGTGTAAGTCAAGAATTACTAATGCTCAATGCCTGCCTTTATTTGAAAAAATAACAAATAGATTAAATAACTATAATGCTACTAAGATCTCTCAAGCTGGTAGACTTGTCATCATTAAAAGCATTGCCATCTCTATGTGTGCTTACTATTTTAGGCTCTTCATCATCCCTACTAAACTTATTGACATGTTAAATAGGGCTTTTAATCATTTTATATGGCATGGAAATATATACTCCAATAAACTTATTCCAATAGCATATAAGAAGGTTATATACCCTTTAGATAAAGGGGGATTAGGCATCATTAACCTTAAAAATTGGAACATAGCCACTGCATCTCATCATATTAACAGATTACTGGGAAATTCTAAGGGGTTGTGGGAAGAGTGGAATAGACTGTACAACCTTAAAAGAGGTAATTTCTGGGTTATGGATGTTAATAAAGATGCTAGTTTCCTTTGGAAAAGAATTATGAAGAATAGAGATCATTACCTCCCTATGGTGCAATGCAGCTCTGACAACTCGTTTTGGTATTCTCCTTGGTGTGCTCCAGGTATGATTTTGGCCCATTTAATCGATTATAACCTCATATTGAACTCTGGTATTCCTCTAAACGCTAATGCTAATGCTTTCATTGTTGATGAGGAGCTTTTTCTGCCGCATGTCAGCTCCCCCGCTTTGAACAATCTCTGGTCCTCTATTGAGGCTTCATTTAAGATTGTGGAGCATTTGGGGCTTAACTGGAATGGCAAACTTCACAGTACTTCAGTGGTTTACAATGCTATAATTCAACAGCAACATTCTCATCCTTTCCCTTGGCATACTCGTATATGGAAGAGTGGATCGACCCCTAAGCATAACCTCCTCCTGTGGAAATGCCTGATGAATGCTCTTCACACCCAAGACAATCTGGTCAAAAGACAAATTATCAATCAGTCGGTTTGCACCCTTTGTAACCGTGCTTCTGAAAATGTGGGGCACTTGTTTTTTAATTACTTATTTTCCTTCCAATTGTGGAAACGGATTCTTCAACATATTACTGAGCGTCCTCCTATCAGAGATTTCTCTCTCGAGTGGGTTCGAATCTTTCAACATACCAGGTGGGCATCGGCCTCTTCATCTCGATTTCTTCGATTCCTCAAGCTTACCATTGCGGCGATTTGGGAAGAAAGGAATTCTCATAGATTTTTGCAGACTTCCTCGTCGATTACCGCCCTTTTTTCAAAATCGTCCAGTGATGTATCGTTGTTTCTTTTTCAGGGTCTTTGGCTGTATTTGCTTTGTAGCCGTTGATCTTTGTTCATTGTTTTTATTTTAATAAAATGTGGACTGTCCACGATAAAAACAGGCTGGCTTTGCCAAAATAAAAAATAAAAAATTGGTCACTAACACCAAAATCTAAGCGAAAGCCCCAAATACCAATCACAGCTCACAGATAGCATATATGTGGTGAATATTAATATGGAGAACGACAAGAAATTAAAATGAAAGCAGTAGAGAACAACCGATTTTATAGTGGTTCGGCTAACTCCGGCCTACGTCCACTCCAGAAGTTTCCTTTTTATTGATGTTAGAATCGATTACAGTTACAAAATGGCAGAGTTGCCTTAGTTTTAGAAAAGAGAAAGTAAGGGAGTCGAAAGGAAGATCCATTTTCTGAAGTTCCACATGCTGTATTTATAGGCAAATCCCGAGTTACTTGGCTTCCTGAGTTGTCCGGGCCCATCAGGACATTAGCCGAGCCAATATCCTTCATCATGACCGACCCACAATACCATGCCGATCGACCTATGCCGATCCACTCCATACTCTAGTATGCCGATCCACATCACCAGTGACCGAGCCATACCACCACGTCGTCCACACCACCAAGTCACCGAGCGACACTTGCCGAACCAACCATGCCGAGCCACATCCCACGAAGTCGACCCGAAGCAACAACTTCTTGGATACGAGGCTGCCGAACGATGTCAGGCCGACCCACTTTATATCCCACCGAGATACCGAGCGACAACCTGAAGCGAAGGACCCTAGGACTCGAAGCAACCGAGCCCCATTCCATACCGAGCCAGTTCCTTCCATTCCTACCGAGCCACCCCGACCGAACCACAATGTCGAGCGACAACCAAGGCTGACTCATGATCTAACTAGGCTAAACCACCTTCCATGACGAGCCACCGACACAGCCAAGCCACCAATGTCGAGCCACCGATGCCGAGCCACCAATGTCGAGCCACCCATGCCGAGCCACCAATGCCGAGCCACCCATGCCGAGCCTCCTAAAAGACTCGAAGAAATCATCCATACAACTCGAAGCTCGACTTCCATACGACTTGAAGCAAATCCAGGGTGACTTGCGACTTATCGAAACCCAAGTTTCGAGTATCCAGTAACCTTCGTCCATCGACTATGCCGAATCACGGCTGTAGATCCATGATTATTATCCATGCTTGATCGTCCATCCATCCAGTTGATTAAATCCATCATGAACCAACCTCGATGAACGAGTAGTCATTTAGTTAAGTCCGCCTATCTACGTCCTTGCCAAAAGGCGGGTTAACACTTGCCCCCCCAAAACATGCCTTGCTTTGAAAGGTATGTTTTGAATAGCCTCAAATCCGATATCTGAAGTCCGTATGTTATCCACATCCATACTTTCTGATTCGTAATCCAATCCATTTTATCCATGTGCCATCGCCGTATCTTTATCCGAATTTACAACTGCTCTGAGTCGATATTTGATTCTGAATCCAATGACCAAACCCTGAGCCAATTCCATAGCCATCCATGTCCGTCAACCGAGTTTTATTCCATCCATAACCAATAGCCAAATCTATGACCTTTCTAGGTCGATATCCGAACTCGGGACCGCTTCGGGCCCTTTGCCAAATCCAGGACCTCACCGGGTCAATCTAACCTAAGCCGAAATCCAAATCCATGACCTCTCTGGGTTTAACTTTGAATCCGTAGACCTCGCCGGGTTGCGTTATCGTGTTCCAGCCTCGACCCTCCGGTCAAGGGCTTGTATGTTCTCCGGCCTCAGCTCTCCGACCGAGGACTTCCATATTTTCCGGCCTCGACTCTCCGGCCGAGGACTTCTTATATTCTCCGACCTCGATTCTCCGATCAAAGACTTTATATTCTCCGGCCTAGACTCTCCGGTCGAGGACTTTTATATATATTCTCCGGCCTCGATTCTCCGGTCAAGGAATTTATATTCTCCGGCCTCGTCTCTCTGGTCGAGGACTTTTATATATTCTCCGGCCTCGACTCTCCGATCGAGGACTTTTTTTATTCTATTCGAGTCATTTCGTTGCTCTCCGGCAAAGGGACTCGTAATTCGCGATTACTGCCCCGTCTCTCCGGTCGGGACGGTAATCGCTTGGCCTGTATTATTTATTGAATTAGTCCAATCCCAATCATTACAGAATTCAGTTATCAAAGCGAAAGTTCATACAACAAAGGGAATTAAATGTCCGAAGTACCAAAGAAGGAACTCGAGTTTGCAGAAAAACAGAAAGAAAACAGGATTTCATAGATCCAAGCAGTACGGTTTTTCGTCATCTCAGAGCATGCCTAGGGACCGTCCTCGATCCCGTACATGTGTAAGTGACCTAGCCGTATTACTTTGAGTTCTATTACTTATTCAAAACCATAAATCCATTCAGTTGATAACAAGCCGACGGTGACTAGATCCAGCGCCACCTTCGTTTGAGGTAGGCGGTGGCCGCTCCCGTTCCACTGCTACAGCTCGATTCCTTATGTACTATTGCAGGTGACCATTCCTTACATGCTCCTCCACGATATCTTTCAAATGCCTACAATCGTTTGTGTTGTGCCCATCTAGCTCATGGAATAGGCGATGCTTTCCTGACGCCCGCTCGTATTCCGATGTTTCCCTCCTAGCCGGTCTTCGATACTGGAGGTGCCCCCGAGTATCCTAGTAAATTCTTTCCAGAGTCTCATTCAAATCCGTATAAGAAGAAAATTTTGATTCTCTCCATTTCCTTTTTGAGTGGTTACCATTGTCACTCATTTTCCTTTTGCCCATATCGTCCTTGTTTGGTTCCTCCTTTGGTGGACCTCCACCACTAACAGCATAAGCTTCAGCCTCTCTCCCTTCTCTTTCGGTCTGCACATCCTCCTGCCTTAGGAATCTCTCCGCTTCATGATAGAACTCTCCAAGATCCATTGGGGGGGTCCCGTTCCAACGATATCTTAAAATCCGAATTATCTACAATTCCAGAAACTGCTACCATCAAAACCATCGACGGATCGGGTCGATCCACTGAAGCCACCGCCGCGTTGAATCTGGTTAAGAAATCCCTGAGCGACTCTCCTTTCCATTGTTTCATCGATGTCAAGGTCATTACGTTCTTGGGTCTGACTATATGGACCCGAAACTGCCTCATAAACCTTTCAATCAGCTTCGTCCAAGTGTCAATAGAACCACTCTCTAGCTGTCTGAACCACATAGCCGCGATATCCATCAAATACAAAGGGAAGCATCGAGCCATGACCTCATATGATGCCCCCAGTACCTCCATATGCCTCATGTACCTCGTCAGGTGAATGGCAGGATCCGTCCTCCCATCATACATCTCCAACGTTGGTAGCTTAAAATCCGATGGGTTCCTAGCTTGCCTGATTGTAGGAGTAAAGGGACTCCTATTCACATCCTCCATGTCTTTATTTACCAATCCACCTCTCATAGCTCATCTGACCATCTCCGCTAATCTGTCATTGTCGCCAAGCTGTAATCCTTGTCCGCTGCCTCCGATCTACCCCCCCGAGTTCACAAGGGAATCCTGGCACATATTCCTCATCACGTACTCCTGTATTCCTATTGATGCCGGGTTGCACAACATCATTAGGTATCCCTCCATGGATTGGTCCAGCATTACCTATTGGTATGCCCCCATGTCTTGGTCCATCCGGGTTAATAGTTGTTCACTGATCAGGGGCTGCTCCCTGCTGAACCACTCCATTTGCTTGTTGGTTGAGTGCTTCTGATCCAGCTCCACGGATCTGAGCTCCTTCAGTTCCTGCTTGTCCAAATTGTCTGAGAAGAGTCTACATCATCTCCTCTTGTCTTTTCAGTATCGCTTCCATCTCGTCTCTGGTGATGTAGATGGATGCTTGACCTGCTCCAGCTCCAGAGGAGGCCTCTTGACTTCCCACTTGATTGCTTCTTTCTGTCACTTGCTTCCTTGTTGGTGGCCTAGCCATTGCTTTCCAAGAATTCGAGTTCCTAAGCCTTTAAATCCAAAGTCCAAGCATTAGAATCCCTGAGTGCTAGTTCTCAGTGAAAGCACCAAAATGTTAGCGCCAAAATTGGTCACTAACACCCAAATCCAAGCGAAAGCACCAAATACCAATCACAACTCACAGATAGCATATATGTGGTGAATATTAATATAGATAATGACAAGAAATTAAAATGAACAGTAGAGAATAACTGATTTTATAGTGGTTCGGCTAACCCCGGCCTACGTCCACTCCAGAAGTTTCCTTTTTATTGATGTTAGAATCGATTACAATTGCAAAATGGCAGTGTTGCCTTAGTTTTAGAAAAGAGAAAGTAAGGGAGTCGAAAGGAAGATCCATTTTCTGAAGTCCTATATGTTGTATTTATAGGCAAATCCCGAGTTACTGGGCTTCCTGAGTAGTCCAGGCCCATCCGGACCATAGCCGAGCCAATATCCTTCATCATGACCGACCCACACTGCTATGCCGACCGACCTATACCGATCCACTCCATACTCTAGTATGCCGATCCACACCACCAGTGACCGAGCCATACCACCACGTTGTCCACACCACCAAGTCACCGAGCGGCACTTGCCGAACCAACTACGTCGAGCCACATCCCACGAAGTCGACCCAAAGCAACAACTTCTTGGACACGAGGCTGCTGAACGATGTTAGGCCGACCCACTTTATATCCCACTGAGATACCGAGCGACAACCTGAAGCGAAGGACCCTAGGACTCGAAGCAACTGAGCCCCATTCCATACCGAGCCAGTTCTTTCCATTCCTACCGAGCCACCCCGATCGAACCACAATGCCGAGCGATAACCAAGGCTGACTCATGATCTAACTAGGCCGAGCCACCGACACGGCCGAGCCACCAATGTCGAGCCACCCATGCCAAGCCACCAATGCCGAGCCACCCATGCCGAGCCGCCTAAAAGACTCGAAGAAATCATCTATACAACTCGAAGCTCGATTCCCATACGACTCGAAGCAAATCCAGGGCGACTTGCGACTTATCGAAACCCAAGTTTCGAGTATCCAATAACCTTCGTCCATTGACTATGCCGAATCCCGGCTGTAGATCCATGATTATTATCCATGCTTGATCGTCCATCCATCCAGTTGATTAAATCCATCATGAACCAACCTCGACGAACGGGTAGTCAATTTATTTAAGTCCGCATATCTACGGCCTTGCCAAAAGGCGAGTTAACAGATATTATAACAAAAGTTGGATCTAATTAAATGACATATTTAATTAAATATGATAATTTTGAAATGAGAATTTAACCTATTTGGTCGTTATGATTCGAAAGTGAATATAATTTCAAAAGTGATATGGTTTTGAAAATATGATATTTTGATATAATTATGAAACGGTTTTAGAAATTTAAAAGAACCATCCGGTGTGAAATAAGCGTTTGGTTGTTAAAGAGACCGGGACCAGATATTGTCATACTCTCTGCCAATACCGAAAACCACTTTAACAACTGTGTACGTGGTGGAGGTTCCAGAATGAAGTAGGATGGTTTGGCGAACGATTCTGTATGAGGTATTTACATACCCCTGACTCCCGCGAGTCAGCTTAGATGTAACTAAAACAGGAGCTATACCGAGCCAAGTGAGGTCGCACCTCCGATCGGGCACATTTCTTCGATACCATACTGTTACTTTGTGATTGATTTGGTGGCCACCCCTCGATTTTTATTATGGGAGTGTGTTTCGAGGTAGGCGGTAGTAGCTGTTATGCGCTACCACCAGTCTGGGAGTGAAAATGGTAGAATCCTACCATGGCATTACCTCGAGTGCCGTGTTCACATGCTGTATTGCGCCTTCTACGAGTTTGGTTTGTACCATACCTATGGAGTGCCCTCTGAGTAAACCTCATGGAGGAGCTTACGGTACTGTATAGACTATGGAATATATAAAATGTGTTAAGGGGGATATGGGTAATGCCTTAATGCTATTTTAATACTTTACTTTACTGTAGACACTATTATAATAGCGTATTGTACTATATGTAGATGGTTTAACGGATCCTTAGGAGATGGAAATCCCGAACATCTCTTAAGTTATTGCACGTACGTTAGACACTGGATAGGAGATGTCAAAACCCGTAAACATCTCTGACACCGTTACACTCATATTTATTTACTGTTGATTTAACTTACATAAGATCTTTTAGTTATGACTCGAGTGTTTTGTCTTTTCCAATTCACTCGGGTCAGTCCGAGCTTTTCAGTGTATCAAAGACTGCTTTCTGGAGGACGAAGATGAAGATTTAGTACTATTGCTATTTATTATATTCATACCACTACATCATGTTGTTTTGCTGCATTATTTAATTATTATAGCTGCATGTACTCTGATTCTGTATTGTAAAGGATAATCAAATGTTATTTGTAAAACAGCTCAATGAACTGTTTATTTGATTATTATATTTTGTTATTCCATTGTGAGATTCTGTGTTTGTTTTCTTTCTTTCTCTCCTTTTCTTATTTACCCCATAACAATCTTCCCTTTTGAATGGTTTGAGTCTGACGTGTGTAGTTTATCGTCGATTTAAACCGTCCAAAAAGGTGGGTCGTTACAGTTGGTATTAGAGCTTTGGTTTAGTGATAACCTTAGCTTTGTGGGGGTCTGACTCACTAGAAATAGGGTAGTAATACCCTAAAATGAGTCGTTGAGTGTATATATATGAGAGAGCGTATTTTTTAGTGTTATAAAAGGTTTTTGTATTGTGTTAATTTTTTCTGTTTAGTATTTATAAATTCCAATCGGTACATAGAACGCTATGGCATTGATAGGGATTTCTAAACACTAAATAGGGCAGACCGACACAATATTGTTTTGAAATATGGGTAAATGAAATAATTTTACCTAGTCTTATACTTTGTATATAAAAGAATAATTTTATAAATAATATAATTAGATGTGATACAATTGTTTTTTAGGAAGTAGAATTTATAAATCTTGGTTGTAAAATAGAATTTACAAATGAAGTAAATATAAATTGAAAATCTGAGAACTTAAGTTCCCGGATTTTTGAAAATTGCTTTCAAAAGATTTGGAATATAATATTAGTATTGTTTGGAAGTATTTTCTGATATAAATATTTCAAGATGATTTGAATGAAATGTTTAAAGAGATTTTAGAAGGAAATAAGTTCTGTACTCCCCTCTTTGTTGTTGGAAAATAATTTCGGTGATGAGTGCATGCATCATCGACGTTCATTTTCGAGTTTCAAAGTGGGAAGACCGTTGTAGTAGTTTACTACACATTTGTTTTGATAAATATATCTTAATTTTAATTTCCAAATATGATTTGATATATATAAAATATATGATTATATATATATTATTTTAAAATAATTGAAAAGGAACCCGGTATTTAGTTCTTAAGTTTTCTACAAATTGGAAATTTCAATTATTATAATGAAGTGAAACCTTGACTATTTTAATAGTTGGAAACTTTTAATATTTGTAATTAGAAACTAGATGCTAAGTAATTAATGAAAATATAAGAAATTGAAATTTTGTAAACTGTAAATCAAAAGGATATGAAAATGAGAAATGATAACTATTGAACATTTTATTTACTAAATGAATAAGGTAAACTTATGTAACATTCAATTACATTCTGAAAGACATATATATATATATATATATATATATATATATATATAACTTACCAAAATATTATAAGTTGAAATGTTAATAAGAATATGTAATAGAATATTATACAAGTAAAACTTAGAAAATGAAAGTGTTCAATGGAATTTCTTCTGTAAATAAGAATTCTGATATTATAAACTGTTATAAACTTAAGTTAATAGTTTGAAATGCTACTAATTAAATGTAATAGAAAAGTGAATATTGTAAGAAAATGATTATAAACTTAAGTTAACATTTTAAGCTATTTATAATCAGATTGAATAGTAAAGGTGAATACTGTAAGTAAATGATTATAAACTTGAGTGATGTTTGAAGCCAATTATAATTAAAGTAAATAGTAGAAAGTGAATACTGAAAGTATATGATTATAAACTTAAGTTAATGATTGAAGCCATTAATAAGGTAAAAGTGAATACTATATGGGGAAGAAATAAAAGTGAAAAGAATTTTTTTATAAGTATGAGTTGCTTCACAAATGAATATTGATGTTAAAAAGAAATAAGAAATAGTGGTGAATTAATGTTGCAAAAGAAATTTACATATTATTTTAAGTATTGATTTTGGACAATCTAATAATTGAAATTGAAATAACTTATGTAAGCAACGAATGCAAAGTAATGAAAAGAGAAATGGCATTGTATAAACGAATGGGAAATGAATTTTGTAAGTGATGAATGTAAATTAATTAAATAAACATTATATAAATGAATGAAATGAAGAACAGTAAATAATATGAAATGAGATTTATAAGAATAAACTTAATTGATATTTGAACTTTTTGTTTGTATTGGCTTATGGGATGATTGGGAAAGGATACTTCTAACTGTATAAAAATGTGTAAATAATCTATTGAGTTTTATCTAAAACTGTTGAGTGTATGGTATACTTAGTAGTTATTTATCATTTTATATGATTAAAAGTTTCTAAACCCGAACAAACCATTTGTTTTGGTTGCTATGGATGGATAATTGTTTTCTTTGTTGAAAATGATGTTTGTACTGTTTGTTTGCGAATGATTATTGTTATGTTGTGATTGTTTTGTTGTTATTAGTTGAAACAACTTAAATATTTCTCTTTTACTTAATTATTAACCTCTTTGGTAAGTGAACTACAGGTTTATGGAAGCAATAGCTACTGCTTTTGGTTTCATAAATAAGCGTTGTTTGCCCGACAAATAGGTACGTTCTCGGATTACGGTTTTCTAGCGGTATTATATTGTTTTCCCGTGGCTTGGGATATTTTATTTTGAAATATATGATATATATTGTTATTATTGATATTATTATTTCTCCCATACCTCTTCGTACAAAGGAGACTCTGTTGAAATTTTCTGTGAATTTTGGACTTAGAAAAATTTTGTGAAATGTTTTTCAAACTTTTATTAACTTGAATAAAAAGGGTTTAATTGTTTATAAATTGATATTTTATTTAATTTATTTAATTATGTAAATTAATTGTTATAAATTTAATATTTTGAATAAGATATATTAATCCCTTAATCCCTTCTTTTCCCTTTTCGAGGATGAAAAGTTTTGAGTGGGGGAGAGTGTAACGACTCATAATTTTCGATAATTAAAAATAGTTAATTTAATAGGATATTGTAATTTAATGTTGGAAGAAATTAAAATTTGTGATTTAATTAATGAGAATAATAACTAGAATGAAATTTAATAATGTTAATTTAAGGCAATTAATAATTATCTTAATGCAATTTCAATAAATTGAAATAATTGTAAACATAAAATTGGTTATAGATTGTAAATAAGGAAATAATTTAAATGTTATATTAATTGGTGAGAAAATATGTAATTAATTGTAATTGGATGAAATCAGTGTTGTGTAAGTATTTATAACATTTGTTTGTAAATAATAAACTTATAAATGTGATTAAATTAAGTAAAAGGTGACCATTGTGATATCTTACCTATTTATTTAAGCTGTTGAATTAAATTGGAAATCAATTGAAATTAAATGTAATTAAATATTACGTTAATGGAAATTAAGATGAAATTGGAGGATATTAATGTAATAAGATATAAACCAATGTTAACTATGCCCATAGAGTAATGATTGATTGAATATAAAGATTGAAATCAAATTAAATCAATTCATTGGAATTAAATTATAATTAATTGGATTTGATTACAGTTGAAATATAACACTATAATTAGTGAAATATTTAACAATGAATTGATATGTAATTTTTTTTAAATTATTGTTGTAACGACCCGAATTGTTTTAATAGCTTTATTACATAATTAACTGAATTTTTGTGAAATTTTAAATAACAATATTTTGAAATAAAATTTGATATTTGGTATACATCTACTTAAACATAGCAAATGGTAAATTTTCATCTGATAATATAGGAGTTTATTTTATTGTGTAATTTTATTTAAGTTTAAATCAGTTAATAGTTGATGATAATAAAATGTTTTCCAAACCTGAATATTTTTATACAATAAATTTTTAAACCATCTTCTGAGTGAGACGTCACAATTCATTTCGCCAAATCTGGACTGCTATTGCTCCGTTTATCTTATTTTCGACGTTTTAGCAGCATTTTTGGTACCGAATATTGACTTTTGGTAGGATGGTCATATCGTTGATATATGTATACCGTTTTGATTGTCTCGTCATGATCTCTACTGTATATTCAATGGCGTGTTTCGGTTTCCTGTGGACGGCGAAGCTGAAAAACGTGGACCATATCGGTACCCATTCTTAACCCTTTTGTATTCCTTGCCCTTTCGTGCTCTCTGTGAGATAGCCGCCTAGCAATTAATACTCTTTATTATTTGGATTCATCAATGTGACGTTGTTTTTTTCCATAGTTGATTTTATCTGCTGGTCCCAATGGTTTAACGGGTCAGTTTTCTCTGATGTTTTGTTTGCAAATTTTATATTATATATATAAAGATAAATGTTTATTTTGCCACTGTTTCATTTTCCAAAAATCAATTGTCATGACTATTGCTATACCTACATTTCAAACTTTATAGATTCGTTCTGTATTCTTCTTCATATTAAATAATATATATATATATATATTGCATAGTTCAAAACCCATTTATTCTGTTTCATTTGAAAGAAAAACTGTTGCTCTTCATTTTTGTTTCCCCTTCCACCTATTCATATTTTCTTTCAAAGCCTACATCAGCCTCCTCCCCTTTTCCTCGCGCAACCGCCACCAGATCCCGCACCCGCAACAACACCCAGATCTCGTTCCTCCTCCTTCCTCATTTGCCTCGGCCTCCACCTAGCTTTCCAGTTCGCGAACGCCGTATAGCTTTTCCCTTGCCTCTGCAGTCGACCCACACAACCAACGCCCTACCCAGAAACTCCAACCTTCCCACTACCCATGCAGCCTCCACCATGACTGGCCACCGTGTCGCCACCAACCCGCCTCTAACCACGTGTCCGCGTCTCTCCCCACCTTCCATCTCTGCCCACCCTAGCCTTCAGCCGAGCCTATCATTTTTCCCGAACCACCTGAGTTTGCCTCGGCCAGTCATCCTTTCTTGTGAGCTGCATATATATTTATATGTAAGTTTTATATAAGTTCTCAAAAATTTGTTGATATACAATACTTTTATAAATTTTATTATCTGTGAAGATTTATTTGATATGATGTGTACAAGCCCATGTTAGTTATATATTTTATATATATAGATTTTATAATCTGCTATGTTATACAGATTCTTATATAAATGCTTATATATAAAATGAGTATACACTATATATTAGTTTAATATATATGTCTAGGGTCTACAATTTATACATCAGTTAAACATGTACGTATATAAGTTTATAATAATATTGATCTATTATAGAGAAAATATATATAAACTATAGTATAGTTTCTTTGTAAGGGTAGAGAAGATTGTGTGTGTGTGTGTATATATATATTTGTAGTTTTATAACAGTTATATAGATATGCAAGTTACATGTTAGTTTTATATGTTAGGATATATAGAGTATATACATAAGTTTTCCTGTGACTTGTTGGATTATTTATATATACTGTAATTTTAGTGGTCTGCATATGTATATATATTGATTTTTTATGTATGTGTTTTAAATTAAGTGATAGTTTTGTAATATATTGCACATACAGATTTTTTGTTGTAGAAGTTTTGATTTTACTTAGCGTGTTTAGGAAAGGAAAGGGTTTGGAATATATATAAATGTTAGATGCTAGTCTATATTTTTTTTAAGTATTATAGTTTGCTTTACAGTCAAACTTATATATTTCAAATTTGTTGGTTATGTTAGTTATATGACCTGTTAAGTTGAAATATAAAGTTTATATAAACAGTATTTGATATGTTGTAATGAGCATACACTATATATGTAAGTATTTTGTATTCTTAATAAATATATATATGTATTTATTTCAAAATATATAATGTGTATATGTTTGATTTTATATGTGTGGTTTAATTAAAAACTATGATTTTTGAAACCCATATATATATTTAATTTAATATGTGTTTGAAATTAGAATATGATTTTGTATATACATATAAATTTTGTATGTTATATCTATGTCAGTTCACTTAGACAAATTATCATTATCGATCCAGTTCTGATTTGATTTCATCAATTTTCATTTATCAGCTTTGTTCGTCGAATTCATGTCCATCGTGCTTTGCTTCGAAATTCGTGCTTGGATCTGTAACTCATTCCATTGTCTATTCTCTCTAGCCTAGAAAGGTGAGCAATCACTCACGATTAACGTTCTTATATTTATTAAATTTGATTTCAATTGAAACGACAATTGAAATATGCTGCCGTTAGTTATTTAACTGTTATATATATGCTATTATTTGTAACTGTTCACCTATGACTTCTGACACCTTGATCTGTTTGTTATGTTATCACTGATGATATATGCCTGTTGCTGATTGTTACATTTTATTATATATGTTATCACTCTGCATGTTCCCTGATAGTATAGAATTCCCTATGGGTTGAAATGATACATACCCGAACGATCTTGTAGAATATGAGATAATCGTTATGGGTTGAAATGATAAACCCAAGTGATTTTCATTGACATTGAATTTGGGATTGTAGGTTGAAAAGATATATACCCGTATATATATATATATTTAAATTGTGGATTGAAATGATAAATATCCGTATCACTTTAAAATAGGATAGAAAATTTTATACAGGCACCGTTGGTCTATATATATATATATTGAAAATGATTTCCAAGGTTTTGAAAAGAAATATACGTGGTTTTAATAAATATTGATTTTTAGATATTATATTTTTAATATAGATTTTATAATAATTTTAATAAATCCAGTTGGAAAGAGAAATAGAAATAAATTTGAAATCTATTTGTATTTTACTTAAATAAAACCGATTTGAAACTTGTTAAATTTGAGATTTTAGAGTTATGATTTATAACTTGATCTTGATTTTAAAGTGATTAAATGAATATTTCAAATAAATTAAAGAGAATATTTAGTTTATATAAATCGTAGTTTAAGGTTTTATTTAAATGATATTGGATTGAATAAGTAAATTTTTCAATATTAAATAAATGGTAAAGTTGGATTTGAAATACAAATGAATTTAAGCTTTGAAACCTATTGAAATTAAAATGGTTTAAATTGTAGTATATATATGTATTTGAAATCAATATAAATTTTAAACGGTTTTGAACTGAATTGAAGTTGGTGAATTGAGATTTAATAAAATTGAATTTTGGAATTCAAATTGATCTGAATCGACTTGTGAAATTTGAGGAAAATATTTTTATTTTATATAAAGTATTTTAATATATAAAGATATTTTACTTTACGAATTATTTTTAATATAAACTATTTTAATATACCAATTATTTTAATATAAACTATTTTAATTTATAACTATTTAAATACAACTATTTTATTATATAAACTATTTTGTATAAACTATTTTGTATAAACTATTTTTATTTTATAATCTATTTTATTACATATACTATTTTTCTATATTTAAACTGTTGAGGAGAAAGTATTATGATTTCAAAATATTATGATTTCAAAGTGTTATGATTTCCAAGTATTATGATTTCCTAAGTGTTATGGTTTCAAAAAAATGTTATAACTTCAGAAGTGTTATAATTTTAGAAGTGTTATGATTTTGGAAATGAATATTATTTTAAGTGAATAATGATATCGTATTGATATGGGTTTGAAATAGATATGATATTTTGGTTTTGAAATATGATTTGAAATGAAATGACCACGGTGTTATAATAACATTTGGTTGTTAAAGAGACCGGGATCGGATATTGTCATACTCTCTGCCAATACCGAAAACCACTTTAACAACTGTGTACATGGTGGAGATTCTAGAAATGAAGTAGGATGGTTTGGCGACGATTCTATATGGTATGACGTGACCCTGACTCCGATGAGTCAGCTTAGATGTGACTAAAATCAGGAGCTATACCGGGCCAAGTGAGGTCATTCCTCCTATCGGGCACATTTCTTCGATACCATTCTATTGCTTTTGTGATTGTTTTGGTGGCCACCCTCGATTTTTGATATGGGAGTGTGTCCGAGGTGGGCGGTAGTAGCTGCTATGTGTTACCACCAGTCCGGATCCGCAAACGGTATATCTACCCTGGCATTTCCTCGTGTGCCGTGTTCACATGCCCTATCGCGCCTTCTACGAGTTTGTTTTGTGTCGTAGCTATGGAGTGCTCCCTGATAGCCCACTTACAAGTGGAGTTTACAGTATCTGTATAGACTACGACATTATAAAAATGTGTTAAGGGGGATATGGGTAACGCCTTAATGCTATTTTAATAGTTTACTTTACTATAGACATATTATAATAGCGTATATTACTACATAGTAGATAGTTCCATGGATCCTTAGAGGATGGTTATCCCAAACATCCTTTGAGTTACTTGTATTTCAGTTGATATTTCACTTGAGTTGGATTTATTGATATAAGAATGTTAATCATAACTCGAGTGTTTTGTGTTTTGCTTTACGCTCGGTTCAGACTGAGTGTCACAGTATTGGACTCACCTTTGGAGTTGGAGCTTCACTTGAAGATCCTTCTGTATCTATTCAGCTTTCAACCATCCAGTGGTTTTGTTCAGACTTGTCATCTGTTTATATTCGAGATTACATTGTATTTGAGATATTCTGTTGTATTTTCTAATGTTTGTATAGTAGCTTCATGAACTACTATTTTACTATTCCGCTGCTTATTGATATATTACTTTGTGTCTGTGATTCTGTGATTGATTTATTTACTGTATATGCTGAGTTTTGCCAAATTTAAATTAACAATATGATATTTTGAGCAATTCAATTCCGACATGTGTGGATGCGAATGGTTCGAAATACCTAGGTCATTAAAATTGTAAATGTCTAAGTAATCAAATATAATAAAAATTGTTAGATATTAAATTTGAAATTAAAAAGTGATTTAATCAATTTAATAATAATTTATTTATTCAACGTGAAATTAGCCATTTTGACAACTGTCTCGGATTTCGACGAAACCAGTTTCATCGGATCCGTAACAATGAATTATTGTAAGGTTTCAAGTTTCGTGGCGATCGAACTTGTCGTTTGATCGCACGAGCTCGAAACGCGTAGAAATCAATTTAATTGAATTCAATTGAAATAAGCCTTATTTTAAAGCTAACTTATACATACGATGGAATTAGGACTTCAAACCTGTTCCATTGAGTTTAAAAATATCAAAAACATCTATTTTGATATATGGGATGACCCACTTTCGTTTCGGAAGCGAAACGGGCTTTTTGGGTCGCTATTGTCGTTCATACCAATTCGATATGTGTTTATTTTCTTATCGGGCTTTGTTAATATAAATAGCCTTGTTTCCCAAAACCCTAGCAATCATTTTCTCATTCCAGTATATACAACTCCATCTATCCGTTCCTCCTTCTCAAATGGAAGAAACCCAAATTTCTAGATTCAATTGCAAATCAAAATCAAATCGAAAAATTAAAACTCCTCAAACAATATCATATTATATATTGATTCGAAGCTCTTGACGAACGCATTATAGATCTGCAGTTCATTTTTTGATTCGGACCATAATTTGGCTAGAAATGAGTGAATTAATCTCGGCCGTTCATCGTGTTGTGATCAACTTCAACCGATCGTCGAATTAAGGGTACCAGGTTGTGGAGAGTGACGCGCGCTGTTCATCGGTGTGGCTCGCTCGTCGAATTAACGGTCAGACCGACCGGAAAAACCTGACTAGGGTTTCATAAAGGGTGGAGGTGGCTATGTATTTGCAGCGATGAATTGTGTGATGGTCGACTCGCGGTGGTCGCGTAGGCGTAGGGAGGTCAACAGCGAGGTCTGGGTAGCCGCGACTGGTTAGCGACGTCGTGGGGTTTGATGCGTGGCGGCGGCTATGTCGAGTTTGGGTTGGTCGCATGTTCTCTGTGGCGCGTTAGGGTTTCACGCGAGGACGAGATGACGTGGAAAGCGTGGTGCAATCCTATTGGTTCGTATGTTTATTTTATTTAATTTTAATTTAAATCGTATAATCTTCTAATATTTATATCTTTTTCATACGAACTCGGATTCACGTGCGGTTTATTCTGCTGGGATCATATCGAAATTCTAGACATTATAGAACTAGTTTGGACAAATTCTGAAATTGTTGAATTTTGGGCCTTATTTTGGATTTTAAATCGATTTGAAATCAAAGGTGAGTGTTTTAAACCACTCACAACTGCTAAATTATCTTATGTTAGTTAAATTGAATTTATGATGTGATTAGAAATTGATTGGTTGATATTTGGTACCATAAGAAAAGGGACAGACCAAGTAGAATATCTGTATTGTAGGCCTAAAAAGACAGTCCTTTACAGAACTAGAAAATCCCCGACCGAGTTCCGTACAAGGTAGACCTTGTTAAGAGGGATTCAGGGAGTAGACAGAACGAATATGTATAGTCCTCATGGTACACACTAGCTAGGTGGTACATTGTAGTTGTCCGAGCATTAGTATGGACTAGTGCGGATGCTGTTTTAAGTTTTCATAGTAGATGGTGGAACATCTGTATTATAGGCCTTACGAGGCAGTCCTTTATAGATGTAGTGTAATGACCCGTATTTTTATGGATCAAGACATTGTAAAACAGTTGTTATTAGATTGTAGTATGGTTAAGTCGTTCAGAGCCTAGGTCGTTCGGAGCTTAGGTCGTATAATAGTTAGGTCGTAGGCGACTTATAGGAGTTGGCGACCTAAGTAAGTTAGTGGTAGCAGTTAACGACTTAGGGACTGGACGAGGTAAGGCTTAGGTCGTATGACAGTTAGGTCGCGTAGTGGTTTAGGTCGTATGTGAGTTTGGAACGACCTATAGAATTTGACCGACCTAAGGATGTTTGCGACCCAAGGAAGTGGACGATCTAAGGGGTAGCGACTTAAGAGTTAGCGGCAACGACCTAGTAGTTAGCAACTTAAGGGTTAGCAGTATAGGAGTTAGCAAGTTAACGACCTAAGTTATTGAGCGGGTTAGCGACCTAGGGAATTTAGGTCGTTCGAGCGACTTAAGGAGTTGTTGTAGTTAGGTCGTGAGCGACCTATGGGGTGCTGTGCTTAGTTAGGTCGTGAGCGACCTAAGTTTAGCAGTTAGGTCGTCCAAACGACTTAGGTGTTAGGTCGAGAGACCCTATGTGTGTTAGGTCGTGAGCGACTTAGGAGCGAGCTAAGGTTAGGTCGTTGATCTGTTAAGTCGTAGGTCGGAGAGGTTTGTAAAGTCGCTCTGCCACGCGTGAGTGTTAAGTCGCGCACTTGCGTTGTTGTTAGGTCGCGTAAGTGTTAGGTCGAAGGTCTTAGGTCGTTGGGTAATTAGGTCGCGCAAGTGAGTGTAGTTAGGTCGCGCAGAACTGTTAGGTCGTTAAGTCGTAGGTCGGAGATAGTTAGGTCGTGGATGACCTAAGGGGGCGGACGACCTAAGATTTTTCCAGCCTATAAATACCCGGTTTTTCCTCACTTTTTGGGATCCGGATTTTGAAGCGACGAAGTGCTGCTATTTTGAGAGCTCGAGTTCTACACTTCTTCACTTCTTTTCTCCACTTTAATCTTGTGCTTCCTTCCATCCAAATCGAAGATCGAATCGAAGATCCAAGAGCTTAGATTGAAGATCTACATCCATCGAAGAGAGATTTCATCGTTTGAAGCGGATTTGTGATAGATCGAGTTAGATCCTTCACTGTCCAGATCTGAAGTGTGTTGCTTTAAAGGTGTTTAGGTGATTTGGTGAGTGGTGATTATCTCTCACACGGATCCAAAGGAGTATATCGGATCGTTGGCTTGATTTTGTGTTAAAGTAGTGATTTCCACGCATTTCCGTAAACTTAAGTATAGATCCATTGTTCATGATGATTTGACATCCATTTTACTACATGTTAACCTATGCAAGTTCGTTCATCAAGTTATAGAGATATTACTCATGTTTCATGCTTGTTAGATTTAGACTCTTTATTTACAAGATTGCCATTATTGTTAAAATTGTTTATTTAGATCATATTTGAATGTTTGATTACTTGGATTAATGATTGACTTGATTGATTGTTATGAATTAGTTGATTGATGATTTGATTTAGACAAGTTGGTCGAAGATGATTCAAAAGCTAAGGGAAAGGCTCTTGAATTAGAAAAGCTTCTCGTGGCATATGTGGCGGATGATGAAGCTCATATGGATAGATTTGATGATGATGATGTTGAGATGAGGCTTTGCTAGGATGAGATGAAGCAAGGCATGATATGAGATAGTCTTGGTCTAATCCAGACGGGATCATTCCAAGCATGTTGATAACTCGGTGAAATGGTTCGGGTTTGAGGATAATGGTTTGCTCGAGAGGCGCTTGAGCTAGTATGGAAATAGTCGTCAAGGAGGATGACTAGAAGGCTGAGATCTCATCGTTGTTGAAGGTTCTAGCATGCTCAAAGCAAGAGTACGCTGGGCAGATTCGATAGTCCCAAAAGACTACTGATTGGTAGTCGAGTACTCTGGGCAGATTCGATAGTCCTAGGCACGGGCTGCGACGACATGCGGAGTTATGTCTAGAACTGGGGTTTCCATTAGCCCTTGACGGACGGCTGAAAGAATGTGCCAGTCATTCAATTAACGGTGATATCGAAGCAATGATAACAGTGATAGCCAGAGTCATGGATGTTTGGTTGTATCGTCATTCTATCTAAAGAGCGGTATTTTCTGGGTGCTTATCTGATCTTGGTTTAGGCCTTGGGGGTTTGTACTTGGAAAACATCGCACTTGACTCGAGTGATAATTGCTTTACTTTAAATGTTTGCTTTGCTATGTTACTTCTGTTTAGTGTGTGTCTGGGGGCTATCACTGTAGAAAGAGGTGGAGTGGGAGGGTTGGATTCCTATTCCTTTTTCCTTTATGCTCTTTTGGTATGTTGTTAGTTAATTTACCTCTCACTAAGACTGTTGTCTGACTCAAGGCTTTATGTTTTAACTCTTATTGCCTTGGGCTGTTCGTCCATTTTGGGACGGGCAGACTAGGTAGCAGGTGACAGGTGCTGTTCTTGCTTTCCAACGTTGCTGATGACGAAGACGAGCTGGAGGCTTGCATATTACTTTCTTACTATATGTACTGGATGTTCCGCTGCTTGTATAATTCTCTGAGTGATGTAGTGAGGCTTGATGTATTGACTATTCAGATGTTGTATTCAACTATTATGAAGTTTTATTGATGAGATTCTATTCTGTGAAGCTTCACTATATATATATTCTCTATTGTATTTTATCCATGCGCTGTGAGTAATACGATAGATTCTGATGTTTTAATTTACCTTGGCAATTGTCCATGGCTGCCTGGCACATTTTCCAGCGCACTATTTCTAGGTTTAGTGCAGGGGTCATGGGCGGTCGTCACATTTGGTATCAAAGCTTTGGTTAATCGATTTTACCCAACGCTCGCTGACGTAACTACGTATGAGAGACGTAATTGTATTTTGATGGATGATTACTATATATAATATAGTAGCTTAGGAGGATTTGAATTCCTTATGCAGTTGTTTCTCAAGGTGTATTAATCATTCCTTTTTATAGATATTGAGAATGAGTCGAAGAGGGAGACCAGCTGCTAGGGAAGGCCGTGCTGCTGAGGGGGCTGCTGATTATGTTGCTATGATCGAAGCTATGATGACTTCGATAATGAGAAGGATGCCAGCCCCGGGGTCATCAGTAGATGTTGGAGTTCAAGTTCAAACTCCAAGACCGGTGGATTTTGCTAAGTTGTGTAAAGATTATACTGCTCTTGGAGGAAAGGTTTTTTTAGGAACAGAATCAACCATTGAAGTCCAGAGGTGGATAGATGCTTGTAGAAGGATCTTTAGTGATTTGAGAATTGAGGATGCGACTAAAAGGAAGTTAGCATCAAGACAGCTTCAAGGGAGAGCTTCTGATTGGTGGAACTCTATCACCATTGATACTACGGAGGAAGAAATTACTTGGGAGCAATTCCAAGACAGATTTGAAGCTAAGTTCATTTCTACGGCTCAGAAGTCTGTTCTGTTCAAGAAGTTTGTGGAGCTCAAGCAAAATGGAAGACCAGTTCTTGAGTATGTTTCTGAGTTTGAAGCTTTGTCCAAGTATGGCCGGTCGTATATTGAATCTCCTTATCAGAAGAATGAGAAGTTTGTGACAGGCTTGGACAGTTATCTTGGGAGGCAGTTGGTGGATCATTTGGACGATTCATTTGAGAAGTTAGTAGAGAAGGCTCTCAGGCATGAGAATCTGTTTCCTAAAGAGGGATCTGTTGTTGCTGTGACCAAGGAAGAGTCTAGACCACAGCAGAGTGGAAACAAGAAGAGGAAGCAGCAGCAGCAAAAGGGTAAGGATGGCCGGAAGAAGCTGAAGGGTGAAGTGACCTGCTACAATTGTCAGCAGAAGGGCCATTTCTCTAGGGATTGCAAGAATCCAAAGGTGCCGGTGAAGTGCCACAACTGTGACAAGCCGGGGCATGTTAAGAGGAATTGTCTAGAACCGAGGAGGGACAAGCAGATTGTGCAAGCTTATGCTTTGGGAGCTGTTCCGTCATCTACAAAAGCTCCTACCGCTGAAGAGAGAGGAAAGAGTGTGGTGGTTCAAGGTACTCTTTCCATATGTGGTGTTCCAGTTAGAGTGTTATTTGATACTGGGGCGTCACATTCTTTTGTTTGTAATGAACTTGTAGGCCGATTGGGTTTAGAACCGGATATCGTTGATAGGCCATTGGTTGTGACTAATCCAGTTGGGGGTTCGTCTTGTTTGTGTATGCTATGCCGTGGTCTGATTGTATCGAGTCATGATTGCTCTTTTGTTTGTGATTGTTTTGTTCTGAACTTTGCGGGGTTCGGAATTATTTTGGGTATGGACTGGCTTAGGAAGTATGCGACAAAGGTTGACTGTGATAGGTTGGAGGTGACAGTCGAGAGATACGATGTAAGCATGAAGAAGGCGTCTTCATGAGCTTCATGTATTCGCTGGTTGTTCCACGGGATGGACTGTCATCCTTGCCAATCTCTAATGGATTTGAGGATGTCTTTGATGAGGTCAAAGGGTTACCGCCGCATAGAGAGATCGAGTTTCGTATAGATCTAGTTGAAGGAGCCAGACCTGTTGTGATGCCTCTTAGGCGGATGGCGCCTAGGGAACAGCAGGAGTTGAAGGTGCAGGTTGATGATCTTTTACAGAAAGGATTCATTTGGCGTAGTGTGTCCGAATGGGGTGCACCAGTTGTGTTCGCAACCAAAGCAGATGGATCGTTGAGGTTGTGTGTGGATTATCGTGAGCTGAATAAGGTGACTAAGAAGAACAAGTATCCATTGCCGAGAATAGATGACTTGTTTGATCAGCTTCACGAAGCTAAGGTGTTTTCTCAGATGGATTTGGCAACGGGATTTCACCAGTTAAGAGTGGCTAAGGATAGTGTGCCGAAGACTGATTTTCGGACACCATCCGGTTTCTTTGAGTGGCTGGTAATGCCGTTTGGATTGACTAATGCGCCAGCATATTTTGTGGATCTTATGAATAGAGTGTTCAGAGATCCGTTGAACAAGTTCGTGCTAGTGTTCGTGGATGATATTTTGATTTATTCCAGAACTGAAGAAGAGCACAAGACGCACTTGCGTATTGTTTTGGAAATCTTACGGAAACATCAACTGAAGGTTAAGTTTTCGAAGTGTCACTTCTGGAAGAGTGAAGTGAGGTTCTTAGGCCATATTATCTCTGGAAATGGAATAGCGGTTGATTCCGCCAAGGTGGCAGCAATCCAGGATTGGGTTAGACCTAAGAATGCATCTGATGTAAGAAGTTTTCTTGGATTAGCGGGATATTATCGTCGATTTATCAAAGACTTTTCCAAGGTAGCTGCACCATTGACAGGATTGACGAAAAAGAACCAAGTATTCAGATGGGATGATAAGTGCGAGCAAGCTTTCGGAATCCTGAAAGAGCGATTGACAAGTGCTCCTGTTTTGACTATTCCAAGTGGAAATGAAGAGATGGTGGTTTACACCGACGCATGTGGTACTGGACTTGGAGCAGTGCTGATGCAGAAAGGTAAATTTGTTGCGTATGCAAGTCGACAACTGAAGCCGCATGAAAGGAATTACCCGACTCATGATTTGGAGTTAGCGGCGATTGTATTTGCTCTGAAGATGTGGAGACATTATCTATTGGGAGTTTGATTCGAGTTGTTTACCGATCATAAGTCGTTGAAGTATCTTTTCTCCCAAAAGGATTTGAATCTTAGGCAACAGTGATGGCTAGAGTTTTTGGCATCATATGATTTTGGTATAGCCTATACTCCGGGAAAGGGTAACGCAGTGGCAGATGCGTTAAGTCGAAGACATGCAGGATTGGGAGTCATGTTTTCAGAATGGAAGAGTCTCGAGTATTTAGCTGGATTTGACTTCAGGCCCAGATGTGAATTGGAACCTGAGATGTTGGCAAACTTATCGATAAGACCGACTCTTGTGGAAAGAATTGGCGAGAGCCAAAAGCGAGACGATAAGCTTGTCAAGATTATCCGTGATTTGGAATCTGGATTGGACCCGGAAAAGGATAAAGGATTCGAGGTCGATCGAGAGGGTTGGCTTCGGAAGAAAGGACGACTAGTTGTTCCCGATATAGATGAATTGAGAAATGAAGTTCTGAAGGAAAGTCATCACTCGAAGCTGACTATTCATTCAGGTGGAAATAAGATGTATCGGGATATGAAGAGAACCTATTACTGGGAAGGTATGAAGAAGGATGTTGGAAATTTTATTTCCAAGTGCATGAACTGCCAGTTGGTAAAAGCTGAGAAAAAGAAGCCCAGTGGATTGCTTCAGCCATTAGAAGTTCCTACATGGAAGTGGGAGAAAATATCGATGGATTTTATCGATGGACTACCTAGAACAAGAACGGGAAATGAAGGGATTTGGGTCATCGTAGATCGTCTGACTAAGAGTGCAAGATTCATTCCTATTCGATCGACTAGGACTGCATCAAAGTTGGCTAAGCTGTATGTTAAGTGGATAGTTCGATTCCATGGTATTCCGAAGAGTATAGTGAGTGATCGAGACCCATTGTTCACTAGTGGATTTTGGAAGAGCTTCCAAAGTTTTGGGAACCGAGTTTTGTTTGAGTACAGCTTATCACCCTCAAACAGATGGTCAGACCGAGAGAGTCAACCGAGTTTTGGAAGATCTCCTCAGAGCTTGTATTTTAGATTTCGAGGGATCATGGGAAGATCACCTTCATTTGGTGGAATTTTCGTATAATAACAGTTACCAGTCAAGCATTGGTATGGCACCATATGAAGCATTGTATGGAAGACCGTGTAACTCTCCGACGTGTTGGTTAGAAACAGGAGAAAAGCTGATACTTGGGCCAGAGATGATTCGACAAACTTCGGATTGTATAGAGATCATTCGGCAACGAATGAAGGCAGCCCAAGACCGACAGAAAAGTTATGCCGATAAGCGTCGTAAGGATTTGGAATTCGACGTAGGTGATATGGTTTTTGTGAAGATTTCTCCACTAAAGAATGTTATTCGATTCGGGAAGAAAGGAAAATTGACTCCGAGATTTGTTGGACCATTCCCGATCATCGAGCGAATTGGAAAGCTCGCCTACAGATTGGAGTTACCAGAGAAGATGTCGGGTGTGCACAATGTTTTTCATGTATCGTATCTACGGAAGTATGTGCACGACTCAAATACAGTGGTTTCTGCTGATAGCTGTGACGATTTCGAAGTTGATCCAGTCGATAAGAGACCTCGTAAGCCGCTTCGTGTTGTGGAAACCGACACGAAACAGCTTAGGAGAAAGGTAGTTAGGTTGCTCAAGATACAATGGAGTGATGATGATAACGACTGTACATGGGAGGAGGAAGAGAGGATGAAGGCAGATCATCCTGAACTCTTCGAGGTATGGCCATAAGGTGTCGTGTCATCTCACGACATTGTAACTTGTTCTAGTTTTAGAATTCTACGTGCTAGGCTAGAATTGGATGCATGGTTTGTTGATTGCTATGGATGATAGGCATGCAGAATAGTTTTGATTGCTCTTGTTTGTTTGGAATTTCGAGGGCGAAATTCCTAAGGGGGAGAGAATGTAACGACCCGTATTTTTACGGATCAAGACATTGTAAAACAGTTGTTATTAGATCGTAGTATGGTTAAGTCGTTCAGAGCCTAGGTCGTTCGGATCTTAGGTCGTATAATAGTTAGGTCGTAGGCAACTTATAGGAGTTGGCGACCTAAGTAAGTTAAGTGTAGCAGTTAACGACTTAGGGACTGGACGAGGTAAGGCTTAGGTCGTATGACAGTCAGGTCGCGTAGTGGTTTAGGTCGTATGTGAGTTTGGAACGACCTATAGAATTTGACCGACCTAAGGAAGTTTGCGACCTAAGGAAGTGGACGATCTAAGGGGTAGCGACTTAAGAGTTAGCGGCAACGACCTAGTAGTTAGCAACTTAAGGGTTAGCAGTATAGGAGTTAGCGAGTTAACGACCTAAGTTATTGAGCGGGTTAGCGACCTAGGGAATTTAGGTCGTTCGAGCGACTTAAGGAGTTGTTGTAGTTAGGTCGTGAGCGACCTATGGGGTGCTGTGCTTAGTTAGGTCGTGAGCGACCTAAGTTTAGCAGTTAGGTCGTCCAAACGACTTAGGTGTTAGGTCGAGAGACCCTATGTGTGTTAGGTCGTGAGCGACTTAGGAGCGAGCTAAGGTTAGGTCGTTGATCTGTTAAGTCGTAGGTCGGAGAGGTTTGTAAAGTCGCTATGCCACGCGTGAGTGTTAAGTCGCGCACTTGCGTTGTTGTTAGGTCGCGTAAGTGTTAGGTCGAAGGTCTTAGGTCGTTGGGTAATTAGGTCGCGCAAGTGAGTGTAGTTAGGTCGCGCAGAACTGTTAGGTCGTTAAGTCGTAGGTCGGAGATAGTTAGGTCGTGGACGACCTAAGGGGGCGGACGACCTGAGATTTTTCCAGCCTATAAATACCCGGTTTTTCCTCACTTTTTGGGATCCGGATTTTGAAGCGACGAAGTGCTGCTATTTTGAGAGCTCGAGTTCTACACTTCTTCACTTCTTTTCTCCACTTTAATTTTGTGCTTCCTTCCATCCAAATCGAAGATCGAATCGAAGATCCAAGAGCTTAGATTGAAGATCTACATCCATCGAAGAGAGATTTCATCGTTTGAAGCGGATTTGTGATAGATCGAGTTAGATCCTTCGCTGTCCAGATCTGAAGTGTGTTGCTTTAAAGGTGTTTAGGTGATTTGGTGAGTGGTGATTATCTCTCACACGGATCCAAAGGAGTATATTAGATCGTTGGCTTGATTTTGTGTTAAAGTAGTGATTTCCATGCATTTCCGTAAACTTAAGTATAGATCCATTGTTCATGATGATTTGACATCCATTTTACTACATGTTAACCTATGCAAGTTCGTTCATCAAGTTATAGAGATATTACTCATGTTTCATGCTTGTTAGATTTAGACTCTTTATTACAAGATTGCCATTATTGTTAAAATTGTTTATTTAGATCATATATGAATGTTTGATTACTTGGATTAATGATTGACTTGATTGATTGTTATGAATTAGTTGATTGATGATTTGATTTAGACAAGTTGGTCGAAGATGATTCAAAAGCTAAGGGAAGGGCTTTTGAATTAGAAAAGCTGCTCGTGGCATATGTGGCAGATGATGAAGCTCATATGGATAGATTTGATGATGATGATGTTGAGATGAGGCTTTGGTAGGATGAGATGAAGCGAGGCATGATATGAGATAGTCTTGGTCTAATCCAGACGGGATCATTCCAAGCATGTTGATAACTCGGTGAAATAGTTCAGGTTTGAGGATAATGGTTTGCTCGAGAGGCGCTTGAGCTAGTATGGAAATAGTCGTCGAGGAGGATGACTAGAAGGTTGAGATCTCATCGTTGTTGAAGGTTCTAGCATGCTCAAAGCAAGAGTACGCTGGGCATATTCGATAGTCCCAAAAGACTACTGATTGGTAGTCGAGTACTCTAGGCAGATTCGATAGTCCTAGGCACGGGCTGCAACGACGTGTGGAGTTATGTCTAGAACCGGGGTTTCCATTAGCCCTTGACGGATGGCTGAAAGAATGTGTCGGTCATTCAAATAACGGTGATATCGAAGCAATGATAACAGTGATAGCCAGAGTCATGGATGTTTGGTTGTATCGTCATTCGGTCTCAAGAGCGGTATTTTCTAGGTGCTTATCTGATCTTGGTTTAGGCCTTGGGGGTTTGTACTTGGAAAACATCGCCGTTGACTCGAGTGATAATTGCTTTACTTTAAATGTTTGCTTTGCTATGTTACTTCTGTTTAGTGTGTGTTTGGGGGCTATCACTGTAGAAAGAGGTGGAGTGGGAGGGTTGGATTCCTATTCCTTTTTCCTTTATGCTCTTTTGGTATGTTGTTAGTTAATTTACCGCTCACTAAGACTGTTGTCTGACTCAAGGCTTTATGTTTTAACTCTTATTGCCTTGGGCTGTTCGTCCATTTTGGGACGGGCAGACTAGGTAGCAGGTGACAGGTGCTGTTCTTGCTTTCCAACGATGCTGATGACGAAGACGAGATGGAGGCTTGCATATTACTTTCTTACTATATGTACTGGATGTTCCGCTGCTTGTATAATTCTCCGAGTGATGTAGTGAGGCTTGATGTATTGACTATTCAGATGTTGTATTCAACTATTATGAAGTTTTATTGATGAGATTCTATTATGTGAAGCTTCACTATATATATATTCTCTATTGTATTTTATCCATGCGCTGTGAGTAATACGATAGATTCTGCTGTTTTAATTTACCTTGGCAATCGTCCATGGCTGCCTGGCACACTTTCTAGCGCACTATTTCTAGGTTTAGTGCAGGGGTCATGGGCGGTCGTCACATGTAGTCACAGAATGTTATAGGAGCAAGACAATGGAGTCCTTTACGAGAGGATACAGAAGGACTATGGGTAGTACCTAGGACCGATGTGGTCATTGGGCATATAGCTATATATATATATTAGTTATTAGGTTTTAATCTACTAGGGAGTGCATGGGCACAATTCATGCACAGAGGCGAGAGTATTATAAACCCAATGAACCTAATATAACAGTAAATGGAAATAAAATAGTATATGTAGAATTAAGCTTAGAAGTGTATAACTTGTCCATTCACCAGAACTTTAGTTCTGACCCCCTCCTCATAACATCCTGTAGGTTAGATAGATGGCAGAGACTTTCCAACTTTGAGACACTTATTTGGAAAGTGTTATTATATTGGTGAGTATTTACTTACTATTATATTTTAGTCAGTTCCGCTATGAGATATTTATTGAGCTCTTATATATTTTTCTTTGCCTATTTGCAGGATATCAGATACCCAACTCGGGCTTCAGTGGGCTTGGATTTTAGCATTTTTGCAAAAAATCCGGACCCACTGGAATTCGAGTTGTTACATTTGGTATCAGAGCCTAGGTTTAGGATTCCTAGGTAGATAGTGAGTGAATGTATTTGTATTTTTGAATAAAATATAAATATATTATGTGCTAAAATCCAAATAGTCCCCAATTATAGATTTTAAAATATGGAAAGTTTTTAGAAGTATATTTGTGCATAGTTTGCTACTTGGGTTTGGGATGACCCAAGTATGTTGAGCCCTATGATAATTACCGATTTATAACATATATATAAGCCATGTTTTGAGAGAAGATTGGTATCCATATGTTATAGGAAGTGGAGAAATTCCCTAGGGATAGTAGGGAGAGTGTTTGTTTTGGAAGGAATAAGAGATTTTAGTAAGAAGAAAATCCACTTTATGTCTAGCCCAATAAAATAAAACTTTTGAATTGAAAAGTTGAAAAATATAATTGTTAATATATTTGAGGAAGTAAATATTGGGTTTTTGAAAAAAAAAAACTGGTATGAAATTTAAATTGGTTTTTATATGATGTAGATTTTGTTAAAAGTGAAATTCTTTTTGAATAATTTTAGAGCATGTATAGCTCGCTAGTTTCTTTGTAGGTAAACAAAGATTTTAAATATAAAAACCTAGAGTGTGTTAAGTATCGAAACCGTAGATTCCAACATTTATTGTTGTAATAGATGTTTTCAGTAAAAATAAAGAAAGAATAGACTATGACACTATTGTTATAGTAGGTGACTTCCAAAGTAAATGTTTTTAAAAGCATATGGGATTTATTAATATTTATTTTAATTGAATCTATATATTAGTATTTTTGGGTTGTAGTAACGGTGTTTTACGCAACATCTGTTTTGACCCAAATGAGTTTGGGAGATAATTTCTAAAGTGCACTTATTATTTAAATAAGTATATGAAAATATTTTCTAATTATGAAAATATTAAAGCAGTTTTGAAAATGAGTTCTTTTGAAAAATAATGTACGTTAAATTAATAAATTTAGTAGGAAATATCTTATGTAAGTGAATATAGAGTAAACATACTTTAATCTATTGGAATGAAATGAATAATGATATAATATTCTATTAATCACAAATAAAGATGTTTTGTGCAAGTTATAAGGAATACGTGAAAGAGATGTACAAGGTATGGAAAGCACCATATTTTGTATAGCCTATTTCGATAAAATATATAATAAATTCCTTATAATTTCACATAAACATGAAATCCTCCTTTAAAGGATTCATAGAAGGTTTTAGTGTTAATGGTTTCTCATAAGTGAAAGTAATTCAAATACAATAAGGTATAAAACCATTAAGTGTAGTAAGTTAGAAACTCCTTTAAGGTTAAGTAATTGGAAGAGTAGGAAAGTTAAGAAATTTTTGATAAAATAATTGTTCTTATCTACTCCAGTTTTAGTAAATTTTATAATCTATGAAAAAAGGATATTTTGAAAACATGTGAGGACATTTTTTTTAAGTCAAGAAAAAAGAAAAATGTTTTAAGAACAAGTAAGACATGTTTTAAAGAAAGATGGTTTGGTGGAAAGTAAATAAGTTTTTGAAAAGATAAAATTTTAAGTAACCTAGTACCTTTGAATTTAATAGAAACTTCAAAATAACACTTTCAAAGGCAAGAATTTTGGGATTTGATGTTTCAGAAATTTAGGAGTTTTAATTTTTGAAGAAAAATGATAAATACCAAACCAAACCAGACTTTTAAATATGAAGTAGATAGGAATCATTTCCTAAGTGTAACGGGAAAAGTAGAAGGCTATAGCAGTAATTACTCCTAGTAGTAATAATAAAAGTTCCCGTAAGGTGTATAGTACACTAGTGAGAACCTAGAAATGTTGTTTCATATGTGTAGACTATAGAGGAATAGTGAAATAATATTAGTAAGATGATAAGACACACGTGGCTGGGATAAGTAGACCTTAGTTGGGGAAAAATGAAAGCGAAAGAGAGAATTTCTCCAAGCTTAGTTGCCATTTTAAATAGAGACTGCATAGATTGAAATCCTTATCCATTGCAGTAAATGAGACTTAGTTATTCCTTTTTGAGCCTAGAATAGAAGAGATGAATAGATCTTATTCTTCATGAGTAACACAGCAAAAGTTGGTAATAAGTAATAGGCGGCAGGAGGAGCATATGAGTTACTTGGATTCATAGAGTAGGACCTTTCTGTGTTAGAGTGGACATGGTCCTAGACCTCCTTGTCCTAGATGATAGCTGAGTTTAGTTGCTGTATTAAAAGAAGAGTAAAAGCAAATAAAAAGGTAACTAAAAGAAAAATAGGTAGATCTAAAGAAAGCAACATAAACATCAATAAAAATAAATGAGAATTGCAAAATAAAAATACGTCTTTCCCATAAAATAAGCTTGGGAAAAAGTTTGAAAAGAAAAATCTTTCTTACATAAACCGTGCTTGCAAGTATATTTAGGATGTGTGCATCATATTTTAAAATAAATTTTTAAAGAAGAAAAGCATTCATATAGGAGGTACCGCTTAGAAATTCATGTACATGTATATATTTTATATTGAATAACACTTTTGCACAAGAACACGGATGGTCGCAAAATTGGATGTACAAAAAATGGATGTGATTAATGCGAGAAATTACATAATTTTACCCATGTCGAATTTTGGAGACGAAATTTCCTAAAGGGTGGGAGAATATAACACCCCGCATTTTTATATAATTAAAATAAATTTAATCGATAACTATGAAAACAGTGAAAAATGAATTTTTTGCTAATGTTGGAATTTGACCACGAAACTTATACCATTGTGTTTGTGGTAATTTTTTGATCAACTTCCATATACAATGTTTTTTGAATGGACTTCAAACAAAGAAGTTATAGTCGTTTGAAGTTTTAGCGTCAGAAACAATTACATATGCAAACATGGAAAATTTATCAATTATAAACACTTGCAATTAATTCATAGGGTATTTATAAAAGTAGTAACAAATTTATTATGTTTGTAATGAATGTAAATTATTAATAGAATTAGATATAAGAGGAAAAAAATAAGGGGAATAATTAACATTGCTAACAGAATCAGCTAAAAAGTGCAATTAATTAATATTGGAGATTAATATATAACGTGTGTGTGTATATATCAGATCCCTCAATTTAAAGAGGTTTACGTATAAATGTAACAAATAAATGTTCAAATTCAAATCTGGATATAAAAAATATGCATATTAAATATATATATTAATTGAATGGTGGAATTAATTGACATGCCAATTAATGAAATGTTACAATGTGTAAAATATTAATTAGAGAAATTAACTTATAGAGGTGACATGTTAATCTACTAATGGGGCTATTAATTAGGATTGCAACATAATCAGTAGAAAATGCTAATTAATAAGGAAAAGAAATAATAGTTGACCTAGATTTGAATGTGTACATATAGGCAGTATATTGCTGCACATAAAAATTAATTGAAGGATCAATTAAGTAGAGGATTAATTAGATAATTGCTGGGCTGCATCTATATAAGAGAGAACGTAATGTAATTCGTTCCATCAGCCGTTACCTTCTTCATCCCTCTCTTACAGTAAACAATGGCTTCTTTCTTCATTCTTTTCTCCTATTTCTCACAAATCTTCACCAAATAAATCCAAATAAAATATATTTGAACAAAATAGAGAAACCGCAACAAAGAAAAGGAGAGAAGTTGAAGAACGGCGTAGTAATTTTTAAAGATAGAGATTTAAAGCTAAGGACGATAGGTGAGTGGATTTAATTATATATCTTTTACGTTTATGATATATTATCGTTAGATTCCCGTTAAATAATTTTATTCAGTATTTATTTCAGTAATTAATTCTGTTAATTAGTTATGCTGAGACTATAAATTGTATAAGAGAGCTTATATTTAATTGTTATTTATATGGAAAAAAGGAAAACAGTAACCCAATTAAATATGAATAATATTAGGCGTGACAATTAGAGAAAGGCATAAGCCTAAAATTAAGACATTTATAGTTATTTACATCTATTTTAAAGTTGAAATTTAGCCTATAAATGTTAGCTTCTTTTTATTCCTTTTTACGCGAATAAAATAGTAAAGAGAAGAATTCGCAAATACGGACTAAAATAGAAGAACACTAGATTTACAGAAATTAGAAGTAAAATAAGAAAATTTGAAATAAAAAGAGAAAAATAGAAATTTGCAGTAAATTATGCTAAAATGGGGAAAAATAAATTAAAAGGGAAAATCTAATAACTTGATTGGGAAGTAAGTGATGGATTAATTGGTTGGTTCAGAAAAGAAAATACATTTCTATAGTTTAATATTTAAAAGATAACGATAAACGTAATTGCAAGAATTAAAGAAAGAAAAAGGGAATTAGTGTAAAATAGAGAAACTACTGTATTTTTCACTATCCAAAAAGTAAAGAAATAATAAAAGAAATATCTTGCAGTTACGGACTATTGTTTATAGCATTATTTAGTATTAAAACATGGAAATGGATTTTTAGCACAGTTTTTGTAACCAACCAATAGAATAGAACTACTTCCCAGAATAAAATGAAATAAAGCGAAGAATTAAAGGAAGTAAAGAAGAAATCAAGTTAACTATTAGACAAGACTTAAAGCAATTAACATAAATGTAACTAGATCTGCATTTACTGTGCGGATAATAGAATAAAAGCAAAGCAGTTATTATGATAAGTAAATTTGTGACAGTCGGACGTAGTCCCAAGCCAAGATTGTCATATAATATAAGAGAATTAAATATCATAATAAAAGAAAACAGACTATAATAGAAAAGAGACGCTTGTAATTATATTTATAATGTACAGATTATAAAAGAGAATAAAAGTGAGAATTGCAAGTAAAATTATCACATAGGTTATAATTAAGTAGAAAGAACAGAAAAAGCTTATTTTAAGACTTAAATTAAGTTAATAAGAAAATAGAGCAGAAATAACAGAAGAGGCTTATTTTAATAAACTTAGATCTGGGATTAAGTTAATAAGCAAGTGTCACGGCCCGGATTTTCGACCCTCGAAAATCGACATCAATACGTCCACTGTATAGCATGCCAAGCAATCGAGTGCTGGAAATACTAGATCGTTAGGGGAAAAGAAGAAAGAGGTAGAAGAAGAAACAGAAACAACAACACAAAATTTCACAATCACAGCGGAACAATATATAATAGATAGTAACATGTGTTTATACAAAAAAACTACAACTATTAATTACACATTACATCATCAGAGTACAATACATCAATAATTCAATAGTGGACAGTTATAATAACTTGTCCTCACAAGTGCTGAATATATAGCCTACAATACATAGCGGAATATAACCAAGTACGTGTAATACGTTTTCGTCATCCAGCTCGTCTTCTCAGCTCCATAGCATCCTATCATGAATCTGTAATACTCGGTCTGACCAGAGCATTATAATAAAATAAAACCCGAGTCAGTCTGGAAAACCAGCATGAGAAAACACACTCAATTTGAATTATTAAAGTTATCAAAATCCTTTGAAAACAAAGGTATCTCGTAAGACCACGCCACACATAAACACGACGGGTTTTTACCTTACGATAACCAAATTTTTTATATCAAAATCATCTGATATTATTATAGTGTCTAGGTACAAATACTTATTCAAATAGTCGAAATTTTACATTAATTTAATTTCAGCATACTAGGGTCTACAACCAAAAGCGTGAAGGCACGTATTGGAGAATGGATTCCATACGAATGACTAGGCACTGGAGTACCACCTACCACAGTACACATCTAGAAAAATGTACCGAGGACCACACCGGGATCCCATGCAACACAAGACCGGACTACCCCTGACCTGGATAGACCGAATATGTTATCACCTTGGGTGTTCCAACCCTTACCGAGTTCTTCCGCGCACCGTAGTAATAATAACCGAGGGTATCTATAAAGGTGATAAACATACCCTAATTGGGTGCGACCCACTTAGCCTTGCTGCATCTCCCTTGATTTTCAGTCATTCTCGGTAGATGAGGCTTGAGGCTACGATTACCTTTTAAGGAATTTACACTTGTAATGCTTATTGTCCTCCAATGACAATGTACTGATAGCATTCATCCATATAAGTCCGTTTTGGGTCTGAACGAATCGAAGGCACTATTCCTACTACATCCATTTTGGAATCATCCTCAGGATTAGTAGCGATTAGCCCTTGCACTTCAATGCTCCATGTTCGACTCCATGCTCTTGTCTTCACTTCGAAACGTACTCGTTGGATCGAAGTGGTTTTCAGATAACTTATCTGATCCCGATCTCTGCATGACAACGTCCGATATTTCCGGTAAACTCAACCTCGGTTCTTCAGGAAATAAATAGACGAAAATAAGATCGAATATCACCTCCTAATCGTTAGTGGATAGATTTTCTTATCATCGCCCTAGAAGAATGAAATGAGTTTATACGTACAGTATAGCGCCTTCCGACGGTAACTGTACCCTATAATTCTAGTGTTTCTCCTATATATTCCCAAAGTTATGTTTTGGGTCCAAATTTGATAGTCGGTTATTTAACTATCAAATAAACAATCATTCAACCGAAGAGTTCATTTTCCACTGAAAACACTAAGTCTCATTTAATTTAATTTTAATAAATTAAATCTCTTTATCAGAGGGTATATACTTATCTTATTGGAGTAAGTATGTTCCTTAACCATTCTTTCAAAAAATATTTGAAAACTTTTTAAAATAAATATGGAAAGCACCACGCGGTATCAACCATGTATTCACAGCTCAATGATTACGTCTCTATCCCAGAGAAATCCAAAACTTAACTGCAGGCAATCTCTGCCTCCGATTCCGCCATGAAAGTATACCATTACTTTCCGAAAACTTTATTTAATAATTTTCTCAAAATAATACTTATAAAATTTCTATATAAATTTTCCAAGTTTACTTTACGCAAATACTCTTTAAATAAAGGTATTATATTAGACAAGATTAACATTGAATGATTTATCCTTTTTTTTAAATAATAATAATACTGATTAATTCATAAATAATAATTTACTTAATATCAACTCATTATAAACTAACTTAATTAATAATTAAATATACTTTAAACAATTTTAAACAACTAAATAATTAATTTTCTGGAATATTTTTAAACACTTTTTGAATTACTTAGTTAATAATTAAAAATCCTCCTTTTAAATAACCAAACTTCTTGATAAAAATATACTTTTCCGATTCCAGTATAACCAATCTAATACTTATAAATCTCTCTCAATTTATCACCAAAGGATTTACGTTCCAATTTCGTAAATCCCCTTTTTCACTTTTCAAAAGAAAAATCTACCTTTCTTTTTAAACCGATTTACTCACCCCACTATAAATTCTCACCGTGAATTTATAACTTCAATTTATCAAGTGAAAATTATTCACTTTACTTTATAAACCTTGTTTATAAATCCCATAGTCTCATCTTCCATTTACAATGGTTTCACTTCACTTAAATCCATCATAAATTGATTTCTAAATTTAATTCCATTTATAAATCAATTTCTCAAATAACCTAAACTATATTCCAAACCCAACCCAATTTCGATTATATTTCCATTTGTAATTAAGAAATCTTATTTAAGATCCAATATATTCAATTTCACATTTATTTCCAAATGCACTTCCTTTTCCCAATCTATTTAAAATCTTGACTTAAAACAATTTTATATTTAAAAAAAATATCACTAAGGAACTATTATTTAAAATCCTTATTCCAATCTCCATTTATCGTATTCCGAAATTGTTAAGTAAAAATTTAAAATCAAACTATTTATTTTACCCCAAATTCATTTCTTTTGATTAATCCAAAATTCACTATAAATATTTTACTTCCAATTTCTTTTTAATTTCTTTCAAATTCAAAACATATATTATTGGTATTTAAAAATACCAAAATCTAGGCCAAAAGTACCATAACATCTAATAAATTCAAATCTCACTATAATCTACCATGGATTATTCAAACAGATCATATATCAATATATATGAAATTAAATTCAACATTTTGGAGGAATCCAGTTGGATCGCTCTAACCTGTTTCCCTGCATCCACAGATGTTAATACAACATAAAAATACCAATCCTACTTCGAGGGGGATATCACGTTATATATGGTCATCCGCTATTATGTGGGGCGCATAGGGTCTCATCAGCTAAAAGTATGCGGGAATATCAATTTAACTACTAATATATATACTACCATATATAATATCACATTCAACTGATAATAATTTATCAATTCAACCAATCAATAATTAATTTTAACTATTTACAATTAATGCCAATCATCCAAATGAGTGAGATTTACGCACATTGATTTTCAGTTGTCGCCGAGACGTTCCGGTTTGGAACTAAAATCGGACGACGCCCGATTTTAGCCCAAATTTTGACTCTCTCCAAATCCGTCCAAACTAGTTTCATTTCGAAGCTCCCGTTACCATTATCGCAACACAAAAAGTCTCGTTCCAATCGGACCCCGTATGAGAGAGATATACCTTTTATAAGTTAATCGATAATTTAATTATATACAATTCAATTTTCTTAAAACAAAAGAAACCTATATCCAATTTCAAACCCGGGCCACTACTGTTCATCATCTCCCCCCTTATGCCTGTACACGCACGAAACAGAACCCAAAACGCGTGCACGTTTAACAAGTGACACGGAGATTCGATGAACGAAATCGAGTTTCGACTTCGTCGTTGGCTTTCTCGTCTCGAGCTCCACCTGTCTAGCACCTCCTCACCTCGACCGAGACCCCCATTCGAAACACGATCATGCTGCCTTCCCACGCTACAGTAAAACACCGACATCCCCATAGTTGATCGGACCCCCCTAATATCACGGCCAAGGTGCTCTTTGATACCACGAACTCAATTCCGGCCTTCACTTCAACCAAGTCGCCTCCAATCGATCAAAAATCCAAACCCTAGCCACTATCTCACGTCGACTCTCTTCTAAACGCCGTCGAACCCATCAAGATGTACATCAAGTCGAAGCTCTCGATGAAATAAGATTTTTAAAGCAAGTTTCGAATTTTTTTATCAAGTAGATTTCGAGAATTAAATTTTTGAAGTTTTGATTTTTTTTTCTTTCTTTACTGTAGGATGCGTTCGTTTTAAAATGAGAATGGAGGAAGGAACAAGACATGATGTTGGTGTGTAGGAGAGGGAGATGGTACAGTGAAAAGATAAAATAACAACTGAAAGGAAGTTTGACTAATTAATATAATAATTTAATTTCAAAATGTCTCGATCTATGCAACTTAAAATCTCAAACTCTTATCGAGATGTGCCGCTTGGCGTTCATAATGTTATACCCTTATTCCGAACGCAATGGAAAATGTTTCGAGTCCTAATTCGATCGTATGGGGAAGATACCTTTTTGGACCCAATTATTATATTGAATTTTCGATATAAATTTCAACGCGTTTATATTTTGTACAACCAAATGATAACTCCAAACGCTACAAAATTTGAAATCCGATAATAATACACTATTACGAATCTAATGGAACTAGTTTCGTCGAATTCCAAGACTATTCCCCGGATGGCTATTTATATACGTTAATTCAAACGATATATTTTTAAAATCGAGTAAACCACTTATAAATCCAATTTTAAAATTATACTTACCTTCATTCTTATTAATATAAATTTAATAAGCCTTTAAATTATTTTTATCAAGCTTAAAACTCAAGATTCAATGTTTTAACCAATTTCCAATTATTACTCCAAAAATTAAATTATCAAATAAATAGTTATATTTGAAATTCAAGTTAATAATTTACTTTTAAATATTTAAAATCAATTAAATATTCTAGTTTCAAATAATGCAAAATTATGGGTCGTTACATTCCTTCATCCTTAAAAGAATTTTGTCCCCGAAATTGCTAGGTAAGAAGAATGGTCCAAAACCCATTGACTTCCCAAAATAAATCAGTTTAAACAACTTCCCGAAATCAATTTATTGAAACACACTATCACTTTTACTAATTTCCAAATTCATCCATAGATTCCAAATAATATTACTTACTCAACCATTTCAAGTTATGCTCCAATATCAAATTTCAGTTATTAAAAAATTTCTAACTCCTTAAATTTTCAAAAAAATTCGCCAGCGTCTCCTTTGCGCGGCTAGATCCGAAAACTACAAATCGCCTCTATGGGCTCAAATCATCAAAAGAAAACAAAAGCCAAGTGGCTCAATCAGAAAACCATCAAATTAAACAACGATTTAAACATGTACCTTTTTGTCGGGCAATCCAATTTTCTTATGATATCAAAGACATCAATTTAGCTTTTGCTTTTAAATACCTACATCTTATTTACCAATAATATCCAATCATTCAATTTTATTCAAAATTTTCAATTCCCAATATTATCTCACCAAAACCATATGATGTACATATACCATTCATACGCAATATCAACTCTGATCGCTCACTCGATCACACAATTTCACTTCCGAACTAATATCGTTCGCATGACTCTCTAGTGCGGACTCAGATCTGGTTCCTTGATCAGAAACCATCATTCTCCTTGCACAGACATATACTATGATAGAGAACCTCTAGAATCAATCAAAAATCCACATCCAGTGTTCACTGTCGAAAATCGAGTGAAAAATCCTAACTCGGATCGATATAAATTACCTCGAAATTATGTGCTCGAATCTGGATCAAACCATCATGCAATAAACAATATACGTATAACTTATGTATTTATTTCAATTGATTCTCGGCTATACCAAACACTTTTATTCACATTCATTATTCACTCAGTATATTCTTCCTAAAATGATATCATTTAAGGATTATTCCACATTTATTTCATTTTTAACCAATTATCAACATTCACTATTTAAACTTCACATTCACTGATTCACTTATTATATTTATTTAATACCAATTTCACTTAAGAACTTTACCATCAATTTTCTCAAGTCCATTATAACATTTTATACAAATGTTCTTATGGTTATTACCACTTCACAACTTAAGTTTATATCCATTTCAATTCAAGTTCAATTTTAATTTTCAATTTAACTCAATTTATCTCCAAATTTTAAATATTGAATTTTATCAACCATATCCCATACCATATTTAATTAACTAATTAATTTAATCTAATTAATTCCCTTCATTAGTTCATTTCAATTTGAACAAATTCCATTTCCAATAATTATTTCATTTAACCTACTTAGGCTAAATTTCCAAATTCACTCTTATTTAACTTAATTTAAGTTAAATTCCATTCCAAAATCAAATTTCAAAATTTATAAGTTATCAAACTTATTCATATTCCATTCACTAATTTTCTTTCAATTCACTTCATTTAAATAGTTTACTTTACTAATTTATTCCATTATCACACTCACTTTCATTTAACTTTTCTTAAGTTAAATTTCATTCTTTATTTTCAACATTCAATTTTATCCCTCTATTTAACTTACCTTAAGGTAAGATTCATTTCAATTTTGCTTTCCAGATTTTATAAGTTCAATCTTATCATCTCATATTTCCAATTAAACATTTCAAATCAAAAACCCAGAGTTTACACACTTTGTTCTAAGCGTTTCAAGTCATTTTTGAAATCATATATATACATATATATCTCACTTATATATATCAAATCCAAAAAATTTAAGCTTCTTAAAATCAAAAATTTGTTTATCAAAACAAGACTCTAATAGCAAATCATTACGGTAGCAATCCATCACTCATAAACTCGAAAATGAACACCGATGATGTTGCGATCATTATTGGAATTATTTTCCAGCGACCGAAGTGAGTTCAGTGCTTTTATTTCCTTTAAAAACCCATTTTAAAAATATTTCAATTCACAAATATTTTCTAAATTATATCACTATTATTTTCCAAGACTTTTGAAAAACATTTCAACACCAACGGGAAATTAAATTCCCAAATTCCCGGCCTTCAAACCCTTTTAACAAATCATTTTTAAAAATACTCCTGGAATTTCATCTCTTTTCAATTTATAAATCACATTTACAAAACCATATTTACAAAATCCCATTTTTTTATATGAAATTATTTCTTAACTGTTGATTATAATATCAACTTGTATTCAATCACCATAATAACAAATGATAATGGTTTAATATTATCATTTCCTAACAACCAAACACACCATATACAACTATAATAATTTATGAAAATTATTTCTTTATATATAAAAATAATCTGGGTAAAATTATCTCATTTACCTCATTTCAAAATAATACCATGTCGAGTTGCTCTGTTCAAATATTATTGATCCCTACCAATAACGTTAATTACTCATATTGACCAGAATCCATAAGCCACTCAATAGATCAATCAACACAATATAAAACATTTTATATTCACTAACAAATACGCGCTCATATTTATTAATACACTCAAACTCATTCTAGGGTGCTATTGACCCTATCTCTAATGAGTTACCCTATCAAAGCCAAGGTTCTCACTTAACCTTCAGCTCTGATACCAAGTGTCACGGCCCGGATTTTCGACCCTCGAAAATCAACATCAATACATCCACTATATACCATGCCGAGCAATCGAGTGGCAGAAATACTAGATCTTTAGGGAAAAAGAAGAAAGCGGTAGAAGAAGAAATAGAAACAAAAACACAGAATCTCATAACCGCAGTGGAACAATATATAATAGATAGTAACATGTCTTTATACAAAAAAAACTACAACTATTATTTACACATTACATCATCAGAGTACAATACATCAATAACTCAATACTGGACAGTTATAACAACTTGTCCTTACAAGTGCTGAATATACAGCCTACAATACACAACGGAATATAACTAAGTACGTGTAATACGTCTTCGTCATCTAGCTCGTCTCCTGAGCTCCATAGCATCCTATCCTGAATCTGTAATATTAGGTCAAACCGAGCATTATAATAAAATAACACCCGAGTCATTTTGGAAAACCAACGTGAGGAAACACACTCAATTTGAATTATTAAAGTTATCAAAATCCTTTGAAAATAGAAGTATCTCGTAAGACCACGCCACACATAAACACGACGGGTTTTTACCTTACGATAACCAAAACATTTTATATCAAAATCATCTGATATTATAATAGTGTCGTACAAATACTTATTCAAATAATCGAAATTGTTACATTAATTAAATTCCAGCATACTAGGCTCTACAACCAAAACCGTAAAGGCACGTATTGGAGAATGGATTCCATACGAATGACTAGGCACTGGGTACCACCTGTCATAGTACACATCTAGAAAAATGTACTGATGACTATGCCGGGATCCCCTGTAACACAAGACCGGACTACCCCTAACCTGGATAGACCGAATATGCTATCACCCCGGGTGTTCCCGCCCTTACCGAGTTCTTCCGCGCACCGTAGTAATAATATCCGAGGGTATCTAGAAAGGTGATAAACATACCCTAATTGGGTGCGACCCATTTAGCCTTGCTGCATCTCCCCTGATTTTCAGTCATTCCCGGTTAATGAGGCTTGAGGCTACGATTACCTTTTAATGAATTTACACTTGGAATGATCATTGTTCTCCAATGACAATGTACTGATAGCATTCATCCATACAAGTCCGTTCTGGGTTTGAACGAAACCGAAGGCACTATTCCTACTACATCCATTTTGGAATCATCCTCAAGATTAGTAGCGATTAGCCCTTACACTTCATGCTCCATCTTCGACTCCATGATCTTGTCTGCACTTTGAAACGTACTCGTTGGATCTAAGTGGTTTTTGGATAACTTATCCGATCCCGGTCTATTCAAGACAACGTCCGATATTTCCAGTAAACTCAACCTCGGTTCTTTAGGAAATAAACATACGAAAATAAGATCGGAGATCACCTCCTAACCGTTAGTGGACGGATTTCCTTATCATCATCATCCTAGAAGAACGAAACGAGTTTATACGTACAGTATAGCACCTTCTGACGGATCCAACTGGATTCCTCAAAAATATTTTTTGTTTCCATATATATATTATTCTTTGATATAATGGAATAAATTACTATGATTGTTGTGTGGATTGAATTATTAAACGCTATAATAGCATGTGAATTTAATTCGGTATTTTAAATACTATAAATAATTAATTTGAAGGAATTAAAAAGAAGATTTTGAATGTAAAATATTTATATCGGAAATTGGATTTATTCTAAAAAGAAAATTAAGTGGAATGAGAGATATATATATTAACTTGGGTTATACTTAACTATATTGTAAATTGGTTTAAGTAGAGATTTAAAATAAATTATATTAAGGACTTGTAAAGATATTTTTAAATTATGGAAAGGAATTGGAATCGATAATTGAAAGAGATTTGGAACAAAAATTTGAGTTTATTAAGGGAAGAATTTTTTTAAAATGGAATTTTATAAATAGAATTTGTTTTATAAATAAGTGTAACACAAAGGAGTTTATAAATTTATAAACGAGGTTTATAAATAAGGAAACCGATATCAGTGGATAAGTTGGAGTATAAGTTTATAGTGAGAACTTATATCGAGTTATGGGAATCGTTGGAAAGGAAATAGTAGAATATTTTTTGAATGTAAGAATGGTGGTAGAATTTAGATATGGTCGATGTGATACGAATCGAGAGGGATTTATAAATTGAAATTGGAGAATATTGGATTTTCTTAAAATTAGATTTTTGTCGAGTAAATTAAAAATTGTGTTAAAAGGTATTTTGATTACTATACTACATAACTTAATCTATTATTTAGGTTTAGAATATTTCGGAAGTTGGTTATTATATTATTTAATATTTACAGAAATAAATCCTAAATTTATTTATCAGCTATGTGAATTAGTTAGTTATTTCAAAGCAATTAGATATAAATTATTAATGCTATTTAAGTTGTTTGATATTTTAGATTTACCTAAAACATATTTCAAAAATAAATCATTTCTCTTATTATATATATATATAATTTTAAATGATTTAAATTTATTTATAAATTCTCTCGAGATTGGAAACAAAGTTTGTAAAACTGATATGATTTTTAGAAGAGGAATCTTGTAGTGATATTATGGGGACTAAAAGAAATTTCCAAAATATAAGATAGGGGAATTTCGAAAGGTGAAATAGAATTCACAAATGAAGTAGAAGGGAAATTGGAATTATAAACAAATATATTTGACTTTGGAAATACCAAGAGAAGAAATTAAGGAATTATGGAATTTATAGAATTCGTGTAAAACGAGTTGAGAAATTTACAAATAAAATTGTAAATGATTTTGAGAAAGAGAAATAGGGAATAAAAGAAGTATTTTCTAAGTGCTAAATATAAAATGAAGTGGAGAAAATATTCCAAGTATTGGGAAGGGTTGGAAATGTTCCGTGTAAATATAAGGTTTTGAAAACTGTTTTCAAATGCGGGGAAACTGAAAGTAATATCTTATAAAGATATTTTGAAATAAATTTTGGAAAATTTATAATAAGGTCAGATGATTGTTTATGGATGCGTGTTGATAGTTAAATTACCGACTATCAATTTTGGCCAATTTCGTTAATCGTTTCGAAGAGACCGGGATCGGATTTAATTATCCGAAAACCACTTCGATCCGGTTTGAACGTAACGAATGAATACCATGAATATGATGAAGACGGTGATTCGGTTTGTCCAGACCCAGGACAACTTGTATGGACGAATGCTATCAGAACATCGTCATTGGAAGACAGTGAGCATTCTAAGTAAAATTGTTCTTGAAAGGTAACGCTTTGCCTTGAGCCTCATCAACCGGGAATGACTAAAACAGGGAAGATGCAGCAAGGCTAAGTGGGTCGCACCCAAGTAGGGTATGTTATCACCTTTTTAGATGTCCTCGGAAACCCTATTTATCTTATATGTGAGTACACATGAAAGAAGAAGCGCTCGATAGTAAGGGTGGGAACACCCGGGGTGATAACATATTCGGTCTATCCAGGTCAGGGGTAGGTCGGTCTTCTGTTGCAGGGGATCCCGACATGGTCCTCGATACATAGTTCTAGAGGTGTACTGTGATGGGCGGTACCCCAATGGCCCAGTCAATCATTGGAATCCATTCTCCAATACGAGCATACAGTTTTATTTGTAGAGCCTAGTATGCTGGAATTTAATTAATGTAACAATTTCAGCTATTTGAATAAGTATTTGTATTTAGACACTATTATAATATCACTGGATTTTCTATAAAGTGTTTTGGTTATCGTAAGGGAAAAACCCGTCGTGTTTATGTGTGACGCGGTCTTAGGAGATACCTTTGTTTTTCAACGGATTTTGATAACTCTAATAATTCAAATTGAGTGTGTTTTCTCACGCTGGTTTTCCAGACTGACTCGGGTGTTATTTTATTATAATGCTCGGGTTAGACCGAGTATTACAGATTCAGGTTAAATGCTATGGAGCTTAGGAGACTAGCTGGAGGAGTTTCAGACGTATTTCCGTACTTGACTTATATTCCACTGTGTAGGGACAAGTTATATAACTGTCCAGTTTGATGTATTGATTGTTGTACTCTGATGATTGTAAGTATATAACCGTTGCAGATTCTCTTGTATAAAATCTGTTATTATATATTAATATTATATTTTGTTCCGCTGAGATTGTGAGATTCTGTGTTGTTGTTTCTATATTTTTTTCTTCTATCTCTTTCTTCTTCTTACCCTAAAGATTCATATTTCCGTCCAATTTGAGTTGAGCTAAGGTGAAATATTGTCGACTCAAAGGGGTACGGAACTGCGGGCCTTGACACTTGGTATTAGAGCTGAAGGCTAAGCGAGAACCTTGGCTCTGGTGGGGATTACTCATTAGAGATAGAGTCAGTAGTACTCTAGAATGAGTTTGAGCGTATTAATAGATATGAGCACGTATTTGTTAGTGAATATAAATTGTTTTATATTGTGTTGGATTATTGGTTGAGTGGCATATAAATTCTGGTCGAGTAGTGGGACGCCACTAAATCGATAGGAGTTTCTAAACACTTGTAAACAATAAACCGACACAATATTGTTTTAAAAGCGGGTAAATGAAATAATTTTACCCAAATTATATTTTGATATAAAAGAAATAATTTTCTAAAAATTATTATAGTAGTGTGTTTGGATATTATTATATAATCAAAACAAGATTATAAAATTTGAAATGGTTATATATATTATCAAATGGAAATTGTTTAAGTATGGATTATACAATTGAAATAAGACTTGATTAAAACCAGAATTTGAAAAATTTAAATCCCGGAGATTTTTGGAAATGTTTCCCAAAGTGATTGAAATAAATAATAGTATTATTAAATATGGAGATATTTTTGAATAAAAAATTGTTTTAAATGGATTTTGAAGATGTTATAGCACTGAACTCACTTCGGTCGCTGGAAAATAATCCTGGCGATGACTGCAGCATCATCAGTATTCATTTTCGAGTTTCTAAGTGACGAATTGCTACCAGTGTGGTTTGATATGGAGATTTTGGAAAGAACAAGTTTTGTGTTGGAAATTCCGAAGGGAATTTGTTTTGGATAAAAACCAGGTTTGGTTTAAGTTTAACAAGTGTGATTTGGAATATTTGAGGTTTCAAAATGATTTGAACTAAATACCGGGTGTTTAAAAATTCTGTAATCCTTATTTAAATAATCTAGAGATCATCAGGAAATAAGTTATAAACTTATAAATTGAAAATGATTTTAAATAAGAAAAGAAAGTATAGAAATTGAATTTCGGAAAATAAATTTTAACTTGAGTAAAGTTAAAATAAATAAAATTCAACTTAAGTAAAGCAAATGGAATAAATATAAGTAAGGTAGTGGAAAATTCTGAATTTTGAATTAAATTCTTACTTGATTAAATTCAAATGAATTGTGTGAAATCAAAATTTAACTTGTGCAAGTTAAATAAATTAAATTAGTGAAAGAAAATGGTATGGATTTGGATTTAACTTAAGCTAAGTTAAATGAAATTAAGTTGAATTTGGATTGAATTGGAAATAAGATTGAATTGGAATAAATAAATGTCAGTAGCTTATAAAAATTGAAATTCATGAAATAAAAATATACTTGGGCTATAAATAAGTGTATAGTCTCGAGTTAAAAATAAAATAGGAATATACTCGAGTATAGAATTGATGGAAATATGAGAGAAATAAGTTGTGTGACTTATAAAATTGAAAAGTAAAATAGAAAACCCGAAATAAAAATGGTGTAATATTTTAAAGTGAAGAAATAAAATCCAAACTTGAGTTATAAAATAAATTTGAACTCGAGTAAATTTATTGGAGTGATTTTTAAAATAAAAATCGGATATTGAATTATAGAATGAAAGTGGACTAATTAGCTTAATAAATTAGTTAATTAAATATGGAAATGGAGCTTAACTGGTTAAATAAATTGGATTATGGATTAAAAGTGAATATTAGAAGCGAAACTTGAGTTATAAATAAAATTCGACTTAAATTGTAAGTGAATTAAATATAATTGGGAACGTGTCAAATAAAATGAAATTGGATTGAAATAGAAATGGATTGAGTTATAAATAAATCAAATTTAATATAAATGAATTGAATATAGCCTTGAATTTCATTTTAATAAATTTGAGAATGAATTCGAATATGGGAATTAAAAATTGAGATGGATAAGGTGAATGGACTAATTAAATTAATTAGTAAATGGAATGGAATTTGATTGAATAAGAATCAAATTAAATAAAAGGGGAATTTGTTGCAAATGGAAATGAACTTAAGTTGTTTGATCAAAATAGCTAGAAGTAAATAGATTAACTAAGTAAATATTTTGAATAAAAGCTTGACACAAATATATTTGTAAAATGGCCATTAAATAAAATTGCATGGAATGTTTCCGAGCTAAATAAAAGGGATTTGAAAGCAATAAAGGTGGATATGAATGGAATGCAAATAAATTGATCGAGAATAAATTTAAAATGGAGTAGAATTAAAAATAAATTGAGTTGGAATCAGTTTAAAATAGCTATAAACTAAGGTGGATATTTTATTAAGTGAATATCACCGAATTTGCATAGAAACATTGTTGTTCGACGCAAACGGAAGTAAATAAAATTCTATGGATAAATGGAATGTGATTAAATTGATTTTAAATCAATTTGGAATGGATATAGTTTGTTTGGTTTAAAAATGAAATTGAATGCAAATAATTGGGTTGTAAATCATTTCAAATTGGATGAAATGATGTATGGATTGATTGAAAGTAATAAAATGAATGTCATAACCTTATAATTTCTTATAATACATGTTTAGCGTGATTGGTTATTGAAATTCATGTGGTGTAGTTGTTTAAATAAATGAAATGTTAGTGAATTTCATATATTTGGTACTTACGTGTCAAAATTGAGTAAGTACAGGTACCTAGAGCTATTTTGCTTGACTTTGATTGCGCGAATTGCGAAAATAAATAAGTCGCTTACTTAAAAATGTTAAAATTAGGTATGTTTTCGGATTAAATACCGCAAAATATAAATATTGTTATATATATTTTGTTTTCCGACCGTGTGGGTCGTGTATATATGTTTATATCTCTTGTCATATTACAACCTGCCCTTACAATTGCTGGTAATTTCAAACAAAAACACTGCAGCGGAAATAAACAAATACGAGAATACGACTCGGTCTCCAGCTTGTCTTTTGAGCTCCATAGCATCCTAACCAGAACCTAAAATACTCGGTCTGACCCGAGCATTATAATAAAATAGCACCCGAGTCAATCTGGAAAACCAGCATGAGAAAACACACTCAATTTGAAGTATTAAAGTTTTCAAAATCTTTTGAAAATAAAAGGTATCTCGTAAGACCACGCCACAAATAAACATGACGGGTTTTTAACTTACAATAACCAAAACATTTCATATCAAATTCCTCTGAGATTATAATAGTGTCTAAGTACAAATACTTATTCAAATAGCTGAAATGCTTGCATCTCACATTTTAGCATAGTTGGGCACAATCAAAACCGTACGGCACTTATTGGAGAATGGGTTCCAACTGAATGACTAGGCACTGGGGTACCACCTGTCACAGTACATGTCTACAAACACTGTATCGAGGACCACGCCAGGATCCCCTGCTACACAAGACCGGACTATCCCTAACCTGGATAGACCGAATATGCTATCACCTCAGATGTTCCCACCCTCTTTCGAGCTCCTTCCATACATCGTAGAAAAAAAATATCCGAGGTTATCTAGAAAGGTGTATACCCTACTTGGGTGCGATCCACTTAGCCTTACTGCATCCCCCCTGATTTTCAGTCATTCCCGATTGATGAGGCTTAGAGGCTACGATTGCCTTTTCAAGGCAATATCACTTGGAATGCTCATTTTCCTCCAATGACAATGTTCTGATAGCATTCATCCATACAAGTCCGTTCTGGGTCCGAACGGAACCGAAGGCACTATTCCTACTACATCCATTTTGGAATCACCCTCAGGATTAGTAGCGATTAGCCCTTGCACTTCACTGCTCCATCTTAGACTCCATGCTCTTGTCTTCATATCAAAAACATTCTCGTTGGATCAAAGTGGTTTTCGGATAACAAATCCGATCCCGGTCTCTTCGAAACAACGTTCGATATTTCCGATAAACTCAACCCCGGTTCTTTAGGAAATAAAAAGACGAAGTAAGATCGGAGATCGCCTCCTAATCGTTGTGGACGGATTTCCTTATCAACATCCCAGAAGAATGAACGAGTTTACACGTACAGTATAACACCTCGAACGGTAACTGTACCATATAATTCCCGTACTTCTTCTAGATATTTCCAAAGTTATATTTAGGTCCAGATTTGATAGTCGGTTATTTAACTATCAAATAAACAATCAATTCAACCAAATACTTCATTTCACTTAAAACATTAAATCTCTTTTCAATTTAATTTATATTTTAATCACTTAAATTTTCCTTATCCAAATATATACACTTATCTTATCGAATTCAGTATATTCACAAATTACCCTTTCAAAAATATTTGAAAATCCTTTTAAAATAATGTGGAAAGTACCACTGTGGAATCAAACCATGGATCACAGCTCAATGGTTACGTCTCTATCCCAGAGAAATCCAAGATTTAACTACAGGCACTCACTGCCTCCGATTTACGCCACGCGAGTATACCATTACTTCCCAAAACTTAATTTAAAAATTATCTTAAAATAATACTTATAAGTTCCAAAAATAAATCTCCAAGTTTTATCTAGGCGAATATACTTAAATAAAATTTATTATACAACGCCATATTAATATTTAATAATTCATATTTAAAACAAAAATGCTGACTAGTTCTTAAATAATAATAAATCCTTAGCCCTCATTTTAAAGTGACAAATTAATAATAAAATATGCTTTAACAATTTAAAATAATTAAACAGCTAATTTTTCCAGAATATTTTTAACACTTTTAAAAATTCCCAAATTAATAAATTAAAATCCTCTTTTTAAAACAAGCCCAATTTCTCGATTTCCAATTTCATCCCGTAAATTTGGAAATCCCACTTGAGTTCCAGTATAACCAATTTTATACTTATTCCCAAATTCACTTCTATTTGTAACGACCCACTATTTTGGACCATTCAAACCGACAATAAAACCACACATGTCGGACTTGAATTGCTCAAAATACCGAATTGTTAATTTATATTTGGCAAAACTCAGAATATACAGTAAATAAATAATCACAGATCACAGACACAGAGTAATATAATGCAGCAGAAACAAAGAAATAGTCGTTCATAAAGCTACTATATAAATACATCAGAGTTAAATAAGACACAACAGAAGAAATAAAGTACAACAGAAGTCTCAATATGATAACCAAGTACAAGCTGGATAGAACAACAGAACTGAGATAGATAAACTAGATAAGTAGATAATCTCCAGCGATTTCAATCTCCAGAAAGTGGAATCCAAATCTGTGAATACTCAGGCTGACCCGAGCGTAAATAAAAATACAAACACTCGAGTCAGGACATACATAATGATACAATGTAAACCAACTCAAGTGAATTGTAATAAAGGTACAAGTAACTCAAAGGATGCTTGGGATCGCCCATCCTCTAAGGATCCGTTAAACTATCTACTATGTAGTAATATTCGCTATTATAATAATGTCTAATATAAAATAAACATACTTTTAAATAGCATTAAGGAGTGACCCAATATTCCCCTTAACACGTAATAGTCCCAGTAGTCTATCCAGTATTAGCATACTCCCAAAATGGGGGCAACCTCCGACACTCCACAGGCTATGGGAGAAATTCAAATTCGTAGTAAAGCTCGCTATGGTAAGTGACACGGCACAACTAGGAAATGCCAGGGTAGATATACCAATTACGCATCCGGACTGGTGGTGACGCATAGCAGCCACTACCGCCGACCTCGAACAACACTCCCAAATCAAGGGGTGCACCCAATCAAGCACAAAGTAATAGAATGGTATCGAAGAAGTGTGTCCGATCAGAGGTGCTACCTCCTTGGCCCGTCAATCGCTCCTGTTTTAGCCACTTTATGCCAACTCACGGGAGTTGGGTCCACGTATATACCTTAGGATCGTCGCCACCATCCTACTTCATTCTGGAAACTCCACCGCGTACACAGTTGTTAAATTGGTTTTCGGTATCGACAGAGAGTATGTCCATATCCGATCCCGGTCTCTTTAACAACCAATCGTTATTATAACCCGTGGTTATAATTTTAAAATAATATTTTATACTTCAAAATAGAATATCATTTCAAATCCAAAACTTTATCAAAATAAAAATTAAATCAATTCCAAACCATTTCAATATATTTAAAATATCATATCATTTCAAAACTTCATTTCAAATCATTTCAATATATCAAAAATATCATATCCTTTCAAAAACTTCATTTCAAATCATTTAATATATCAAAATATCATATCTTTTCAAAACTTCATTATCAAATCATCATTTGAGTTCAAATCCAAATATTCAACTTTAAATTCCTTTTAAATTCAAAGATATCATTCATTTATTATCATTTCAAGTCACCTTTTAAATAGTTTATATTTCAATCAAAATAATTCATCTAAACCATTTAAAAGTGTAATTATTATACTTTCAAAACAAGTATTTAATTCCCAAAGTTTTAAACTATTCTGAGTTCATTTACTAAGTAAAAAAAACCATAAACATTGAAAATTTCAGCCTTTCACAGCATTCATAAAAAGCTGTTATAAGTTATACTTGAAAACATTTAATCCAGCAAAGACAACATTTAAAACTGCTGTTAAATCTCAGTTTAGTTCAAATTTAGTTTAAAACAGCAAAGACAGCAGACCACTGCAACATTTACATAACTGATGTAATAGGCCTTTATTAAGTTTTAGCCTTTTAATTTACTACAGCAACTACAACATTTCAGAACTGCTGTAATAGCCTCTTTATAAAGCTTTTAGTTTATTTACAGAAATCATAACATTTCTGAATGCTATTAAAAGTATTTTCCAGATTTTAGTGTATTTTCAACAAATAATAAACTTCAATTTAAACCATTGAAACATTATAAAAATCATATTTTTAACATTAAAAAATGTTCATTAAAAATACTCTTTTAACTTATGATTTTTATAAAGTAATTTTTACAATAAACTCCGACTTCCAATAAATCACTCATTACATTCAAGTGTATAATTTTCCGAATTTTGCATTTTTCAATTTATTAACACTTACATTAAAATTACCATTTCACACATTAAACTAAACTTCCAATTTATTTAATTAATTTAAACCCTTAATTAAAACCAAATTTCACATTTCCAAGTCAAGTTAAAATTTAAAATTTCACATTTAAGCCTTCATTCATTTAACCATTTTAGTTCATAGAAAAATCAATAATACTTTATCAAGTCATTTAAATTCAAATTTAAATCAAATTATCATATTTCCCATTTTCCAAAAAAAATTAAATTTCCCTTTTATTCATAACTTAAATTCATTTTTACTAAAATCCAAATTTCCAAACATAAGTTATATTTCAAAATTTTCAATTGTGCACACTAGGCTCGGCCTAGTCATTGTTTGGGCTCGGCCATGCTTGATCCAGATATGGAAAGAGGTCAAGTGATGGCCAAATATTAGGTTATGGTGGTGGTGGAGCAAGGGAATGTGGCCAAGGTGAAATATGGAGGAGATAGTGAAGATAGGCTTGGCTATGTAGTGTTTTGTGGAAATTTTTGCAAAATTTGTGGTGCTTTGGTCATATGGAGGTCATGGCCTGAGGTGGTGGTCAGAGGAGAGGCTGATGGTTGCTGTGGCTGGTGATGGTGGAGATGAAGGTGGTAGTGGCCTAGCATAGCACAAGAAAGGTCAAGTCAAAATCAATGGAAAAGTGAAGAAAAGAAGAGGAAAGAAGCCATTAGAACTTAAATTTTTTTCTCAAGATAAAAATGCCGTGAGTTTTGGAGAGAAAGGAGTTTTCTCACGTGAATGAGAATAAGAATACACGGCTATGGGCTAGAGAGATGTACGGCCAAAGCAAGGAGAGGAAAAGCCAAAGGAAAATGAACAGACAAGCTAATGAAAAGTCACAAGAAATGAAGAGTCTTGTCTCTTTGAATTTCTAAATTCTTTTAATCAAAATAAACAAATAAATTTCAGTAAATAAAAATAAAAAGTTGAACCAAATAAAGTGAAAAAGAAAATAAATAAATAATTTAAGTAAAATAAAAAATAATTAAGAAAATAGCTAATATATTGAAACTAGCATTTAAAATATAAACAATGTACAATAAACATTTAAAAATTATAACAACACTTTTAAACAAATAAAAGTCAAGTAAATAAATAAATGCTGAACAAAATAAGGTGGAAATGAAAATAAAATAAGATTTTAAGAAAATAGAAAATAAATAAAGAATTTCTTTAATTAAATGAAACTGGAAATTAGAAATTATAAACAGAATACAACTGACATTGGAAAATGTCAATTACACTTTGAAAAATGTTTTAAAACCAAAATATATACATAACAAGTTATTTTACCCATATTAGAACATTACATGACCAAATAAAATATTATTTATATAATTTAAAATAAACAATTTTGTTAAATACAACAAATTACACACAATATTTAAAAGGGCATAACTTTCACATTATAAATCAGATTTCAACGAAACAAAAAGCAGTATTCTTGAAATTTTATTTACTTTCATAATAAATGATAAAATTCAAAATTTTAAACTTTTAAAATTTTAAATTAAAAGTCAAAGTTTGACCATAATGACCAAAATTCACATTTCTGGAAAATACTCTATTTATTCTTGTTTGGAATTATAATTCACATAAAAATCAAAATTAATATTTAAAATAACAAAATTTTCCATTTTAATAAATAAAATAAAGTTTTTAAATCAGGAAATTCAATATAAAATAATTACAAAATATAGGGTTGTTACACTCTCCTCCACTCAAAACTTTTCGTCCCCGAAAAGGAATGAGGTACGGGAAAACACAGAAAAAGATAGAATGAAATAGGATTAAAACCAGATGACAAGAAGATTGAAATTATACCTAATAACTGTTGTTATAGGTAAGTTTAACAAGGTGAAGATGATTTTCCCAAGATCCTCCAGAATCAAGAACACAAGCACGAAAAGATCATCGAGAATCTGATTCACCCTTTCTGTTTGACCGTCGATCTGTGGATGGTAAGCAGTGCTCAGATTCAGAATAGGGAGAAGTAAGAACCACAAAAGAGATAGAAAAGTTAAATGATGAAGGATAAAGAGAAAGAAAGAAAGACTAGAACAAACTTATATAAGACACAACACGAAAAACACGATTCATCAAATCAACAAAGAGAGCATGAGCATTAGTCAAACCAAAAGGCATGACTAACTATTCGTAGAAAAAAATCATTTTCAGTACGGAAAGTAGTCTCGGGGAATACTTTCCTCAGCAACAATGAGTTGGTGAAAATCAGAGGCAAGATCAAGCTGAAAGAGAACAGTAGCTCCAAGGCTAACTAATTCGAATTTGATTTCCTAGTTAGAAGGTAGAAGAATGGAAACAACCAGAAAGAAAATAGATTGGAAAACAGAATAAGATAATAAATTTAAAACCATGAAAATTTCAACTTACATTAATAATTAATTTCATTCATTTGATTTCGCTTGAGTTAAATAAATCTTAGTTATTTTTTAAATCTCATTATCTCATCATCAAATCAACAATTTATAAAGTCATGAATTTGAGCAATCATTTATTATATTCATCTTTATTCATTAAATTTCATTCTTCTTTATTCCAATTTATTCTTAAATTTATTCCACTTAATATATCTAATCCTGTATATATTAAGCGTATTTCACTTAATATAACTATTCCAATTTATTTATAATTTCTTTTAAATATCATTATATTGTAAATTATTCAATTAACCTTTTTTCTCTATTTACCTCTATTGATCCTTTATAACTAAAATTTAAGTGTATAACATTTATTATAACCACTCAAATTTTGTTTATAAAATCCCCTTTATATTGTATGTTTTCCAATTACATATTTAACTTTTAATAATTTAGGTAAGTTATATTGGAATGTAATTGAGTATACAAACAAATTCTTTCTAATTCAATTATACAAGTTTACCTATTTATTCAAACTTTTATAATTGAAATTATCCTTTAAGATAAAATTTAAGAATTAAATTTTCGATTATCTTCAAATTATTTAGAAATAAATAAATATATACATACACAATATACATCAAATCAAATTTAAATCATATATCTATATAATATAAGTCAAGTCATATTTAGAAATTCAAATCAATTAAATTTCAAAGCAAAGCTGTAGCAAAGCTACAAAATAGTCTCTTCACTTCGAAACCCGAAAATGAATGTCGATGATGCTGCAGTCATCACCGAAATTATTTTCCAGCGACAAAGAAAAGAGCACTGATTTACAAATTAAAAATCCTTTGAAACAATTTCTACTAGAAATACTTTTAAATAATATATCCTTTTTTAAACTTTCAAAACAAAGTTCGAAATCATCGGAAATTTAATTCTCACATTCTTGATTTAAATCCATTTAAATTTCCAAATTAATTTATAACCATATTTAATTATTTAGATATGAAACTAAAACCAATGATTATAAAATACATACAAAGTCAATTATTATTTCTTAACACCCAATTCCATTAATTATCAAAATTTAGAAAATTAACCTTATACATATTATAATTATACAAAATTTATCCATCTACTAAATTTAAAAACCATATTGTGTCAGTTTGCTCTGTTTAAGTGTTTTGGAGATCCTATCGATAACGTTGATCAGACGAACCGATCGGAAACCCAAATCAACATCAACAACTCAAACAACACAATATATAAAACATCTTTAAAATAAAAAAAATTCAACTACAAGATAAATTTTCAAAATAAGGATAGGGATTCAGATTTGATGGACTCAAATCAAAGAGAATTCAGATTTTAAGATAAGTTGGAGATAAAGGATAAAATGATTAAACAACAGAATAAGAAGATGGGTAAGCCTATACATATTGCGGGCAACCTTAACCAGGTCAACTGTGAGTTAAAGAATAAGATCGATGTGGATTTCTGGGGTAAATATACATTCGATCCCAAGAGATAGAATTCAGGCACAATAAGAAATACTAGCATCTAAACCGAGGATATAGAAGTCTTCGGTGAATTAATGCTTTTTGTAAAGAAGTTTCACCCCTTTACAAGTCTTTAGAATATTGGCGGGACCGCTAATACATTAGAAAGATTATTCGAAGTGGATAGGACACTCCAGAATCAAGAAGACACGAATATGGAAGGACAAGAATGGACTTTGGAACCGAAGGGAACATTCCAAAATTCAAAGGAAACCGAACCGAAGAAGAAGGAATTCAAGTTCGAACGAAAGTGATTCTGTAATTAAATTTACTCTATATGCTGAGTTTGCCTAAAACCAGAGCTCTGATACCAACTGTAATGACCCACTATTTTAGACCATTCAAATCGACAATAAAACCACACATGTCGGACTTGAATTGCTCAAAATACCTAATTGTTAATTAATATTTGGCAAAACTCAGAATATACAGTAAATAAATAATCACAGATCACAGACACAGAGTAATATAATGCAGCGGAAACAAAGAAATAGTAGTTCATGAAGCTACTATATAAATACATCAGAGTTAAATAAGACACAACAGAAGAAATAAAGTACAACAGAAGTCTCAATATGATAACCAAGTAAAAGCTGGATAGAACAACAGAACTGAGATAGATAAACTAGATAAGCAGATAATCTCCAGCGATTTCAATCTCCAGAAAGTGGAATCCAAATCTGTGAATACTCAGGCTGACCCGAGCGTAAATAAAAATACAAACACTCGAGTCAGGACATATATACTTATACAATGTAAACCAACTCAAGTGAATTGTAATAAAGGTACAAGTAACTCAAAGGATGCTTGGGATTGCCCATCCTCTAAGGATCCGTTAAACTATCTACTATATAGTAATATTCGCTATTATAATAATGTCTAATATAAAATAAACATACTTTTAAATAGCATTAAGGAGTGACCCAATATTCCCCTTAACACGTAATAGTCCCAATAGTCTATCCAGTATTAGCATACTCACAAAATGGGGGCTACCCTCGATACTCCACAGGCTATGGGAGAAATTCAAATTCGTAGTAAAGCTCGCTATGGTAAGTGACACGGCACAACTAGGAAATGCCAGGGTAGATATACCAATTACGCATCCGGACTGGTGGTGACGCATAGCAGCCACTACCGCCCACCTCGAACAACACTCCCAAATCAAGGGGTGCACCTAATCAATCACAAAGTAATAGAATGGTATCGAAGAAGTGTGTCCGATCAGAGGTGCTACCTCCTTGGCCTGTGACGACCGCCCATGACCCCTGCACTGAACATGGAAATCGTGCGCTGAAAAGTGTGCCAGGCAGCCATGGACGATTGCCAAGGTTAAGTTAAAATAGCAGAATCTATCGTATTACTCACAGCGCATGGATAAAATACAATAGAGAATATATATAGTGAAGCTTCACAAAATAGAATCTCATCAATTAAGCTTCATAATAGTTGAATACAAACATCTGAATAGTCAATACATCAAGCCTCACTACATATCACTCATAGAATTATACAAGCAGCGGAACATCCAGTACATATAGAAAGAATATAATATGCAAGCCTCCAGCTCGTCTTCGTCATCAGCATCGTCGGAAACTAAGAACAGCACCTGTCACCTGCTACCTAGTCTGCCCATCCCAAAATGGATGAACAGCCCAAGGTAATAAGAGTTGAACATAAAACCTTGAGTCAGACAACAGTCTTAGTGAGCGGTAAATTAACTAACAACATACCAAAAGAGCATAAAGGTAAAAGGAATAGGAATCCAACCCTCCCACTCCACCTCTTTCTACAGTGATAGCCCCCAGACACACTAAGCAGAAGTAAACATAGCAAAGCAGACATTTAAAGTAAAGCAATTATCACTCGAGTCAAGGTCAACATTTTCCAAGTACAAACCCCCAAGGCCTAAACCAAGATCAGATAAGCACCCATAAAACATTGCTCTTGAGAACGAATGACGATACAACCAAACATCCATGACTCTGGCTATCACTGTTATCTTTGCTTCGATACCACCGTTAATTGAATGACCGGCACATTCTTTCAGCCGTCCGTCAAGGGTTAATGGCAACCCCGGTTCTAGACAGAACTCTGCATGTCGTCGCAGCCCGTGCCTAGGACTATCGAATCTACCCAGAGTACTCGACTACAATCATAGTCTTTAGGGACTATCGAATCTGCCCAGCATACTCTTGCTTTGAGTCTACTAGAACCTTCAATAACGATGAAACCTCAGCCTTCTAGTCATCCTCCTCGACGACTATTTCCATACTAGCTCAAGCGCCTCTCGAGCAAACCATTATCCTCAAACCCGAACCATTTCACCGAGTTATCAACATGCTTGGAATGATCCCATCTGGATTAAACCAAGGCTATCTCATACCATGCCTCGCTTCATCTCATCATAGCAAAGCCTCATCTCAACATCAACATCATCAAATCTATCCATATGAGCTTCATCATCCGCCACATATGCCACGAGCAGCTTTTCCAATTCAAGAGCCTTTCCCTTAGCTTTTGAATCATCTTCGACCATCTTGTCCAAATCAAATCATCAATCAACTAATTTATAACAATCAATCAAGTCAATCATTAATCCAAGTAATCAAGCATTCAAACATGATCTAATAAACAATTATAACAATAATGGCAATCTTGTAAATAAAGAGTCCAAATCTAACAAGCATGAATTATGAGAAATATCTCTACAACTTGATGAATGAACTTACATAGGTTAACATGTAGTAAAATGGATGTCAAATCATCATGAACAATAGATCTATACTTAAGTTTAAGAAAATGCATGGAAATCACAATTTTAACACCAAATCAAGCCAACAATCCGATATACTCCTTTAGATCTGTGTGAGAGATAACCACCACTCACCGAATCACCTAAACACCTCAAAAGCAACACACTTCAGATCTGGACAGCGAAGGATCTAACTCGATTCTCCAAAATTCCGCTTCAAACGATGAAATCTCTCTTCGATGGATGTAGATCTTCAATCTAAGCTCTTGGATCTTCGATTTGGATGGAAGGAATCACAAGATTAGAGTGGAGAAAAGAAGTGAAGAAGTGTAGAACTCGAGCTCTCAAAATAGCAGCACTTCGTCGCTTCCAAAATCCAGATCCCAAAAAGTGAGGTGAGGACGTGTATTTATAGGCTGAATCCTTAGGTCGTCCGCTCCTTAAGTCGTCCACGACTTATGAAAACCCACGACCTATGACTCATAAAAACTTACGACCTAAAACCCCACGACTTAAGACCTACGGCTTAACACTCACGAGCCTATGCGCATCCACGACCTAACGGTTCAACAACCTAAGCCATAACACACGTGCGCGACTTACGACCTAACAGAGATGCGACTTAACGACTTAGCAACTCGACACATCCTACGACTTAACAGAATAAGTCCTCACGCGACTTAACAGCTCACGACCTAACACCTTTAGGTCGTCTAACGACCTAACTACACCCAGCATACTAACATAGGTCGTCTACGACTTATCTACACACACAGGGTCTTACGACCTAAACTTCAACGACTTATCCCATATTCCTTAAGTCGTTAACCCGCTTAACCCCCTAGGTCGTTAACTCCCCTAAGCCGCTAACTCTTAAGTCGCCGCTTCCCTTAAGTTGCCAATTCCTTAAGTCGGTCAATACCTTAAGTCGCCAACTCCCTTAAGTCACTCCACGACCTATCCTTCTTCACGACCTAAGTCCCAACACGACTTAACTACCACACGACTTAAGCTTCGAACGACTTAACAATACTATCAATCTAATGACAACAGTTTTACGATGTTTCGATCCGTAAAAATACGGGACGTTACATTCTCTCCCCCTTAGGAATTTCGCCCCCGAAATTCCAAACAAACACAAGCAATCAAAAACTATTCTACATGCCTACCATCCATAGCAATCAACAAACCATGCATCCAATTCTAGCCTAGCATGCAGGATTCTAAAACTAGAACAAGTTACAATGTCGTGAGATGACACAACACCTTATGGCCATACCTTGAAGAGTTCAGGATGAGCTGCCTTCATCCTCTCTTCCACCTCCCATGTACGGTCGTTAACATCATCACTCCATTGTACCTTGAGAAACCTAACTACCTTCCTCCTAAGCTGTTTCGTGTCAGTTTCCACAACACGAAGCGGCTTACGAGGTCTCTTATCGACTGGATCAATCTCAAAATCTTCACAACTATCAACAGAAAACACCATATTCGAGTCGTGCACATACTTCCGTAGATACGATACATGAAAAACATTGTGCACACCCGACATCTTTTCCGGTAACTCCAATTTATAGGCGAGCTTTCCAATTCGCTTGATGATCGGGAATGGTCCGACAAATCTCGGAGTCAATTTTCCTTTCTTCCCGAATCGAATAACATTCTTAAGTGGAGAAATCTTCACAAAAACCATATTACCTACGTCGAATTCCAAATCCTTATGACGCTTATCGGCATAACTTTTCTGTCGGTCTTGGGCTGCCTTCATTCGTTGCCGAATGATCTCTATGCAATCCGAAGTCTGTCGAATCATCTCTGGCCCAAGTATCAGCTTTTCTCCTGTTTCTAACCAACATGTCGGAGAGTTACACGGTCTTCCATACAATGCCTCATATGGTGCCATACCAATGCTTGACTGGTAACTGTTATTATACGAAAATTCCACCAAATGAAGATGATCTTCCCATGATCCTCCGAAATCCAAAACACATGCTCTAAGGAGATCTTCCAAAACTCGGTTGACTCTCTCAGTCTGACCATCTGTTTGGGAGTGATAACCTGTACTCAAACACAACTCGGTTCCCAAAACTTCCTGGAAGCTCTTCCAAAATCCACTAGTGAACAATGGGTCTCGATCGCTCACTATACTCTTCGGAATACCATGGAATCGAACTATCCACTTAACATACAGCTCAGCCAACTTTGATGCAGTCCTAGTTGATCGAACAAGAATGAATCTTGCACTCTTAGTCAAACGATCTACGATGACCCTAATCCCTTCATTTCCTGTTCTTGTTCTAGGTAGTCCATCAATAAAATCCATCGATATTTGCTCCCACTTCCATATAGGAACTTCTAATGGCTGAAGCAATCCACTTGGCTTCTTCTGCTCGGCTTTTACCAGCTGGCAGATCATGCACTTGGAAATAAAATTTCCAACATCCTTCTTCATACCTTCCCAGTAATAGGTTCTCTTCATATCCCGATACATCTTATTTCCACCTGGATGAATTGTCAGCTTCGAGTGATGACTTTCCTTCAGAACTTCATTTCTCAATTCATCTATATCGGGAACAACTAGTCGTCCTTGCTTCCGAAGCCAACCCTCTCGATCAACCTCGAATCCTTTATCCTTTTCTGGGTCCAATCCAGATTCCAAATCACGGATAATCTTGACAAGCTTATCGTCCCGCTTTTGGCTCTCGCCAATTCTTTCCACAAGAGTCGGTTTTATTGATAAGTTTGCCAACATCTCAGGTTCCAATTCACATCTGGGCCTGAAGTCAAATCCAGCTAAATACTCGAGACTCTTCCATTCTGAAAACATGGCTCCCAATCCTGCATGTCTTCTACTTAACGCATCTGCCACTGCGTTACCCTTTCCCGGAGTATAGGCTATATCAAAATCATATGATGCCAAAAACTCTAGCCATCGTTGCTGTCGAAGATTCAAATCCTTTTGGGAGAAAAGATACTTCAACGACTTATGATCTGTAAACAACTCGAATCGAACTCCCAATAGATAATGTCTCCACATCTTCAGAGCAAATACAATCGCCGCTAACTCCAAATCATGAGTCGGATTATTCCTTTCATGCGGCTTCAGTTGTCAACTGGCATACGCAACAACTTTACCCTTCTGCATCAACACTGCTCCAAGTCCAGTACCACATGCGTCGGTGTAAACCACCATCTCATCATTTCCACTTGGAATAGTCAAAACAGGAGCACTTGTCAGTAGCTCTTTCAGGATTCCGAAAGCTTGCTCACACTTAGCATCCCATCTGAATACTTGATTCTTTTTTGTCAATCCTGTTAATGGTGCAGCCACCTTGGAAAAGTCTTTGATAAATCGACGATAGTATCCTGCTAATCCAAGAAAACTTCTCACATCAGATGCATTCTTAGGTCTACCCCAATCCTGGATTGCTGCTATCTTGGCGGGATCAACCGCTATTCCATTTCCAGAGATAATATGGCCTAAGAACCTCACTTCATTCTTCCAGAAGTGACACTTTGAAAACTTAGCCTTCAGCTGATGTTTCCGTAAGATTTCCAAAATAATACGCAAGTACGTCTTGTGCTCTTCTTCAGTTATGGAATAAATCAAAATATCATCCACGAACACTAGTACGAACTTGTTCAACTGATCTCTGAACACTCTATTCATAAGATCCACAAAATATGCTGGTGCATTGGTCAATCCAAACGGCATTACCAGCCACTCAAAGAAACCGGATGGTTGTCCTGAAAGCAATCTTCGGCACACTATCCTTAGCCACTCTTAACTGGTGAAATCCCGTTGCCAAATCCATCTGAGAAAAGACCTTAGCTTCGTGAAGCTGATCAAACAAGTCATCTATTCTCGGCAATGGATACTTGTTCTTCTTAGTCACTTTATTCAGCTCACGATAATCCACACACAACCTCAATGATCCATCCGCTTTGGTTACAAACACAACTGGTGCACCCCATTCGGACACACTACGTCGAATGAATCCTTTCTGTAAGAGATCATCAACCTGCACCTTCAACTCCTGCTGTTCCCTAGGCGCCATCCGCCTAAGAGGCATCACAACAGGTCTGGCTCCTTCAACTAGATCGATACGAAACTCGATTTCTCTATGCGGCGGTAACCCTTTGACCTCATCAAAGACATCCTCAAATCCATTAGCGATTGGCAGCGATGACAGTCCATCCCGTGGAACAACCAGCGAATACATGAAGCTCATGAAGATGCCTTCCTCATGCTTACATCGTATCACAACCTTTCGCCCTTCCACATTCTCGACTGTCACCTCCAACCTTTCACAATCAACCTTTGCCGCATACTTCTTAAGCCAGTCCATACCCAAAATAATTCCGAACCCCGCAAAGTTCAAAACAAAACAATCACAAACAAAAGAGCAATCATGACTCGATACAATCAGACCACGGCATAGCATACACAAACAAGACGAACCCCCAACTGGATTAGTCACAACCAATGGCCTATCAACGATATCCGGTTCTAAACCCAACCGGCCTATAAGTTCATTACAAACAAAAGAATGCGACGCCCCAGTATCGAATAACACTCTAACTGGAACACCACATATGGAAAGAGTACCTTGAACCACCACACTCTTTCCTTTCTCTTCAGCGGTAGGAGCTTTTGAAGATGATGGAACAGCCCCCAAAGCATAAGCTTGCACAATCTGCTTGTCCTTCCGTGGTTCTGGACAATTCTTCTTAATATGCCCTGGCTTGTCACAGTTGTGGCACTTCACCGGCACCTTTGGATTCTTGCAGTCTCTGGAGAAATGGCCCTTCTGCTGACAATTGTAGCAGGTCACTTCACCCTTCGGCTTCTTCTGACCATCCTTACCCTTTTGCTGCTGCTTCCTCTTCTTGTTTCCACCCTGCTGTGGTTTAGACTCTTCCTTGGTTACAGCAACAACAGATCCCTCTTTAGGAAACAGATTCTCGTGTCTGAGAGCTTTCTCCATAAGCTTCTCAAATGGATCGTCCAAATGATCCACTAACTGCCTCCCAAGATAATTGTCCAAGCCTGTCACAAACTTCTCGTTCTTCTGATATGAAGATTCAATATACGACCGGGCATACTTGGACAAAGCTTCAAACTCAGAAACATACTCAAGAACTGGTCTTCCACCTTACTTGAGCTCCATAAACTTCTTGAACAGAACAGATTTTTGAGCTGTAGAAATGAACTTAGCTTCAAATCTGGCTTGGAATTGAACCCGCCGTTCGTAGCTCGGTTGGTTTGGGAGTTGGGAGATGGGAACCAAAGGACTATGTCCGGGCAGGTTCGAATCCCAGTGCCAAACCATCAGTGGGAGTTTCAACGTTAAGCATCCGTGTGCGACGACTAAATAAAAGCGGGGTAGACACACGGCGTGGGGTTTACTTAAGTGAGTATCAATGAATACCATGATCTTAAGGTTCCCCATGATCTCAAAAAAAAAATCTGGCTTGGAATTGCACCCAAGTAATTTCTTCCTCTGGAGTATCAATGGTGATAGAGTTCCACCAATCAGAAGCTCTCCCTTGAAGTTGTCTTGATGCGAGCTTCCTTTTGGTTGCATCCTCAATTCCCAAATCACCAAAGATTCTTCTACAAGCATCTATCCATCTCTGGACTTCAATCGTTGACTCTGTTCCTAAGAAAACCTTTCCTCCAAGAGCAGTATAATCTTTACACAGCTTAGCAAAATCCACCGGTTTTGGAGTTTGAACTTGAACTCCAACATCTACTGATGGCCCCGGAGCTAGCATCCTTCTCATGATCGAAGTCATCATAGCCTCGAACATAGCAGTATAATCAGCAGCCCCTCCGTAGCACGGCCTTCCCTAGCAGCTGGTCTCCCTCTTCGACTCATTCTTAATATCTATAAAAGAAATGATCAGCACACCTTGAGAAACAACTGCATAAAGGACTCACATACTTCTAAGCTACTATATTATATATAGTAAACATCCATCAAAATACAATTACGTCTCTCATACGTAGTTACGTCAGCGAGCGTTGGGTAAAATCGATTAACCAAAGCTCTGATACCAAATGTGACGACCGCCCATGACCCCTGCACTGAACATGGAAATAGTGCACTGAAAAGTGTGCCAGGCAGCCATGGATGATTGCCAAAGGTTAAGTTAAAACAGCAGAATCTATCGTATTACTCACAGCGCATGGATAAAATACAATAGAGAATATATATAGTGAAGCTTCACAAAATAGAATCTCATCAATTAAGCTTCATAATAGTTGAATACAAACATCTGAATAGTCAATACATCAAGCCTCACTACATATCACTCAGAGAATTATACAAGCAGCGGAACATCCAGTACATATAGAAAGAATATAATATGCAAGCCTCCAGCTCATCTTTGTCATCAGCATCGTCGGAAACTAAGAACAACACCTGTCACCTGCTACCTAGTATGTCCATCCCAAAATGGATGAACAGCCCAAGGTAATAAGAGTTGAACATAAAACCTTGAGTCAGACAACAGTCTTAGTGAGCGGTAAATTAACTAACAACATACCAAAAGAGCCTAAAGGTAAAAGGAATAGGAATCCAACCCTCCCACTCCACCTCTTTCTACAGTGATAGCCCCCAGACACACTAAGCAGAAGTAAACATAGCAAAGCAGACATTTAAAGTAAAGCAATTATCACTCGAGTCAAGGTCAACATTTTCCAAGTACAAACCCCCAAGGCCTAAACCAAGATCAGATAAGCACCTAGAAAACATTGCTCTTAAGACCGAATGACGATACAACCAAACATCCATGACTCTAGCTATCACTGTTATCTTTGCTTCGATACCACTGTTAATTGAATGACCGGCACATTCTTTCAGCCGTCCGTCAAGGGTTAATGGCAACCCCGGTTCTAGACAGAACTCCGCACGTCGTCGCAGCCCGTGCCTAGGACTATCGAATCTGCCTAGAGTACTCGACTACAATCATAGTCTTTAGGGACTATCGAATCTGCCCAGCGTACTCTTGCTTTGAGTCTGCTAGAACCTTCAATAACGATGAAACCTCAGCCTTCTAGTCATCCTCCTCGACGACTATTTCCATACTAGCTCAAGCGCCTCTCGAGCAAACCATTATCCTCAAACCCGAACCATTTCACCGAGTTATCAACATGCTTGGAATGATCCCGTCTGGATTAAACCAAGGCTATCTCATACCATGCCTCGCTTCATCTCATCATAGCAAAGCCTCATCTCAACATCAACATCATCAAATCTATCCATATGAGCTTCATCATCCGCCACATATGCCACGAGCAGCTTTTCCAATTCAAGAGCCTTTCCCTTAGCTTTTGAATCATCTTCGACCATCTTGTCCAAATCAAATCATCAATCAACTAATTTATAACAATCAATCAAGTCAATCATTAATCCAAGTAATCAAGCATTCAAACATGATCTAATAAACAATTATAACAATAATGGCAATCTTGTTAATAAAGAGTCCAAATCTAACAAGCATGAATTATGAGCAATATCTCTACAACTTGATGAATGAACTTACATAGGTTAACATGTAGTAAAATGGATGTCAAATCATCGTGAACAATAGATCTATACTTAAGTTTAAGAAAATGCATGGAAATCACTATTTTAACACCAAATCAAGCCAACAATCCGATATACTCCTTTGGATCCGTGTGAGAGATAACCACCACTCACCGAATCACCTAAACACCTCAAAAGCAACACACTTCAGATCTGGACAGCGAAGGATCTAACTCGATTCTCCAAAATTCCGCTTCAAATGATGAAATCTCTCTTCGATGGATGTAGATCTTCAATCTAAGCTCTTGGATCTTCGATTTGATCTTCAATTTGGATGGAAGGAATCACAAGATTAGAGTGGAGAAAAGAAGTGAAGAAGTGTAGAACTCGAGCTCTCAAAATAGCAGCACTTCGTCGCTTCCAAAATCCGGATCCCAAAAAGTGAGGCGAGGACGTGTATTTATAGGCTGAATCCTTAGGTCGTCCGCTCCTTAAGTCGTCCACGACTTATGAAAACCCACGACCTACGACTCATAAAAAATTACGACCTAAAACCCCACGACTTAAGACCTACGACTTAACACTCACGAGCCTATGCGCATCCACGACCTAACGGTTCAACAACCTAAGCCATAACACACGTGCGCGACTTACGACCTAACAGAGATGCGACTTAACGACTTAGCAACTCGACACATCCTACGACTTAACAGAATAAGTCCTCACGCGACTTAACAGCTCATGACCTAACACCTTTAGGTCGTCTAACGACCTAACTACACCCAGCATAATAACATAGGTCGTCTACGACTTATCTACACACACAGGGTCTTACGACCTAAACTTCAACGACTTATCCCATATTCCTTAAGTCGTTAACCCTCTTAACCCCCTAGGTCGTTAACTCCCCTAAGCCGCTAACTCTTAAGTCGCTGCTTCCCTTAAGTCGCCAATTCCTTAAGTCGGTCAATACCTTAAGTCGCCAACTACTACCACCAACTTCCTTAGGTCGCCAACTCCCTTAAGTCGCTCCACGGCCTATCCTTCTTCACGACCTAAGTCCCAACACGACCTAACTACCACACGACTTAAGCTTCGAACGACTTAACAATACTATCAATCTAATGACAACAGTTTTACGATGTTTCGATCCGTAAAAATACGGGTCGTTACATGGCCCGTAAATCGCTCCTGTTTTAGCCACTTTATGCCAACTCACGGGAGTTGGGTCCACGTATATACCTTAGGATCGTCGCCACCATCCTACTTCATTCTGGAAACTCCATCGCGTACACAGTTGTTAAAGTGGTTTTCGGTATCGGCAGAGAGTATGTCCATATCCGATCCCTGTCTCTTTAACAACCAATCGTTATTATAACCCGTGGTTATAATTTTAAAATAATATTTTATACTTCAAAATAGAATATCATTTCAAATCCAAAACTTTATCAAAATAAAGATTAAATCAATTCCAAACCATTTCAATATATTTAAAATATCATATCATTTCAAAACTTCATTTCAAATCATTTCAATATATCAAAATATCATATCCTTTCAAAAAATTCATTTCAAATCATTTAATATATCAAAATATCATATCTTTTCAAAACTTCATTATCAAATCATCATTTGAGTTCAAATCCAAATATTCAACTTTAAATTCCTTATAAATTCAAAGATATCATTCATTTATTATCATTTCAAGTCACCTTTTAAATAGTTTATATTTCAATCAAAATAATTCATCTAAACCATTTAAAAGTGTAATTATTATACTTTCAAAACAAGTATTCAATTCCCAAAGTTTTAAACTATTCTGAGTTCATTTACTAAGTAAAAAAACCATAAACATTGAAAATTTCAGCCTTTCACAACATTCAGAAAAAGCTGTTATAAGTTATACTTGAAAACATTTAATTCAGCAAAGACAGCATTTTAAAACTGCTGTTAAATCTCAGTTTAGTTCAAATTTAGTTTAAAACAGCAAAGACAGCAGACCACTACAGCATTTACATAACTGCTGTAATAGGCCTTTATTAAGTTTTTAGCCTTTTAATTTACTACAGCAACTACAACATTTCAGACTGCTGTAATAGCCTCTTTATAAAGCTTTTAGTTTATTTACAGAAATCATAACATTTCTGAATGCTATTAAAAGTATTTTCCAGATTTTAGTGTATTTCCAACAAATAATAAACTTCAATTTAAACCATTTAAACATTATAAAAATCATATTTTTAACATTAAAAAATGTTCATTAAAAATACTTTTAACTTATGATTTTTATAAAGTAATTTTTACAATAAACTCCAACTTCCAATAAATCACTCATTACATTCAAGTGTATAATTTTCCGAATTTTGCAATTTTCAATTTATTAACTCTTACATTTAAATTACCATTTCACATATTAAACTAAACTTCCAATTTATTTAATTAATTTAAACCCTTAATTAAAACCAAATTTCACATTTCCAAGTCAAGTTAAAATTTAAAATTTGACATTTAAGCCTTCATTCATTTAACCATTTTAGTTCATAGAAAAATCAATAATACTTTATCAAGTCATTTAAATTCAAATTTAAATCAAATTATCATATTTCCCATTTTCCAAAAAAAATTAAATTTCCCTTTTATTCATAACTTAAATTCATTTTTACCAAAATCCAAATTTCCAAACTTAAGTTATATTTCAAAATTTTCAATTTAACCATTTATTTATTTACATTTTTAACTTATAGAAAAATCATAATTTCTTTATTTAAACAATTTTAAAAATCTATTTAAATCAAATTTCCATAAAATTTTCTCTTTTAGAATACTTAAAAATAATTCAAAACACTTTAAAAATTAACCACGGGTCTGTATATGGTTTTCTAACCTAGGTCAAGTGATACGGATATGTATCATTTCAATCCGCAGTTTAAAAAGCAAAAATCCGGGTTCTATCATTTCAAACCCGCAATCCCAAGTTAAAATAAAATCAATAAAAATCTCCCAGGCCTATCATTTCAGCCCATAATGATTTTTCCCTATTCTAAAGTCCGTTCGGGTATGTATCATTTCAAACCATAGTGATTCTATTCTACAGGGAACTTGCAGTGTGATCATATACATAAATAATATAGACAATTTACACTAACATGTCAGAGTCATAATGTACTGTCATATATCATATATCAGGTGATAATTAACAAAGTTAACATAGTAATAACATGGAATAACATATCATAATATCATCATTAACTTGCATAAACATTTTAGTTACTAATCACTTGTCATCCATTTACCATTTCATAAGTATATATGTCAGAGTGAGAAGGACTCACCTTTATCAAAGCTAGAGACCAAAACAACACACAAGAACGATTCCAAGGGCACGACAAGCACGATATGGCACGACTTTTGATTTGAATGAATAGAGAGCCTTGATATTGATCTTGTAAACAACAAACAAAACAAGACAATATACACATAAATATTCAACACAAAACAATATTGAAACAATTTTAAATAAGGAGCAACAAAGAAATAGATGACTTGACCTTGCCTCAACCATTCAAGTGCTTGGCCATGACATCATTTGGCTCAGCCATGAACAGGTCTAGACCTGAATGCTCATCCAATGGTCAGCAAAAAGAAGGCAAAACAATGGAATGATGATGGTAGGAGTTACACATGAAGAAGACAAAGAGTCAAGGCCAAAAGGAGTGGTTTTGGTGCACACTAGGCTCGGCCTAGTCATTGTTTGGGCTCAGCCATGCTTGCTCCAGATCTGGACAGAGGTCAAGTGATGGCCAAAGATCGGGTTATGGTGGTGGTGGAGCAAGGGAAGGTGGCCAAGGTGAAATATGGAGGAGATAGTGAAGATAGGCTTGGCTATGTAGTGTTTTGTGGAAATTTTTGCAAAGTTTGTGGTGCTTTGGTCATATGGAGGTCACGGCCTGAGGTGGTGGTCAGAGGAGAGGCTGATGGTTGCTGTGGCTAGTGATGGTGGAGATGAAGGTGGTAGTGGCCTAGCATAGCATAAGAAAGGTCAAGTCAAAATCAATGGTAAAGTGAAGAAAAGAAGAGGAAAGAAGCCATTAGAACTTAAATTTTTTTCTCAAGATAAAAATGCCGTGAGTTTTGGAGAGAAAGGAGTTTTCTCACGTGAATGAGAAGAAAAATACATGGCTGTGGGCTAGAGAGATGTACGGCCAAAGCAAGGAGAGGAAACACCAAAGGAAAATGAACAGACAAGCTAATGAAAAGTCACAAGAAATGAAGAGCCTTGTCTCTTTGAATTTCTAAATTATTTTAATCAAAATAAACAAATAAATTTCAGTAAATAATAATAAAAAGCTGAACCAAATAAAGTGAAAAAGAAAATAAATAAATAATTTAAGTAAAATAGAAAATAATTAAGAAAATAGCTAATATATTGAAACTAGCATTTAAAATATAAACAATGTACAATAAACATTTAAAAATTATAACAACACTTTTAAACAAATAAAAGTCAAGTAAATAAAATAAATTCTGAACAAAATAAAGAGGAAATGAAAATAAAATAAGATTTTAAGAAAATAGAAAATAAATAAAGAATTTCTTTAATTAAATGAAACTGGAAATTAGAAATTATAAACAGAATACAACTGACATTGGAAAATGTCAATTACACTTTGAAAAATGTTTTAAAACCAAAATATATACATAACAAGTTATTTTACCCATATTAGAACATTACATGACCAAATAAAATATTATTTATATAATTTAAAATAAACAATTTTGTTAAATACAGCAAATTACACACAATATTTAAAAGGGCATAACTTTCACATTATAAATCAGATTTCAACGAAACAAAAAGCAGTATTCTTGAAATTTTATTTACTTTCATAATAAAAGATAAAATTAAAAATTTTAAACTTTTAAAATTTTAAATTAAAAGTCAAAGTTTGACCATAATGACCAAAATTCACATTTTTGGAAAATACTCTATTTATTCTTGTTTGGAATTATAATTCACATAAAAATCAAAATTAATATTTAAAATAAAAAAATTCCATTTTAATAAATAAAATAAAGTTTTTAAATCAGGAAATTCAATTTAAAATAATTACAAAATACAGGGTTGTTACACTATTCTTCAAAATATTTAAAGTCTTGATTTAAAAAAAAACCTTTTATATTCGACAAAGTACCATTTAAGAATTTATTATTTAAAAATCCATCTATATACTTTTATTTACAAAATCCTATCCATAATATCCTGAAATAGTTAAATAATATTCCAAAACCTTTTATTTTATCCAATCAATTTATCCAAAAACTCTATGTAATATTTCACTTCCAAAATCCCTGTTTACAATTCTTTACAAACTTTAAAACCATATTTTATTGGTATTTAAAAATACCAAAACCCAGCTAAAACTATCATATCATTCAACCAGTTTAAATCACACAATAACCTGTCACAGATTATTCAAACAAAACATATATCACTATATATGAAATTAAATTTACATTTTTGAGGAATTCAGTTGGATCCCTCCAACCTATTTCCTTGCATCCACAGATGTTAATACAACATAAAAATACCAATTCCACTTCGAGGTGGAACATCGTGATATATAGGGTCATCCGCTATTATGCGGGGCGCTTAGGGTCTCATTCGCTGTATATATGCGGGAATATCAATCACTCCAATATATATATATATATATATATATACACTGCTATATATAATATCACATCCAACTGATAAAAATGCATCGATTTACCCAATAAATCATTTATTAATTTAAACTATCTAATATTAATCACTAACAGTCCAAAATTGAGTGAGATTAACTCACCTTGAGTTTAATTCGCCAAATGCTCCAATTTTAAACTAAATCGAACACGTTCGATTTAACCTAAAAATTTTGCTAGCTCCGATCGACTCCAGATCTATCCACAACATAGAGTTCGTCGCTGCGATTCTGACGCCGCTTGTTTCGTCCGATTCCGACCTCATATGGAAGAGATATGCATTTTTAAAGATTTGAATATATATTAATATAAATAAATTACAATTTTCATTTATTTATTTATTAACAAACCAGATCTGCCGTTGATTTTGAATTGAGGAAATCTGGTCGTTCCACTTTTCTTCCTCGCGGTCGTCTCCAGGGTTTTTAAAACCCATTTGCCGCCGTTTTGATCCCCCCTTGCCGCGGCTACCCCGTTCATCTAGGGAGCGATCAATCGACGCCATCTCGAAGTTCATCGCGCCACCTTCCTTCGGCCAGAGACCGGTCAAACTCGACTTCCCCATAGCCTCACAATTCGTGCTCGAACGCGGCCCCTTCGTGGCGCGAATCCACTCAAAGATTTTCGATCATAGCCGATCGAATTGTAGTGTTCAACGAGCTCTTGATTTTTGTAGTTGATGATTTTAGCTACTTGTTTACGGATAGGGAGAATTTTGAAGAAGAAAACAAGAGCTTTTCGGCCATTGAAATGTTAAAGTGGCGGCTGCGTATTGGAAACTAGGGCTTGGCTACTGTGCATCTATATATATACGATTATATATATATATATATATATATTATTTTCAATTTTTACATGCTTTTTCAAACGAACTCCAAACGAAGCGTGCCGCCTAGCGTTTATAATGTTTTGCCCCTATTCCAAACACAATGGAACATGTTTCGGGGCCTAATTCGATCGTATGTGGAAGATAGCTTTTTGAAACGATTTAAAATATTAAATTTTCGATATTTATTTGAACGCGTTTCTATCCCGTACGACCAAACGGTAACTCCAAATGCTACGCAATTTGAAATCCGATAATAATACACTGTTACGGATCCAATGGAACTAGTTTCGTCGAATTCCGAAACAGTCCCCCGGAAGGCTATTTTAACTCGTCGATTTTATCGAGCGATTTTCAAAATCGTCGAATCATTTAAAATTTTAAAATTTTACTAACTCCATTATAATTCAAATAGAATTTATATTCGTATTAGAAACCATTTTGATTCGTATTAAATCAAAATTCTATTATTTACACTATTAGCATATATTAATTTCACTATTAAATAAATCTATAAATTTCCAATTTTAACTTATTGAATTTTAATTCCATTCAAAAGTCCAATATTAAAATTCAAATCCAAATAGAATTTTAAATCAATTTTTTTAGAAATCATTTCCGTGTCCATTTATTTCCAGATTCACATATTATCTCAATTTCAAATATTAAATTTATATTTACCAAATCTAGTTAACCGCTATATTTGAAATTATAAACCATTTCACCGATTCTTCCATTTTAAAAATCAATTAATAATTCAAATTCGACATTTAAAACAAATTGAATGCTCAAAATCAAACGGCCAAAATTCTGGGTCGTTACATTCCTCTCCCTTATAAAAATTTCGTCCCCGAAATTTGCTATGGTAGGAAAAATGCTCTCAAATCCATTAACTTATCCAAAACCCACTCAACTAAAATTCTACATTCACTCCTCTAAATCCTTTAGTTCTATCCAAAACAATATGTTTCCATTCCTAATTTAAAAGCCTTGATTTTTAATACAATTCAAAAATCCACTTTTCTTGTTAACAAATTTTTTTTCCAAAAATTTTAATTTTTTTTCTAACACCCTAAATTCTCGAAATATTTGACAGTCTCCTTTGCACGGAGAGCCTTTAACAATATCACAAAAGTGATAAATATATATACATCGACCCACACGGTCAAAAAATATATATATATCAATATATAATTATTTCTTTATTTTATTGCGTAGGCGTACATTATATTAGCGTTATTAAGCGAGCAGCTTATTTTATATGCATTTACGCAACCAAAATCTACCCAAACAGCTCCATGTACCTGTACTTACTCAAAATAAGCACATAAGTTTCATAAACATGAAATTCTATAACACTTCATTTATTTAACTAGCTAAAGATCAAAACTTCGTAAATCGAACATGCCAATCATATATTACAAGCAACTATAAGGTTCCAACACAAATTTAATTTCTTCCCATGGATCCATATATCATTTCATTCAATTCGAAATGATTCACAACCAAATTTCATTGCATTCAATTCATATTTACAACAACCAAACTCATATTCATTTCAAATTGATTTATGTATGCCATACTTACATAAATTCACTTTTATTCAATATCAAATTGATTTACAATCAATTTATTTGCATTCCATTCATTATTGACTTTCGTTATATGCAAATTCATTTTATTAACCTCAATTGTTTCTTTTAAATTGATTCTAAATCAATGTTTCTATTTTCCCTTTGATTCCCATTTATGCTATTCACTACTTTGTTTGCTTTATGCTATATTAAACAACATCCCAATCCATGTTAGTTTATTTATAAATCATTTCACAGATAATCACTTAAATTAAGTTTTCCCTGCAACCAAATTTTAATTCATTTTAGATTGATCCATTCAATTTATTGACTTCCATTTACTTGGTATATCCAATTTATACTATATCACTTGGAAATCATTTCATTTAAAATTTGACAATTTATTATATCACAACATGCTTCATGCACTTGCACTTCTATTTCTTTACTTCCAACTTATTTTACCTCTTTTCCATTCACTTTCATTTTATTCACATAGATCTATTCGCTTCATTTCATAGTGAATGGCATTTCATTATAAGCCAATTTATTTATAAACCATTTTACAAAATTATTTCTAAGGTTTACCACATCGTTACTTAAGTTATATCCAACTTTAAAACTTAAGTTCATACCCAACTTACCCAATCCATATTCCAAAATCGTATTCAATTCATTTACTCTTACATTTAATTCATTCTTGTTATCAATTACTTAACCATTTTAACTTGATTGTACTTTTCCCACTTTCTCAGTTTAATAAGTTATACAACTTATTTATTTACAATTCCCTGAATTTTCCACTTAAGTTTATACACATTCAACAATTCATAACACATAGTTATATAATTACTTCACCATTCATATTTACATTCAATTTACTCAACTTCAATTCACCCTCTATTTAAAAATTAAAATTTTGAATTTTCCATTCTTTTATCATAACATCAAACCAATTTCATTTAGGTTTTACACTTGCATTACTAAATTCATAAGTTCAAAACTTATTTACTTAAAATCTCATTTTACTTACTTAAGTCCATTTACATCTTATAATCATAACTCTGGATTATATACATCACTTAATAACTTAAGTATATCCATTTCATTCAATAATTATAAGTTACAGTTATACAATCATCTTACATTTCAACTTTATATTCCATAAAATTCAAATCAAATTTCAATTTTATTTAACTTATCTTAAGTTAAATTCCAACATATCTTGTTCACTTTAGTTTACTCAAGTTAAATTTTAAATTCCAAGATTTAAAATTTACATTTTCCCTTCTTATCTATATCAACTCCAAATTATAAGTTCAATAACTGATTCTTCTTAACTTTTCAAATCTTTTAAATAGAACCCCAGAATTTAATTACCCGGTTTTTATTTCAAATCATTTTGAAACCATAAATATACAAATATCACCTTGGTATATCCAATCATACCCTTGAAATCTTAAAACCACTTGGTTTTTCCCTAAAACAGTTCCCTTCGAAAATTTCTAAAACAAACTTGTTCATCAAACAAGCCAAAGCAAATATCTTAGTCAACCACCACGGTAGCAATCCATCACTTAGAAACTCGAAAATGAATACCGATGATGTGGCCATCATCACCAAGATTATTTTCCAGCGACTGAAGTGAGTTCATTGCTTCCTTACTTCCAAAATTTCATTTTAAAACAATTTCTCTTCAAAAATATTTCCAAATAATACTCCATTATTCCTTTCAAACCACTTTGGAAAACATTTCCAAAAAGCTCTAAGATTTAAAAATTCCAAGCATTTTGTTCAAACCCAATTTAAAACATTTCCCAAAAGTTCCGAGATTTAAATTATGGTTTAAATCAAATTTTAGTTATACTTCTTTGTATAATCATTCTTATAAATTTCTATTTGGTTATATACATATAACCGTTTCAAATTTTGTAATCTTATTTTGATTTCAATATTAACAACCAAACATCCAAATATATATAATAATTTCAGAAAATTATTTCTTTTATATCAAAATATAATTTTGGGTAAAATTATTTTATTTACCCACTTTAAAACAAGACAATGTTGGTTAACCTTGTTTAAGAGTTTAGAAACCACTATCAATACGGTTGTACTTCCTGTACCGACCAGAATTCATAAACACTCAACCGTTAAGTCAACATAATATAAAAACATTTTATATTCACTAACAAATACACGCTCATATCTATTAATACACTCAAACTCATTCTAGAGTACTACTGAATCTATCTCTAATGAGTAAATCCCCACCAAAGCTTAGGTATATCGCCAACCTAAGCTCTGATACCACAATGTCACGACCCGCCCTTCACGACCCTCGAAAATCGACATAAATATGCTCATCGTATAACATGCCGAACGATCAAGTGCTGGAAAGACAGATTGTTGAGGAAAAAGAAAGTAGGTAGAAGAAGAAGAAACTAAACAAAAATAGAATTTCACAATGGACTGAATAACATATAATATGAATAACTCTTTACACAAATCAAATCTATAATATACATATTTCACATAAAAGTACACAAACCAATAATTACCAGCCTGGACAGTTATAACAACCTGCCCTTACAATTGCTGGTAATTTCAAACAAAAACACTACAGCGGAAATAAACAAATACGAGAATACGACTAGGTCTCCAGCTCGTCTCCTGAGCTCCATAGCATCCTAACCTGAACCTGAAATACTCGGTCTGACCCGAGCATTATAATAAAATAACATCCGAGTCAGTCTAGAAAACCAACGTGAGAAGACACACTCAATTTGAATTATTAAAGTTTTCAAAATCTTTTGAAAATCAAGGGTATCTCGTAAGATCACGCCACAAATAAACACGACGGGCTTTTACCTTACGATAACCAAAACATTTCATATCAAAATCCTTGATATTATAATAGTGTATAAGTACAAATACTTATTCAAATAGCTGAAATGCTTACATCTCACGTTTCAGCATAGTTGTGCATAATCAAAACTGTACGGCACTTATTGGAGAATGGGTTCCAACTGAATGACTAGACACTGGGGTACCACCTGTCACAATATATGTCTAGAAACACTGTACCGAGGACCACACCAGGATCCCCTGCTATACAAGACCAGACTATCCCTAACCTGGATAGACCGAATATGCTATCACCCCGGATGTTCCCACCCTCTTTCGAACTCCTTCCATACATCGTAGAAAAATAATAATATCCGAGGTTATCTAGAAAGGTGTGTACCCTACTTGGGTGCGACCCACTTAGCCTTGCTGCATCCCCCCTATTTTCAGTCATTCCCGATTGATGAGGCTTAGAGGCTACGATTGCCTTTTCAAGGAAATATCACTTGGAATGCTCATTTTCCTCCAATGACAATGTTCTGATAGCATTCATCCATACAAGTCCGTTCCGGGTCCGAACGGAACCGAAGGCACTATTCCTACTACATCCATTTTGGAATCACCCTCAGGATTAGTAGCGATTAGCCCTTGCACTTCACTGCACCATTTTCGACTCCATGCTCTTGTCTTCATATCGAAAACAGTCTCGTTGGATCGAAGTGGTTTTCGAATAACAAATCTGATCCCGGTCTCTTTGAAACAACGTTCGATATTTCCGGTAAACTCAACCCCGGTTCTTTAGGAAATAAATAGATGAATTAAGATCGAAGATCGCCTCCTAACCGTTGTGGACGGATTTCCTTATCAACGTCCCAGAAGAACGAACGAGTTTACACGTACAGTATAGCACCTCTAACGGTAACTGTACCATATAATTCCCGTACTTCTTCTAGATATTTCCGAAGTTATATTTAGGTCCAGATTTGATAGTCGGTTATTTAACTATGAAATAAACAATCAATTCAACCAAATACTTCATTTCACTGAAAACATTAAATCTCTTTTCAATTTAATTTATATTTTAATCACTTAAATTTTCCTTATCCAAATATATACACTTATCTTATCAAATTCAGTATATTCACAAATTACCCTTTCAAAAATATTTAAAAACCCTTTTAAAATAATGTGGAAAGTACCACTGCGGTATCAAACCATGGATCATAGCTCAATGGTTACGTCTCTATCCCAAAGAAATCCAAGACTTAACTGCAGGCACTCACTGCCTCCGATTTACGCCACGCGAGTATACCATTACTTCCCAAAACTTTATTTAAAAATTATCTTAAAATAATACTTATAAGTCCAAAAATAAATCTTCAAGTTTTATCTAGGCGAATATACTTAAATAAAAGTTATTATACAAAGCCATATTAAAATTTAATAATTCATATTTAAAACAAAAATGATGACTAGTTCTTAAATAATAATAAATCCTTAGCCCTCATTTTAAAGTGACAAATTAATAATAAAATATGCTTTAATAATTTAAAATAATTAAACAACTAATTTTTCTAGAATATTTTTAACTCTTTTTAAAATTACCAAATTAATAAATTAAAATCCTATTTTTAAAACAAGCTCAATTTCTCGATTTCCAATTTCATCGTAAATTTGGAAATCCCACTTGAGTTCCAGTATAACCAATTTTATACTTATTCCCATATTCACTTCTATTCTTCAAAATATTTAAAGTCTCGATTTTAAAAAAACCTTTTATATTTGACAAAGCACCATGTAAGAATTTATTATTTAAAAATCCATCTATATACTTTTATTTACAAAATCATATCCACAATATCCTGAAATAGTTAATTAAAATTCCAAAACCTTTTATTTTATCCAATTAATTTATCCAAAAACTCTATGTAATTTCACTTCCAAAATCCCTGTTTACAATTCTTTACAAACTTTAAAACCATATTTCATTGGTATTTAAAAATAACAAAACCCTGCGAAAACTATCATATCATTCAATCAATTTAAATCACATAATAACCTGTCACAGATTATTCAAACAAAACATATATCACTATATATTAAATTAAATTTTACATTTTTGAGGAATCCAGTTAGTTCCCTCTAACCTGTTTCCCTGCATCCACAGATGTTAATATAAAAATAAAAATACCAATTCCACTTCGAGGTAGAATATCGCGGTATATAGGGTCATCCGCTATTATGCGAGGCACATAGGGTCTCATCTGCTGTATATATGCGGGAATATCAATCACTCCAATATATGTATACACACTATTATATATAATATCACATCCAACTGATAAAATGCATTGATTTACCCAATAAATCATTTATTAATTTTAACTATTTAAAATTAATCACTAGCAGTCCAAAATTGAGTGAGATTAACTCACCTTGAGTTTAATTCGCCAAACGCTCCAATTTTAAATTAAATCGAACACGTTCGATTTAACCTAAAATTTACGCTAGCTCCGATCGACTCTAGATCTGTTCCACAGCGTAGAGCTCGTCGCTGCGATTCCGCGCCGCTTTTTTCGTCCGATTCCGACCTCGTATGAAAGAGATATGCATTTTTAAAGATTTGAATATATATTAATATAAATAAATTATAATTTTCTTTTTATTTATTTATTAACAAACCATATCTTCCGTTGATTTTGAATTGAGGAAATCTGGTCGTTCCCCTTTTCTTCCTCGCGACCGTCTCCATGGTTTTTAAAACCCATTGCCACCATTTTGATCCCCCCTTGCCGCGGCTACCCCGTTCATCCAGGGAGCGATCAATCGATGCCATCTCGAAGTTCGTCGCGCCACCTTCCTTCGGCCAGAGACCGGTCAGACTCGACTTCCCCATAGCCTCGCAATTCACGCTCGAACGCGGCCCCTTCGTGGCACGATTACCGATAATCCACTCAAAGATTTTCGATCATAGCCGATCGAATTGTAGTGTTCAACGAGCTCTTGATTTTTGTAGTTGATGATTTTAGCTAGTTGTTTACGGATAGGGAGAATTTTGAAGAAGAAAACGAGAGCTTTTCGGCCATTGAAATGTTAAAGTGGCGGCTGCGTATTGGAAACTAGGGCTTGGCTACTGTGCATCTATATATATACGATTATATATATATATATATATATATATTATTTCCAATTTTTACATGCATTTTCAAACGAACTCCAAATGAAGTGTGCCGCTTGGCATTCATAATGTTTTGCCCCTATTCCGAACACAATGGAACATGTTTCGGGGCCTAATTCGATCGTATGTGGAAGATAGCTTTTTGAAACGATTTAAAATATTAAGTTTTCGTTATTTATTTGAACGCATTTATATCCCGTACGACCAAACGGTAACTCCGAACGCTGCGAAATTTGAAATTCGATAATAATACACTGTTACGGATCCAATGAAACTAGTTTCGTCAAATTCCGAGACTGCCTCCCGAAAGGCTATTTTAACTCGTCGATTTTATCGAGCGATTTTCAAAATCGTCGAATCATTTTAAATTTTCAAATTTTACTAAATCCATTATAATTCAAATAGAATTTATATTCATATTAGAAACCATATCGATTCGTATTAAATCAAAATTCAATTATTTACACTATTACCATATATTAATTTCACTATTAAATAAATATATAAATTTCCAATTTTAACTTATCGACTTTTAATTCCATTTAAAAGTCCAATATTAAAATTAAAATTCAAATCCAAATAGAATTTTAAATCAATTTTTTTAGAAATCATTTCCGTGTACATTTATTTCCAGATTCACATATTATCCCAATTTCAAATATTAAATTTATACTTACAAAATCCAGTTAACCGCTATATTTGAAATTATAAACCATTTCACTGATTCTTCCATTTTAAAAATCAATTAATAATTCAAATTCGACATTTAAAACAAATCGAATGCTCAAAATCAAACGACCAAAATTTTGGGTCGTTACAGAATATTTTTCTGCCTTAGCAATTTCGGGGACGAAATTCTTTTAAGGGGGAAGGAATGTAACGACCCGGATTTTTCGATGTTTGATTTGGAATATTTAAATGGTTTTAAATATTGAATTTGAATTATAGATTGATTTTGAATATGAAAATTTGAGTTTATTTATAAAGTAAACTCAGAATTTAAATATAGCGATTTATTGGATTATTTAATTATTGAATTTAATAATTGAATATTGTTTAAATTATTGTATCTTGAGTTTTAAGCTTGATAAAAATAATTTAAAGGCTTGTAAAATTTATATTAATAATAATGAAGATACTAAAAGTTTTAAAATTGAATTTAAAAGTGATCTGTTCAATTTTAAAAATAGCTTGTTTAAATTGACATTTAAAAATAGCCTTCCGAGGCACAATGTCAGAATTCGATGAAACCAGTTCCATTGAATCTGTAATAGCGTATTATTATCGGATTTCAAATTTTGTAGCTTTTGGAGTTATCGTTCAGCCGTACTAGATATAAACGCGTTGAAATGTATATTGAAAATTCAATATAATAATTGGGTCCAAAAAGCTATCTTCCCCATACGATCGAATTAGGACTCGAAACCTTTTCCATTGTATTCGGAATAGGGGTATAACATTATAAACGCCTAGTGGTACGCCTTGATAGGAGACCAAAATTTTAAGTTGCTAAAACGAGATATTTTGGAATTAAGTAAAATTATATAAAATCAAATCAAGCCACCTTCAACACGTATCGTTCCCTTCTCAAATACGTAAAATTTCCCTTTTTTCACTCAATCAGTTCAAAAGCCTATTCAAATATCCCCGACCTTGTTTCCTTCTTCGTTTCAAAACCAGTAACGAAAGAATCAAATTCGTTTTTTTTTTTAAAATAGCCGAACTCGAAAAGGAGAAAATCGAAATCGAATATCGAATCATGGGGACGCAAGGGCAGGCGACATCGATGTGAAGGGGGAGGACTTGGGCGCGAGCATGGAGAAGTCGCAATGGCACAGAGATAGGCGGCGATGTAGGCGAGCAGCGAGGGTTCGTACGGTGTCGATGTTGTGGAGTGGGATGCTCTGGTTGCTTGCATGAGCGCGCGCAAGCATAGGCATGAATCGCGAGCTCTGGGACAGTGGCGACAACCTAGCGTGGCGATGAATGGAAGTGTAGTTGCTTGGTGGAAGGTTGTGGAGACAAGGGGTTCGAGTGGATCTGGCAATCGAAGGGAAAAGAGGCCGACGTCGTACATTTGCCTGGACTTGCGATGGAAGTTGGATGATCGATCGAAGCTTGGGGTTTGACAGCGACAGTAGTTCCAGGCCGAAGAGGGTGGGGTGCGGCATTTGTTGTGAAGCTCGCGACTGTGTTACCTAGCGTAGTGGCAGCGGTGGAGGGAAGCAAGCGGCCTGGGATGGTTCGATCAGGGCAGTGTAGGTATAGGATAATTTTATTTTTAATTTAAAATTAAATAAAGATATATATAGTAATTACTGTATTTAGAAACGATTAATTATTTTCGTTAAAATCAAATGTTTAAAATGTATAACATTTCTATTCGAGGTCTAAAATCGTGAAAACAAGTCGAGTTGGAATGGATTACAAAGTGGAAGTCAAGGTGAGAAAATTCTCACTCATTTGGGATTTCCAAATTTAATTTTTAATAGTTAAAAATAAATTATTGGTTGCTTGATTGAATTTAGAAATTGTTATCTGTCGAATGACAATATATATATAGTAGTACATATATGTATATATAGTATTTAGAGTAATATTCCCACACATTATAGCGGATGAGACCCTATGCGCCCGCATAATAGCAGATGACCCTATATACCGCGATATCCCCCTCGAAGTGGGATTGGTATTTTTATTGTTGACTAACATCCGTGGATGCAGGGAAACAGGTTGGAGGGATCCAGTTGGATTCCTCAAAAATATTTATTGTTTTCATATATATATATATATATATTGATCTATGATATGATGGAATAAATTGTTGTGATTGTTGTGTGGATTGAATTAGTAAAAGCTATAATAGCATGTGAATTTAATTCAGTATTTTAAATACTATAAATAATTAATTTGAAGGAATTAAAAAGGAGATTTTGAATGTAAAATATTAATATCGGAAATTGGATTTATTCTAAAAAGGAAATTAAGTGGAATGAGAGATATATATTAACTTAGGTTATACTTAACTATACTGTAATTGGTTTAAGTAGAGATTTTAAATAAATTATATTAAGAACTTGTAAAGATATTTTTAAATTATGTAAAGGAATTGGAATCGATAATTAAAAGAGATTTGGAATAAAAATTTGAGTTTGTTAAGGGAAGAATTAAAAAAAAATGGAATTTTATAAATAAAATTTGTTTTATAAACAAGTGTAACTCAAAGGAGTTTATAAATTTATAAACGAGGTTTATAAATAAGGAAACCGATATCAGTGGATAAGTTGGAGTATAAGTTTATAATGAGAACTTATATCGAGTTATGGGAATCGCTGGAAAAGAAATAGTAGAATATATTTTGAATGTAAGAATGGTGGTAGAATTTAGATATAGTCGATGTGATACGAATCGAGAGGGATTTATAAATTGAAATTGGTGAATATTCGATTTTCTTAAAAATAGATTTTTGTCGAGTAAATTAAAAATTGCATTAAAAGGTATTTTGATTACTATACTACATAATTTAATCTATTATTTAGGTTTAGAATATTCCGGAAGTTGGTTATTATAATATTTAATATTTACGAATATAAATCCTAATTTATTTATCAGCTATGTGAATTAGTTAGTTATTTAAAAGCAATTGGATATAAATTATTAATGTTATCTAAGAAGTTTGATATTTTAGATTTACCTAAAACATATTTCAAAAATAAACCATTTCTCTTATTTTATACATACATACATACATACATACATATATATATATATAATTTAAAATGATTTAAATTTATTTATAAATTCTCTCGAGATTGGAAACGAAGTTTGTAAAACGGATATGATTTTTAGAAGAGGAATCTTGTAGTGATATTGTGGGGACTTAAAAAATTTTCCAAAATATAAGATAGGGGAACTTCGAAAGGTGAAATAGAATTCACAAAAGAAGTAGAAGGGAAATTGGAATTTTAAACAAATATATTTGACTTTGGTAATACTAAGAGAATAAATTAAGGAATTCTGGAATTTATAGAATTCGTGTAAAACGAGTTGAGAAATTTACAAATAGAATTGTAAATGATTTTGAGAAAGAGAATAGGGAATACAAGAAGTATTTTCTAAGTGCTGAATATAAAATGAAGTGGAGAAAATATTCCAAGTACTGCGAAGGGTTGGAAATGTTCTGTGTAAATATAAGGGTTTGAAAACTATTTTCAAATTAGGGGAAACTGAAAGTAATATCTTATAAAGATATTTTGAAATAAATTTTGGAAAATTTATAATAAGGTCTGATGATTGTTTATGAATGTGTGTTGATAGTTAAATAACCGACTATCAATTTTGGCCAATTTCGTTAATCGTTTCGAAGAGACCAGGATCAGATTTAATTATCCGAATACCACTTCAATCCGGTTTGAACGTAACGAATGAATACCGTGAAGATGGTAAAGACGGTGATTCGGTTTGTCCAGATCCAGGACAACTTGTATGGACGAATGCTATCAGAACATTGTCATTGGAAGATGGTGAGCATTCTAAGTAAAATTGTTCTTGAAAGGTAACGCTTAGCCTCGAGCCTCATCAACCGGGAATGACCAAAACAGGGGAGATGCAGCAAGGCTAAGTGGGTCGTACCCAAGTAGGGTATGTTATCACCTTTCTAGATGTCCTCAGAAACCCTATTTACCTTATATATGGGTACACATGAAAGAAGAAGCGCTCGATAGTAAGGGTGGGAACACCTGGGGTGATAACATATTCGGTCTATCCAGGTTAGGGGTAGGTCGGTCTTGTATAGCAGGGGATCCCGGCGTGGTCCTCGGTACATGGTTCTAGAGGTGAATTGTGACGGGCGGTACCCCAGTGGCCCAGTCATTCGTTGGAATCCATTCTCCAATACGAGCTTAAGGTATTGTTTGTAGAGCCTAGTATGCTGGAATTTAATTAATGCAACAATTTTAGCTATTTGAATAAGTATTTGTATTTAGACACTATTATAATATCACTGGATTTTCTATAAAGTGTTTTGGTTATCGTAAGGGGAAAACCCGTCGTGTTTATGTGTGACGCAGTCTTACGAGATACCTTTGTTTTTCAAAGGATTTTGATAACTCTAATAATTCAAATTGAGTGTGTTTTCTCACGTTTGTTTTCCAGACTGACTCTGGTGTTATTTTACTATAATGCTCGGGTCAAACCGAGTATTATAGATTCAGGTTAAATACTATGGAGCTTAGGAGACTAGCTGGAGGAGTTTCAGACGTATTTCCGTACTTGACTAATATTCCGCCGTGTAAGGAAAAGTTATATAACTGTCCAGTTTGATGTATTGATTGTTGTACTCTGATGATTGTAAGTATATAAACTGTTACAGATTCTCTTGTATAAAATCTATTATTATATATTATATTTTGTTCCGCTGCGATTGTGAGATTTTGTGTTGTTGTTTCTATTTTTTTCTCTATCTCTTTCTTCTTCTTACCATAAAGATTCGTATTTCCGTCCAATTTGAATTGAGATGAGGTGAAATATTGTCGACTCAAAGGGGTACGGAACTGCGGGCCTTGACACAAATAGCGGAATATAGCGGGAATAACGGGATATAGCGGAAATAGAGCGGAAAGGCTATATTTGTGGCTATATGGAAAAATCATAGCGTTAGAAATCAACTATGTGATATAGCAGGGTTATATGGGAGTAATAACGGGGCATTAACTGCACATGATTATAAGAACATTTAAATTAGATACATATATTGAGAGTTATAACTAAAAGAATAATTTTGTTCAAAATTGGGCTTGTTAGGTCCAATTGACCATTAGTACCAAAGAGGGTACTACAACTCAGTAAGAACATACATACATTTCTTTCTTCATCTTCGTTCTCTGCTCAAATAAAGAAACTCTAAATCTAAGCTTGAGGTGAATTCAAGTAACTTTTTTCCACTATGTTATACATTTCTAAATATGTTTTTAGTCCATTATTTATAGTCTATGTTATGAAAATGGTCAGATTTGATATGAATTACATGTTTTAATGTATATAATTTGTAATAAAAATATTAAGAATTAGAATAGGATGGATAATTGGCCTTTTAGGAGGAGTAAGACCCTAAACTATGAATTGAGGAAGAAGATGATTATAAAAGACCTATATGTATATGTGAACTACAGAGAAGTTGACATTAAAATAAAATCGGGGAATATACGTACTCCAAGTAATATGAATTTTATAATTGATATGAAGAAACCATATTTTCATGTAGATAGACATTATAACAATGATGATGTTAGCCAAAAGAAGAAGAAGAACCACATTGATAATAATACGATTATAGTTAAGATGGGTAAAAACATTATAAATTGGCAAATGCAACTCTATAATAGTAAAATATAAAAGTAACATGAAATTGGTGATACGTAATGTCCTAATGAATTTAATGCACAAATAAGGTAGAAAACTCATCAAAACAATGAAATTTTGCCAACAACAGGAAAATGATCAACTAAACGAACAAAAATAGTTGGCTGAATTCCTTTAGTAGAAACCCGAAAAGAAACAATGTAAAATTAGGGTTGAAAAGTTGGCTAAACAAGGGAATCAATCAACTAAACTAAGGAAAACAGTTGACTGAATGCTGGGGTCAGTCGACCGATTACATTATAATGTCCCACTTTTCTGTATGGCTTAAGCTGAAAATAAACCACACATGTCCAACTCAAATCGAACAGAAAGGCGGATTATTAGGGAAAAAAGAAGATGGAAGAGAAGAAGAAACTAAACAACACAGAATCTCATAGCGGAACGATTGATATATAATATGAAACAGAACTTTACACAAGAAAAAAATAACTGTAATATACATACTTCCAATCAGAGTTCACTAACTAATAGTCAGCCTAGACAGTTATAACAACCCGTCCTCACAAGTGCTGACAAATAAACAACTAAATACAGTGGAAAAATAACCATGTAATGAATACGTCTTAGAGCCTCCAGCTCATCTTCTGAAGCTCTAGACCATCCAAACTAAATCTGTAATATGCCCGGTCTGACCCGAGCAGTACAATAAAATAACATCTGAGTCAGCTTGGAAAACTAGCCCGAGAAAACCCACCCAAATAGATTTTAAAGCTATAAAAAACCTTTAAAATTAAAAATATCTCCTAAGATCATGCCACACATAAAAACGGACGGGTTTTTACCTTACGATAACCAAACCATTTCATATCAAATCCTCTGACATTATAATAGTGTCTAATATACAAATACTTATTAATCATAGCCGAAGTTGGTACATTAATTAAATTCTAGCATAATAGGTATACAACTAAAACCGTAAAGGCTCGTATTAGAGAATGGATTCCATACTATGACAAGGTAAGGAACTACCTTCCGATGGTACATCTCTAGATAAAATGTACTAGGGTCTGACAAGAACATCTTATACCCCAGCTACGTAGGACTGGCCTACCACTTGACTAGTAGTACTGATATGATCACCCCATGGCCTCCTAAATTAATCTTTTCATTAATTTAAACCTACTTTGGGAAACATTTATATACTTATCTCAATGGTATAAGTATATCTACAATCTTAAGAAATGATTCTTACTTCAAATTCCAGTTAATCTTGGGTTGTAACCGAGTCATTTATAATAGAGATTATAATTATTAAGTAATGGAAAGAATATTCCCTACCACCATAATTAAGAAGGTCAATTCGGGAAACCAATCCCCTATTATAAATAACTTTTTTATATAAAAATTCCTTTTTATGAATATGAACTGAAAATCCATTTATAAAGTTCCTTCCCAAAATCTTATTTATAAATATTAAAACACATTTCCAGTCTCTTTATAGATTTCCAAATCTAGTTTAACAAATTCTTAAACTCATCCTTTATTTCATTTCTGAAATCTATCTTATTTATAACTTGTTTTATTACGAAACCCTTTGTAAACTCATTCTATAACTTTCCGTCTTATTTGCAACTTTTTTATAAACTCCTAAATTCATTTATAGCGCCCCTTTAATAATTTTCCAAAATAGAATTTACAAAACTTCTTCTTAAATCAAAGTCCTGCAATATAATTATAAAGCACGTTAGTTTTCATAACATGACCATTTCCTCAATTTTCAATAAATTCCTAAATGGAATTTATCTTCTCCATTTATCAAATAACATCGATTTCCTGTTTAAAAGATACTACTTAAGGAAACATTTTTTTATTTGTATAAACACTTTCATAAATCTATTCTTCGCCTTTTAAGATTTAAACTTCGATAACATTTTATACAAATAGTTCACAAATATTATTTAAATTTTCAATCTTCAATCTTCTTCAAACCCTTAAAATTCCCTTTTTAAAATATAGATAATCCCTTTAAAAATAAATATTTATTATAATAAAAATTTCTACAAAAAAATACTTTTATATTAATTATTTAAAAATATTGTTAAGAATATATGTTAGATTAGAAATAATAAGTAAAGAATTTTGTAATAGAATAGAAATGTTTTGAAGTATCTTTAAAATTAGAGTATTATGGAAATTCTAAAATATTCAAATTTGAAATCATTTCCAAACGAAAATCATTACCAAACCACACTCATAATTTTACAGTATTTCAAAAATACTATATATAGGGCCACTATCACCATAGCTGTGACGACCCTAGATTTTAATTAAATTTAAATTGATAATTAAATGAATTTTTGAATTAAAATTTGTAAAATTATTTATAAATAGAAATGAGTTTCCCCGGTCCAAATAAATTTAATATTAAATCATTTAAATTTAAATATTGTATATATATGTATATGTATATTGGATTTGAAATAAAATCATAAATAAATGGTTTGAAAATAAAGATACAAATTATATAAGATATAAAGTATAAAATAAAAACGTTGGATAAAATTTAATAGCATAAACTAAATCTAGAGATTCACATATATTACCAAATTAATGTAAAAACAATTTGTATTAAATTTAGAAATAAATAATGGAGTTAGGAATTGAAATAAAACATAAAAGATAAATTACAAAATATATTACATTCAAACATAGATATAAGAAAACAATAATTAAAACAAACACTTTCATTTAGCAGTAAAACAAGAACAAGATTTGTTCACAAAGTAAAGGAACATCTAAAAATATAAGTATGAAGAAAAATAAACTATAAAATAAAAACTAAAACAACTCTTACATATTTATTAACTTGCAAATCAAGACAAGCAATTGATGCTATGTGCTTAGCACACAACGAAATAGTACTCATAAAATCAAAACAGCACTTGGCTGTAAGTCACACTACATGCTTTCATTAAATGCTATTTGCTTTCAGCATGAACAAGATCACATCAGTGAGTAAAGCATGGTTTAATCTTCTTCTTTTATATACCTCAACTTGTACCTACCTATACAAGCTGCCTTCTTTTATATATACATCAAAGTCTCTGTTTTATTTTCGTTCCAAAATATAGCATGGCTGAAACAAAATAAAAGCAAACATCATACTTTACAAATTCAAGCTTGAAAACAAATTGCTGAAGAAAGAAAAAGAAAATAGAGAAAAGGATCAAACTGCAGTTTTTAAAACCAGAGTCTTTGTTCATCAATATATCCAAGTGAGTAAACATAATCTTTAAAAAGTTTAAATTTATTTAAAACAGTTCAAAACTTCATTTATAAACTGCTTTGTTCATGCTTCAGTATGATAATATTGTAGTGATGCTCTGTGTTCTCTGTAAAAAAATTTATACAGGGATTATATTTGTTTTCAAAACTAAAGTCCATTTGTTGTAAATCACTGACAAGCTTTGGTTTTTCAAATAATCAAGTTGTTTTAATCCTCAAACAAGATTTTGCAAAGTTATTTAAACATATAGTAAGTTATCCTCACTGTAAATTTGTTTTACAAGCATTCAACTGATCTTTGATAAAAAAATAAATTGTTGAAAAATATAAATTCGAGATTATAATCTGAATCTATACTACAATCCTTGATTTTTAAAACAAAAATAAAGATTTTTAGTTGGGTATATATAGAGCAGTTCGAGCATGAACACAAATCGTTTTTTTTTCGAATTTCTGTTGATCAATCAAATTATAAAAGCTGAAAATTTGTTTGTAGCAAGCTTGAACATCAGAGATTTCGAGAAAATTATCAAAGAAATTTTCCATTTCATGAAATTTGAATACGAGATGGATGTAGGGTTTAGTTTTCAAGTTTAGGCATGTCTATAAAGTGATGAATGCGACTCCTACGCGTGATCGAGTGCCAAGGGGTTTTGGAGGTGGCTAGAGGGATGGTAGGCGAAGTGGTGGCCGGTGGTGCTGGTGCTACGGTGGTCGGAGGAAGGTATGCGAGATGGTTACAACGATCGGGTTCAATACTAGGAAATCGAAAATATGGCTCGATTTCGATTTTGTGGGAATTTTGGGTTTTTGATTATTTGAATGGGTTCCTGTGATCAATAATGGTGCTCTGGGGGTCTCGAAGTCGATCAGTGACGATCGACGTGGTTGTGCACGTGTACGGCGCGGTGAGTGTTAGTGTCGTTGACGAGGGAACTATCCCGTGTCGTGCTCGAGTTTTGGGGTGGGATGCTTCGGGATTGAGGTCGAGTTCGAGCGCGAGTTAGGCCTGATGCTTTAATTTATAACTAGGTTTATAACTTAAAAAATAATAATAATATAGATCTATATAAAGGGAGAAGAAGAGTTACGTACTGGGTAAATGACTCGGGGAAAGGGGTGTTCAACTCGAAGGGTAACTCGAGTATCTTAGGGATAGTCTTCGGGCTTCAAACTGCAGCATTTTTATAAGTTGATTTAAGCAAATTTGTTTACACACGGTGCACTTAGAAGATGTTTAACAGTTAAGTTAAGACTTAGTTCAAGTTTTAATTTTTTTTTTGTTAAAGCTTAACAATGTTCTTAAACCCTTAATTATTTTAATTAAACAATTAATTTAAGTTAAGTATAAAATTAATTAACACTTAAGTTTGTAGTTAATAGAAAATTTGTTTAAAATAAATCATTCGATAAAATTAAATTATTAGCTTAACTGAAAATCTTAGTTAGATTAAAATTTTAAAATGGCAGATTTAATTATTCAATTTATTTCGAATATTAATCGATTGTATAAAAATTGTCTATACAAGGTTTATAAATCGAGAAAACAGACCGGAATGGAAATGGATGGCAAATTAAAAGCAAAGGTGAGATCTTCTCACTCAAAAATATCTTTGGATTACAGTTATTGTTTGTTTGACTGTTTGGATGTGATATTAGATATAGTAGGATATATCTATATATATATATAGCAATATATACATATTGGCATATGTATATATTGGATTGATTGATTCCCCGCATTGTATAGCGGATGAGACCCTATTGCGCCGTTAGTAAGCGGATGATATATTGATAAATCCTATATACCGCGATATTCCACCTCGAAGTGGAATTGGTATTGTGCTAACATCTGTGGATGCAGGGAAACAGGTTGGAGGGATCCAACTGGATTCCTCAACTGTATTGATTTATTTACAGATATTGTTATATATTCTGTTGTCATATTGATATATGATGTTTGGATGTCGTGTTTGATTATTTGGTGCTGTGGCATCATCGGATCCAATTTTAAAGTTATAAAAATTATGATTTTTGTGAAATATAACCGAAAGGTAATTTTCTGAAATAAATAGTTAAGTAATTTATAAAATGATTTCAATTCGAACTTTTGAATTATTAAAAACGATGTATATAAAAGATGTACAAAAATGGATATTTATAAATTTAAAATATTGAGATTATAAGACAAGTTTTTATAAGTGTAAAAATGAAGTATAAATGGGATTTCATAAGTTAATGAAATCTGAAAGTTTTAAATTTTGTGAAGTTTAAAAGAACGATTTCTTTTAAAATAAATGAATTATAAGTTATTAACTTATAATATGGACTTGTGTATATATATTGAGTTATAAATTGAATTTGTTAATAAAGGAGATTTATAGATCAAAGTTGTTATGAAATATAAAGGTGAATTTATAAACATTGTTTTATAAATCCGAAACCAATTGAATTTGGTAATTTAAACGTAGAAGTTATTAAAGGAGATATATTCGTGATTTTGGACAGCGAATTATCCTTTAAGTTAAATGTAGTAAATAATAAGAGTTGGTTGGGAATTTTATTCACGATTTTGGATAGTGGATAATTCTTGAAATAAAATGTGTAGAAAATATTAAAATGTTTGGTTAGTGAAGTATATTCAAAATTTTGGACAGTGAATATATTATTAAGTAAAATTGATATGTTTTGGGGAAGTGACATTAAAAATGAAGTTAATTGTTTTAAACGATGTTTTAAAATGTGTTAAATATCGAAACCATAGATTTCAACATTTTGTTGTTGAAATAGACGTTTTCGAGAAATAAGGAAATGGTGGACTATAACACTGTTGTTATAGTAAATGATTTTCGAAAGAAAATGTTTTATGTAGTATTGGGATTTATATATCTATCTTAAAATCCGAATCCCTATACTAGTGATTTTGAGTCATCGTAACGATGTTTTACGTAACATTCGTTTTGACTCAAATGATTTCCTTAAAGAATGAAATATATACTTAATATTGATTCAAGTATATCGAATATTTTCAAATGATGAAAATATAGTTTTGTGAACTACTTATTATTAAATAAGTATGGAAATGGTTTCCTAAAATGAAATGAAACATTTTTGAAATTTATCTTTGTAAAGATAAATTGAAATTGAATATTTGAAATCGATTTGAAAATCGTATATCAGTAGATATTTGAAAGATATAAATTCACTATGGAATTTATAAAAGAAATGGAAATTCGTTTTAAAAATAAACGTTGATTTATTTTGAAGTGTGGAAATTATATATCTAGTAAGGATATTTTTGGAAATTAAATAATTTGGGAAATAATTTGGAATCTGATGATGTTGCGCATCTTTATTGATAGTTAAATAACCGACTATCAATAATTACCTTGAATGGGTATTTGTTGTGAATTGGATGAATTTGAATGCCACACTTATTTTTGAATAAGCGCTCACTATTCGGGTTAGCCGGGAAAGGACCATGGGGTCGTATAACCCATTCCGAATATGTGATACGTCGTTATGAATCGCATTTGATGACCGGTGTTGAAGACCGGATATTTTTGAAAACGGAAGGATTACCGTCGAGTTACTCTACATCGGCTGATCTCCGATTTAGAGGTTTTATCACCCTTAGTGACGGGAAGTCCGGACGTGATTATAAAATTATCCGGATGTGCAAGGACTTCGTGAGAAGTGCCTTCGGTTCTGTTCGATCCCGGAACAGACTTGTATGGATTGTGTGTCTGACGTTACAGATTGAGATATAAAGCTGATTTCTTTCAAATACATTTCTATTGGTGGCGGAGAATTTATTATCTTAGCTTAACACCCTTCTCTAAGATGTACGAGCTCAGAGGTTATGTAGTTGAAATTTATCAGCAATATACTCCCAATTTGGTAACGTGGCATGCTGAGTGTTGCTGTGAAATGATCGTTGTTTGATCATTTGTGATAGGATCATTTGTTTGATCATTTATCTTTGTGATCATTTCTTTGATCATTTGTTTGACCCGAAGCATGGCTTTGTGACAAAGCGTAGCTTTGTGGACGAGACTTCGTCGAGCCTCACACCCCGAAAATGGTCAAAACAGGAAGGATGCGGCAAGGTTCTAGGGAGTAGCGCCCCTTAGTCTATGTCATTCCTTCTGGATAGAGGTGGTATCATGGTATGGAGCCTAGATACTTAACCTATGTTGATACTGCTTATTATGTGGTTGTTGGAAATCGAGGATCCTCGGGAAGATCAGTTACGATCGGGGGATGGCATACGCGTGTCAGTAGTTACCTATTTTTGCAAAGGTAATCCGGCCTTGTGTTGGTAGAGATCTAACTGTAATGTTAGGTTATTTCTCGGGGCGTCTTTCCAGAGGCGTTCCTTCGTGGCATAGGAAGTTCCTTAGCCTGACCATTCGTTGGAAATCCAAAGAAAGAATACGTGATTTGTACGGTTTTAGTTGTAGAACCTATCATTCACTTATGGTGGTCACCACTGTTTGGATGGTAGCTATAGTAGGCATAAGTGCGGAATGCCTATGCTGGCTAAGATTTATATTATACTTTCGAAATGATTTTTCTACACTATGCACTAATAATAATATAAAAAAAAGGATTTGATTTTTGCATAGTAAGCATCTTTGACTATCATAAGAAGAAATCTCCTCCAATTCTGCGTTTGCATTGTGTGTGTGGCGGGAGGTCTTATGGTAGTTTCATTTTCTAAAAGCATTGCGAATCTGTTTTATTTTCTTTGTGAAAAATAACTGTTTTACAATCTCACACCAGTCACCATGACTGACTCGGAGTTTATTGTTTCCCTTCTAAACTCTGGGTGCCCATCATTTTCCACACGGGCAGCCTAGAGTTATGTTATCAGGATATTCTGGAGCTTTGGAAGCAAGCTGGATGGCGAAACGTACATCCGTATTTTATTTATTTATTCCGCTGTGTATTCTGTATGAGGACAAGTTTATATAACTGTTCATTGATGTGCTGTGTTGTATTGAGTTGTATATTGACTCTGATTGATGTATGTATAAACTGATATAGTTCTTTGTTTTAAAAGACTAGTGATTATCTATTATATATTGTTTCGCTGCGATATGTGAGATTCTGATATTGTTTCTGTTCTGATGTTGTTCTATTGTTCTTCTTCTCTTTTTCTTCTATCTTTTCTTCTACCTCTTCTTTTAAAACCCTAAGAATTCGGTTTTCCGGCATTCGTTTGCTCGGCAGTTGATACAGTGGACGTATCAATGTCGGTTTTCGGAAGTCGAAGAATCGGGTCCTTACAATAGCACTTAACAAATGCTTTTACTACGCAATTTAACTAAAAAGGGTTCAATTTTCACATATGTCGATGTCACATCCAAATGGCCAACAGTTAGATTCAACATCTAACAATTCATTTAAGGGAATATAACTGAACATAAAACAATAGGAATATATTGGCAGTTATAATTTACTATTGTGAGGAATTCGGATTTCCCAACACATTTTACTTTTATTCCAAGTTTTAACTATCAATTACTTTAAACAGATATTCTAACCAAACAACTAATAATTTCAATAAAACACAAACAGTAAATTTTTTATCTACTATATAGCATACTGATAAATCAAAACGGTGAGTTATACTCACAAAAAATTCCAATTATCGCCGAAGCGTTCCGGTTTGGAACTAAAATCGAACGACGTCCGATTTTAGCTCAAATTTCAATGGTATCCAAATTACACCAAACCAGTTCCACCGTGAAGCCTTCATTGTAACGAGCATAACACAAAAGGTTTTGCCTAGATTAGACCTCGCATGAACAAGATATACAATTTTTAAGTCAAAGATTTTAATTTATATTAAAATCAATAATTACTTTTATAATCAATCTATTTACCATTATTAATTTAAACATCATCTTCTTTAAACAACATCTCCAACCTAAAACAGAAAATGCATGCTCCTCCATCCATGCGCGTCGACCATGATACAGAGCCTCGCTCCTCGAATTTTCAATCAAACTACGCCATCAACTATCTCTTCTCCACCTTGACTCGTCGACCATCACCATTCTTAGTCCGCAACTCCAAATTGAAAACTGACCTCCCGAACCTCATGCGCGAACTCTACAGGTCGCCATTCCTCTCACTCAACCGCATACCGCCACAACCCCAACGCCGGTGCTCTTCCCCATAACAAACATGAAGAAACCCCACGACGAGCCTTGAATCCTCCTCCATCGTTGACAAGAAAAACCCTAACTGCTGCCTCACGTCGAACCAAAATAAAACCACATTGCACCCAAACCAACACCTATAGGAACGAAGATCTCAGCCTCATCGACCTAAAGATCCAAACTTTGCAAATTTTTGTAATTTATTCGATTTGATTTAGATTTTAAAAGAGGACGCTTTTCTTGTTTATTGATGAAAATAAAAGAAAGAGAAGGAAAGGAGCAGCCTTTTATCGTATGATTTCACAAGTAGGTTAATATTTGAATAGAACTTAAGGCAGACAGCGAACAAATATGTGTGTGGGATGTACGCTATTTTGGGTGAAGGTTAAATTATCTCAATTTTTCAGCACCTCGCTGCACCGTTTTTCATTCGTGTAGGGATTCTGAATCGACAAAACAAAAATACGGTCACGCACAGACTAGCGACGCGACCCCAAAACAATAATAATATACACCAGTTATTGGGTTTTGAAAAATCATAAAAACACTACTATTTGACGATAAAACGTCAAACAGTTTAAATATTTTCCAAATATTTTTTTTGGAAAAATCAAGTAGAATAATTTAAAAATACGTCAATAGAAATCGAGTCGTAAAAATAATATTTTATTTTCCGATTATTTATTCGAACTGTTATTACTGCAATTGAATTTTCAATTTAATTCACCATTGTCGTATATTTAATCAAAAATGAGTTAAATAAGCTATTAAATTAGTTGAATTAATATTCAATTATAAATCCAGTTATTTGAAACACTATTCAAATATAAATCCTCAAATTCAAATATTTTAACTTATCTCTACATTTGAATTCAGATTATTAACTTTAAATTAAATCACAATATTTGGATTTTTGAGTTATTCAACTACTTAAACCAATAATTTATTATTTAAATCAATTAAATATCCCAAAATCAAATGACCAAAATTTTGGGTTGTTACATTCTTCACCCTTAAAAGAATTACATCCCCGAAATTACCAAGGTAGGAAAAATGCTTCTAAATCCATTAACTTCCAAAATCAATTTGTTGAAAATTGACTATTAAATTTTCTAAGTCTTAAATTTATAGAAAATTTCGGCAGCGTCTCCTTTGCACGGCTCGATCGAAATGACTACAAATCGCAACTACGGGCCTAAACCAATCAAAAGAAAACAAAAGCCAAGCGTTGGGCATAAAATCATCAAACCAAACAACCAAATATAAACACATACCTATTTGTCAGCAACTAGCTTTATTTATGAAAATAAAAGCGTCAATTAACCTTTGTTTCCATACCTGCATCCTATTCACAATAATATTGAACCAACTAATTTGCAATTTCTAACATCCATAGCATATAATTTATACTTTTTCCTGTAAGGTGTACATTTACCATCCATACACAATACCAAATTTGATCTCTCGTCCACTCACACAATTTCACTTCTGAACTAGGATCACTTACTCTATTCCTTAGTGCGAACTCCGATCCGGTTTCTTGATTAGAAACCATCATCCTCCTTGCATAGTCATATACTATGATAGAGAACTTCAGGATCATATCAAAAATCCGTATCCAGTGTTTGCCATCAAGAATCCAGTGAAAAATCCTAACTCGTATTGGTGTAAATCACCTCGAAACTGTGTACTCGAATCTGGATTAAACAATTATGCGAACAAAATGGTCTACATACACCTTACATATTTATCAATTGGTTTCTAATTTATACCAATTTTTTTCTTATTCACATTCAATTTCACTTTTGTTATATTTTCTTTAATACCAAAATTATTTATGAACTATTTCATAAAATTATTACTTAAGAAAATCTTATTTAACTTTGTTAAAGTTAAATCTCATTTCATAACTCAATCTTTACACACCCTAATGTTAATCAATCACCCTTAAAACTCAAATCTATACCTATCCGAAAATCCCCAACTTCATCTTTTAGCTCTTCCATACTTAAGTTTATTGTAAACATTTTCTAAACACACTTATGTTTATTATCCACCTTAACTTAAGTACACATTTGTATAACACTCCTTTATGACCTAAGAGTTATATATACAAATTCAGATATGCTTTTACTTAGCCCAAATGTCTAACAAATTCAGAATTTGTTTAACTTGAAATTCTTCAAATTTATAAGTTACCAAAACTTATATTTTTTTATATATATAGTTCGACAAAACACTTAGTTTAATTCCCAATATCCTTTTAAGGTTTTCAGTTTATCCAAAATTATTGAAAATCCCACTTTATTTTCAATAAATAAAATTTCCAATTAACATCTCAAACGAGATACACAAACCAAATTATCCAAATGGATAAAATACATGAGCCTATAATGTCACTTAACTAAAAATTTTAGGATTCAAACACCCAGTTTTTATTTCAATCATTTTGAAATATAATAATATAAAATTTTCCTTTCTATTTCAAATTATACCTTTTGAAATGCAAAACAATTTTTTTACTAAAACAATTTTAAAGCAAAATGCCTCTGATAGCAATCCATCACTTAGAAACTCAAAATTGAACGCCGATGATGCTGAAGTCATCACTAGAATTATTTTCCAATGACTGAAGTGAGTACAAGGCTTTTATCTCTTGAAATCCCTTTAAAAATATTTCTATTCAAAAATATTTCCTAAAATAATACTATTATTATACTCTCAAATCTTTGAAAAAACAATTTTAAAAAATCTACGGGATTTAAATTCTCAAATTCTCAATTTCAACCCTGTTTAGTTTTAAACAATACTTTATAAACCACATTTTTTGAATTCTCTTTCTTATATAAGATCACTTCACAATTGGTAATCTTAGTTAAGATTATAATAAATAATCTTTATTAAAGCACAAGAATAAACAATAAATGATAATAAATGAACACTATCATTTCCTAACAACCAAACACTCCATATTAGCTATAATAATTTTTGAAAAATTATTCTTTTGTATATGAAATATAATTTAGGTAAAATTATTTCAATTACCCAGTTTCAAAACAACATTGTGTCGGTTTACCGTGTTTAAGTGTTTAGAAACCCCTATCGATACAGATGTACACTCTGTATCGACCAGAGTTCATAATCCACTCAACCGATAAATCAACATAATATAAAACATTTTATAATCACTAATAAATAATTGCTCATACACACACACTCAGCTCATTCTAGCTTGCTACTGACCTATCTGTAATGAGTTAACCCTACCAAAGCCAAGGTTCTCGCTTAACCTTGCGCTTTGATACCACGCTATAACGACTCACTTTTCTGTACGATTTAAGCTGGCAATAAACCACACATGTCCAACCCAAATCGAATAGAAAGCCGAATTGTTAGGGAAAAAAATAAGAAGGAAGAGAAGAAGAAACTAAATGTAATGACCCAGAATTTGATCACTTTAAGTGCGGATATTTAAATATAATTCGAACAATAAATTAATGGATTTTATAACTAAAATAAAATCCTTTTAAATAATAACAAATGATAGTGAAATCATTTTTAATTTTTGTTTACAAAAATAATTAGTTCGAAGATAAATTGAAAATGTGACCAGAAGTTGTTTTCCGAATTTTCGATTTTTCATCGACTAAAAGTTATCGGAAACGTTATAACACTTTTGTTTACACATGCACACATTTATAAATCACCTTGGACATGGAAATGTACATGTGAATATGCATGTACACTTGAGTATATATGCATATGTATATAAGATAAGATTTTATTATAAAAAAGTATAAATATTATATAATATAAAGATTCCACTTTAGACATTAAGTACAAGAGAGTACAAAACAGGTTTTTGGTGACAAGATGGAGGAGGAAGACAAGAAGGAGGCGAAATTTAGGTAATAGGAAGGAGGGGGTGAGGTGGCGCAAGAAGAGAGGGCAAAAGTATGAGGGGACTTTAGGTAATTTGACATGTAACTCTATATAAAAGCAAATTTACAAATGTTATGTTCATTTTTCTCATTCTCATCTTCATTTTCCAAAAGCTCCTAAAGCTTTTAAGTCTTTCCCATGGCTTCCTACCTCATTTTCTAAGTTACAAAAATCATAACTTTTACTTTGAAATCACTTCCAAAACTTGTTCGAACACTTCTACATTCACTACTTCACTTCATCTTCCAAAATCAAGCACATCTTCACCTTAAGTAGTCAAGCTCAAACCCATTATCGTCTAGGTTGAACCATGTTGTGCTTAGGCTAAGCACATTTCCAAAGTTTCAAAGCAAGATTAAGCCTTTTATACAGAGTTCAAAAATCCTAAGCATTTTGCAAAAGGTTTAAAATGATTTCGTTGAATTCGATGAGTAAACTTACAACCTCTTTTGGAAAGATTTCACCTTTGCATTTATGTGAGTTATGTGATTATTCATATATGTTGTTGATGTTGAATTATGGTTTGATTGGGATGTATATGTATGTGTTAACATATGGTTTAGCATTAGACTTTAGATCGGAACTTAAAGTAATATGTTCGGTTGTAAAGTTAAGATCTTGTGATGTTATAGTGATGTTATGGCAATATTATCAATTGATTTATGTATTTATGCTTGGACGAGGGTTAAATGGTTTGGAAGTTGGAACTTGAAATGTTAAAAAGGGACTTCAGATCCATTTCCAAAAATCAAATGGTTTACTTGTTTGATGTGTAAGGTGTTTCCATTTTAGTTTCTAACCTTGTTTAAAGATTTCAAAATCCTTTCTTTTTATGTGTAAAAAGAAGAAAAAGGTGAAAAAAGGATGAAGTTTGGATGGTAACATAGATAAGTAATTCTAAGTTACTGCACCCATAGCGATAGTCGCTATGGATGTAGTTCGAAAATTTACGTTTTTCAAGTTTTAAGTTTTCTTTTAAAATTGTTTTGAAAACCATTTCAAACTTAATTAGTGATTATAAAACTTAATTAAATTTTAATTTATGAGCTAAATAATTAATTTATTTATTAAAAATAATTATTAATTAATTAAGTAATTAAGTTAAGCAATTAGGGTTTAAGAACTAATTAATAGAGTTAATCATTTGTAGTTAATTAAGAAAGTTTTAATTAATGATTAATTAAGTTAAGAGATAATTATTTTAATTAATTTATTTAATCAAGTTAATATTTTTAAATTAATTATTTAATTAGTATTTAATTGTTTATTATTTATTTATTTAATTAATTAGGGTTTAATTTATAATATATGTTTATTAAATAAAGATTAATATCTATTTATTTTTAACAACTTAGGGTTTAATTATTATTTAACTAGAGTTTAATTATTTAATTTATTTTGATTAATAAAGGGTAATTATTAGTAATTAACTAAGACTTAACTAAGATAACAAAGGTTTAAATTTTAATTTAAGTATAATTAATTAAGGATTAATTAAGTTTTAAATTTATGATTTAATGATGATTTGTTTATTATTTTAAATTCCAATAGTTCTTTATTTTAAATTAACCTTCTTCCCTTAGTGAATTGTTTTAAAACCAAGGATCTTTTATCCATGCTATTAAGTAGCCAAATGAATTAAAGTAGTTGTAATAAAATGGTGACACGTTTTATTGAAAGTAAGTCGGTTTATACTTATCACAAATATCGCACTTCGGGAACGTGATGAATACAAGGGGGTTAATTTCGATAAGCAGGTCATGATAATCTAAGCATATGGAACATATGCCCATATGTAAATCTTTACACCCTGATAGTGGGATAGTCCACTATAAACAAATTAACCTTTTTAATTATCGAATGTTGGTTTGGAGAGACCGGGATTGGGTATTAGTTGTTATCCGAAAACCACTCCGAACCAATATAAACGTTCAAATTGGAAATAGTAAAGGCAAGATCCAAGATGAAGACTTTGAAGTGCAAAGGCTATTTGCTACTAACCCTAAGGGTGATTCTAAAACGGGTGTAGTAGAAGTAGTGCCATCGGTTCATTCATCTCTTGAACTACTTGTATGGAAGAATGCTGACATTGTGTCAACATCTGGAAGGTAATGTTAACATTCCAAGTGGCAATGCTATAATAAAGGTAAACGTAGCCTCAGGCCTTATCAATCGGAAATGACTAAAACATGGGAGATTGTAGTAAGGCTAAGTGGGTCGCCCCCATTCGGGTAAGGTTACCCCTATCTAGAATCCCTAACATTAACTCATGTATGCTTCAGTACGATTGTTGATCCCAACCGAGGGGTGATCTTATTCTGTACTATCCAGCAAGGGTTAGGCCGGTCTTGTGTTGGCTAGGGATCCAGGCGAAGTCCTCGGTGTTATTTTATCTAGAGATGCACCGTGATAGGCGGTACTCCAGTAGCCCGATCATTGTATGGAATCCATTTTCCATTAAGTGCCTTTGGTCTTAGTTGTATACCTATTATGCTGGAATTTAATTAATGTAACAATTTCGGCTATGTTAATTATTTACTTGAAACCCTAGACATTATGATAATATCAATAGATTTTCTATAAAAAGTGTTTTGGTTATCGTAAGATAAAAACCCGTCTATGTTAATGTGCGGCGTGGTCTTACAAGATACCTTTGATTTTAAAAAGTGTTTTCTTTAAAGTAATATTTCAGTTGTTTGAGTTTACTCACACCAGAACCATGTCTGACCCGGAGTTTTATTTTCTTTTCCTAAAACTCTTGGGTACTCAAATTTTTATGACTAGCCAAGTAATCCAGGTTTGTCACGATTGCATTTTTGAGGATTTGGAGCAGGTGGCTTCAATGTTAGCTAGCTACTATCTTATTCCGCTGTGTGTATATGTATGTATTTTGTATTAGTGATGTAAGGACAGATAGTTATAACTGTCCCGTTTGGAACTTGTACTATTATGACTCTAATGTACTATTATGGCAGTATCTCTATAAAATCTTATGTTGATTAATATATGTTGTTTCGTTCCGCTGTGAGATTCTATGATTATGAAGTTTCTTCTTATCTTTCTTTTTCTTCTACCCTTAATGACTCGTCTTTCGAAGTAAGAAAGGCGGTTCGTTACATTTGGTATGAGAGCTAAGGTTGAGCGAACACCTAGGCTTTGGGTTGGGATCAACTTCGAGAGAGCGTATTTGTAAATTTTTATTTGTATACTTATATATATTCCGGATAACTAGATCAGCTTTGATAGTTTTAGTTGGTGTCATTCCTTTTAGATTATCTCCTCTAGGTATTCTAAGAGTTATCTTACCATGTCCAGGTAGTAAGACATGAGTTCGAGAAGGGGACGAGGAAGGGGAAACAATAGCACAACAACCACAAATGGAAGAACCTCGAACGTTAGAAGTGGTGGAATAGCTATTGAGGCCGTAGCTCCAGTACAACCTCAATTAAACTCCGCAACTCTGTGCAAAGACTTCAAAAAACTAGGAAGAAAACCTTTCAAGGGTACCAATTCTATCATTGAAGTACAAGCTTGGCTACGCTCATGTGAGAAGATTTTCAAAGGTTTGGACATTTCTAATGATCAAAAATGATTCTTAGCATCCTGGCAATTGCAAGAGGGTGCAGCTGCATGGTGGGATTCTATCACGGCAAATGTTCTAGAAGATGAGCTTTCGTGGGATAGATTCAAAGAAGTATTCGAAGAACAATTCATGCCAGCTGCGGGCAAAACTCGATTATATAGAAGTTTCGTGGATCTCAAGCAAGAGGACCTGTCGGTGGCTGAATATGAGACGAAGTTTATTGAGGTATCTCGTTTCGGTCCTGGTCTTTTTGACACCCCGCTAAAGAAGAATGAGATGTTCATATTGGGTATGAGAGAAGAGTTCCAAAAAATGATGACCGCTCATATAAAGGAATCGTTTGTGCATCTTGTAGACATGGCCTTAAGATATGAAGTGCTTTTGAAGAAGAAGGCATCAGCAGTAGCAGCAGCACCCAGTGGCGGTACTGTTAATCCAAATAAAAGAAAGTTTAATCCAAATTGGAAGAAGCAAGGAAAAGGGAAACGGGGAGAAGGTCAAGGAGGCAAGCCTGAGGATAGTGGTTGTCATATTTACAAGCATAAAGGACATATTGCCAGGTATTGTCCGAATCGTGAAGTTCCAAAGCATCAAAGTGGACCCATCTCGCTAATGTTCTAGAAGACTCCCTATTTTAATTGTCATCAGCCCGACCATATGGTGAAGGACTGCCCACTCATGAAGAAGGTGCAGTAGCCCAAGGTGTACGCTATTAAGAATGAACCGTCGACTTCAACGGATGTGAAGGGGAAAGGCGTCCATGAAGGTATTTTTGTTCGAGCATTATTTGATATTGGTGCCTCTCATAGTTTTATCTCCTTAGAATCAATAGATAAATTTCATCTTATTCCGAGTATTGTAGAAAACCCTATGTGTGTGTCTAACCCCATAGGCGGGGTAACCCATTTGAATATGATTTGTGAGAATGTTCTAATTTCCTACCTTTCTCATCACTTTTCTTGTGATCTGTATGTCTTGGACTTACATGATTTGACATTATTCTTGGTATGGATTGGTTATCGAAATATGGAGCTGTTCTAGATTGTAATGAAAGGATTGTATCATTAATAACCAATTTGAGAAGAATTACTAAAGCATTATGTAAGGAACCCAATATCCATATGTGTATTTTTTTGTATGACCTGGAAGCATCCCAAGAAAATTTAGGATTTATCGAAGTTGTTAAGAATTTTCCCGATGTATTTGAAGAGGTTAAAAGTTTACCCCCGCACCGAGAGATAGAGTTCCGCATTGATTTAGTCCCTGGTGTAAGGCCTATGGTTCAACCAAAGCGAAGGATGGCTCCAAGGGAGGGAGAGAGGAGTTGGTAAGTTAAACCTAGGACCTGTTAAGGAGAGGATTAATTAGACCTAGTCGTTCGAGTTGGGGATCTGCTGTGGTGTTTGCGGCTAAGTCTGATGGATCTTTAAGGTTGTGTGTGGATTATAAGGAGTTGAATAAGCTAACCATTAGGAAAAAGTATCCCTTACCCTGCATCAATGATCTTTTTGATCAACTTCATGGAGCTACTTTATTTTCTCAGATGGATCTAGCTACTAGATTTCATCAGTTAAGGGTTGCTGAAGATAGTATACCCTTAACTGCGTTTAGGGGCCCAACTGTTTCTTTGAGTGGTTGGTTATGCTTTTTGGGCTAACTAATGCACTAGCTTATTTTGTTAATCTAATGAATCGTGTTTTAAGAGATGTTCTTAATAAGTTCGTGCTAGTTTTCATCGACGATATTCTTATCTACTCCAAATCTGAGGAGGAGCATAAACATCATTTGGAAGTGGTGTTGGAAACATTGAGGAGACATGTCCTAAAGGTGAAGTTTTTGAAGTGCCATTTTTGGCAATCAGAGGTAAGGTTTCTAGGGCATATTGTATCCGGAGATGGCATTTCGGTGGACCCAGTAAAAGTGGTGGTTGTTCAGGAATGGAAGCAACCGTGGACTCCTACCGAGGTTCGTAGTTTCTTAGGTTTGGCGGGATACTATAGGAGGTTTATTCAAGATTATTCTAAGATTTCCTCCCATTTGAAAAAGCTAACTAAGAAGGGAGAGAAGTTTGTGTGGACTCCAAAGTGAGAAGAAGCATTTCTGGAATTGAAGAAGAGATTGACCAGTGCACCAGTTTTGGCTGTTCCAGATGGAAATAGTGGATTCATGGTTTACACGGATGCTTGTGGAGTAGGATTAGGTGCTATTTTGATGCAGCATGGTAGGGTGATTGCATATGCAAGCAGGCAATTGAAGCCTCACGAGAAGAACTATGGTACGCATGACCTGGAGTTGCTGGCTGTTGTCTTTGCATTGAAAATGTGGAGGCATTACTTGTTGGGTAAGGATCCTTCTATCCCTTGTTTAGTTTCTTTACGATCTTTAGAGATTCTAGGAGTAAATTTCTTTCTTAAATTAGGTGAAAATTCGAGCTCTTCACCGATCATAAATCCTTGAAGTATCTTATTACTTAGAAGGATCTGAACCTGAGACAAAAGAGGTGGTTGGAGTTTCTGGCGTCCTACGACTTGGATATTCTTTATACACCGGGGAAGGTTAATATGGTGGCAGACGCTTTAAGTAGGAACGCAGTCTTGGCTCTTTTGGAGGTTACCCCGACTCTCCTAGCAAGAATAGCGAGCAAGCAAAAAGTGGACAGAAGCTTAATGGCGATCATTAGGAAGGTTGAGGAGGGACAGTGTACAAGTTTTAAGATTGATAACTGAGGAGTTTTGAGGATGAATGGACGAATCTGTGTATCGAATGTCAATGGTCTTAGGCATGAATTTTTGTCAGAATGCCATCGGTCTAAGTTGAGTATCCATCCAGGTGTCTCAAAGATGCATATGGACATGAAGCGGATGTTTTGGTGGAAGGGAATGAGAGAGATATCTCTATCTTTGTTAGCAGGTGTTCGTGTTGTCAACAAATAAAAGGTGATCATCGGGAAGACGACCAGATTGTTACAAACCTTGGAAATACCTAATTGGAAATGGGAAATGATATCAATGGATTTTATCGATGGTTTACCTAAAACCAGAAAAGGAAATGGAGTATGGGTTACTGTGGATCGGTTAACTAAGAGTGCTCATTTTATTCCGGTCAAGCCAACTAGAATTGTAGCTTCATTAGCAGAGATTTATATGAGGGAGATAGTTCGACTACATGGAGTCCCAATGAGTATAGTAAGCGATCGAGATCCTATCTTTACAAGTCAGTTCTGCTAAGCCTTGCAAGTTGCATTGGGAACAAAGCTGTGTCTGAGCACTGCCTACCACCCTCAAACCGATGGACAAACCGGGAGGGTTAACCGCATATTGGAGGATATGTTTAGGGCCTGCATCTTGGACTTCGGAAGGTCTTGGGAAGATTGTAACAAATTGGATTTTCGACCCTTGAAAATTGACACTAATATGTTCACTGTATTGCGTGCCGACTATTCAAGTGTCGGAAACACCGTTCGTTAGGGGAAAGAAAGGAGATAGAAGATAAGAAGAAATAAAAAAAATCATGGAATCTCACAACGCAACGGAATAACATATATTAATCAACATATTTCTTTGCAAAGTCATTTCAAAAATGTACATCAGAGTTACACTAATACAATTTCTAACCTAGGAGAGTTATAACTGCCTGTCTTATACATCAGATATAGAGTACAGTATACAACGGAAATAAGATAATAAGTAGCAATCGATGAAGCCTCCTACTCCGAGCTCCTCTAAAATGCATCCATGGAAAAACCTGAACTGCTTGGCTACTCATAAAAATTTGAGCACCCAAGAGTTTTAGGGGAAGAAAATAAAACTCTGGGTCAGACATGGGTCAGGTGTGAGTAAACTCAAACAACTTGATTATTACATTTCAAAACCTTTTAAAAATCAAAGGTATCTCGTAAGACCACGACGCACATAAACACAGACGGGTTTTTACCTTACGATAACCAAAACACTTTTATAGAAAATCCAGTGGTATTATAATAGTGTCTAAGTACAATTACTTATTAAAATAGCTGAAATTGTTATATTAATTAAATTCTAGCATACTAGGCTCTATAATCAAAACCGTGAAGGCACGTATTGGAGAATGGATTCCATACTATGACCGGGTAAGGGACTACCTCTAATGGGTACATCTTTAGACCAAGGCACCCGGGTCTGACAAGAACACCATGTACCCTGCCACACAGAACCGGCCTACCGCTTGACTAGTAGTATCGAATATGTCATTATCCCGGTCTTCCAACCTTAATTGAGATCTCTCATGCACAACCAAATCCCAAAAAATAGGATAATCTAGAAAGATGATGACATACCCTAATGGGAGCGACCCACTTAGCCCTACTACATGCCCTGTTTTAGTCATTTCCCGATTGATGAGGCTTGAGGCTATGTTTTACCTTTTTGAATGTGAATATTAGGCTCAGGTCCTTAATAAGTTTCAAAATACACAATTGTGGAATTTTCCGCAAAATTTTGAAAAAATTGCGGAATTTCCACAATTTTTTGGTGAATAATTGCGGAATTTTCCGCAATTTTTTGAAAAAATTGCGGAAATTTCCGTAATTTTTCAGTGAATAATTGTGGAAATGTCTGCAATTTTTTGATATAATTGCATAAGTGTCTGCAATTATTCACTGAATAATTGCGTAAGTGTATGCCCTTATTCGGTAACTTAATTCTAGGGACCTAATTTACAAACTTTTTTTTACTGGGGTTTTTGTGTATTTTGAAACTTATTAGGGACCTAATGGGAGCGACCCACTTAGCCCTACCGCATGCCCTGTTTTAGTCATTTCCCGATTGATGAGGCTTGAGGCTATGTTTTACCTTTTTGAATAGCAATCCCATTTGGAATGCTTACACTGCCCGTAGGTAGTAATGCAATGCCAACATTAATCCATACAAGTTGTCCAGGATAAGGACAAACCGAAGGCACTACTTCTACTACATCCATTTTGGAATCACCCTCAGGACTAGTAGAAAGCAACCCTTGGACTTAAATGCTCCATCTTTGATTCAATATTCTTCAAGATGTCTTCAATTCCAAATGCTTGAGTTGGATCAAAGTGGTTTTCAGATAACAGATCCAATACCGGTCTCTTCAAAACAACTTTCGATAATTTCCGGTAAACTCAACCCCGGTTCTTTAGGAAATAAGAAGATAAAAGATAAGAGCAGAGTTCACTTCCTAACCATTTATGGACGGATTTCCTTATCCTTTATCCAAGAAGAAGAAACGAGTTTATACCTACAGTATAGCACCTTCGACGGTAACTGTACCATATAATTCTCGTGCTTTCCCTAGATATTTCCCAAGTTACGTTTTGGGTCCAAATTTGATAGTTGGTGATTTAATTATCAAATTAAACAACAATCAAACATTGATTTAATCCTATATGGGATCCTCTAAGCCTTTATTAATTAAACTTTAATTGAAAAAATCACTTTATAAAACTTGATCCAAAGATCCCTTCAAAAACATTTTTTCCAAAACCCATAACATCCCTTTATACTTAAAAGCTTTTAGAAAACTTTCCTCTTTCAAAATCCCATACTAAATGGCCAAGTAGTTCCCTTCCCAAAACATCTTTTACTATAAAACACATTCACTTATCTCTACTATTAATAAAGAGAATTCAATCAACATAATCTACACCGTGCCCTTTTGAAATTCCAAAATTACCCCTATTCGTTAATGGAATCCCACCCCCTTTCCAACTATCCACCAACAGAATTTTATTATCAATTTATCATCGATATCACCAACAAAACAACTTTAAATGTGTTGTGACTACAAAAACAATTACACTTGAAACACACATTCATCCAAGATAAACATCTTTGGATATTAGATGCATGTACATGTGTTGTATGCTAGTCCCTTATAAAAATACTTTTATAAGTTCACTTCACATTTCAAACCTCTTATAAATTTTCAAACTAGATTTAAAACTTCTTTTAAAATCTCTAAAATGGTTTATAAAATCTCTTTCTAATTCAAAACTATTTATAAAACTTCTTTAAAAATCTTTATAAAATATCATTTACAGAATATCTTTTGTAAACCACTTTAGGTATACTCTTTAGTAAAACCCCTTTGATAAACAAGATATTAGTTAAAAATGACTTTATAAAATAACTTGAAATCATTCACAAATCTAAACCCAAATTGATCAAAGAATTTAGATTAATTCAAAAACACACATTATCATTTCAAAAAGAGGCTTAGCAATCCCAATGTTACTAATTTAAGTTACCATTCAATTTCAATTCACTTATCAGTTACTTACATAGATCAACATATATGTAAATACAAACTCACATCCAATAAGGGAATAACATGTCAATATGAACTAACTAGCATATACATGTCCAAACAACATTATAGCAGGATGGTGATTTGTCCTGCTAAACAGATGTCCAAACAATTCAATTAATTCATAGTAGAACGGGGATTTATTCTCCTAACATATGTCCACCTAAACACACAAACAAGCTAACCCTCAATTTATAGCAGAACAAGGATTTATTCTGCTAACACAAGTCCACACAATCCAATAATCCACATTATAACTCATTCACAATTATATGGTTCCTTTATCGTATCGACACTTGAATTTCTTGAATTCAAAACCATCTTTGGAAAATAAGTTCCTTTAAAACAATTTGATTCTAGGAAAAACAAAGGATTTAAACTATTTTTAAAATAATAAATTATAAGTTAAATCACTTTTTAAATCATAATTAATCTTTATTAAATCTTAACTCAATTTAATTAATTAATTAAGAAATAATTTAACCTTTAAGTAAACAATAATAATAATTAATTAATAATTAAATCTTAATTAATCCTTTATTAAATTACTAAATAATAATTTAAACCTTAATTAATAATTAAATATTAATTAATCTCAATTAAATAATTAAATAACATTTAATTAAAACTTAAATAATAATTTAAATCATTTTAATCATAATAAATTAAAATTTTAAAATTAACTTTAAATAAGAAATAATTGAATAGATAATTAACCTTTAGATAATTAATTAATTAATTAACTAAAATAAATAAATAATTAACATAATCAAACACGATTAATTAAAAATTAATTACCTTTTTAAAACTTAATTAACTATTAATTAACTTCTTAATTAATAGATGATTAACTTACTTAATTAGTATTAATTAATACTAATTACTTAACCTTAATTACTAATTAATTAATAATTAATTATCATTAATTAATAATTAATTATCATTAATTAATAATTAATTATCATTAATTAATAATTAATTATCATTAATTAATATATTAATTAATTAATAAAAACATACTTAATTAAGTTATAATTAAATTAAGTGTCACAAACTTAGTTTGAAAAGATTTCCAAAACATTTTTAAAGAAACTTAAAACTTAAAAATTTTGAAAATCCGAACTGCATCCATAGTGACTATCGCTATGGATACCCATAATTTCCAACTTTTATTCCACTTCTATATCACAACCAACCCAAGGTCTATTGAACCATAATCATGACATAAGCAAGCACAAATCTTTCGAACCAAACATAATCAACATCACAACTTTTATAACCAACATATCCAAACAATACCACAATCCAAGCCAACTATTTATATATATATATATACATATATAAAAAATAAAAAAACCAACACATATAAACACACACACACACACCGATATATATATATATATATAAAAGTAAATTCTTTCCAAAATGTTAAGAAGTTTACTCACCAAAACCTTTGAAAACTTGAAATACTTTAGTGTTCGAAAAGCTTGAAAAACCACAAACTCTTCTTGAAAACAGGTCATTTTGCACTTGACTTTTGGACGTTTTACTCTTTGATTTTGGTAAAGTGATTAAAAGAAAAGTTTTATATTTTTCTTTTCTATTTCATTTAAAAAAAGGAGTTACTCAAAAATATTATATTTTGAGGAAGTTATGGCCGAAACAAGGAGGACCATTTTTGGCCTTCAGAATCTAAGTTCAAAAACACTTTGTATAAAAGTGAATTTTTGTGGTATCTAAGCTTAAAATTAGAAAAAGTAGTGAACTACAAACTTGTAGCTATTGAAATTATAAGGGGTTTGAAATAATAAAAATCTGGTTTTGAAGTTGTTTGTAAGAAGTTATGGACGAAACCATTCCAGGTAAAAATGAAGAGATTTCTTTGGAAAAGAAGGAGTTTAAAACGTTTAAAAAAAATTAAGACTTGAAAATTTAAAATTTTAAAATGGTAAGGAAGCCATTAAAGAGTTTTTCAAAAGCATAAAAGAAGATGGAGCTTTAGGAAAAAAATGGAAGAATGAAAATGAAATGGAAGAGAAAATTAGAAATCTGCTTATATACGAAGTACATTTACTAAATTACCATATTACCCCTCGTCCTTTACCTTCCACAACTCAATGACACATCACCACCCCCCTTCACATCCTTGTCCCCCTAGTTGCCAATATGTCACATCATGTTTCCTTATTTTTTTATATTTTAAACCATATATACTTATGTATATACACATATATACATGTCAATATACACTAAATTATTTATATATTTATGTAAATATATTTACATTAGTGTTCACAATATTTCCGATAACTTTTAGCTAACGAAAAGTCAAAAATTTGGAAAACAAATTCCGATCATATTTTTTGTTTTTCTTCGAACTATATATCTTTAACAAATTTTAAAAACTATTTCACCATCTTTATTTATTATTTAAAAAGATTTTTATTTTCATTATAAAACCATTTATTTGAATATTTAAAATTAATTAAATATTCGCAAATCAAAGCAGTGAAATTCTGGGTCGTTACAAAGATCATCTGCATCTAGTGGAATTCTCTTACAATAACAGTTTCCAAGCAAGCATCGGTATGGCACCTTATGAAGCTCTCTATGGAAGGCCATGCAAATCACCAGCCTATTAGGTAGAGTCTGGAGATTGTCTTTTTCTTGGGACAAATTTGATTCGAGAGGCAATAGAGAAAGTTGCAATGATTAAGAAAAGAATGAAGGCAGCCTAAGATCGCCAGAAAAGTTATGCTGATAGGAGGCGAAGAGATTTGGAATTTGACGTTGGAGACCTTGTGTTCATTGAGATTTCGCCAATTAGAGGAGCGCTGTTAGATATGGGAAAGCTGGGAAGTTAGCTCCAAGGTATATTGGACCTTTCCGTATTGTTGAAAGGATTGGGTCTCTTGCTTATAAGGTTGAGTTGCCGGAGAGATTGGCAGGTGTTCATAATGTATTCCATGTGTCAAATTTAAGGAAATTTGTGCATGATCCGACCTTGATTGTACCGCCGTCTGAGCAGAGGGTCTGGAAGTGGAGCTAGACTTGACAGTGGTTAGACATCCAATCTATATTGTAAATCAGGATGAGAAGCGATTGCGCAATAAGGTAGTGCAATTGGTTAAAATCCAGTGGAGCGAGGATCCTAGAGACTGCACTTGGGAGAATGTAGACCATATGAAGGAAGCCTATCCTGATTTAATGTTAGGATAGCTGGTTGTTTGTTGTATGTATAGTTTAGGCATTATTTGCTATGGATTTTTAGTGTATGTCTTTTTTACATGCTTTATGATATGAATATTTAGCTTTTAAAGTAATTGAGTTATCTTCTTATGTGCTAATTTCGGGGACAAAATTCTTTTAAGGGGGGAGAGTGTAACGACCCAAAATTTGATCACTTTAAGTGTGTATATTTAAATATAATTCTAATAATAAATTAATGGATTTTAACAGTAAAATAAACTCCTTTTAAATAATAACAAATGATAGTGAAATCATTTTTAATTTTTGTTTACAAAAATAATTAGTTCGAAGAAAAATTAAAAATGTGACCAGAAGTCGTTTTCTGAATTTTCGATTTTGCGTCGACTAAAAGTTATCGAAAATGTTGTAACACTTTTGTGTACACATGCACACATTTATAAATCACCTTGAACACGGAAATGTACATGTGAATATGCATGTATACTTGAGTATATATGCATATCTATATAAGGTAAGATTTTATTATAAAAAAGTATAAATATTATATAATATAAAGATTCCATTTTAGACATTAAGTACAAGAGAGTACAAAACATATTTTTGGTGACATGATGGAGGGAGAAGACAAGAAGGAGGCGAAATTTAGGTGAGAGGAAGGAGGGGGTGAGGTGGCGCAAGAAGAGAGGGCAAAAGTACGAGGGGTATTTTGGTAATCTGACATGTAACTTTATATAAAAGCAAATTTACAAATGTTATGTTCATTTTTCTCATTCTCATCTTCATTTTCCAAAAGCTCCTATAGCTTTTAGTCTTTCCCATGTCTTCCTACCTCATTTTCTAAGTTGCAAAAATCATAACTTTTACTTTGAAATCACTTCCAAAACTTGTTCGAACACTTCTACATTCACTACTTCACTTCATCTTCCAAAATCAAGCACATCTTCACCTTAAATAGTCAAGCTCATACCCATTATTGCCTAGGCCAAACCATGTTGTGCTTAGGCTAAGCACTTTCCAAAGTTTCAAAGCAAGATTAAGTCTTTTAAACAAGGTTCAAAAATCCTAAGCATTTTACAAAAGGTTTAAAAAGATTTCGTTGAATTCGGTGAGTAAACTTATAACCTCTTTTGGAAAGATTTCACCTTTTCATTTATGTGAGTTATGTGATTATTCATATATGATGTTGATGTTGAATTATGGTTTGATTTGGATATATATGTATGTGTTAACATATGGTTTAGCATTAGACTTTAGATCGAAACTTAAAGTAATATGTTCGGTTGTAAAGTTAAGATCTTGTGATGTTATAGTGATGCTATGGCAATATTATCACAATTCATTTATGTATTTATGATTGGATGAGGGTTAAATGGTTTGGAAGTTGGAACCTGAAATGTTAAAAAGGGACTTGAGATCCATTTCCAAAAATCAAATGGTTTACTAGTTTGATGTGTAAGGTGTTTCCATATTAGTTTCTAACCTTGTTTAAAGATTTCAAAATCCTCTCTTTTTATGTGTAAAAAGAAGAAAAAGGTGAAAAAAAGGATGAAGTTTGGATGATAACATAGATAAGTAATTCTAAGTTACTGCACTCATAGCGAAAGTCGCTATAGATGCAGTTCGGAAATTTACGATTTTCAAGTTTTAAGTTTTCTTTTAAATTGTTTTGAAAACCATTTCAAACTTAATTAGTGATTATAAAACTTAACTAAATTTTTATTTATGAGTTAAATAAATAATTTATTTATTAAAAATAAATAATTTATTTATCAAAAATAATTAATTTATTTCTTAAAAATAATTATTAATTAATTAAGTAATTAAGTTAAGTAATTAGGGTTTAAGAATTAATTCATAAAGTTAATCATTTGTAGTTAATTAAGAAAGTTTTAATTAATGATTAATTAAGTTTGTTTATTAATTATTATTTAATTAAGAGTTATTTATTTATTTAATTAATTAGGGTATAATTTATAATAGATGTTTATTAAATAAAGTTTAATATCTATTTATTTTTAACTACTTAGGGTTTAATTATTATTTAACTAGAGTTTAATTTAATTTATTTTGATTAATAAAGGGTAATTATTAGTAATTAACTAAGACTTAACTAAGATAACAAAGGTTTAAATTTTAATTTAAGTATAATTAATTAAGGATTAATTAAGTTTTAAATTTATGATTTAATGATGATTTATTTATTATTTTAAATTATTTTAAATTCCAACAGTTTTTTATTTTAAATTAACCTTCTTCCTTCAGTGAATTGTTTTAAAACCAAGGATCTCTTGTCCATGCTATTAAGTAGCCAAATGAATTAAAGTAGTTGTAATAAAATGGTGACATGTTTTATTGAAAGTAAGTGGGCTTGTACTTATCACAAATACCGCACTTTTGGAACGTGATGAATACAAGGCGGTTAATTTCGATAAGCAGGTCATGATAATCTAAGCATATGGAACATATGTCTATATGTAAATCTTTACACCTTGATAGTGGGATAGTCCACTATAAACAACTTGACCTTTTGAATTATCGAATGTTGGTTTGGAGAGATTGGGATCAGATATTAGTTTTTATCCGAAAACCATTCCGAACTAATGTAAACGTTCGAATTGGAAATAGTAAGGCAAGATCAAAGATGAAGACTTTGAAGTGCAAGGGCTATTTGCTACTAACCTTGAGGGTGATTCCAAAATGGGTGTAGTGGAATCAGTGCCTTCGGTTCTTTCATCTCCTGAACGACTTGTATGGATGAATGTTGACATTGTGTCAACATCTGGAAGGCAATGTTAGCATTCCAAGTGGCAATGCTATAATAAAGGTAATTGTAGTCTCAGGCCTCATTAACCGAAAATGACTAAAACAGGGGAGATGCAGCAAGGCTAAGTGGGTCGCTCCCATTAGGGCAAGGTTACCCCTACCTAGAGTCCCTACCATTAACTCATGTATGTTTTGGTACGGTTGCTGATCCCAACTGAGGGGTAATCTTATTCGGTACTATCCAGCAAGGGGTAGGCTGGTCTTGTGTTGGCAGGGGATCCAAGCGAGGTCCTCGGTGTTATTTTATCTAGAGATGCACCGTGATGGGTGGTATCCCTATAGCCCTGTCATTGTATGGAATCCATTTTCCAATAAGTGCCTTCGGTCTTTGTTGTATACCTATTATGTTAAAATTTAATTAACGTAACAATTTCGGCTATGTTAACTATTTACTTGAAAACCCTAGACATTATGATAACATCAGTAGATTTTCTATAAAAAGTGTTTTGGTTATCGTAAGGTAAAAACCCGTCCGTGTTTACGTGAGGCGTGGTCTTACGAGATACCTTTGATTTTAAAAAGTGTTTTTTAAAGTAATATTTCAGTTGTTTGAGTTCACTCACACTAGACCCATGTTAGACCTGGAGTTTTATTTTCTTTCCCTAAAACTCTTGGGTAGTCAAATTTTTATGAGTAGCCAAGTAATCCAAGTTTCTCATGATTTCATTTTGGATGAGCTGGAGTAGGTGGCTTCAACGTTAGCTAGCTACTATCTTATTCCGCTGTGTGTATATGTGTGTATTTTGTATTAGTGATGTAAGGACAGGTAGTTATAACTGTCCCATTTGGAACTTGTACTATTATGACTTTAATGTAATATTATGGCAGTATCTCTGTAAAATCTTATGGTGATTAATATATGTTGTTTCGTTCTGCTGTGAGATTATGTGATTGTGAAGTTTCTTCTTATCTTTCCTTTTTCTTCTACCCTTAATGACTTGTCTTCCGGAGTAAGAAAGGTGGTTCGTTACACTAAACAACACAGAATCTCATAGTGGAACGATTGATATATAATATGAAATTGAACTTTACACCAGAAGAAAATAACCGTAATATACATACATCCAATCAGAGTTCACTAACTAATAGTCAGCTTGGACAGTTATAACAACTTGCCATCACTAGTGCTGATAAATAACTAACTAAATGCAGCTGAAAACAAACCATGTACGTGAATATGTCTCGGGGCCTCCAGCTCGTCTTTTGAAGCTCCAAACCATCCAAATTAAATCTGAAATATGCTCGATCTGACCGAGCATTATAATAAAATGACACCCAAGTCAGCCTGGAAAACCAACGTGAGAAAACACACCCAACTAGATTTTAAAGTTATAAAAAAAACCTTTAAAATCAAAAGTATCTCGTACGACCATACCACACATAAACACGGAAGGTTTTTTACCTTATGATAACCAAACCATTTCATATAAAATCCTCTGATATTATAATAGTGTCTAAGATACAAAGACTTATTAATTATAGCTGCATTGTTACATTAATTAAATTCTAGCATAATAGGTATACTACTAAAACCATAAAGGCTTGTATTGGAGAATGTATTCCATACTATGACAAGGTAATGAACTACCTTTCGATGTATATCTCTAGATAAAATGCACCAAGGTCTGATAAGAACATCTTGTACCCCTACCACACAAGACTGGCCTACCACTTGACTAGTAGTACCGAATATGATTACCCCACTTTTAGGCTCCGAAGCATACATGAGTAGATAGTAATCAATTTAGATTTAGGATGACCATACCTTGATGGGAGCGACCCACATGGCCCTACTACATGCCCAATTTTTATCATTTCCCGGTTGATCAGGCTTGAGGCTACGTTTTACCTTTTTGAATAGCAATCCCACTTGGAATGACAACACTGCCCTCCAGGCAACAATGCAATGCCATCATTCATCCATACAAGTTCGTTCTAGGACTGAACCTAACCGAAGGCACTATTTCTACCACATCCATTTTGGAATTACCCTTAGGATCAGTAGAAATAGCCCTTGCACTTCAAAACTTCGTCCGTCATTGATTCCATACTCTTCAAGATACCTTCAGTTTTAAACGCTTGAGTTGGATCGAAGTGGGTTTCAGATAACATATCTGATCTCGGTCTCTTCAAAACAGCTTTCGATAATCCGGGTAAACTCAATCCAGGTTCTTTAGGAAATAAGCAGTCAAAGATAAGAGCGGAGATCACCTCCTAACTGTTAGTGGACAGATTTCCTTATCATTTGTCCTTGGAGAACAAAACAAGTTTATACGTATAATATAGCACCTCGAACGGTAACTGTATCATATAATTCTCATGTTTCCCCTGGATATTTCTAAAGTTATAATTTTGGTCCGGATTAGATTGTCGGTTATTTAACTATCAAATAATCAAACAATTTATCCATAGATTTTATTCCCTAAGGGAAATAACACTGTTCAAGCACAAAGCAACTCTGGCCTCCTAAATTAATCTTTTCATTAATTTAAACCTACTTTGGGAAACATTTATATACTTATCTCAATGGTATAAGTATATCTACAATCTTAAGAAAAGATTCTTACTTAAAATTTCAGTTAATCTTGGGTTGTAACCGAGTCATTTATAACAGAGATTATAACTATTCAGTAGGGGAAAGAATATTCCCTACCACCATAATTAAGAAGGCCAATTCGGGAAACCAAACCCCTATTATAAATAACTTTTTATATAAAAATTCCTTTTTATGAATATGAACTGAAAATTCATTTATAAAGTTTCTTCCCAAAATCTTATTTATAAATATTAAAACACATTTCCAGTCTCTTTATAGATTTCCAAATCTAATTTAACAAATTCTTAAACTCGTCCTTTATTTCATTTCTGAAATCTATCTTATTTATAACTTCTTTTATTACAAAACCCTTCGTAAACTCATTCTATAACTTTCCGTCTTATTTGCAACTCTTTTATAAACTCCTAAATTCATTTATAACGCCCCTTTAATAATTTTCCAAAATAGAATTTACAAAACTTCTTCTTAAATCAAAGTCCTGCAACATAATTATAAAACTCGTTAGTTTTCATAACATGACCATTTCCTCAATTTTCAATAAATTCCTAAATGGAATTTATTTTCTCCATTTATCAAATAACATTAATTTCCTTTTTAAAAGATATTACTTAAGAAAACATTTCTTTTATTTATATAAACACTTTCATAAATCTCTTCATCGCCTTTTAAATAAGATTTAGACATTGACAACTTTTTATACAAATAGTTCACAAATATTTTTTCAATTTTCATTCTTCTTCGAACCCACAAAATTCCCTTTAAATTTCCTTTTAAAAATAAATATTTGTTATAATAATAATTTCTATAAAAATAATACTATTATGATAATTATTTAAAAACATTGTTAAGAATATATATTAGATTAGAAAGAATAAGTAAAGAATTTTGAAATAGAATAGAAAAGTTTTGAAGAATCTTTAAAATTAGAATATTATAGAAATTCTACAATAGTCTTCCAAACAAAAATCATTACCAAACCACATTCATAATTTAACAGTATTTTAAAAATACTATATTTAGGGCCATTGTCATCATAGCACTTAACAAACGCTATTCCTACCAATTTAACTAAAAAGGGTTCAATTTTCACATATGTCAATGTCACATCCAAATGACCAACAATCAAATTCAACATCTAACAATTCATTTAGGGGAATATAACTGAACATAAAACAATAGGAATATACTGGCAGTTGTAATTTACTATTGCGAGGAATCCGGATTTCCCAACAAATTTTACTGTTATTCTAATTTTTAGCTGGCAATTGCTTTTAACGGATATTCTAACCAAACTGCAAAAAGTTTCAACTAAACACAAGCAGTAAAATTTTTATCTACTATATAGCATACTGATAAATCAGAAATGTGAGTTATAATCCCCAAAAATTTCAGTTGTCCCCGAAGCGTTCCGGTTTGGAACTAAAATCGAACGACTTCTGATTTACCCTAAATTTCAACGGTCTCAAAATTCGACCAAACCAGTTCCATCGCGAAGCCTTCGTCGTTACGAGCGTAAGCAAATTTTTTTGCCTCGATTTGACCTCATATGAGCAAGATATACAATTTTTAAAGTAATGATTTTAATTTATATTAAAATCAATAATTACTTTTATAATTAATCTAATTACCATTATTAATTTAAACATCATCTCCTCCAAACAACATCTCCCTCCTAAAACAGAAAATGCATGCTCCTCCATCCATGCACGCGACCATGATACAGAACCTTGCTCCCCAACTCTTCAATCAAACCACGCCATCGACTATCTCTTCTCCACCTCGACTCGTCGACCACCACCATTCTTAGCCCGCAACTCCAAATTGAAAAGCGACCTCCCGAACCTCATACAGAAACACTATAGGTCGTTATTCCCCTCTCTCAACCGGATACCACCACAACGCCGATGCTCTTCCCCACGACGAACACGAAGAAACCCCACGCCGAGCCTTGAATCCTCCTCCATTGTGGACAAGAAAAACGTTAACTTCTGCCTCACGTCGAACCAAAATAAAACCATATCGCACCCAAACCAACACCCAGTGGAATAAAGATCTCAGCCTCATCGACCTAAAGATCCAAGCTTTGCAAATATTTGTAATTTATTCGATTTGATTTAGATTTTAAAAGAGGCCTCTTTTCTAGTTTACTGATGAAAATAAAAAAAAGAAAGAGAAGGAAAGGAGCAGCCTTTTATCTTTTGATTTCACAAGCAGGTTGATATTTGAATATAACTTAAGGCAGATAGCAAACAAATATGCATGCGAGATGTACGTTATGTTAGGTGAAGGTTAAATTATTTCAATTTTCTAGTATCTCGCTGCACCATTTTTCATTCGTGTACAGATTCTGAATCGACAAAACAAAAATACGGTCGCACATAGAGCAGTGACGTGATCTTAAAACAATAATCATATACACCAGTTATTGGGTTTTGAAAAATCATAAAGACACGGCTATTTGATGATAAAACGCCAAACGGAAATTTAAATATTTTCCAAATTAAAATTTTTGGAAAAATCAAGTAAAATAATTTAAAAATACGTCAATAGAAATTGAGTCATAAAAATAATATTTTATTTTTCGATTATTTATTCGAACTATTATTACTACAATTGAATTTTCAATAGAATTCACCGTTGTCGTATATCTAATCAAAAATGAGTTAAATATACTATTAAATTAATTGAATTAATATTCAATTATAAATCCAGTTATTTGAAACGTTATTCAAATACAAATCCTCAAATTCAAATACTTTAACTTATCTCTATATTTGAATTCATATTATTAAATTTAAATTAAATCACTATAGTTGGATTTTTGAGTTATTCAACTATTTAAACCAATAATTAATTATTTAAATAAATTAAATATCCTAAAATCAAACGGTCAAAATTTTGGGTCGTTACACATATGAAGTAGAAACAAATTTACTTCAAGTGAATGGTTGATTGTTGACCAAAACCGGTCAACTGGACGCCTATATCCAGTGGAACTTGAACCTAACCCATTAGGGGCAATGCAAACGATTATATTACCTTATATTGCTTGAATAACAATTTTAATACATTGTATGATGTATACTTGTAGAATGTTGAACGGTACCATGGGATAATGATTATTAGACCAATCATATTGATATGTGTTAGCTAACAATAAATGTCGATATGGTTAGTACAAATGACATAGATGAATTGATAATGATTGATATGAAAAGATATGATTACTAAATGTGGCTAGGACTTATCACATACGACGTATAAACATGCGAGATAGAGACGTTTAGCTAATTCACTACAGTGATTGTATTGGAATCTTAGTTTCCATGCGTTGGCAGTAGTATCGAAAAGGTATGACATATGGATGTTCTGTAACATCCATTAATTTTAATGGTAATTAATTAAAGAAATCAATTAATAATTATTAACATCGAAAATAGAATTTTTACATATGTCAGAATTTGGCTTTGAAACATGCAATGTTGGGTTCGTGGCGATTTTTGAATCAATTTTCATATATAAAGTCTTCGGATCGGAGTTCAAACAAAAAAGTTATTAACATTTGAAGTTTTTGAATCAGAAATAATTATATATGTAATTAAGAAAATAAAATGAAATTAGTGAAATAAATTAAAGTTAATAAATGTCAACAGTTATTCTGGGTTTAAGTAAGTGTTAAAGTAGAAATAAATCATGTTGAACGGTTGAAAACGGAATTAAATTAAAAAATATAACACCAGTGATTAATTAGCCTAATTAGTATGAACCAGTCGACTCCTAGCTTGAACCGGATAACCACTACTGGTCGACCGGTATGGGTGCGGCGGTCGACCGGTTATGATGTTGAATGTGTGATTTTGATATGATCGAATGACTCGGATTTAAATAATTTAATCTAATGGCTAGCATTGATTCAAAACCCTGTAAATACGGGCCTAACCTCTCACTTTCTTCTTATATTTTCTGGAGCGACAATGGAGCTATACCATTTTGTCTTCTCTACAAAATTCTTAATTATATAAGTGATTAAAGTTTATATACATATATACAAGTGGAGAATAGCAGATGATATATACAAGTGGAGAATATCATATGATAATTGAGAAGAAGAATAGGGTCGAATCAAATCGCCAAAGCCAAGGTAAATTATAAATTCGTATCTAAAATCTAATTAAATCCAAATCTCTTCTCTGATCCAAATTTCTGATAGATGTATGTATGCTTGCTGTATATGTATTCAAATAGAAAGAAAAAGGGAGTCAAACTGAATAACATGGATTAGATCTAGAGATTTGGAAGCTAAAATGGTGAGTGGGAATATTATATGCTTTTATATAATATTGAATTTATTTCATTGTAAATCTATTCCTTGTATGCCTGAAGTTAATTATTTGGAGTTGTAGGCTTAATTATATGCGTATAATGAAATCTAAAATCCTGTCTACATATTCTGTGATTGATAACTTAAATTTAATATTACATGTACTTGAATCTGGAAAGTATTGGGTAGTAGTAGCCCTTTAAATTTGATAAATTATGTGAAAGTTCCAGATTTGTAAATTAAAAGAACTATGCAAGAAAAATGTAAATTTGAAAGTTATCATAGTAAATTATTGGGACTTAAGTAATATTCTAGTTCGTTGGAATGTTGGATGTTGTAATATAAATTTCTATAAATTATCAAGTTTAGATTCATAAATAAATGTGTATCATTTGAAATAACAAGGAAAATGCCTAAAGGAAAGAGTTGTATAAAATATGGATATTTACCATATTTTGTACTGTCTATTTCAATAACTATAAAAAGTACAATTTCTTGTAATTGCAAACTTAATATAAATTCCCTTTTTAGATAAGATATAGAGATTTACAGTGTTAACCTTTCCTTTTGAGGAAGATGTAATTCCAACACATTAAAATGCAGAAATCCCAAAGGATGAATTAAAGAACTGTAAATGTGATAATAATAGGGGTTTAAGTGAAAAATTAATATATGCAATAGGCAAGACATAAGTCAAATAATAAAACAAAAAAGTTGGCAAGTAATAATTTACATAAAAAGGGTAATGAAAGTATAATAAATAAGGGAGGGTGGCAAAGGTTAAAAATGAATAGAAATAGAAATGCAATAAGGCATAAAAAGTAAATAGGAAAAGATATTAGATCTTTTCATAAAAGAGGAAAATGACATTAAAATTTTATATAAATGTTACAAGAAGCAAAAGTATTAAAAAGTAAGGGAATAATATTGGGACTTGAACATTGAAGGCATAATAATTAAACAAGTATGAATACACACAGAGCCTTAAGTATGTGTTTATGACGAGTGTGAATTATTAAAGTTAGTAAAAAAACTTAGATCAGATGAGGATGACATAGTCATTAATGTGGGTTGGAATGCAAGGTCAGTAGTGTTACACAAAAAAAGTATGCCCATCACACGGGGCCACCAACAGTTGTGTACACATTACACAGATGCGAGACATATCCAATAGTATGACCCGTGGAGTTATATATGTCCGCGTATAGGTGAGGGATACCCAAGTAGGAAGGTTTGCCTCGGTCGAAGTGTCAAAGGGCAAGTAGAGTCTGTTTTAAACTTTTAGAGGGTATTAAGCAACAAGTGGATATCACCTTGATTGCATTAGGCAATCTAAATGTAATAGTGAGCAAGGCTCGGATCTATGTCAGTATGTGTGTTTGATACCATCTTAGGGAGTAGGAGCTGCACATAGGTCAAGAACGTCATCAGTCCTGAGTGGCCAGTGAAAAGACTGGGGTTATGCCTAAACGGCTACACCTCCTACTGGTGTTGATCACGTTTAGGTCATGCACCATCACAATTGCTTACCAGATTATCTGTTATGGGGCAAGGCTAGATAGCCCTTTATGAAAGTCCTTCAAAATGGATAGAATACAACTAACTAATGTGACACTATTATTAGGCACTATGGGAGTTCTTTGGTATGTATGACGACGAGGACATGACACTACATTGATGATAGATCCTGATGAGGTGTTGGGTTACTGTAACAACTCGCCCTTCGTAACATCCAAAAATCAGCGCCTCATATCAACGTCTAACTTTTGAATGCCACAATAGACGACTTGTCAAGAAAAGAAAGAATGAAAGAAACATAACACAATATCCAGGCATAGCGATGCAATCTCATATCGGAATGATAGAATATAATATACTGAATATACAAGAATAGAATTGGATGAAAAACATATACCTATACTGGCGAAAGTAACTGATAAATAAATACCAATACAGAGAGTCATAATAAATATCTAATACAATAAGTCTCATATACAAATAACATTTGTCATGTACTACTACGATATTAAGTAGATAAATAACCAGTATCATCTTTGCCTCTAAAGCTCCAGCTACATTCGCTCTAATAATGTATCCCCAAAAGTACATAACTCCCAAACTACTCAATCGAGTATCTGAGAGTTGTCATGACATAAATAGGCAAAAACAAAATGAGGGTCAGGCATAAAGCCTAGTGTGAGGGGAACTATCTCAAAATACTGTATATGAAAACTATATATAAATAAAACTAGAATTACTAAGGCACAACCTGTCCTCTCAACAATCATGATTAAGAGGTAATCCATATTGTTCATAAATAAGTAAAGTATACCTATCCAAAAGATAGAAAATCATACCATAACCTGCTATTCTCCTGCAATCAATGAGTTAGCACGACTAATATAATGTGTCTAAAACTTAAAAATCATATTATGATAAAGGTAACTGTAACAACCCGTATTTTTAGGCCGTTCCGAATATTTAAATTTTGGATATTTAAATTGTTTTTGGTTTATTTTATCGATGAGCTGGAAAACTTGATTTTCGCAAATGGACTTTTTTGGACTCAGGATTATTTCCATTGAGTTCGAATAGTCCGAGCGAGCTAGAGTGCCTATAAGCATCGATATATTTCAACTGTTTTGTTTAAAGTTAGATGATCAAGTTCGATTTGTAAATCAAGCGACTCAAAATGTTAACTTTTGTATACGTTGGAATTAGGTCTCGGAAATAGTTCCATTGAGTTCGAAATAAGGGTATTTGGCTAGGAATGCTAGTGAGCACGCCTCGTTTGGAGTTCATGAATAGTGTCGGTTAGAATTTCTATATAAGGATCCACATCCCTCTCATTTTTGCCTAAACCAAAAGTGAAAACCCTATCCGCCTTTTTTGGAACCCAAATCTAACAGCCTACATTCATCTGAGCCACCAGAGACCAAATCGGCCCTTGACCCCAACTACAAATGTGTTGGCTAGGGTAGAGGAGTGTATTGGATGGTGCGATGGTCGTGGTTCGATGTCGGGTGGTCGGAAATTTAGTGCGACGACATGGAAGTTTTTTGGGTTCGTTCAAGGTGGAGGCGACGATCTGGGAGGCAGCTCGGGTGGCATTAGAGGCATCTGAAGTGGGGCTTTAACCTACGGTGGTGCGGCATCGCCTGTGGTGGCGAGGAGATGTAGAAAGTGAACGATGTCGAGTTCGTGTTTAGTGCGGCCTTGGTTGATTAGCAAAGTGGATTAGGTTTTGATGATGTAATCATTTTAATTATTTAATTAATTAGCTATTTAATTCTTTGATTTGTTCATTGACCCATAACTATTTCATACGAGGTCAGATTCAGACGCGGTCAGTCGTGTTGGACTCGTATCGATAATATCTTTGCTCTAGAATTGGACGGGTGAGACTGGAACTAATGAAATTTCAAGCTAAATTCGAATGTTGTTTGTTTTAGACGAAACCAGAATGATTCGGCGACAACTGAAATTTTGGTGAGTTAAACTCACCTCTTTGGATAAATCAGTATATTATATAATAGATAAAATTCTACTGTTTGTGTTTGGTTGAAATTATTGACTGATTGGTTAAAATATCCGCTTTGAAAAGCAATTAGTATTTAAAATTGAAATACAGGATTTTTTTAGAGAAATCTAGATTTCTCGAAATTGTGATTATTAATTTCCAGTTATATTCCTGTTATTTTATTTCAGTTATAACCCTGTGATATGGATTGTTAATTGTTGAATCTTGTTAGTTATGGTTTTCTTAGATGTTCAGAACTTAACCCTTGTAGTGATAAAAATCAATAACAATATTGGTTAAGTGCTTTAGTGGCTATTGGACTCAATTTAGTATTTTGAAATACTATTAACTGCTGTTTGGCTTGAAATTGTTTTTTGATTCTGTTTGCACTAAAAGTTGGCACAAACACCCAATAGATATTATGTAGAGAAATAAAGTGAAGAACTAAAATTAAAATAGAGGGAACAAGCAGAAAACAAGAACATGTAGATTTATAGTGGTTCAGCGTTGATTACCTACATCCACCTTAATGAAATTGCTTTTTAAATCACTTGTTATTCTAAGTACAAGGGGGATTGGATCGTATTGATCCTTGATTACAATAGATTACAAGTAACACAACAGCGTAAAGATCCCTAAAATGAATAATGAACCCTATATTTATCGGGTTAGACGACCGATTTTCTTCCTGAATATTCACCGGCAGAATCTCACGATGTAGACAAGGTCACCCAAAATGTTTCACGGCCCAATTCCTAATATTGGACGATCGGTATCGATCGGTCCTAGGAGCCACATTGCGTCACGCGATCGATCATGTGGGTCCCCCTCCTTGCTAGCTTCATGTTTCCAAATTTGTTTGCATAGTTGCTTTCATGCTTTTTGAGATATTGATCGATTCATTGAATTGAACTGCTAACTCAAATTGTTCATAGCCATAGTGATATAATCTGATCCCCTGCATAGGAGAAGGGATAAGAAACCAACCCCTGCCTAGGGGAGGCACTAATCAATACTTAGGGCATTCCGGAGAGCCTGTCTCTTGACCTTGCTTGCTTTTTTGCTTCATACCATTATCTGTGCTTGATCTTTGGACTCCATGATCACCTCTCTAGGCTGCTTGCCTTGTCTATCTTCGAGTCTAACTTGTCCAATCAGTCTGGATATAGCCAGGTCAAAAGACATGATAACACTTACCCTCCAAAGTACATCTTGTTTCAAACATGACATGCTTTGAATCAAAGCAAGTTAGTGTCGCTGAAAAGGATTCCATTCAGCTTCCTGATCGGTCATTATCCTTTCGTCTTGTTGTCTTTCCAAAGAGTCATATCTCTCTCTATTTGTCGCGATGCTTGGTCGACATTATTCAATATAAATCTAGAGTGTAATCCTTAGTCTTGTCTATGCTCGGTTCCATTAAGCCTATCGATCGAGGTAGTAGGTCTCGGTTATTTGAACTGGTTTTCTCTCATATGAGTTATCAGGTAATAATTCAATTTCTGTCGAGTCAAAAAATCGAATGTTGAGTTTGTACACATGCGTGTTCATTCATGTACACATTTTGTTAATGGCTCCCGAACATGTTAACACGCTCAGGGGTCGTTGCCAATTTCCCGTTGTTCAAATACAATTACATTGCTAATTTTCATTTATTTTTTCCTTTTTTAAAAGAAATTTGGTAAAGGATCGGTGTAAATCCCCTAATTGGAGGATCAGATTCGATCCCTCTATCTATGTGAACTTAATCAATTTTTGGGTCCAAAGAGGAGCGGTCCACACCAATATATAAGCTAATCACTTAGCTTTCTTTCTCTTCACTTGTTTCATTTTGTACTTCAGCCTAACCGAACTCTTGCTCCACCTTGTTAACGCCACTAACAAACTTAAGTTAGCGATTTTACCAATCCCTCCAATCATGTTGCTAATCTAGTCCTTCCCCATTCTCCACAACCTTCACCACTACCCTCCATCGAATCCAAGCATCCAACTCTATTCAGTCTCATCCTGAATCAGACCGAACCCAACACCCTCACACCATTCCTTACAATTTCGAGTTCTTCCTCTTTGATCAAGTCGCATCTTTATATAGGTGGGTTTTTGAATTAGTTCCATGTGATTAAAATTGTGAGGAGACAATAGGATGTTTGGGATTTTACTGATGGTCGTAGAGGAGCAGAACAGTGTGAAATAGGGAAAAGTGAAATGGAGCGGGGATTAGCGGATGGTTCAATGCTATGTTGGAGAAGTTGAGATAGAGTGGTGAAATTTAGGCGATCGGCGTGGATATGGGATCAGTTGTAGGCATGGGACGGAGATGATTTTGTGAGGAAGGAAGGATCGGTTGTGATGGAGGGATCAGTTTCGGGCTTATAGCGTTTGAAATTGCATAATGCAGCGCTGCCTAGGCGTGGGATCAGGTACGATCCCTTTGCCTATAGAGACTTAGGCGATTTTTTGCTGGAGTTAAGACCCTTGAACTTGAGAACAAATGCATGTAACTTGGAATTTGGTCGGACTTTACACACGAAATGATCCATATTACTTGGATCCACGAACTGAAACTTGTACTTGAATATGCATAACATATGGACTTGAATGCGAACACCATACTTCAATATGCTGATTATTGATCCTGAAGCTTAAGTGGAATCTACAACTATCGATGTGAATACCGATTGGGATGGTCAGCGATGACGACCACTCTGGTCAAATTCCAGAGTCTCGCACAGCTGTCGCTTAATCTTGAATTATTTATTACTGCACTGCACAATAGTGCACCACACCACACTAGTTTACACTTTACATGGTGGGAACATGTTTCTTTCTCTAACAATGACTATCTACTAAGTTTGATAGCTACGGGTTCCAAATGCTCGAAGTGTTTAACTACTATGGTTAATGAACATAATGCTTTGCATGGGGATTCTGATGTTGAGTCAAGCTCCGCAACAATATCCGCTCGGCAAACTCCAGGAAAAGAATCAGAACAACCTGAAAGTTCTCACCAAGTGCCTGAAATTCCTATGAATCTAGAAGTAGAAGATGAACCAGCTCCTAACATTTTAGAAGATGCTATATTTTTAGAGAACCCGGGAGATTCTTTGGCTTCAAGAAACGATGAGGCTTCTTTTCATAGAATATGCATCAAACATGGGATACCGTATAAGGATGTATGAGTCCCATCTCATAATGACAGAGCTCACTCACCTCCGGAAGAATATACTGCCTGTAACAGGTATATGTGCTGGGCAGGATGCATCCCGCATTTTAATCCATTCATCTGAAAGATGTTACATCAGTTGAGATCGGCTCCGGTCCAGTTGCATCCGGACAGATATGCATTTCTTCACTCTACATACATGATATTTCTCGATTTCTTATATTGTGAACCAACTCTGGAGGGCATTAGATTCATCTTCAATTTCTAGCAACAAAAGGGAAGCCTCTCATATACATTTCTTAAGTCAATCAGTAATTATCAAGTCGTGACTGGTGCTTGGAATAAGCTAACTTCTTTCAAGAATGAGTGATTTTATGTGCGTTGCCCACCTAGCTTCACGGGACGATGGCTGTAAGGACGTGAGTGTCATTTTACTCAATCTTGAGGCTTTTATTCAAGTCGTACCTAGAACTAAGCAGCTCTTTGAATCTTATAGGTAGCCGTCCACATTCCATCGATGATAGTTATTCAGAGGCAGTCGCTGAGCTCAGGAATATACCTTCGGAAGATAGAGATGTTAGATCCCTTATTACCGATGACCGTCTCTTCGCCTTTTGCTTGTTAGAAGAGGGTCGTAGCACCGGGTTGACAGGGAACACCGATGAGGGTGAGAGGAAGAAGAGACGCTGCTCAGTAAGGTGGTGGTGATGTTAATCCTGTCATGCCCCCAGTCTAAGAGGCTCAAGATAATGTCGAAGAAGGGGGAAATAAGGGGTGATGCTAACGAGCCTAGTCGCGACGATGCGGTTTCAAGCCACATACCTATAGTCGAGTCATCTCAAGACACGCAACTCCTTGCTGTAAAGATGCAAAGAGGGAAGAAGCTCGTCTATAATCTTCATAAAGGGTAAACTACCAAGCAGCCTAAGCCGGCCACCACAGCTGTTGATCAATTCACTTCCTTGCCTCTAGAAAATTTATTCGAGGGATTATGGAACATTATGATACCAGAAGATGTCGGGAGTTATGATTTTGCTAATATGTGGCTTGGGGGGTCCAACTCTCCTATTCGAATTGGTGTTGACATTCCTCCAACTAGCATGGGAGAGATTACTCCGGCTAGTAAAGCTCCAGTACCTGGTCTGTCGGGAGGATATTAGGACACTCACAATCACTTGCACTACACCGCACGACACCTATCCATCTTTAATTTCGGTGATTCTTATATACTTTGTCTTATTCGTAGGTTCCATATGGCGCTTTATTTTGGATCATCTTATTCTCAGCTGTCCTATTTTGGATCCAGTCGAGGTCCGAACTTTGGTCGATAACCTGGCCAATAAAGGGAAGGCCACGACAGAAGGAGGGACCAGGACAGAAGCCACCAATCCAAGGATTCGTCGTCCAAGCATAAGTCAAAGTCTCAGTCTTCTCATCACAAGGGTGCCAATCCACACCCTATCGTCTATAGTATTGGGAAGTCATTACCTTATGCCCTTACTTTGGCTGCACCACCTGAGTAACATTCAGGTTCTTCCGACACCCGATGATCTCTTGAACGCCAGACTCGCACAGGAAGTCTTGATACTTCTTCCCATAGGCATGGCAAACGGTCCTTCTTAGCCCTAACCGCTCTCGATGCCACTACCGTAGAGAAGATAGCCGAGCTCAAGGCTATCTTTCCTAAGTTATGTTTTGATGAGTTCAAATTTGTTTCTTCTTTGCATCTGATTCCTCTAGAGGCCAAGGACACAGTGCTCTCTTTATCAATGATCTCTACATTCAGCATGGCACAATTCAACATGTGGTTGAGAGGATTTTCGAAGTGTCGATTAAAGGAAGCACGAGATCGATCGCTTAACTATCAAAGCGACTCATGATAAGGATTTCATCAAACACTTGGAAGAAGATGTCAAGAGCCGAATACAAAGTTGACCGATGCTGAAAAAAGAGCCAGCGAAGCCTCTGAAGTAGTGGAACATTTGATGAAAGTGCATCAAGTTGAAATGGACATCGATGTTCGCCGTAGTGGCACTTTAGCCCTTGAAAAAGATGTCCTGCAGAAGGAGAAGAACGCCTTGAAAAAAAGATAATGATGCCCTGGCCCTCCGTATTCGATAGCTTGAGGAGGAGCTTGAGAAGGAAAAACAAGATAAACTTGAGGCTCAACTAGAGTCCCAACGATATTGCGAGGAAACCATCGAGGCTCGCCTGACCAAGATTGAGGCTAATAAAAAACTTGCGCAAATAGAGTCCCTCAAAGAGGAAGCTAGGGAGGCTGGTCGAACAAAGATAAAGGATGACTTCGATCCTCTGATGATATATTACAATGCAAGTACCCTCATAAACTGCAACCTTTGCTTCCTTAGAGTGGGATACCCTGAGTCGCTCATCGAAGCCTGGGACTATATTTTTGAGCTGAAGAAGAAACCTTGGCGGCACTAAGGTTGATGAAGAGCAACTTATGCATGAAATCTTGCATGATGAAGAGCCCAAAGAACTCAAGGCTTCTCGACTTAGTTTACTTCGTGACCCAGCGATCACTGAGAAGGGGAAGGATAGCGACGAAGCCTTGGGTCTAGCTCTCAAGACCTCTCACAAGTCAGGCATCTAGTGCCTCAGCTCTTATGCCCCTAAAAACGAGAGAGGCTACAATCCAAATCATCCTGAAATCCACAAGTCTTTTGGGCTATCTCTAATTCTTGAAGGCAGCACTCCAATTTCAATCGAAGGCCAATCCGGCGAAGGTATATCTCTCACCTCCCCGACGTTCGAGAAGGTTTACATCTTGGGTATGAAAGTCATGGGCTTACCATTGAACCTTTTGAATTCCAGGTTTATCTGCATCTGTTCATACACTGGGTCATGATGTCATCTTGGGATAGCAGGCACTGACCATGGAGTCTACAGCAGTCACCACTGCACAGATGGTTTCAACCTTCCAATCCACGGAGACTCTTGGCCTAGATGCTGAAGTTATAGAGGCTTTGAATGAAGAAAAAACCGATGATCAACATGCTTAGGATGAAATAGATGATGTCATAGTGACTCATGTCTCTGAGCACATGGAAAATCACAGCTTGAAGGAGCGCAATGAGAAGGAAGAGCTAGATAAGCAAGCTAAGAGGGAGCGTGCCGAGGTAGATGTCACTTCACTCCAAGTTATACTACCCGGCGGCATCGTCCCTAAAAAGGTCGACCCTTCCGTATCCCAAAATGAGACTGCTTCCGTTTCTATCTCTAAAAGCATTTTACCTAAGAGTGGCAAAGGTGGAGTAAGGTCTAAAAGGAAAGGTAAGGGTGAAAGCTCTAGTGAGTCTATCCTGAAGAAGCCCAAGAAGGACAAGACATATCCATCGACTCGGCTGGGGTTATGTATAGCTAGTTTTTTTTTGTTGGCTATGATTATGCTGGCACATCTCCGCTTTTGGTTTCTAATTCTAGGAATAAACTTGTACTTTGCTTTTCAAACTTTTGCTTGTAAATAAAAACTTCTTTCGTTTCAGTTTAGCTTTTTATGTGAATTCATTTTAAGTGTTCGAGCTATTATGTTTTCCATTCAATGTACTTGTAATTCGTCGCTTGTTGTTTAAGTTGTAATGTCATTCGATCATCTATTTCTTCGGGTGTCAGTCCGCTAAGTTCATCTTTAGGCCTCCTTTCGGTCTTGGCCTTAAGTCATATCGAACATAAGGCGTGAGCCATAGTGTTACGCTGTCGTATTCAACGGTTAAATGATTTTATTCCTGTCCCCAGTCTCGGGTTGATTGAGTTAGCTCGTGGATGGTCGGATCCCATCCATTATGAGTTTGTACTCCTTTTGTCAGGCTAAGGTCAGAGTTGGCGAATAAAAGATCAAGTTGCAATCATTCGTTTGTTTGTACTCTTATCCACGCTTTGGGAATCAGAGTTTGTTGATTGGCGGTTCATCGCACCCGACTGATGTTTATACTCCAACCCACACTCTGAGGACTGGATTTATTCTGATAAATGGTCGAATCACATTTTTCTCGGTTAATTCCTTTGCCCCCAAGTCAGGAGCAAAAGTCGAAGTGTGGTCGGTCGTATCACATCCACTTTTACTTTACATCCCTCCCATCGAATCGCGGGATGGAAATTAGCTAACGGATGGTCGAGTCACATTTGTTCTAAGTTTTATAGTTAGCCCGTTGGACCGTAGGCAATATTTAACGGATGAATGGTCGAGTCATATTCATTCTGACCAATTCAATCACGGACCCGAGAACTCGGTTGACACCAGACTCAAGGTTCTCGTTGGTCTATATTAGGCATATGTGCATGTACGTCATTCACATATCATAACTATTATACTACACACAAAAAATTCACAGATATAGAAGAAACTTCAAGTTTTGTTGCCAACTGAAAGAGAAAGTGATAGAGTCTATCATATTACATAGCTCTAAAATGCAAAAGAAAATTCTAAATGAAATAAAAATGAATGAAACAAAATCAAGTGTAATAGCATCGTAGATGCTCGCTATTCCATGCTCTAGGGAGTGTAATGCCATCAACAGTCGTTAGCTTGAAAGTTCCATCTCCAAGCTTCTGATCAATGACATATAGTCCTTCCCATCTTGGACCCATGTTGATGGGCCTAGGAAAGATCCATTTTGGGACGAGATCGCTAATTTCGAAGTTTTGGTTTGGACTTTATTGTTGTAGTACCGAACGACTCGGTGTCGGTGTGCAGCTGTCCTCAAGTCATCTTCTTCGCACTTCTCATTGACCATGTCTAGGAATTCCAAAAGGAGATCTTTGTATGTTTTGGGGTCATAGTAAGTCACTCGATGAGAAGGGATTCAAAGTTCTACGGGAATCACGGCTTTAGAGCCGTAGGTAATGGCAAATGAAGTGTGGCCAGTCGCGGACTTGTGGGTGGTTCTGTATGCCCATAGAGCTAACGAGATTTCATCAACCCACTTGCCTCTATCCTTTTCCAAACATTTCTTTAGGATGGACTTTATGATTTTATTAATAGCTTCGACTTGTCCATTAGCTTGAGGGTGAGCTACTGCCATAAAATTTTTCTCAATACGATGCCGGCGGAAGAAGTCTTTGAATTTAACGCTGTTGAATTTGGCCCTGTTGTCAGTTATGATCGTTCGAGGGAGACCAAAACGACAGATGATGTTTCGAACAAAAAAGTTGATTACTTTCTTCGTAGTGATTGTAGCCAAAGGTTCAGCTTCAGCTCATTTAGTGAAGTAGTCGATTGCCATGATGGCGTACTTCGCACCACCCTTGGAAATCGGCAAGGAGTCGATGGTGTCAATACCCCAAGTAGCAAATGGCGATGGACTAACCATTTGAGTAATCTCCGTCGATGGGGCTCTAAGAATCTTTGTGTATATCTAGCACTTGTCACATCATCTAGCATAATCAACTGCGTCTCGATTGGCAGTTGGCTAGTAATAACCATAGCAAAGTATCTTCTTCGCCAAGGTTTGCCCCCCAGTGTGATCGCCACATTCTCCTTCATGGACTTCTCTTAATACTCACTTGATTTCATCATTGGTGATACACCGAAGTAGGGGAACGGAAAAACCCTTTCTGTACATGACTCCTTCTTGAAGGATGTATCGTGAAACTTTACGAAGGACATGTCATTTCTCATTCCTCCATCTAGAAAGAATTCCCTTTTGAAAATAATCTTTGATCGAAGTCATCCACAACCCCTTCTCGGGCTCTGTCTCTAAGACCCAATCATTCCCCATCTGGTCAATACTTGGAGCATTATGTATCTCAACTAGGACCAAGCCCATTTGCTATGCATCCCCTCAACTAGCTAGTTTGGCTAGTGAGTCGGCTTTCTCATTCTATTACCTAGGGATGTGTGTGGTAGTGTAATGCTCAAGATCGATTAATAGCTCTTGGACTCGATTGACGTAAGGAGCAAGTCGTGCTCCCTTGGCCTGATATTCTCCTTTGACTTGGCGCACGACTAGTTGGGAATCACAGAAAACTTGCAAAGCTTGCACTCCCAGCTCCTTAGCAAGTTTGAGCCTGACGATCAAGGCCTCATATTCAGCTTTGTTATTTGTCATAGGGAAGTCGAGTTTAAGGGCGTAGTAGATCGAGCTTTCCTCAAGAGTGACTAGTATGACTCCAGCTCTAGAACATCGATCGTTAGATGCTCCATCTGTGTACATTTTCCATTGGACGGTAGGTTCTTTACTGCTCTCAAGAGAGTCATCTTGTGTAGTGAATTCAGCTATGAAGTCCGTCAACACCTGTCCCTGGATGGCTCTCCATGGGAGATAAGTGATATCGAATTAGCTCAATTCGATGTTCCATTTCAGTAACCTTCCAAACGTCTCAGGTCGCCATAGGACCTATCATAATGGCTGGTCGATGAAGACATCGATGGAGTGAGCCTAAAAATAAGGGTATAGCTTCCTTGATGCAATCAACAGGCAGTATGCCAGCTTCTCCAATTTCAGATAATTTCTTTCAGTACATGTCAATCGCTTACTAACATCGTATATCGGCCTCTGGATCCGATTCTCTTCGTGCAATAGTGCGACACTTATAGCATGCACCGACACCACTAAATAGATGTACAAGTCTTCGTGATCCAGTGGCTTGGATAAGATGCGGGTCTCTCTAAGTGGTATACCAGAGCTTGAAACATGTCAACACAATCCTGCATCCATGCGAAGTTCCTCTTCCCTCTTCTGATCAAGTCAAAAAAGGGAATGCACTTATCAGTGGCTCTGGAGATGAACCGACTCAGAGCGGCGACCTTCCCATTTAGGCTTTGCACCTGCTTAATCGTGTTTGGTGTTTGGATATATCTTATCGCCCAAATCTTCTCGGAATTGGCCTCAATTACATGAGAGTTAACAATGAAACCCAAGAATTTCTCCGATGCAATGTCAAAAGAGCATTTCATGGGGTTGGAGTTCATTCTATGGTTTTGGAGAACACTGAACATCTCCGCCAAATCATCGATGTGGTCGTTTGATCACCGTTACTTCACGAGCATATCTTCCACATATATTTCCATTGACCACCGGATCTGGTCTTTGAACATCCAGTTGACTAGTCTCTGATAAGTAGCTCTAGTGTTTTTCAATCAAAAAGGCATCACAATGTAGCAGTATAATTCGAGATCGATAATGAAGCTGGTGTGCTCCAATTCTAGGGCGTGCATCGGGATCCAATTATAACCAAAGTATGCATCCTTAAACGAAAGCAGTTCATGTCCAGTGATTGAGTCTACCAGCTGATCGATCCTTGGAAGTGGAAAGTTGTCCTTTGAGCATGCTTTATTTAGATCTGAGTAGTCAACACATGTCCTCCACTTCCTATTAGCCTTTCTCACGAGTACAAGATTGGATACCCATTTCGGGTAAAGGGCATCATGGATAAACTCATTATTTTTGAGTTTATCCACCTCCTCCTTAAGTGTAGTAGATCTCCTTCTTGATCCATGTAGTGTCGTTTCTGTTTCACCGAGACATGCCTCAGGTCGATATTCAATGCATGGCTCGTAATGGTTGGGGAGATCCTACACCTGTCAGAATGGGTCCAAGCGAACACATCAAGGTTCGCCCAAAGAAAGCTAGCTAACTCTTTCATCCTTGTTGCGCTGAGGTGTGACCCGATCTTCATGACCCATGATGGGTCGTTTGGCTGACCGTGATGTCAATCGTCAGCTCAGTGGGTGCAGCCCTAGGTTATTTGGGCCTCTCTTCCTCATCTCTCTTGTCTATATCTTTATAGAACCGACTGTGGTGTCTGAGCCAAGGCTCGGACACTGATTGCTAAGCTTTGTTAGTTTTGATGCAGAGAGACGTCTCCACATCCTTTCCTTTTTCCTTTCGTTGAGCATCCCTTAACTCAGCAACATAGCAAGCATGGCTTGTCACCTGATCTCCATGAATAATTCACACGCCATTCTCTATTGAGAATTTGAGTGCTAAACACCAAGAGGCGATAGCGGCCCTGAATTCAGTAAGGGCCGGTCGACCCATAAAAGCATTGTACAAAGAGTTCACATCCATCACGACAAACGGCAGCACCCGCACTCTCCTACAGTTATCGTCTCCCAATTCCACCAATAGCTCGATGTAACCTACTACTTCAGTAGCAATACCGTTAAAGCCATAGATAGGGCTTTGCACGGCCTCAAGTCTATGGCCTCCAACAACATCTGGTCATAGGCCTTCTTAAAAATGATATTTATAGAACTTCCATCGTCAATCAAAATCTTTCTCACCAAGGCGGGGCCGATCATGGCTGAGATCACCATTTGGTCTATTGTAGGGGCATCCATCTTGTTTGCATCTTTACTTCGAAACACGATATCATTAGTCATAGTTCTTTGTTGTTTTGCTGGAGCACCGTCCTCTACGTTCGAGCAACACTCCATATCAACATATCTTATAATGCTCATGTAACGCTCCATATCATTCCAGCTTTTGTCAGCTGGACGTGGTCCTCCAACAATAGTGTTAATGACTAACCTTTCTCCCTCCCATTTAGGTTCCTCAACACCAGGCGGGGCTTGTCCTCTATTGGGGTAGGATGTCCCTTGCCCGCTATCCTGTGGAGCTTCAATGTACTATTGCAACTTCCTTTCACGAATCAACTTTTCAATGACATCACGGTGGTGTTGGCACTCATCCGTGGTATGGCCATAACTTTCATGGAATCTACAATACTTCCCTTTCTGTTTCTACTTCTCCGTCGGTTCTTTCGGAGGTGGTTTTTTGTACTGCATAGTATTACAAGTCATTAGGTAGATGTTCTCTAACGATGTATTCAATAGTGTATAGGATTCAAATGTCAGGATCCTTGGCTTTCCTCACCCAGAATCCCATTTTTGACCGCGGTTTCTATCACCGCCTCTCTTTTTCTCAATTGGTATGTTCTGAACATTAATTTCAACTTTCCCGAAACTCTATCTAGATTGTTTCACCACCATATTACTTAGTACCCCCTCGGCGCTTGGGCCTGCAATATCTCTCTTCCCGGACCGCTTCGCCTCCTCCTACCTCAGGTATTGCGCTGCCTTCACATAATAACGGTCCAACGTAAAAGGAGGCTTTCCCGCCAACCAATCGCCAAAATCAGAATCAGGATCAACTCCCTTTGTTGGCGCCATTAGTATTGCATCATCTTTTGGACTACTGACTTCTGAAACAGCCATACTTAACCTTTCCAGATAACCTTTTAGTGACCCCCCTAAAAGAATGGATCAAGTTAGAGAAGGACATGACATCTTTGGGGCGAGCCGTGTGCATACGGAATTGCTCTACGAACCTCCTTGCCAACTCATCAAATGTAGAAATTGACCGCTGAGGTAGCTTGTGAACCACATGGTTGCAACCCCTTCTAGAAAAATACGAAAACATCTACACTTGACTGCATGGGTGGCTCGTGCGGAGTCCATGTGCCACTCGTACTTCATGTGATGCTGCATGGGGTTGGCTTTTCTCGCATAAGAAGGCATCATAGGCATATTAAACCTCCATGGATACTCTTCATGTAAGATGTTGTCAGTGAATGGAGTATGACTCTTGGAGAGTCCCCAATCATTATTGGTCAGGCCTTGACTTTCTTTCACAAGCTGTCTCGTCATATCCGTCAGGTCCGGCGTTTGAAGAGCCGGTGCTTGGTAGTGGTCGTGTTCCACCTCATGCAAATGGCGGATCCACGCCTTTGGGCAGCCCCATGTTGCCTTGGCTCATCATGTTCCTCATGTGCCTCCTGAGCAGTAATCCTATCATCATCTCTCGACTGTGGTTCAATAACATTTTCCTGGGTTCCAGCGCCTTCGTCGGCCACGGCATGTTCGGAGTTAGCTCCTTCAGCAGCAGGTAAGTTACCCCCTTGGTTTGAGGGTTCGACACTGATCCCTCTGGGGGGTTCGGTACCGACTCGTGTCTCCCAGTGGTAATCGACTGCATAGTTCCTCCTTGACGTATCAACATCATATGCGTCCATCTTGCGACGTTTGTTCCTGTGATAATCATCGGATGAAGAGCTCTCTGATCCTGAGCATTGAGTCGGCTCCCTCCTTGTCTTCCCACATTGGTCATTCAAATGGTTCATCAGGTCGATATTGGTTTGGATTTGCTAATTGAGCTGCTGATGGTTATTTAACAGTTCCTTCATCGGGACTTCAAAGTCGGATTTGGTGACGTAATCAGGAGAATTTGGGGTAGCAGCAGCTGCCATTTATACATTCTAGTCAACTTGTTGAACACTGGTATCTTCATTGCCTTCAACAGCATGAGAAGTAGTAGACTTTCCTCTGGCCATGGCTAATAGCTTCCTTTTAGATCTTCTTCAAATATGAGTAGAAATGGAAACTTGTTAGAAGAAATCTTGATCTATCTCGTGAATATGAGAATCTATAAGTAGATGATAAGATCCAATCAAGCTGAGAATTCATTCTCGGTGAAAGCACCAAAATGTTTGCATCAAATGTTCACACAAACGTCCAATAGATCTTATGTAAAGAAATAAAGCGGAGAACTAAAATTAAAACAGAGGAAACAAGCAGAAAACAAGAACATGCAGATTTATAGTGGTTCGACGTTGATTGCCTACGTCCATTTTGATGAAATTGCCTTATTATTCACTTGTTTTTCAGAGTATAGGGAGGATCAGATCATATTGATCCTTGATTACAATGGAGTAAAAGTAAAACAGCAGAACAATGAACTTTTTATTTATAGGGGTAGATGACCGAATATCTATATAAAATTTTGTCGGTAGAATCTTATGATGTAGACGAGGTATCCAAAAAGTTTCACGATCCAATTTCGAATATTGGGCGATCTGTACCGATCGATCCTAGGAGCCACGTGGCGTTGGGCGATCGATCATGTGGGTCCCCCTCCTTGCTAGCTTTATGTTTTCAAAGTTGTTTGCATAGTTGCCTTCATGCTTTTAGAGATATTGATCGATTCCTATTGAGTTGAACTGTTGATTCAAGTTATTCATAGCCATAGTGATATGATCCGACCCCTGCATAGGAGAAGGGATAGTAACAATCCCTGCCTAGGGGAGGCACTAATCCATACTTAGGACATTCTCGAGAGCTTGTCTCTTGATCTCGCTTGCTCGTTGCTTCATACCATTGTCCGTGCTTGATCTTTGGACTCCATGATCACCCTTCTAGGCTGCTTGCCTTATCTATCTTGGAGTCTAACTTGTCCAATCAGTCTGGATATAGCCAGGTTAAAAGACCGCACAACAGATTCAGAGAATGATTTTAAATCTAACCATTGGGTTTTTCGAATTTTTTATATCTAAGCGGATTTTGAAGTTCTCTATTTTACCCCAACCTTACTATCTGTCTTTTCTAAACCATTTCGAAATGTTCTTAAAGATGTTTAACTATTATTTAATAGTGTTTTAAATTTTTTTATTTATATTTAATTGCTTTGAAGTTATTTATCACTATTTTTATATTTTAAAAAATAATTTATTTAAATAATTTATATTGTTTGAAGATAATTAAAAATTATTATTTATTAAAAATGTTTTGGAATTTATAATAGTTATTTATTAGTAACGTCTTGGAATTAATAATAATTATTTATTAATGATATTTTGAAAGTTAATTGTTATTTATTACAATAATGTTTGAAGAGTAATTATTATTATTTTATTAATAATGTTTGAAATTATTAACTATTATATTTATAATGTTTGAAGTTAATAATTATTATTTATTAGTAATGTTTTGCTATTAATAATTATTATTATTATATAATAATGGTTTAAAGTAAATATTTATTATTTAGTTATAATGCTTTGAAGTTATAAATTATTATATTAATAATGTGTTTGGAGTAAATTAATTATTTCATTATGATGTTCTAAATGAAAATTAATTATGTTATTAGTGTTGTTGAAAAGTTAATTTATTATTTATTTATGATATTTAATGTTAATTAATTTATCTGATTAATTTATTTATAAATAATAAATTGGTTATAAAAGGGAATTTTCATTCAATAAAAGAGTTTATATATGAAAATGGAATTTTGGATTTATAAAGGACTTTTGTAAAGGTTTTATAAAGAATTTTTATAAAGGGATTTTAGAAAAGATTGTTATAAAACAATTTTGGAAGGGATTTCTATAAAGGATTTTTATAAAGGAGTTTTATAAATAGTTTTACAGATTTATAAACGGGCTTTATAAATGGTTTAGAAATTTATAAAATGAGTTTTATCAATGGTTTTAGAAATTTATAAAAAGAGTTTTATAAATTGTTTTAGAGATTTATAAAAGAGTTTTATAAATTATTTTAGAGATTTATAAAGGAGTTTTATAAATGATTTTAGAGTTGTATAAAAAGGGAATTTATAAAAGAAGATGAGATTCATTTCCAAAAATGATCTTTAAATAATTATGGTGGTATGGAAACATCTTTCCATACTCAATACCAAATAGGAAATCTTTCTCAGTTTTTGTAAATATACTTATACTGTTGGGATAAGTATATAAATACATTTTCTAAGTAGTGAAAATTTTCTATTTTCGTGAATATACTTATACCATTGAGATAAGTATATAAATACATTTTCTAAGTAGTGAAAGTGTAGTGTTTTTGTGAATATACTTATACCGTTGAGATACCTGTATGGATATCCTTCCAAGTATTGCAAGGAGTAAAAAGGGATTGTGAGTATACCATTGTAAAAGTATTTTGATATGAGTATTTACAAGGCGATTTTAAGTAATGAAAGGATTAATTAAAGAGGTTAGTGGTTGATTATGTGCTTAACCAATGTTGGTTTTCCCTATGGAAATAAATCCCTGATGTGACTGTTGTTTTATTTGATAGTTAAATAACCGACTACCAAATTTAGCCAGTTTTAAACTATTGTTGTTGGTTCGAAAAGACCAAGATCAGATAAGTTATCCGAAAACCACTTCAAACCGGTATGAGCATTCGAGTGGTAGACATCTTGATGATGATAGTTTCAAAGACAGAGTTCTTTGAAGCGCAAGGGCTACTTACTACTAATCCGGATGGTGATTCCAAAATGGATGTGGTGGAAGTAGTGCCTTCGGTTTTGTTCAGACCTAGAGTGAACTTTTATGAATGCTGACATTGCATTGCTGCCTGAAGGGTAGTTTTAGCATTCCAAGTGGGATTTGCTAAGAGAAAAGGTAAAACTGTTGCCTCAAGCCTCATAACCCAGGAAATGGCTTAAACAGGGTAGATGCGGCAGGGCTATGTGGGTCGCTCCCGTAAGGGTGCGTCATCACCTTTCTAAATTATCAAATTATGGATTTAGTTGTGAATGAGAGCTCTCTATAAAGGTTGGGAACAACCGAGGTGATGACATATTTGGTACTATCCAGTAAGGGGTAGGCCGGTCCTGTGTTGGCAGAGGGGCAAATGCGTTTGTAGCCCTTGATACATTTTATCTAGAGATGTACTGTACGGAAGATAGTCCCTTACTTTGCCATTGTTGGAATCCATTCTCCAATACGTGCTTTATGGACTTAGTTGTGTCCAACTATGTTAAAATGTGAGATGCAAGCATTTCATCTATTTGATATATTTAATGTAAACCCTAGACATTAATATAACATCAGAAGATTTCTTATAGAATGTTTTGGTTATCGTAAGGTAAAAACCAGTCCGTGTTTATGTGCAGCGTGGTCTTATGAGATAACTTTTATTTTGAAAGGGTTTTATAAATATAGAAATCAATATAATTTGATCGAGTTTTCTCACACCGATTTACAGACAGATCCGGATGTTATTTTATTATATTGCTCGAGTCAGACTGAGCATATTTTCAGATCTAGTTTGGATGCTTTAGAGCTTCAGGAGAGGAGTTGGATGTCCAAGACGTATCTCTCGTATAATCTTTATTTTCATTGCATGTGTTGGTTTATTTGTCAGTATTTGTGAGAACAGGTTGTTATAACTATCTAGGCTGTTGAATTGTTTACTGTACTTTGATTTGATGTATGTATGTTACAGTTCTCTTTTGTAAAAATCTATTGTATATTATATATTACTCGTCACGATGTGAGATTCTGTTCTGTCTTTCTTTCTTTCCCCCAACAATCTGTCTTTCTGGTACTTTGATGCTCGGCACATGAATACCATAAATGTATTAGTGTCGACATTTGAAGGTCGAAAGGGCTGTTCATTACAATAACCCAACATCCAAAAGTAGGGTGATCATCATACAAGTCTGTCGCAAAGTGTACAATGATAGTAAGTGCAACAACAACAACAGCCAATTAATAACACGCCCGACATAGCAATAAAAGAAAACTATGAAATACATATCAATACTTATCAAGATAAATAGAGTCGGTACCCAAATGTACCCAGTCATCTACTGTATCCAATGATTCCCTTCGACAGTTCAAGATAAATAGAGTCAGTATCCTAACGTACGCAGACATCTATATACTTGAAACCAAGTCTCAATAGTAAATAGAATCGCCATACCGCTATAATTAGCATGTGTTATATTATCTATTCTAAATACCTAGCACCTTTGCAGATCACACCGTACCCCTACAATAGGCATAAGTGTTCTATGATCTCGTAGTAGATGATTGTCATCATATCTCTCTAGGACATCAAGGATTTCTCAACAAATTCGCGTAACATCTCAACAAAAGAGAATAATGGCCATCTCGTATAATATGCCATTGGGACCACAAAGGAACACCAAATCTATATATATAATGTAACAAAATCAAGTATGCATAACATAAATGAAGACACTTGTCATCGTTTGTCTATACAGATGGTTACTACTAAAAGACCAATAATGTGTATGGCCACTAATATAAGGCCAATACGACGTATGAGCACTAATATTAGATCAATACAGAGTACGATCACAATCATAAGACCTTTACCATTCTTCAAACATATCTACCCCAAAGTCAAAGCCAAGAGGCACAGATTAACTCCGCTCAATCGTACACGCTCACCAAACATGGCCCCGTAATCAATCACTATATTGATATTGTGTCTAATCATCATTGGCCGCACACATATCATATACATTACATTTGAATCCCGAGCTTCACCTTACATCCCACTTTCTCGAGTAGTTTGAAGCCTTCCTAAAGCTAGGCCAGGACCCCATGAAGAACCACACTCTAACAATGAAAGAAATCCCCAAAGACACTCTCAACCCAGGGGTTAAGTCGACAGGGGTACACATTCAGTCGACTGAGCTCAGTCGACTGAATCCCCTTCCCAATCGATTTATTTGGGTATCCCCAGCCTTTTGTTTAAGGCTCCCTCCTTGAGATTGATTTTAAAAGATATTCAGTTGATTGAATTTGATCCTCAGTCAATTGAAATTGATAGTTTCCAAGCATTGAGCCCGGGGAAGGTAGGAACCTCCTAAACGGTCATCGATTCATGCCCCGTCTTCTCCATCCCTTCGCCCGATGAGTCGCCTTGCTCCCATAGTCTGCCTTTTCCACATCAGAATTCTTCTAGAGTTTATTAGTTGATGTTTTGGAAGTGGTTTCTTAATTATTCAAAAACCGATTTCGATACAATTCCCGCTCTTTTTTGTATGGAGTCTCACTAGGACGATTTCAATGTCCTGGGCTCCTCTAACATGCCCAAATGAACTCAAACCACTTCCAAAACATCACAAATAATCCTCACAAGTGTGTCGATACACCTTCTCGTGCATGCGTATGTACACATATATATATATGCAAACATATAAAAATCCACAAATCATGTTTTGAGCTTCACTAGTGCGATTACTCGACCGGCTGTTCTCATGCAACTTAGCACACCTGTTGGTCGCTATAGCTAAATGAGATTTCTTGTAATGTGCTTGCATACACATATGGACATCCCCAACGCATATACAATTACCTACACAAATAAGCAAACATTATCAACCATCCAAAATATTCAACTATTCCAAATACAATACAAGAATTGCATTATTATTATATAACTTCAAATGCACGTATACGCATACTTACCCATATCCACATGCATACACATATGTTTGGATAACAATTCAATTATTTAGTAGTCGAATCTTACTTCTATTTATCAATATTTTCTATTAAAGTTTAATATCGTTGTCTACTATTTTATAAAATTATCTCATTATTTTATAAAATACAAAACTAGCTTATAAATCATTTTAAGCTCTTATAATACTTAATTCCTTTATCAAGAATTAAGTATTCATTTTATAATTATCCTATAAAACAATATAACCACTTTATAAAATAATTCCTTCTTATCATTCTATAAAATCTCATACTTTTACAAAATAATTCTTTTGTATTATTTTATAAAATCTCACACCTTTACAAAATACTACTTCTATATTATTGTGACGACCCACGTTTTGGAAGATTAAATTGGCAATAATCCACACATGTCCAACTTAAACAATCCAGAATATAGATAATCAATGAGGATAAAAAGAAAAATAAGAACAGAAGAAGAAAACAAACACAGAATCTCGCAGCGGAACGATAAAATATAATAATCAAATAAACAGTTCATGAAGCTTTTTATATTATACATTTGATTATAATCTATACAACATTTATGAGAGTTATATATACAACATGAATAAATAAAATCAATGCAGCAGACAACATGATGCATGACTAATAATAGTAATAATATACCAAATCTTCGTCTTCGTCCTCTAGAATAAATCTTCAATAAGCTGAAAAACTCAAGGCTGACCCGAGCGTAATGAAAAGACAAAACACTCGAGTCAGGACTAAAATATCCTTATGTAAGTCAAATCAATATCGAATATAACATGTGTGTAATAGCATCAGAGATATATATGGGATTTCACATCTCCTATCCAGTGTATAACGTGCGTGCAATAACTCAAGAGATGTTACGGGATTTTCCATCTCTTAAGGATCCGTCAAAATATTTATATGTAGTAGAATACACTACATATATAATGTCTAATCAGTAAAATAAATATTTTTATTAGCATTAAGGCTTTACATTGATCCCCCTTAACGCATTTTTAAGCATTGTCGTATAGTTTGCATATAAAACATCAGTTAAATGGTCGGTGGATAAGGACGCGCCGTGATACGACAAGACTAAACCAAAATCGTATGGGTCTAGTTTAGGGATAAAAGTATGACAAGGCACGTTAGGCAATGCACAAGGTAGGATGCTACCAGTTTACCTTTCCCGACTGGTGGTAACGCATCATAGCTATGATCGCCAACCACGTCCAACATTCCCATAATTCGGAGGGGGCACACCTATCAATCACAATGTAAATGATGGTAATACGAAGAAGTGCGTCCGCTCGGGGTAGCTAACCCACTTGGCCGGTACGGCTCCTGGTTTAGTCATTTCAAATTGGCACAAGTGCCAGGTTAATCCATCATCGTTCACTTTCTCAAATCCAGCAAATGACGCCAATCCAACCACTTCGTTCTGGAGTCTCCTCCGTGTACACAGTTGTTAAAGTGGTTCCGGTATTGATAAAGAGTATGCCTATATCCGGCCACGGTCTCTTGAACAACCAAACGTCATTTTTCACACCGGTTGGTACTTTTACCTTTCGAAAACAGTTCATACTTGATATCAAAATATCATATTCGCTTCACAATCAAATCCATTTCGAAATCATCATATTTACTCAAAATATACTATTTCAGTTCAAAATCATTTTCGCTTTAATTTCTCGATTTCGATTCCAAAATTGTTTCGAATTTCAATTTGGGTTATAACTTCATTTAACCCAATACGTATTTAAATCCATGATTTAAATATAACAATTCCCACCTTAACCAGTTTGAATTTTTGAAAAATAATTTTAAATTTTAAATTGTTTAAAATAGTCAAATAGTTAAAATAGTTTAATAGAAAATAGTTTGAGTATTAAAATGGTTTATATAGTAAAATAATTTGGAAAATCAAAATAACTTGAATATTTAAAGAATATAGATTTTAAACAGTTTATACTAAATAATTCATTTGAAAAATAGTTTCAAAGTCAAACTGATTCAATTTCCAAATTTTCTCAATTCAAATCAATCCAATTTCCATTTCCATTTATATCGATTCAATTCTGATTTCAATTCGAATTAACTTCGATTCCAGTTTATATTCAAATCAATTTCAATTTCGATTCCAAATTAATTCAATTTCAATCTCAATTCCCATTAATTCAATTCAATTCCAATTTGAATTAATTTCAATTCAATTCTCAATTTTAAACCATTTCGATTTATATAAATTTCGAGTTCGATTTTCAAAATATCGTTCATCACTTTTATTGAGCAATATTCAAAGTCCAAATAAAATTTCAATTCCTTTTAAAACAAATCAATTTTCGAAATTCAAATCATATTTCGATTATAACTTCAAAATCTCAACTTCGATTATTTAAACAATTTCGATTACCAAATTTAAATTTCAACATTCAGGACTCAAGTCCGAAAATAATTTGATTTCTATAAATATGATTTTTATTTCTTTTAAATCAAAATCATTTAAATAAATTTCAAACCAAAAATTTTAAAATAATTTAATTTAATAGGTCCGTATATAATTTTCTATCCAATGGCCAACTGATCAGTTATTTCAATTTAATTTCAGGGATGGATATATATCATTTCAATCCAAATCACAGTGTCATAGGTATATATCATTTCAACCTATTTCTTAATTCATTCGGAATAATTCAATTTACAGTTTATATACTGTAAATAATTTACAGGGTGATAACCAGATATATCAAATAAATAAACATCCAAATCATCCAAAATATACACCAATAGCATCAATCGCAATCAATCATCCAAACAGTCAATATAATTTACAACAATTTCATAGTTATTAAAATCAGGTATTTTACCAACAATTCAATTTCAATTTCAAATCTAACTGTCAATTTTAATTTTTAACAGTTAATTCAAACACTAATTTAGATGACAATAAAATTTATCAAACAACGATCAATAAATTAATATCACTTCATAATTCAAATTTAACTATCATAAAAATATTCTAGTACGTTGTGAGCGTTATAAAACACTCACCTTGAGTTTCAATTTCAAATCAAATCGAACGACGTTCGATTTAACCTAAAACTTTTGTTATTCCCAATCGTCTCCAAATCAGCTCCATCGCGTAGTATTTTAAGATACGAACCCGATGCCGCTTGTTTCGTGCGATTACGACCTTATATGACAAAGTTATGAATTTTAGAAGATTATACGAATTATAATATAATTTATTTACAAATTTATTTACATTTCCTTTTCCTAGAATTTCTCAGCCGTTCATTTTCTGGATGGAGATATTTGGCCATTTTTCGTTTCCTTTCTTCCTCTTCTTTCACGTGCGTGCACCATAAATCGAACCAAACGCCGTCGCTTATCATTTGATCGCCGCGGCCACAACTTCGATCGAGACGATGATCGGTTAAAACCACTTCAATGCCCACATCGCCACACACCTCTATCCCAAATCCGGCCGAGCTCGGCCCTAACATCGCCTCAGAATACGTACGCGAATAGCGTGACTTCTCAGTAAAAATTTAGCCTCCACGACGCTCTGATGATGATCATCCCCGTATGGATGGATATATCTCTCCAAGCCGTACGATTTTCTAGTTGGATGTATTTCGTAATTGTTTACGAATTGAGAGGAAATAAGGGAAAAAGTTTCGAGCTCTCTAGGCCATTGAATTCTAAACAGCGGCTAGGGCTTCTAACCCTAGGGTTTGTGAATGAAGGGCAAAGATCCTTATATTTATAAGCAAATTAAATCACTATTCACTCAAGAAAAATTCCAGACTTTAAACGAAGCATGCCGCTAGGCGTTCAAAATGTTATACCCCTATTCCGAACACAATGGAATAAGTTTTGAGTCCTAATTCGATCGTATGGAGAAGATAGATTTTCGAACCCAATTATAATATTAAATTTTCGATATTAAATTCAATGCGTTTTTATCCCGTATGACCAAACGATAACTTCAAACGCTACGAAATTTGAAACCCGATAATAATACACTATTACAGATCCAATAGAACTAGTTTCGTCGAAATCCGAGACCGTGTCTCGGAAGGCTATTTTCAACGTCTCGATTATAATATAAAATTTCTAATTTCTAATTATTCACTTTTAAATCCAATTTTAAATATTAACAATTTTCATTGTTGTTTAAATAAAATTTACATCAACTTTCGATATCATTTTCAATCGTATTAAATTCAGAATTCAATTATTCAAATAAATTTCCAATACTGAATTTAAACAATTTAATTATCCTATAAATCAATATAAATAAATCATTAAGTTCCAAATGAATTTTTAGTTATCAACATCATTTTATTTCTATCTAAATAATTCATAATTATTATCCAACTTCAATTATTGATTATAAACCCAGTTAATATATATAATTTCATTTCAATACTCATTATCGCCAAATCTTCGAAATTAGTTTATTTCAAAATTTTATTCAAGATCATATCCAATACTTACATTCAAAATTATTAAATTTTTGACCATTTTTATTTAATGATTACATTAAATTTAATAATTTAAAATAGTAAAGATATGGGTCGTTGCAATCTCCCCCACTCAAAACTTTTCGTCCCCGAAAAGACGTTAAATAAAGAATTTAACACTTGATATATTTTATTCAAAATTATCAACTTATAAACAATAAAATTTTATTAGAAACCTTTTACTACACTTCCGTTATGCCACTCTGATCGGCTTACGGAACTCACAATTTAGTTATAAAAACAAGTTATAAAATTTTAAAACTTCAAAAAATTTCTAACACCCAGATTTACGGAAAATTTCGGCAGAGTCTTCTTTGCGCGGCTCGATCGAAACAACTACAAAACGCCACTATGGGCCCCAAACCAACAAAAGAAAACAAAAGCTAAGTGGCTCAATCATAAAACCATCAACTCAAATGACAAAATAAACATGTACCTTTTTGTCGGGCAATCCAAATTTTTCTTGATTTTAAATACCTGCATCTTATTTACCAATGATATCCAGTCATATAATTTAATACCAATTTATATTTTGTATTTTCAATTTCCAATATTTGCTTTACTGAAATCGTACGACGAACATGTATCAATCATATGAAATATCAAATCTGATCGCTCACTCGATCACACAATTTCACTTTCGAACTAGTATCGTTCACACGATTCTCTAGTGCGGACTCAGATCTGGTTTCTTGATCAAAAACTATCATTCTCCTTGCATAGCCATATACTATGATAGAGAATTCCAGAATCAAATCAAAAATCCATATCCATGATTCGCCGTCGAGAATCGAGTGAAAAATCCTAACTCGGATCGATATAAATTATCTCGAAATTCTATGCTTGAATCTGGATCAAATCGTTATGCAAATAAAATAATATACGTACAACTTACGTATTTATTTCTATTGATTCTTAGCTATACCAAATTCCTTTGTTTACATTTGCTTCATTTCCATTCAATTATTCGATTCATTTGTTTCAATTGATTTACATTCATTTCAAATTTATTATGTTCACATCCACTTACTCCTATTTGTTAAATTCACATTCTATCAATTTACATTCCCCTAAACAAATCTATTTACATTTACTTGTTAACATTCATTATATTCACATTCATTTTACAACTTAAGTTTGTTTCCATTTAAGTCAATGTTATTTCATTTAACTTGTTTTACCAATCCATTCATTAACTTATTTCATTTATTTATTTCATTTTACTTTACTTAGATTAAATTTCATATCTCATTTCGAATTTTCTTTGTCTATCATCCAATATAACAAATTTAAATTATTTTTTTACTTATTTTCATCAAATCTATAAGCGGTATAAGTTGCAACACTTTTAACTCTTATGTTTTCACAAAATAATTAAATTGTAATATTCATTATTTGCATTAACATTATTAATGAACATTTCCTTATATCATTACTTAAGTTCTTTACAACTTAATTCACATTTACTTCCACACTTTCATTTGATATTAGTTTATTTTGTGAAACATCTCATTTATCATTTTCTTAAATCTATAGTCATTTTATAATGGCTCATTTCCTTTTATTACAACTTATTCAAGTTCATAATTATCTCCAAAGGCTGCAATCTAATTTCAACCATTCTTTGCAAATTTATTTGTTATTTCCCTTATTTATTTTACAAACAGTTAGATAGCCAATTTCAAAATCTAAACACCCGGTTTAATTTCAAATAAATTTGAAATCATATATATATATATATATATATATATCTCACTTTTATATCAAATTAAGATTTTAAATTTCTTAAAATCAAAAACTCATTTATCAAAAAAACTCCATTAGCAAATTATTAAGGTAGCAATCTATCTGTAACAACCCGCATATTTTTACGATAATATATTTAAATGATTTATTTAAATATAACATCGTTGGTTGAATTTAAAAGTCCAAAATGTGACTTTTTGTAAACGGTCGAATCTGGACTCGAGACCACTTCCATTGAGTTCAAAAAGACGTTTACAACTTTTTTGAGTATAAACATCGATATATTTGGAGTTGAGTAGAATTTTGCTATTTTTCTATTGGGCTTTGGGTTTGGGGTTTCAGCCCACTAACCCAACAAAATACCCTAACACTCCAGCCCCTCTTCATTCATTCATTCTATTTTCCTAACACTCTCAAGCTAAAGGAAAATGGGGGAAAGAAAGGGAAATTAAAATTCCTGAATCCTAGTTTACTAGGAAATTCAAATTCAAGTTCTAGAAATCAAAGAGAAGCTTAGGTAAGCATCCTCTTCATCTTCTCCATCTAAATCTCTCTTTAATTTTCAGAAATTCCTAAACCCTAACTTAGGAAATATTTGCTTATGAGCTTATATTGGAGCTTCTTGAGTTGAAGTTGAAGAGTGGTTGATCTTTCCTTTGTTTTAGAGCTTTTCAATTCTTGTTTTGGGTTTAAAGGTGAGTTCTTGAACTCACATCTATGTCTATAGCTTTCATTTGTTGTTATGTATGAATTCCTAACATCTATTTCATGTTCAATTGCTTTTGATTTGAATGGATTTGGCGAATTTTCCAATTTAGGTATTTTAAAGTCAAAATCTTTAAAGATCCTATCTTGGATGTTTTGACATGTTTTTGATGGTGTATCGAAGAGCCTATAAGGTTGGGTTGTCGATTGGCATAAATCCCTAGCATCCATCGCTCGTTCGATCGCATTTCGGTTTGGATTTTTGCCCTTTTTGGGCTAGGCTGATTTTTGCCTAGTAGGAAAATCCAGGCGTCTGGTTGAAAATCCAGGCACCTGGTTGAAAATCCAGGCGTCTGGAATTGGTCCCTGGAAAAAGAAAAAAGGCAGAGGCAAAATCCAAAGGTCTGAAAATCCAACCAGACGACTGGTTAGTTGTTCAGACGTCTGGGTGGTAATTTCAGACATCTGGAACTGTTCAATTTTGCCTATTTTTGCTGTTTTTGAGTGGATTTCCAAATTTTATCGATTTTTGTTGATCCGGTTAGTTGTTGTCAATTATTATCGACTTTGATGACTTCATTTATGGATTTTTGGGAATTTCCATTTGATTGGATTTGATATCGATTTTTATGGTTTGAATTCACGTCGTCGAATGTGGATTTTTGGTGATAGATTGTTTTTACAATCAATTCTATGGTTTGTCACTTTTAAATACAAAGGTTTCTATACTAGTAGTAAATACTCAAACTCTTTCACAAAAATGATTTCAATATTACTTTTAATACAAAGCTTGTTTTGAAAACCATTTTCCAATCTATTAGTATATACAAACCTTTACCTCATTTGTATGAGAAATCTAATTAAACGACTTAGCAAAACAAGTGGTATGAAATGCTTGTGTTTACTTCGTCGGTTAATTCTTGGACTTATTCGATTGAACTCTCGTGACAATTTTTGAGTGGAAATCTACAATTTGTTCGTAAATATTTAAGTTAAGCCAATGGTTATGGGACATGAAGCTAAACTCATTTATTTACTAGTTTAGTGAAATTTACACTTCTTTTTTATCAATGATGATCATTTTGTATTTTCGAGTGGAAATCTACAATTTGTTCGTAAATATTTAAGTTAAGCCAGTGGTTATGGGACATGAAGCTAAACTCATCTATTTACTAGCTTGGTGTAATTTACACTTATTCTATGGAGCTTCGGCTCAATTTGGTGGGGTAGCGACCCATGGTCTTTTGACCGTTCGAGGAGCTTCGGCTCATAGGAGGAGCTTCGGCTCATAGTCCACAAAGGGGGACTATACCCTGTTAGGAGGAGCTTCGGCTCATAGTCCACAAAGGGGGACTATACCCTGTTAGTAGGAGTTTTTGCTCAAAGTCCGCAAAGGGGGACTATACCCTGTTAGGAGGAGCTTCGGCTCATAGTCCGCCAAAGGGGACTATACCCTGTTAGGAGGAGTTTCGGCTCATTTTATGGAATAGCGTTCCATTTGCGATACACGTGTTGGTGAGTTTTCATGCTCCCGTTTGTGATATGCCTCCCCCTTTATGTTTTCTGGATTTCTAATTGTTGATTTCTGGAATTTGTGTTTCACCAATTTTTGTGATTGACATTGATATGTTTTGTCAATATTTAGGGTTTGGTGAATAAGCTAAAGAATATGATATTCTTTTTGGATATTTGACGAGATTTGAGATATTGTATGATTTTTATTGTTATCGAATGTATACTTATCACTGTATGGCATTATTGTTATCATACATTTTTGTGGTATCTCTTATCCTTTCTCATCTCATATGATATTTATAGCTAGACTGATCCGTTTATTATTTTTCTTCTTAAATAATACTCGGGTCAGACCAAGTTGTTTCAGGTGCTTCCATTTGACTTCTTAGCAGGGGCTAGCTTCTGACTTTTGGCTAACTACTTTAGCTTAGTAGTTTTTGCTTTTATACATTTGAGATAGAGACTCCTTGATGTACACTCATTCTTTTGCTTAGCACTTGTACCTATTCTTTTGTGATGTAGTGGATCTTGTATGACCACTATTTTGATGTACACTATTATGTGTTATATTCATATCTGTTTCCGCCTTTGTGATATGAATATATGCGACTGATTTGTGTTATGCTTATTTCTATATTTGTTTCTGAAGCCCACATAGCCACTGTGTAGTAGCTTTGAGTTTGTATTTGATATGTCGGATTTCCTCTTGAAATGAAATCGTCATACTATCTGACATATCGGTACTCGCACAAAGCAATTACATAGATGGTCGCTCCTCAACAGCCTTATTCTTCGTGCTAGTCGACGGCATTACCCCATAGTGTCATTGGCTAGTGTGAGTATAAAGTGGAGCGTCACAGCTTGGTATCAAAGCCAAACTTCGGAACAATGTAGAATAATCTAGCAAGGATCAATATCCTAAGTCCCTCTTAGGAATCGTGCCTTAGGATTTAACTTGGTATCTGACATATCCTATTTCCTTTTATGATGCCTTGTTTTATCAATCAATTTTGTTTGATATTCATTATGAGAATAACCTTTTTCCTCTTCTTTCTTTCTTTCTTTCTTAAAGAGGAGAAATGGTTAGATCTGGTAGTCCTAGCGCTGGTCAATACAGTAGTCCTTCTCTGGATGGCGTATTCATGTCTGCCCAACAACTTTTGGATCTTGTAAAGAATCAAAGGTTTATCTGTACTTTGAGTAAGAACCCCAAAAAGGTTTTACCTCTGAAACTAGAAGTTCCTTTCAACCTGTTTGTAGATATCAATCTTCGACTTGTAGAGGCCGATAAAGGAAGTGATGGTGATATTGGGGTTTCCAAGAAGAGGCATATTAAGTTCAAAAGCCCTAATCCCAACAAGTAAGTGAAGCAAGCAACTTCGGTAGCAAAGACTCCAATCCCTAATCGTAGAGTATGCTACAATTGTAGTTCTAAGGACCACTATGCAAATAAGTGTCTGAAGCCCCTTACTTATCGTTATTGCAAAGGTTTGGGTCATCTTTTATCTTCATGTCCCAAACTTCCAAACAAGAAAGAGGGAAAGCTAAATGTTGTGCAAGCTCCTAGTAACACTTCTCTTGGTCAAGGTATTTCTCATTCTGTCCTTGATGGCATTATTTTATTTCGTGATCTTCCTATTCGAGTTCTTTTTTATACGGGTGCATCTCCTTCTTTTATATTAAAAGAACTTGTTGATACTTTTTCTTTAAATATTATGGGCTTGATGACTTTATTGAGAATTGCGAATCTGGTTGGTGGATCCGCAACACTCAGTTTACTTTGTGAAAATGTTGGGATTATTTTATGTGATTATGCTTTCCAATCTGATTTACATGTTATGCGCTACTTAGGTTTCGGAAATGATTGTAGCAATGGATTGGCTTAATGATATTAAGTCCACATCCTATGTCCCAAGAGGACTATCCATCTTTGACAATCTCAATCTGTTAAGCAGATTTCTATTGTTCTTAATGATTTTGATTCCAATTCGATGGCATCATTTTACCTAAACCCACTTGATGAGGAAGATGTTATTTCCCTCACTCAAGTAGTTCGTGAATTTCCCAGTATCTTTGAGCTTGTCTTAGGATTACCACCTAAGCGATCTATTGAGTGGTGCTAAGGTCTTTTCAGCTCGACCTTGCCATCGGTTTTCATCAGCTATGAGTTGCAAAGGGTAGCATTCCACTTACCGCATTCCGCACTCATTATGATTCTTATGAGTGACTCGTGATGTCATTTGGTTTATCCAGCTTATTTCATCCATCTTATGAATCGAGTATTATGCGAATATCTCGATGAGACCATCCTTGTATTCATTGGTTATGGATGTAAACAATAATTTAAAATTTGCAAATCTTTTTAATAAGATATTTATAAGTATAATTGTATTTTATTCTTAAAACGAGCAAAGAATATTCGTAAAGTTTTTAAGAGACATGTTTATCATATAGAAGATGATTTTGTGTTGTTTTGCGCATTGAGTTCTTTAAGAATTCAGGTCGATGCGCTTGATCAACGTTATCGATAGGAATCTCCTAAACACTATGATGAGACGTCAAACACAATAAATTGACTTGTAAAAAGTAAAATTTTCTAAAAAGATGATTACATAAAGTTCATTATAATTTTGAATGTCTTAGCTTTTGGGAAAGAGGATCATTTAAAAGAACTCCTTTCCGATGCTCCTATTCTTGTGATTCCCGAAGGGAACCAAAACTTCATTGTTTGTACTAATGCTAGTCGTATTGGTTTGGGCGCCGTTCTCATGCAAAAGGGAACGTGTTATCACTTATGCTTCTATACAATTAAATCCTGCCAAGACTAGATATGCCACTCATGGTTTAGTGCTCGCGGCCATTGTATTTGCTCTTAGAATTTGGCATCATTATCTTTTGGGAGAGAAATTTGTTCTCTACACCGATCATAAATCTTTGAAGTATTTATTTTCTCAAAAGGAACTTAATTTATGTCAACAACGTTGGCTCGAATTCCTTACATCTTATGATCTTGATATTCTTTATACTCCCGGAAAGGGCAATCGTGTTACCGATGCCCTTAGTCGTAAGCAACAATCAATTGTTTCCATGATGATATTCGAATGGAATGATCTCGAGACTTTGTTCACTTGTGAGATTCGAGATCGTGAATCCGATTCATGTTCATCTCTTGTTTTATGTAGCCCTGAGGCTCATCCATCTCTTTTAGACCGCATCCTTGAAGCTCAAAAGCTAGATCCCGAATTGGTTCTTCTTAGCCAAAGTTGTAGGGATAAAAATAAGGTTAATGGTTTGAAAGACTTCGATATTGATGCTCGTGGGGGCATTCAAAAATTTGGTAGACTTATCGTACCAAATATTATTGATCTTCGTAAAGACATTTTTGAAGATTCTCATCGTTCTAAATTTACCATTCATCCCGTAAAAGTAAAATGTACGCGTACATGAAGCGACTTTATTATTGGGATGGAATGAAATCTGATATTGCTGACATCATTAAGCATTGCATGACCAGCCAACTCATAAAGGCCGAGCATCAAAGGCCTGGTGGGTTATTGAAACCTTTGGACATTCCAATTTGGAAGTGGGATCAAATTTCCACGGACTTTATTGATGGACTTCCCCGTTCTCATTCGGGTCATGATAGTTTATGGGTGAACGTAGATAGACTTACAAAATCTGTCCATTTTATTCATGTTCGGTCTAATCGGACCGTACCTCTTTTGGCCAAACTCTATGTTAAGGAAATCATTAAATAGCATGGAGTTCCTACTTTTATTGCTAGCAATCATGATCCATTATTTACTAGTTGATTTTGAAAGGGTATTCAAAAAGCTTTGGGAATGAAGCTTAATTTTAGCACCGCTTATCATCCTTAGTCCGATGGACAAACAGAGCGTGTGAATCAAACTCTTAAAGATCTTCTTCGTGCATGTGTTCTTGATTTTGGTGGAAGTTGGGAAGATCATATTTCTCTTGTTGAGTTTTCTTACAATAATAGCTTTCAATCTAGTATTGGTATGGCTCCTTTCGAGGCACTCTACGGAAGGCCATGCCGATCTCCATCTTGTTGGCTTGAAGCCGGTGAGAAGCTGGTTTTAGGTCCGGATTTTATTCGTGATGCCACAGAGAAGATTAACCTTATTCGTCATAGGATGAAAGAAGCTCAAAGTAGATAAAAATCCTATGCCGATAACCGAAGAAGGAAATTAGAATTTTCTGTGGGAGATTTGGTGTTCATTCGTGTTTCACCTATGAAGGGTGTTGTGCGTTTCAGTCGATTGGGAAAATTAGCACCTCGATATATTGGTCCATTTCCCATCACCGAACGTATTGGTTCCGTGGCTTATCGCCTTTTATTACCGGCTTAATTTTCTGCTATTCATGACGTATTCCACGTTTCTCAACTACGGAAATGCCTAAGAGATTCTGATTCTATTCTTGAGCCCGGTGTTATTGAAGAAATTGAAGTTTCACCTAATTTGACTTACGAGCAACATCATATTCGTATCATTGATACGAAGGTTAAACGCCTTCGTAATAAAGTTGTTCCGCTTGTGAAAGTTCAATGGTCCGCAAATCCTAAGGATTGCTCTTGGGAATCCAGAGAATTCATCGAGCAAACACATCCGGACTTATTTTCTCATGATCCTTAAGGTGAACTTCTCCTTTTAAATTTTTTTCTTTTGTGTTGTTATGCCTTAGTATGGTTGTTACGTTTTATTTTCTTCTTAAGTATTGTGAGGACGCAATTTCTTTAAGGAGGGGAGTCTGTAAAAACCCGCATATTTTTACGATAATATATTTAAATAATTTATTTAAATATAGCATCGTTAGTTGAATTTAAAAGTCCAAAACATGACTTTTTGTAAACGGTTGAATCCAGACTTGAGAGCACTTCCATTGAGTTCAAAACGACGTTTACAACTTTTTTGAGTATAAACATCGATATGTTTGGAGTTGAATAGAATTTTGCTATTTTTCTATTAGGCTTTGGGTTTGGGGTTTCAGCCCACTAACCCAACAAAATACCCTAACACTCCACCTCCTCTTCATTCATTCTATTTTCCAAACACTATCAAGCTAAAGGAAAATGAGGGAAAGAAAGGGAAATTAAAATTCCTAAACTCTAGTTTACTAGGAAATTCGAATTCTAGTTCTAGAAATCAAAGAGAAGCTTAGGTAAGCATCCTCTTCATCTTCTCCATCTCAATCTCTCTTCAATTTTCAGAAATTCCTAAACCCTAACTTAGGAAATATTTGCTTATGAGCTTATATTGGAGCTTCTTGAGTTGAAGTTGAAGAGTGGTTGATCTTTCCTTTGTTTTAGAGCTTTTCAATTCTTGTTTTGGGTTTAAAGGTGAGTTCTTGAACTCACATCTATATCTATAGCTTTCATTTGTTGTTAGGTATGAATTCCTAACATCTATTTCTTATTCAATTGCTTTTGATTTGAATTGATTTGGTGAATTTTCCAATTTTGGTATTTTAAAGTCAAAATCTTTAAAGATCCTATCTTGGATGTTTTGACATGTTTTTGGTGGTGTATCGAAGAGCCTATAGGGCTGGGTTGTCGATTGGCATAAATCCCTAGCATCCATCACTCGTTCGATCGCATTTTGGTTTGGATTTTTGCCCTTTTTGGGCTAGGCTGATTTTTGCCTAGCAGGAAATTTCAGACGTCTGGATTGAAAATCCAGGCATCTGGTTGAAAAATCCAAACGTCTGGAATTGGTCCCTGGAAAAAGAAAAAAGGCAGAGGCAAAATCCAGACGTCTGGAAATCCAACTAGACGTCTGGTTAGTGGTTCAGACGTCTGGGTGGTAATTTCAGACGTCTGGAACTGTTCAATTTTGCCTATTTTGGCTGTTTTTGAGTGGATTTCGAAATTTTATCGATTTTTGTTGACCCAGTTAGTTGCTGTCAATTATTATCGACATTGATGACCTCATTTATGGATTTTTGGGAATATCCATTTGATATCGATTTTTATGGTTTGAATTCACGTCGTCGAATGTGGATTTTTGGTGATAGATTATTTTTACAATCAATTCTGTGATTTGTCACTTTTAAATACAAAGGTTTCTATACTAGTAGTAAATACTCAAACTCTTTCACAAAAATGATTTCAACATTACTTTTAATACAAGGCTTGTTTTTAAAACCATTTTCCAATCTATTAGTATATACAAACCTTTACCTCATTCATATGAGAAATCTAATTAAATGACTTAGCAAAACAAGTGGTATGAAACGCTTGTGTTTACTTCGTCGGTTAATTCTTGGATTTGTTCGATTGAACTCTCGTGACAATTTTCGAGTGGAAATCTACAATTTGTTCGTAAATATTTAAGTTAAGCCAATGGTTATGGGACATGAAGCTAAACTCATTTATTTACTAGCTTAGTGTAATTTATACTTCTTTTTTATCAATGATGATCATTTTGTATTTTCGAGTGGAAATCTACAATTTGTTCATAAATATTTAAGTTAAGCCAGTGGTTATGGAACATGAAGCTAAACTTATATATTTACTAGCTTGGTGTAATTTACACTTATTCTATGGAGCTTCGGCTCAATTTGGTGGGGTAGCGACCCATGGTCTTTTGACCGTTCGAGGAGCTTCGGCTCATAGGAGGAGCTTCGGCTCATAATCCACAAAGGGGGACTATACCCTGTTAGGAGGAGCTTTCGCTCATAGTCCACAAAGGGGGACTATACCCTATTAGGAGGAGCTTCGGCTCATAGTCCACAAAGGGGGACTATACCCTATTAGGAGGAGCTTCGGCTCATAGTCCACAAAGGGGACTATATAAAGGGGGACTATACCCTGTTAGGAGGAGCTTCGGCTCATAGTCCACAAAGGGGGACTATACCCTGTTAGGAGGAGCTTCGGCTCATTTTATGGAATAGCGTTCCATTTGTGATACACATGTTGGTGAGTTTTCATGCTCCCGTTTGTGATAGGCCTCCCCCTTTATGTTTTCAGGACTTCTAATTGTTGATTTCTGGAATTTGTGTTTCACCAATTTTTGTGATTGACATTGATATGTTTTGTCAATATTTGGGGTTTGGTGAATAAGCTAAAGAATGTGATATTCTTTTTAGATATTTGACGAGATTTGAGATATTGTCTAATTTTTATTGTTATCGAATGTATACTTGTCACTATATGGCATTATTGGTATCATACATTTTTGTGTTTCAGGTTTACCTTGTTTAAGAGTTTAGAAACCCCTATCGATACGGTTGTACTTCCCGTACCGACCAAAATTCATAAACACAAAACCGATAAGTCAACACACTATAAAACATTTCATATTCACTAACAAATACGCGCTATATATACACTCAAACTCATTCTAGGGTACTACTGACCCTATCTCTAATGAGTTACCTCACAAAGCTAAGGTTATCGCTAAATCAAAGCTCTGATAACAACTATGACGACCCACATTTCGAAAGGTTAAATTGACAATAATCCACACATGTCCAACTTAAACAATCTGGAATATAGATAATCAATGGGTTAATACGAAAAATAAGAACAAAAGACGAAAACAAACACAGAATCTCGCAGTGGAACGATAAAATATAATAATCAAATAAATAGTTCATGAAGCTGTTTATATTATACATTTGATTATAATCTATACAACATTTATCAGAGTTATATATACAACAAGAATAAATAAAATCAATGCAGCAGACAACATAATGCAGGACTAATAATAGTAATAATGTACCAAATCTTCATCTTCGTCCTCCAGAATAAATCTTCAATAAGCTGAAAAACTCAGGGCCGACCCGAGCATAATGAAAAGACAAAACACTCGAGTCAGGACTAAAATATCCTTATGTAAGTCAAATCAATATCGCATATAACATGAGTGTAATAGCGTCAGAGATGTTTACGGGATTTCATATCTCCTATCCAGTGTATAACGTGTGTGCAATAAATCGAGATGTTACAGGATTTTCCATCTCTTAAGGACCCGTCAAAATATTTATATGTAGTAGAATAAGCTACGTATATAATGTCTAATCAATAAAATAAATATTTTTCTTAGCGTAAGGCTTTACACTGATCCCCCTTAATGCATTTTTAAGCATTGTCGTACAGTTTGCATATAAAACACCAGTTAAACGGTCGATGGATAGGGACGCGCCGTGATACGACAACACTAAACCAAAATCGTATGTGTCTCGTTTAGGGATTAAAGTATGACAAGGCACGTTAGGCAATGCACAAGGTAGGATGCTACCAGTTTACCCTTCCCGGCTGGTGGTAACGCATCATAGCTATGATCGCCAACCACGTCCAACATTCCCATAATTCGGAGGGTGCACACCTATCAATCACAATGTAAATGATGGTAATATGAAGAAGTGCGTCCACTCGGGGCAGCTAACCCACTTGGCCGGTACGGCTCTTGTTTTAGTCATTTCAAATTGGCACAAGTGCGAGGTTAATCCATCATCGTTCTCTTTCTTCAAATCCAGCAAACGACGCCAAATCCAACCACTTCGTTCTGGAGTCTCCTCCGCGTACACAGTTGTTAAAGTGGTTCCGGTATCGACAGAGAGTATGCCCATATCCAGCCCCAGTCTCTTTAACAACCAAATGTCATTTTTCACACCGGTTGGTAATTTTACCTTTCGAAAACAGTTCATACTTGATATCAAAATATCATATTGGCTTCACAATCAAATCCATTTCAAAATCATCATATTTACTCAAAATATACTATTTTAGTTCAAAATCATTTTCGCCTTAATATCTCGATTTCGATTCCAAAATTGTTTCGTATTCAATTTGGGTTATAACTTCATTTAACCCAATACGTATTTAAATCCATGATTTAAATATAATAATTCCCACCTCAACCAGTTTGAATTATAGAAAAGTAGTTTGAAAATTTAAATTGTTTAAAATAGTATAATAGTTAAAATAGTTTAATAGAAAATAGTTTGAGTATTAAAATGGTTTATATAGTAAAATAATTTGGAAAATCAAAATAACTTGAATATTTAAAGAATATAAATTTTTTAAATAGTTTATACTAAATAATTCATTTGAAAAATTGTTTCAAAGTCAAACTGATTCAATTTCCATATCTTCTCAATCAAATCAATCCAATTGCCATTTCCATTTAAATCGATTCAATTCCGATTTCAATTCGAATTAACTTCGATTCCAGTTTATGTTCGAATCAATTTCAATTTCAATTCCAAATTAATTCAATTTCGATCTCAATTCTAATTAATTCAATTCAATTCCAATTTGAATTAATTTCAATTCAGTTCTCAATTTTAAACCATTCGATTTATATAAATTCCAAGTTCGATTTTCAAAATATCATTTATCAATTTTATTTAGCAATGTTCAAAGTCCAAATAAAATTTCAAATCCTTTTAAAACAAATCAATTTTTGAAATTCAAATCGTATTTCATTATAACTTCAAAATCTCAACTTCGATTGTTTAAACAATTTTGATTACCAAATTTAAATTTCAACATTCAGGACTCAAGTTCGAAAATAATTTGATTTCTATAAATCTGATTTTTATTTCTTTTAAATCAAAATCATTTAAATAAATTTCAAACCAAATATTTTAAAATCATTTAATTTAACCAATCCGGTGTCCATATATAATTTTCTATCCTATTGCCAAGTGATCAGTTATTTCAATTTAATTTCAGGGATGGATATATTTCATTTCAATCTAAATCACAGTGTCATAGGTATATATCATTTCAACCTATTTCTTAATTCATTCAGAATAATTCAATTTACAGTTTATATACTGTAAATAATTTACAGTGTGATAACTAGATATATCAAATAAATAAACATCCAAATCATCCAAAATATCAACTAGCATCCATCGCAATCAATCATCCGAACAGTCAATATAATTTACACAATTTCATAGTTATTAAAGTCGAGTATTTTACCGGCAATTCAATTTCAATTTCAAATCTAACTGTCAATTTTAATTTTTAACAGTTAATTCAAAACCAAATTTAGATGGCAATAAAATTTATCAAAGAACGATCAATAAATTAATATCACTTCATAATTCAAATTTAACTATCATAAAAATATTCTAGTACGTTGTGAGCGTTATAAAACACTCACCTTGAGTTTCAATTCCAAATCAAATCGAACGGCGTTCGATTTAACCTAAAATTTTAGTTATTCCCAATCGTCTCCAAATTAGCTCCATCGCGTAGTATTTTCAGATACAAACCCAACGCCGCTTGTTTCGTGCGATTAGACCTCATATGACAAAGTTATGAATTTTAGAAGATTATACGAATTATAATATAATTTATTTACAAATTTATTTACATTTCCTTTTCCTAGAATTTATCAGCCGTTCATTTTTTGGATGGGGAGATCTGGCCGTGTTTCGTTTCCTTTCTTCCTCTTCTTTCACGCGCGTGCACCATAAATCGAACCCAACATCGTCGCTTATCATTTGATCGCTGCGGCCACAACTTCGATCGAGACGATGATCGGTTAACACCAGTTCGAAGCCCACATCGCCACGCACCTCTAGACCAAGTCCGGTCGAGCTCGGCTTTAACATCGCCTCAGAAAACGTGCGTGAACAGCGTGACTTCTTGGTAAAAATTTGGCCTCCACGACGCTCTGATGATGATCATCCACGTATGGATGGATAGATCTCTCTAAGCTGTACGATTTTCTAGTTGGATGTATTTCGTAATTGTTTACGGATTGAGAGGAAATGAGGGAAAATGTTTCGAGCTCTCTAGGCCATTGAATTCTAAACGGCGGCTAGGGCTTCTAACCCTAGGGTTTGTGAATGAAGGGCAAAGGTCCTTATATTATAGGCAAATATAAATCACTATTCACTAAAGAAAAATTCCAGACTCCAAACGAAGCATGCCGCTAGGCGTTCAAAATGTTATACCCCTATTCCGAACACAATGGAATAAGTTTTGAGTCCTAATTCGATCGTATGGAGAAGATAGTTTTTCGAACCCAATTATAATATTAAATTTTTGATATTAAATTCAGCGCGTTTTTATCCCGTACGACCAAACGATAACTTCAAATGCTACGAAATTTTAAATCCGATAATAATACACTATTACAGATCCAATGGAACTGGTTTCGTCGAAATCCGAGACTATGCCCCTGAAGGCTATTTTCAACGTCTTGATTATAATATAAATTTCCAATTTCTAATTATTCACTTTTAAATCCAATTTTAAATATTAACAATTTTCATTGTTGTTTAAATAAAATCTACATCAACTTTCGATATCATTTTCAATCATATTAAATTTAGAATTCAATTATCCAAATAAATTTCCAATACTGAATTTAAACAATTTAATTATCCTATAAATCAATATAGATAAATCGTTAAGTTCCTAATGAATTTTTAGTTACCAACATCATTTTATTTCTATCTAAATAATTCACAATTATTATCCAACTTCAATTATTGATTATAAACCCATTTAATATATAGAATTTTATTTCAATACTCGTTATCGCCAAATCTTCGAAATTAGTTTATTTCAAAATTTTATTCAAGATCATATCCAATACTTACATTCAAAATCATTAAATATTTTTATTTTAATCATTTTATTTAATAACTACATTAAATTTAATAATTTAAAAAAGCTAAAAATACGGTCGTTACAATTATTTTGTAAAATCTCATACTTTTATAAAATACACCATTTGTACTATTTTGTAAAATCTCATTCTATTTTATAAAACAATATTTGTTATATTTAATAAAATCTCATTCTATTTTATAAAATGCATCTTTATTCTTATTTTATAAAATCTCATTATATTTTATAAAATATTTCTTTTACTTATAAAATTATTTCCTTATTTAAATAATATTTATAAGTACCAATTAAGCTCGTTAAGCTTCTAATCACTTTGATAATAAGTGTAGAGAGCACATAAGATGCCTAATTAGCTTATTATCTTCATTTGATAAAATATTCCTTTGTTTTATAAAATGACAACTTCTTATAAATAATGTTCACAAATGTTAATTAAGCTTCTTTTGCCCTTTAATCGCTTTAATAATAAGTGCAGAGCTCCTAACTCACTTAATTAGCATATTAACTCTTCTTAAATCAATTCAAATAATTTAATTAATAATGCCTTCTAATGACATGCAAATCATTACATTACTTAATTAATAACTAACCAAACCAAACATCACACACAATAATCCGATTAACTCAAAATTTATTCTAGAGCTTATTAACTTTTCCAAACATGATGATTAAGGGTCGAAACATTTAATTAGCTAAAGGAAACATGTTTATAACATGAATATATCTCTAAACCATAACATAGAATTCTCCAAATCACACACTACAACAAAATACCTTTTCGCAACTGCTAAAAACAGTTGTAATAGGTCTATTACAACGGGCGGCCGCCAGTCTTAATATCCGGAGTTGTAATAGAGTTGAATATTTTTACAACTGTTGCTGACAGTTGCATGAGCGGTTGTAAAAAAGCTTTTTACAACTGCTTTTGAAAGTTGTGGTAAAATCTATCGTAACTGTTGCATTGACAGTTGTAATAGGTCTCTTTTGCAACAGCTAATAGCAGTTGCAACAATAACTTTTGCAACTGCTTTTGGCAGGTGTAATAGATTCATTCACATTTAATTGTTAACATTACTCGAAACAACAGGAACCATTCACATTTAATAAAAGCTAAAACAACTCAATTTTACACCACTTTTGAATTCATAATTTTATTACAAAATATAACTAAATCCATAACATACGCAATATAAATATAGATACATTCTCATTCTTTGCAAATTTCTTTGCAATATCTTTATTGTTACATCCTTCAATGTGCAAATTTCTTTGCAATACATTTCTGCTGCAAGTAAACCAACCACCCCCATACACTTGACACTGACATAACACACACACCAACCACAAATCCACTCCACCACACAAGTAAACCAACAATCCCTGCATCTCTGCCCCTCAACCATCCAAACTTCCATCCCTACAACTTTACATAACCATCATCACTACCACTTCCCATTGTTACTACTGTCCATCTTCATACTTACAAAACATCAACAATACCACATCCATCTCAGTCACCAGTCACCCCTCTACTGCATCATTACACCAACATTGCATACTTACTGCTATCACTGCTTCGAACAAACACCATCCCACACTCACCTGCCATACCATCCCCAACATATACCACCTCAACATACTTCATCATCATCTAACACACTTGACAACACAGATAACCACACTTCAACATACTCAACCTGCAACATAACCTTGCAGCTAACCATACAAATCACCTCAAACCATCTATACATCAAATTGCAACTCCTCTACAACAAAACTATCAACTGCCATAACCCCTGATACCTCCTCCTTCCACCTACATAACACCCCAACCATCTGCCCATTGACCATCACTACAAACATCAACTTCATACAACCATATTCATACATACATCCTCACAGCCACCGTACAACAACAACTCCACCAATATAAAACTTCCCACCACACTCCATACCACTGCACAGTGCCACTTGCATCCCCTATACATATAACCTGCACATCCATCTCTGTGCAAACTGCTACAACAAGTCACAGTTCATCCTTCTACAGCAAATACTTCAGTTACCAATAAGGATGTAATAATAAAGATGTAACAGTTGTAAAGAAATTTGCAAATTTCACTCACTGTCCATATCTCATTCTTTGCTACAACTCATCCTTACATCTGTCCAACATTTGCTACACCTCCAGCTCCTCACTCCAAAATGCCTTCGAACCATACAACTGCAGCACTCAATTTCCCACACAACCACCAACATTACTAGAGACCATCAATTCTTCCTCCACCAGAGCCAATCATCCAATTCCAGCATCATCTGCTCTTCCACGAATATCGCATGAAGCCCAACTCCAATCGTGAACCACCAATAACCAACCACCGCAGTTCATGACATCTCCAACCGAAACCACTTCGCCAACCAAATCAACAACTCCAATCCACCTTCTTCACGAAATCGCCACGAACTCATCCAATTCGCGACCTCCAATCGAAATTGTTGCGAACCTTATCTCTGAAGCGAATTCAACTGCGACCCCTCACTAAACTTGAGATTCGAATCGATTTTGCGAGATTTTAAAACTCTGGGTTTGGGAAATTAAGTTCGATTTAATTGATTTGGATATTGAAGGATTAAGCGGAACGTAACTAGATAAATAAATAAAGAAGAGGTACCTCTTGGAGGACTTTAAATTATAGAGTTCGGAGCCAAAAGTTGGGCCAAAATTTTGGAGGTTGGAGCCGAAATTTTAGAAAATTTTTAAAGTTTGGAGCCAAAATTTTAGATGATAGAGCCAAAATTTGTTTAGAATACAATTTGAAGTATTATATGTTTTAAAGCAAACTATTAAGTGAAAATTTTAAGTGAATATGAAGGGTCAATTTGAAGTATTATACATTTTGATATATGTGTTGAACATTTTAGCCTATATGAACATTTTTGAATATATTAACCTATTTTTTATACTAGATATACCTTTTCAATCAGGATTATAATTTTCATGTATTTTAGTAGATAAAATGATTGTTATTTACTATTTTATATAAGTAAAAAGATTTAATATGTGTATAAAGATTAATATTTGCTACTTAAATTATTTTTCTTAACATGCTTATTATTTTTATATTTTTAGCGCTAAAATTGAATTATAATGAATCGGATTTATATTTATTTTTTTAATCGAAATTTACTCTAAATTAATTATTAATTAATATTGAAAGGTAATTATTAACTATTAATAATTAATTATTAACTATTATTATTTAATTAAAAATATTAATGAATTATTTTTAATTATAACCATTATATAATTGTTAAGTACTATTATTTAATTATTACTTCTAAATTATTAATGATTTCTTATTAATTATTATATTTTAACCATTATTTCTTTAATTATTATTCATTGTTCATTTATTATTGAATATAAATTACAAATTATTATTATTTCATTTTAATTATTGATTATTATTATTTAATATTGATTTTTAGCTGTTAATTATTGCTATTTAATTATTATTTAATTAATCATTATAAGTTTATTATTAATTATTAGTCAATATTATTTGACAGTAATTATTATTTATAAATTTTTAATTATTAATTAAATATTTATTGTTTATTTATTTATTTTTTATTATTATATTTTTAATATCAATTATTAAATATTAATTATTAATATTAATTATCATTTTTAATTATTAATTTTTAATGATAATTATTAATTATAAAAAATTAACTCTTATTTATTAATTATTACTTATTTAATAATTATTAGTTATTATATTAATTATTATATTGAATAGTAATTATTAATATTAATTATTTCATATTTCAAATTAAGTATTATTATTATTTAATAGTAATTGTTATTTATTATTAATTTTCTTATAATTATTAATTATTAGGTACTATTAATGGTGTAATAGGCATGACAAAAAAGATAAGTTGTTAAAATTATGCATCTATTACAACTAGCAAAAAATGTTGTAATATGTATCTATTACAACTGGTAAAAAATAGAGTTGTTAAAAATAGCCATTTATTACAACTGGCAAAAAAGAATGGTTGTAATAGGTATCTATTACAACTGACAAAATAAAAGAGTTGTTAAAACTAAGTTACTACAACTGTCCGATAAAAAGAGTTGTAGAAAACCTTTATTACAACTGACTATTTGTGACAGTTGTAAAAATACAGTTGTAATAGGGTCTTTTTGTTGTAGTGACATCACATAACTTCATAATTATTACTAAACAAATATACGAGTTTAATAAGTAAATTAAATAGGAGAATCATCCCACTCACCTCTTCTCTCCAAACCAAGCCTAAAATCACCAAAACCCAAATCTAAGCTTACTATAAATTTGAGATCTCCATCCAAACTCCACTTCATGCAAATTCCTTCATAGGTTTTGTAGAGAATTGGATGAGAGGAATTATGATGATTTTTATTTGAAATTGGGAAATTTATTTGAATGATTTAGGGCTTGGGGATTAGGGGGGATTAAGAGGAGATTAGGAAACGATTAGGGGGAGAGAGTGAAAAGTAACGTGAACGGAAGATGAAATGAAAACATGAAGAGGATGGGAACTTATAGGCAAGCAATAGGCTTAGCCCAATCCATTTTCCTCCACTAAAAAATCACTATCCACTCCAAAAATTTATCGACTCCAAACATAGTCAAGTATATACTCATTTTGCTCGCGTCGGAAAAGCGAAGTCAACTATGGGTGTTTCGAGTCCTAATTCTCTTATCCGTAAAAGTCGAGTATAAAGGGTGTTCCGTTAATTAACGATTAAATATTTATACTAATCATTTAAATATTCAGTCATTTAAAATTATAGGGTGTTACATTCTCTCCTCCTTAAAAGAATTTTATCCTCGAAATTCTTATGGACAATCCAAAATTTCCCAAGTCCAAACCTCAGAAAATTATACCAGTACTTCTGAATTAAAAGACATCTTACATCTAGGAATATGGGATAGCCTACATTATCCCACATTTTCCAGAGATGCATACCTCTTTTTAGAAAAATTCTCACCATTTAAATGCAAATTTCAGCAAAAAGCATTTAAATAGCTATATTTCAGCTCTCGTACCTAATTGTACTATACAAAGAGAATTATGCACCATTATATAGCAACGCACAATCAAAACATGTATAATATTAGTGTAGTAACCAATACTATCACAACCACACATGACTAAAAATTGGATGGTAACTTCAAATAAGTCGGTATCTAAGTGTAACATAAACTCCGAATCACATCAAAACGCAATCGACTCATATAGATCTCACATCAACCTCTAAAATGGCCTTGGGTGACATATGACCTATCTTAAATAGCTATCGCTGTCTCTCTCTAAACATGCTATAATATGTAACTATAGCTGGCATACAAGAAACAAGTAACAACAATCAACAAAAATAAACCAACAATCGATCAAACCAAAGCAAGTAACAATAATCAACAATAGTAAATCTATCAACCAAACAACAGCAAGAAATTAACAAGCAATGATAAACAATGCAAAACAACAATAATCAACAACAATCAATAACAAATGACAAAAAAACAATAATTAATAGAAATCAACCAACAGTCAACCAAAAAGCAACACAAGCAATAAAACCAATAATCAGCCAATCAATGAACAACAAATAGCAATGATCAATCATCAGAAATAACAAACAATCGACAAACACTAGCAAGCAACAACAAATAACAACAAAAAACAATAGGGAGCAATAACAAATAATAAACAATAATCCACAAGCATACAGAACAACAAAATATACTGAAGAGTTTATATTGACACACATGGTAACCAATCAATAGTCCAACGTGCATGTCCAACTATAAACTCCATCAAGCCTATTCTACTTCCAGGATGGAAAAAATTCTTAATTGGTGTAACTCCTTCCATGGATACAACACACGAAAGACTATTACAACCCCCGTTAGGAAAAGGAAAAATTCTAAGATGTGCTAGATCATCGAGTCTCAAAGCTCTTGAATAAATCCAAAAACCTAAGTTTCAATTTTGCTTTTCTTCTGAACAGAACTCATTCTCCAAAGGAGAAAATTTTACTAATTAAATCATTATCTAATAAATATTTAAGAATGCTTAAGTTTACTCAGGTCCAAACTCACCTCGACTGCACAATGTTAATAAGGATAACAAACCAAGTGTATCACGACGCTTGCCTAGGCAAGTATCATACTGCTACTTAGAAGATTATTCGGATCTCCACAAAACTAGTCGAAAAGTCCTTTCCCAAACTATTCCAAGCAACCTTAACTACATTATATTTTTAATTTACAATGACTAAGAATCACCAAAAATGATACGATGCATGTTCCAACCCTTTGTTTGCTCGCAAGATTCCTTTGTTAAATTAGTGTCGGCTATGTTTGTTTAAACCTAAACTAAGTTTAAAAATATATTTAAGTAAAACGAGTTTGAATATTATCTGGAAAATGGGAAAGACAGTGAAAATGTGAAAACATGTTAAATTCAAATATCACAATTCTTTGATTCTCTTATATAATCTCAATCACCATCAAAAATCATGATTTTTAAAAGTTAAAACAAGATTTCTAGATTGGTATAGAATGAGGGATTCGAGGTTGATTAGAAATTGGGTTTTGGGAAATTGTTGGTGATCGGAGGGTGGTGAGGTCTCGAGTTCACTACTGGAGGTAGCTGGTAAGTTGGCGAGTTTGGGAAAAATAGTGGAAGAGGCTATCAATCATCGTGGCGTTGGAATTTGGATAGAGTAGGGTTTAACACTAAAAATGGGTCGAGGTCTGGAAGTAGGTTGTCGCGGCGTCTCTGGATGATCGGAGCCCATCGAACTGAGGGGAAAAGATGAAGGGTTGGTCGGCGAATTTGTGGGCCCATAACCCACAGAACCTTGGGTACTCAATTTTTACGAGTAGCCAAGGGATTCAGGTTTGCTTTGACGGATCTATGGAGGAGCAATGGAGCAGGAGGCTTCAGCGTTCGTAGATATAGTGTTCCGCTGTGTTAGTCTGTATGAGTCATTTGTTGAGTATATTTGAGAATTAATGGTTAGACAGATGTTTATAACTGTCTAGTATGTGTTGTATGAGCTGTGTATCTCTGATGTATATGATACAATGTAATATCTTATTTGATTAATATAATTTATTCGTTCCGCTGTTTAGATTCTGATGTGTTTCTTTCTTTCTTCTCTATCTTTTCTCTTTTCTATCCCTTTCTTTCTCCAAGACGATACGACTTTCTGTGGAGAGAAAGTCGTGGTCGTTACAGTGGTATCAGAGCATATCTATGTATATATATATATTCAGACAATACACAAGCATTTTATTTATACAAGCATGCATTCACAGATAAAATCATATGCAAACCATATTAGTATAAACATTCATCACAACATTTAAGTTTATTCTCAGATTTTGAAACTGTTTTAAAAAATAAAGGTTTACTCACCTTTTAACCAAAATGCAGAGACCTTGAAACTGGATGGAACTTCAAAACTTGAATTCGCAATAGAAAGTGTTTAGACCTTTTTGAAACTGGATGTAATAAGTTAAGTAAGAATTCAAAAATAAATTAGAATCTGAAGATTAAATTGTTTTTGAATTCTTAAATCATTAATCTTAATTTACTTAAGATAACAACATCATTCTTATTAAGAGATTTAAAAGGTAATTAAAATTTAATTAAATTAAAGGTAAATTAATTTGAAATCAAGGACTATTAATTAGATAAGATTGGATAAGTTAAGGTTATTAATTAATGGTTAGGAATAAATAAATTAAGTAATTAAAGATAAATTTATTGGTAATTAATTTGTAATTAATAATGTTTAATTAAAGTTTAATTATTTAAGAAAAATAATTAAAGAATAATTAATAGCTAACGTAGAACTTTAACTTGGGTTTAACAAGTAATTAATTAATGTGATTAATTGTGATAATTAAATAGATTAATTAATTAAGGTTAATCATTTGTAGAAATTATTTAAATATAATTACTTAATTGAAGTAATTAAGAAATTTATTACTCATTGTAATTAATTGAGTTTCTTTTGATTAATTAAGTTAATTAACTAAGTTTAATTAATTTAAGATAAATCACTTATTGATTTGTGAAGTATAAATTACTTAATGTAATTTAATGAAGAATAATTACTTAGGAAAGTAATTAATGGATAATTATTTATGTAATTAGTGAAGTAATTAAGGGAAGTTAATTACTTAATAGAAATTAATCAAGGGATTAATTAAAGATAATTAATTAAGGAGTAATTAATTTATTTGAGGAAGTAATTAAGGGTAGTTAATTACTGAATAAGATTAATCAAAGGTGATTAATAATTATGATTTAATTGAAGATTAATTACTTAATGTAATTAATTTAATTAGAGTAATTAATAATAAAAATGTAATTAGGGATCATTAATTAATATAATTAATGATGTAATTAAGAATTGATTAATTAAAGAATAATTATAAATGAAGTGATTAATTAATATAATGGGTTCGAACGAAACCGAAGGCATTATCTCGTTACACTCGTTTTGGAATCACCCTCAGAGTTAACGACAATAACCCTTGCACTCTGAATCTTCATCTTCACTTGAGTCTTCTTGTTTGAACTCTAACTCAGTTCCTTGATTCAACTATTGAAATTCCCTCACACGACTAGAGTCGTGCTTTGAAAATCTCTTAGTTATCTTAAGGATCCGACTTAAGTGCTCGCCTTTAAGAATCGAGTGAAAATTCCTAGCTGATGCTCACCTTTAAGGATTGAGTGAAACACCCTTGCCTAACTGGTGCATCACCTAGGAACCTTATGCTCGAACTAGGAATTGGAAATTGGTACATGAATTGACCGATCCTTAGAATATACCTTTATAGCATATGGGATCACTCCCATCGTCTAAGGTTTACTAATATAAGGAAAAACAATTCAACCACGAATGACTCCACGTGAAGTGTTAATAAGTCACCCCTCGATCTTTGCTCATTACTAGGCAACCACCGAATTCCACTTGGATGCAAATCCAAGTTACACTTCATTGACCCACTCAACTTGAAAGCTTAGGCATCGAATTAGAATGATAGTACCATCAGCCATTACACCACCCTCATCCCCCACCCCTACTGCACGTGCATCCTGTCTACTCACCTAATAGCCTGAGGAAGATACCTTAACAACTTGCGATTGAAATAAATCATATTACAGAAGGCAAGTGGTGTAAGCAATATTATATAGTAGAAAAATACAAGTACGCTCTCTCAATGTATCTCTCTATACCGGTATGTTTCACTCAAACTGGTCTACTTGGTCCTAAGTGTTGCATCTAGAATCTGATACCAACTGCAACAACCCGCCCTTCCTAACGTCCAAAAATCAGCGCCTCATATCAACATCTAACTTTTGAATGCTACAAGATAACTTGTTGAGAAAAGAAAGAAAGATAAAAAGAGACAAAACATAATATTCAAGCACATCGATGTAATATCACATTGGAATGATAATATATAATAGAAACTGAATATACATGAATAGAATTGGATGAACAATATATAAGAGACTATACTGGTGGAAGTAACTAATAAATAAATATTAATACAAAGAGTCAGAATATATCTAATATAATAAGTCTCATATACAAATAAAATCTGTCATGTACTACTACGATATCAAGTAGATAAATAACCAAGTATCGTCTTCACCTCTAAAGCTCTAGCTACACCGCTCTAATAGCGTATCCCCAAAAGTATTTGCCTCCCGAACTACTCAATCGAGTACCCAAGAGTTTTCATGACATAAATAGACAAAGACAAAATGTGGGTCAGACATAAAGCCTAGTGTGAGAGGAACTGTCTCTAAATACTATATATGAAAATTACTAAGGCATAACTGGTCCTCTCCATAATCGTGGCTCAGGAGTAATCTAGACTATCTATAAACTAGTAAAGTAAATGTATCAAAAAGATAGAAAATCATACCATAACCTGCTCTTCTCTTGTAATCAACGACTCATCACAACTAATATAATGTGACTGAAACATAACAATCATACTATGATAAAGGTAACCCAACATCCAAAAGTAGGGTAATCATCATATGATTCTATCGTAAAGTGTATAATGATAGTAAGTGTGGCGACGGCAACAACAGCCAATTAACAACATACCCGACATTGCAATAAAAACAACTAGGAAATACATATCGTTGCTCATTAAGATAAATAGAGTTAGTACACTAATGTACCTAGACATTTATCGCAATCCAATGATTCCCTTCGAGGGTTCAAGATAAATAGAGTCAATACCTTAACATACCCAGGCAATTATATACTTGAAATCTAGTCCCAATAGTAAACAAAATCACTATACCTCTATAATGAGCATAAGTGTTATATGATCTATTTTACATACCTAGGACCTTTGTGGATCACACCAATAATGCGTATGGCCACTAATATAAGGCCAATATGATGTATGTGCACTAATATTAGATTAATACAGGGTACGATCACAATCATAAGACAGATACCGTTCTTCAAACATATCTACCCTCAAAGTCAAAGCCAAGAGGCATGGACTAACTTCTTTCAATCGTACATGCTCAACAAATGTGACCGTGTAATCAATTACTACATTGATATCATGTCTGATCATCATTGACCGCATATGTATCACTATAGATTACATTCGAATCTTGAGCTTTGCCTTTCATCCCACTTTCTTGAGTAGCCCGAAGCCTTCTCTAAGCCGTGCCCGGACCCCATGAAGAACCGCACTTAAACAGGGAAAGAAATTCTTGAAGATATTCCCTACCCAGGTGTTTAGTCGACCAGGGTACGCATTCTGTCAACTGAGCTCAGTCGACTAAATCCCCTTCCCAATCGATTGAACCAGTCAACTGAGTTGGTTATTTGTAGCCTTCTTTTTAGGGCGTCCCCCTCGGGGTTGATTTTAACACATATTCAGTTAACTGAATTTGACTCTTAGTCGATTGAAATTGATAGTTTTCAGACAGTGAGCCTGGGGAAGGTAGGAACCTCCCAAATGGCCATCGATTCACGCCCTATCTTCTCCGTCGCTTCACCCGATGAGCCTCCTAGCTCCTGTAGTCTACCATTGCCACATTGGACTTCTTTAGAAGTTCATTGGTTGATGTTCCAAAAGTGGTTTCTTAAGTATTCGAAAACCAATTTCGATAGGAATCCAGCACTTTTTTGGATAGAGTCTCACCGGGACTATTTCAACGACTCGGGCTCCTTTAACATGCCCAAATGTACTCAAACAACTTTCTCACCTCATGTGATGCTCACACATTTGTCGATACATCCGCTCATGCACGCATATGTACAAATGTATACGCAAACACGTAAAAATTCATAAACCGCGTTTCGAGCTTCACCGTAGCGACTACTCGACCCGGCACGCTCCTATGCAACTTAGCGCACCCGATGGTCTCTATGGCTACATGAGATTGCTCGCAATGTACTTGTATACATATATGGACATCCCCATATGCGTATATAATAATTTACACAAATAAGCAAACATTATCAACCATCCATACTATTCAACTATTCTATTTACAATACAAGAATTGTATTTATTATTATATAACTTCAAATTCACGTATACGCATGCTTAACCATATCCATATGCATACACGTATATTCGGATAACGATTTGATTATTTAATAGTTGAATCTTACTTCTATTTATCAAATCTTTTCTATTAAATTTCAATATCATTGTCCACTATTTTATAAAATTATCACATTACTTTATAAATTGCAAAACTAGCTAATAAATCATTTTAAGCTCTTATAACACTTAATTCCTTCATTAAGAATTAAGTATCCATCTTATAATTATCTTATAAAACCATATATCCACTTTATAAAATAATTCCTTCTTACCATTCTATAAAATCTTCTACTTTTATAAAATACTTCTTTTGTATTATTTTATAAAATCTTATACCTTTATAAAATACTAGTTATATATTATTTTATAAATCTCAAACTTTTATAAAATACACCATTTGTACTATTTTATAAAATCTCATTCTATTTTATAAAAAATATCTTGGTTATTATTTTATGAAATCCCATTCTATTTTATAAAAAATATCTTGGTTATTATTTTATAAAATCCCATTCTATTTTATAAAATGCACCTTCATTCTTATTTTATAAAATCTCATTCTATTTTATAAAATATATCTTTCACTTATAAAATTATTTCCTTACTTAAATAATATTTATAAGTACTAATTAAGCTCGTTAAGCCTCTAATCACTTTAATAATAAGTGTGGGGCTCATAATATGCCTAATTGGCTTATTATCTTCATTTTATAAAATATTCCTTTGTTTTATAAAATGATTACTTCTTGTAAATAATGTCCACAAATGTTAATTAAGCTTCATTTGCCCTCTAATCATTTTAATAATAAGTGTAGAGCTCCTAACTCACTTAGTTAGCATACTAACTCTTCTTAAATCAATTCAAACAGTTTAATTAATGCCTTATAATGACATGCACATCATTACACTAAATTAATCACCAATCAAACCAAACATCACACACACTCATCCAATTAACTCTAAATACATTCTAGAGCTTACTAACTTTTCCAAACGTAATAATCAAGGGTCTAACAATTAATTAGCTAAAGGAAACATGTTTATAACTTGAGTACAAGTATAAATCATAACATAGAATTCTCCAAATCACATCACATAACTTCATAATTATTAATAAACAAATATATGAAGTTTAACAAGTAAATTATATAAGAGAATCATCCCACTCATCTCTTCTTCTCCAATCCAAGCCTAAAATCACCAAAACCCAAATCCACGCTTACTTTAAATTGGAGATCTCCATCCAAACTCCACTTTATGCTAATTCCTTCATGGGTTTTGTAGAGAATTGAATGAGAGGAATTATCGTGATTTTTATTTGAATTCGGGAAATTTATTTGAAGGGCTTAGGCTTGGGGATTAAGGAGGAATTAAGAGGAGATTAGGAAAGTGATTAGGCAGCAAGAGTGAAAAGTAACAGGACTAGAAGATGAAATGAAAAAATGAACAGGATGGGAACTTATAGGCAAGTAATCGGCTTAGCCCAATTCATTTCCCTCCACTCAAAAATCACTACTCACTCCAAAAATTTATCGACTCCAAACATAGTCAAGTTTATACTCATTATGCTCATGTCGTAAAAGCGAACCAACTATGGGTGTTTTGAGTCCCAATTCGCTCATCTGTAAAAGTCGAGTATAACGGGCGTTCTATTAATTAACGATTAAATGTTTAAACTAATCTAGTCATTTAAAATTGCAGGCTATTACAGTTATACTAGTGGGGATAGTGACTTGGTCCAAAGTGGGACTATGATACTTATATATATATATATATACATGTATATACATATACATGTATACACACACACACATGTACGTATGTAGTTATGGTCTACTTTGGGTAGATGAGGCGTATGTAAGTAGAGTCGATACGACTAAGTAAAATAAAAGATATAACATGAGATAAAAGACAATTGGCATAAACTAGTGTTATGTATAAAGTGTGTAATCTACCAGTTACCAAAGCGTTGTTTTGATCCCCTCCTCATTACGACCTACACAAAAGATGTAGAGGAACAGGTACCGGTGCAAAGCGGGAACAGTGAAAGGACAGATTTCTTTATTAATGCTCGACACTGACAAGGACACTTGACTCAATGGTGTTAGCGTTGGTCGGTAACTATATGTTTTATTATACTTTACTATTCCGTTGTGAGTTTATATCGATAGTGCTCTGATGTGCTTTTTTTATTTGTAGGATACCAAACCAACGATCCGTTTGGTTGACCTGATTTTTCGATTTAGCGAAAATTTAAGTCCACTGGGGTGTGGATTGTCACCTGTTCCTTCTTATAAAGCACATGGTAACCAAAAATAGATAATATGTTAGGGTACGTTAAACTAATTCTAAAGCATATAAGCATGGAGGTGTAGTCGACCTTTGGTCGTTGCCTCGATGACTAGTAAGAGGATGTTAATTAATTGTGCAGTTATCCCCATTTTTCAATATTTGTTGTAGATATGTGATACAAATATGGAAAGAGTAAAATGCCAAATGTTATGAAAGATAGAATAAATTAACAGAAATAAGTTACTCCAAAATGATACATGTATTATTTGTCTACAACGATGTTTTATTAGCATATTGGCATTGTATACTTAGAGATATTTTCTCACTCACTAGGCATATGTCTGAACCTCATTATATTTTCATTTTACCTATTTAAGATAGGTTGACAAGGGTTTGGGAATGTTGGACGTGAGATGATAGAAAGGAAGATCTGTTAGAGCTATATCGTTTATTTCACTATATTTGTTGTCTACTATTTTAGTACTTTGTGTTATGTTGAATTTCATATTTTAAAGTTTTATTTTAGACTATGTAATAACACCTATGTTTATCGTTAGTTTTGTTTCATATTTTTAATGTTATATGTACTTGTAGATTTGTTTTCAAATCCACCTTGGAATGATAGAGTGCATTATGAAAAGAAAAGGTTACTTGCTAATCACTAGGTTTGAAATAAATGAGGAGTTAAAAACACAACGGAAAGGTAAATAACACAAGATCCAGAGTGGTTTGGAAAAACTTCCTACGTCCGTTGTGAAGTTCTCTTAGTTTATATTTCTTTTACAACTACAGAGAAATACAAGAGAACAATAAGAAAAAAAAGGCAACACTTAAGACTAGCAAAGCTATGTAATCTTAAAGGACTCATGCGGTCTTAAGAACGCTAAATTAGCTTAGTATTCATAATTCTTGAATGTTCCATCCTCATTTTCCAATGTCATTGCATGAGGTATATATAGTAGCTGAAGTGAATAATGCATGGCTGAGATTGTGCAGTGAGAAAAGGCGAGAATCAAGGTCGACCGTTGATTTGTCTGTAGAGGTGGATAGTTGACAACTATAAAGCAGGTTATAAGATAGGCGATGGATGAGATATCACTAAACAACCCTTTATTCAAGGCGCATGCTTGCATTAAATGCTCGTTTAATGCTGATGGCAAGCCCCATCAAATCAGCTACCCCATCGATGGTGCTCTGATTGGATGGATTGACAACTTTTTGGTAACAACCCCGATCGACATTACCTAAAATTAAATATAAAATATGATTTAATTTATCCTGATTAATTTTAAGATGAAATTTGGGAATTTTATTTGGTTTTGTTTCCAATTTGAAATAAAATTTGGAATTAACTAAATAAGAAATTTATTAAATGTGTTTTCCAAATGAGATAAATATAAATGAGAAGTTTATAGTATAATGGTTAGAAATTGATCTGAATAATTTCTAAGATGAAATATCATATTTGAAAGACCTAAATATAATTTTTGTACATTTTTATATAATTTAGATGAATTTATATACATATATTTCGTAATATGTAAAAACAGACATGAAATTGTATTTAAACTATTAGGGACATTTAATCATGTTAAATGGATACAAAATTATTTTTTGAAGTTTGATATAATGGTATTAGGTCTAAAATGTATTTTTGTGGAATTTTATTTATTTATATGAATTTATAAAGATACGATTCCATTATATATGAAAATCAGCCCGGTTTTTTGTAAAAATAATTTGGGATATAAAATCATATCAAAATGGTATAAAAATGATTTGTAAAGTTAAGATACATACATATATACATATGAATTTGTAAATTTAATTATGGATTTATATATATATATATATATATATTCTAACAGATATGATTTATTTAGTGAGAAATGGAAAACAAACAATGTTTTGAGCTATGAAATGAATTATATTGAAATAAATACATAAAATATATATATAATTTACATAAAAATATTTATAAATTGCAATTTGGTATATCAGGTCTTACTATGATTTTATTCTGAATTTATAATGATTTTTAAAGGTAGTTTGAAGATATATATATATATATATATATATATGAAAATGGTATATTTCTATTTTCTGGAAAGTAGCTTGAAAACACTGATTTGCACAATAATTTTGAAATGATTTCAATTCAAACTTTTTGATGAAATGAAAGTAGAAATGTAGTAGAGAATCATATCTAAATTTAAAAGAAAACGGATCGAGAATCCGATTAAAAACGAGTGAGGTACAAGCAAAACAAAAATTAGAAAAACATATATAATAGGCTGCCTATTTTAGCTGGCCACAATAGGTGCACTGATAGGCACAACAGGTGCACCAGTTGGACATACAATAATCATATTTTCTGATTAATCGAAGCCAAGTCAAAGTGGGTTTGGTATGGGATTTTTCTAGGATATTCGGGTAGCGATTAGGCTACATCTTTGGGCTAGAATTCTAGGTTTAATTTGTTTTAATTTGGTGTATTAGTGTTTGATTAAATTTGAGAAATCAATTTATATTTTTATGAAATATTGTTTGTAATGCTAAATGGTATTTTATAAATAAGGAAACAAAAACAAAATACTGATACATTATCTTATTGGGTCTATAGTATCTACTAGGCTAATATAGCAGTGTATTAGTGAAGTGGAGATAGCCTAATACACTCCTTTTTCACTCCACACTTCTCATTTCAGCCATAACCAAAATCTGAAAATGAAACCCCTTCATTATCAAACCTTAGAAAATAATTTTCCCCAAATTATAAACCTAAATCAAAGGGCTTTTGATCAAAATAGTTAAGGATATAAAAGCAAGGTAACCTCTTCTCCCTTCGTATATATTTATTTGAACTTTTAATCTTAGTTTTGGGTCTTAGTTGTAATTCTTCTTTTGCAAAATTCTGAAAATCTATCCTAGGTTGTAGCTGAAAGCTAGTGGCCTAGGAGAATCCAAGTTCATGCCATCAATTCGAGCTTGTATTGGTGAATTGATCTCAGACTTCTAGCCTATAAATGGGTGCTTGTTGTTGCTTGTTGTTTTGAATGAATTCGACGTGAATTTGATCTCAATCTCTTATGTTATTCACAACTTTTGTTATTCAACTCTATCGATGCTGAGACCACTTTATATGATCCTGATTATAATCCAATTGTAGATTTTTTTTGTGCTTATATAAGAGTTAAGTCGATACCCTGGAAGTCAAAGCAAACAATGACAAAGAAACGAGCAACGACAGACCCCCAGAGCGCCGCCAGAGCATCTTGGAGCTTACTCCAGGTGTACCTACTGGTGGACCAATCCCACCTGACTGGTGCACCGATGGTGACCTGGGATGAGCCCCAGCACTCCGTTCGGTCTCTAGTTCACACCGTTCGCCCCTTTGTTCATCTATTTTGACCGTTTGAACCTATTTGCTTGCTTTGATGCTTTTTTTCATGCGAGTTTCAATGTTATTCATGGATTTTGATTTATGAATTTGAGAATTCAATTTAAAATTATTATACCATAGAATGTTTCTATGGATCTTGGGAGTAAGTCACACTTTTGATGCACGTTTTCAAATCGAATTTATAAAGGCTGATATCTAAATCAAACCATTTTATGAAAATCCTTTTAAGTACAAATCTAATTTCTATATAAGTAGTTTTAGAAATACACACACACACACACACACATATATATATATATATATATATAGTGTTATTCACTTTGAAAATGGTTTTAAAAATGATTTGGAGCAATGATTTGAAAAGTGTGTGTGTGTGTGTGTATTTCCACTATAAACCAATGTTTTAACAAAAATGATTTTAAAGTGAAATTTTTTATAAAAATTGCACGATTAATCAAATATGGAATTGATTTAAATAGTTAAATAAAATGAGTAGTATGGAACGCTCGCATTTGTTTTACCGGTTAATTCTCGAACTTGCTCGATCGAACCATTGCTACACATAAGTGGAGTATACTATTGTATAGTAAACATTTGGGTAAACCCATGTTGTATATGACACATGGTCATTATCTATTCGGTTGCTATATGAAAGTATTTAACACATTTATCCTTGACCTTATGACTCGCCTTTGGAGTTTATAGGACTTGTACCTATCTTGATGTTTATAGGTCTCGTACCTATCTTGATATCTATAGGACTTGTACATATCTTGATGTTTATAGGTCTTGTACCTATCTTGTTGTATATAGGACTTGTTCCTATCTTAATGTTTATAGGTCTCATACCTATTTTGATGTTTATAGGTCTCGTACATGTCTTGATGTTTATAGACTTATACGTTTATCTTGGAGTTACATGTATGTAGGTGAACATATTTCACCAATCTTGGAGTTTGGCGCCTTCCCCCCTTTTATGAGATTTCTGGATTTCTATTCATGAGATTTTTGGATTTGATGTTTTTTGATTTATCATCAAATCATTTCGGGGATTTTAGCTTTTAATAAGTTATCTTGAGTTTTAATATTTTGTGGTTTGAAGTTATTGACGCATGTTTCATATTTGTCGATATATGACTATTTTTTAGCTCTAGATCACCTTATCTATCATTCATTTTTCTAACTCATTTATCTTAGTCTTGGCTGATCCGTTTATTATTTTATAATACTCGGGTCAGATCGAGATATTTCAGGTGCTTCAGTAGATAACTATAGATAGGATTCCACTGCAGATATCTAGTTATCTTTTATATTACTAGAATCTCATAATTATATGTACCAATTCTTATAGTGTTATATCTTGTATCAAGATTAGACTCATTTTAATGTACATAATTGTATCCATGAGATGTAGTACTTATGTATACTATGGATCGTAATGACCACAGTTGACATCATGAATCTATTTTCTCCGTTTAGGTTGTATCCATTGTATATTCCGCTATTTACATTTTATACTTTGTGATTCTGTGTTCTGTGAATATTGTATATTTTTCTAAATTAGTATTACAGCCGATGTGGTTTTTGTTTTAAGCCTGGATTATATGTTCGCCTCTAGTTCAAAAAAACAACTAGCACCAAAATCGACGTAGCAATACTCGCTTAAAGCAAAATTCACGGATGGTCGCTCCTAACCAGCCCTACTCTTTATACTAACAGACGGTATGTAATATCCTTTGTTAGTGTGGAACTTGGAGTGGGGCATTATAGCTTGGTATTAGAGCTAGGTTCAGAACAAAATATGAAATAACAAACAAATCTTGACCTAGATGAGTCTTAGAGACTATCCATTAGGTGTACTTGGGGGTAGATAGTACGTACCATTCCCTTTAGAATAAGATAGTGTCATTTGGGATTCTAGGACCCTTTTCCTACGGTTCCATTCTTTGATGTTCCTATTATCGAATCATGTGATTCCTAAGCAATCTTTGATCCAATCTTATATATTCCAAAAGTGTGGTTGGCCGACGGCTGAGTCACTCATTCTAGTATTGGGTAATCCAGCAAGCCCAGTTGAGATATAGCACTTTATCCGTCCAACAAACCATGAAGTTGGTTGTCGATCTCTTTGAGATCAGAGTCGCGTAGTGGAATCAAGTGGATTAGTTCCACTGGGCATATTATCCTGTGAATTTGTTATTGATTTGATTGGTTGATTGAATGTATGTTTGCATAAGAGTCCTAGTGATAATTATAAATTGATTAAGAAATATTATTTGATAATTAGAATCATAAATTGAAGAATAGTAATTGAATCTTACGGTATCTTCATATTTGAAATCCTCACAAAAGAAATTGAATTTCTTGGTTATACAAATAACAAGGATCAAATCTTATAGTTATAAATATTAAGTAATTGGAGATAAATTTGATTAGGAATTATTTTAGTGAAATCATCGCCAAATTAGGAAATGCCATCCTATGAAGTTTTCTATAAGGTGGTAAATTGTGATGATTATAAGCTTATTATTATATGTATAAACTTGGGTATAAAAAGGTATGAGTATTCTTCATTTTAAAAGAGGATTTTTGAAGTGTGTGTGTATATGTATATGTGTGTTTATATATATATATATATACGGGTGTTAAATTTCCCGTTGGATGCTTTAAGAATTCTGGCCGGGACGTCTGACCAACGTACTCGATTGGGATTCTTAAACATTCAAACGAGACAACTGGATATGCTCTGTAATGACCCACCCTTTTGGATGGTTCAAATCAACAATAAACCACACATGTCAAACTCAAACCATTCAAAAGGGAGGATTGTTATGGAGTAAATAAGAAAAAGAAGAGAAAGAAATAAAACAAACACAGAATCTCACGAATGAAAAAATATAATAATCAAATAACAGTTCATGAAGCTGTTTTACAAATAACATTTTGGTTACACTTTTACAATACAGAATTAGAGTTCATACAACAGTAATAATTAAATAATGCAGCGGAAAAACATGATGCAGTGGAATAAATAAATATATATATATATATACACAAATCTCCGTCTTTGTCCTCCAGAAAAGCAGTCATCGATACACTGGAAAGCTCAGACTGACCCGAGCAAATTGAAAGGACAAAACACTCGAGTCAGAACTAAAAGATCTTATGTAAGTTAAATCAACAGTAAATAAACATGAGTGTAACGACGTCAGAGATGTTTACGGGGTTTGACACCTCCTATCCGGTGTCTAACGTGAGTGCAATAAATTAAGAGATGTTCAGGATTCCATCTCCTAAGGATCCGTTAAACTATCTACATACATAGTAAAATACGCTATTATAATAGTGTCTATAGTAAAGTAAAGTATTAAAATAGCGCTAAGGTGTTACCCATATCCCCCTTAACACATTTTATGTAATGCCGTAGTCTATAAAGTATTGTAAACTCCACCATAAACTGGTGGGCTATCAGGGAGCACTCCATAGGTACGACACAAACCAAACTCGTAGAAGGCACGATAAGGCATGTGACAAGGCACGTGAGGAAATTCCCAGGGTAGGATACTACCGTTTTGTGGATCCGTATTGGTGGTAACGCATGGCTGCTACTACTGCCCACCTCGGAACAAATTCCCATAATCAAATCGAGGGGTGGCCACCAAATCAATCATAAAGTCATAATATGGTATAAAAGAAATGTGTTCGATCGGAGGTGCGACCTCACTTGGCTCGGCATGGCTCCTGTTTTAGCCACATCAAGCTGACTCACGGGATTCGGGGCTACGTAAATACCTCACACAGAATCGTTCATCAAACCATCCTACTTTATTCTGGAATCTCCACCACGTACATAATTGTTAAAGTGGTTTTCGATATTGGCAGAGAGTATGACAATATCTGATCCCGATCTCTTTAACAACCAAATGCTTATTTCACACCGGATGGTTCTTTTACATTTCCAAAATCAATTCATAATTGATATCAAAATATCATATTCAATTTAAACCATATCACTTTCGAAATCATATTCACTTTCAAAATCATATTCACCTTCGAAATCATATCACATTTGAAATCATATTCATAAAATAGGTTAAACTCTCATTTCAAATCATCATATTCACTCAAATATGCCATTTCTCTAGAAAATATCATTTCAAATCCCAGCTTAGGTTATAACATCATTTAACCATATTCGCTTTTAAATCAAGGATTTAAATATAAACAGTTCAACCTTGTACCGTTAGAAATTTAGAAATATACTTTAGATAGTCATAAATAGTTTAAAAATAGTTAAAATACTTTAAAATAGTTTGAATGGATTAAAATAGTTTAAATTATATTAACATAGCTTAAATTAAATTAAATGGTTTAATTAGTTTAAAATAGATTAAAATAGTTAAAATAGATTAAAATAGTTTAAAATGAATAAAAATAGCTTAAATATATTAAAATAGATTAAATATAGTTTTATTAGTTTAATATAAAATGGTTTGATTATTAAAATGGTTTATATAGTAAATATTTTAAAAATCTAAATAAATCAGAATTAAAATAATATATCTTTAAACAGTTTGTAATAGAATAATTAATTTGAAATTAATATCAAATTAAACTATTTCTTTCATTTCAACACATCTAGACCATGTCTAGCTTTCAAATCAACAACTCAATTTTGTCTTTCAATTCAGATTCTCATTTAAACCATTTAATCAATATCGATTTCAAATCCATATTCGAACTATAAATTTTAAACTATTTCAAATTTAGTAGATTTCAAAGTTTAAATATTCAAATATTTCAATAACTCAATTTCGATAAATTTTATTTATACTTCAGATCCAACTTTAAAGTTTCAACTTAAATTCTTTAAACAATTCATTTAAACCAATTCCAAATTCAACATTTAAAGTTTGTATTTTCGAAAATAATTCAGTTTATGTAAATCCAAATTTTTATTTCAAAATATCATTTAACTAGATTCAAAAACTTAAGGTTTTAAAAGTCATTTAATTTAACCAAGCCGGTGTCCGTATATAATTTTCTACCCTATGGTCAAGTGATACGGATATTTATCATTTCACTCCACAAATATTTAAATTTACGGGTATATACCATTTCAACGGACAATCCCAAATTTAACTTCAGATCCATGAAATCACTCGAGTCTATCATTTCAACCCATAACGATTTCTCCATAATCTATCAGATCGTTCGGGTATGTATCATTTCAACCCATAGGGATTTTCAAGCAATAGCTAAGGGAACTTGCAGTGTAATATTAATATATAAAATAACATACATCCAATCTTCCAATATCAACAATTAAACATCCATCACAATCATCATTTAAATCAACCAATAAATAACGACAATTTACTAATCATCAATAACAGGTATTAACTGGCAATTTAAAATTCAATATTAACTTAAATGGTGATTAAATATAATAAAAGTCAGATTTTGCTGGAATGACAATTTAAATATACCAAACATCAACCAATCAATTTCTATTCACATCATAAATTCAATTTAACTAACATAAGATAATTTAGTAGTTGTGAGTGGGTTAAAACACTCACCTTTGATTTCAAATCGATTTGAAATCCAAATAAGGCCCAAAATCTAATAGTCTCAGAATTTGTCCAAACTAGTTTCAAAATGTCCGGGATTTCAATACGATCGCAGCGGAATAAACCGCGTGTAAATCCGAGCATGTATGCAAAAGTTATGATGATTAGAACGATTATACAATTAAATTAAAACAAATAAAATAATTAAATTAGCAACTCACCACCTTTCCACGTCAGCACGAGTACGTGCACGAAACCCTTCCCATGCGTTCTATCCCTCATCTCGATCATGCCCTAGCAGTAGCCGTTGACCAACCAAACACGCTCGCCTACGTCGAACATCAACTAGATCTGTGGCCTCCGCTCATCTTCCCAAGCTCTGCCGCCCCCAATGGGCTCCACCACGTCGACCTCGCCACCCCAAAGCCAGGTCACCGCCGTTGACTTCCAAGCCCAATTCTGGTGACCTCATCGATAATCTCGACCAACTAACCACACCGATGCACTCTACTCGACACTCTCTACAAGCCCATACCCTCAGACCATCCTATAGTCGAAGATCCGCCGTTGAAATCTCAAACTCTAAAATGAACGGCTGAGGTTCATCCTCAATTTCTGGTCAAACGATGCATTAAATTGAAAAACAAATCACAGCAGTGGATTATGCTAGTCGAGAGTTTTCCAACAATATATAATTCGATATAGTTTTCAGGAATTTGATTTTCGATTTGAATTGGAATTTGAATTAGGGTTTTTGTAATTGGAATATGTTTCTGCCATTGAAGAAAGGAACAGACGAAAGGAATTGTATGTACAGAGATAAGCAATAAAAAGGCTGCTAGGGTTTAGAAAATCTATTTATATGGACAAGGCCCGATAAGAATAAACATCATATCGAATTGGTTCGAAACGACAATAATGACCCGAAAATCCCGTTCTGTTTCTGAAACGAAAGTAGGTCATCCCATATATCAAAATAGATGTTTTTTATATTTTTAAATCCAATGGAACAGGTTTCAAGTCCTAATTCCATTGTATGAAGAAGTTAGCTTTAAAAATCAGCTTATTTCAAATTGATTTTTACGCGGTTCGAGCCCGCACGATCAAAGGATAAGTCTGATCGCTACGACACTTGAAATCCTACAAAAATTCACCGTTACGGATCCGATGAAACTGGTTTCGTCGAAATCCGAGACCGTGGCCAAAATGGCTATTTTCACGTTAATTAAATGAATTATTATCAAATTAATTAAATCACTTTTCAAATTCAAATTTAATAACTAACAATTTTTATCATTTTTGATTACCTGGCGATTTTTAATCTTTTAAAATAAATTTCCATGCCAAATCCAATGTTAAATATTGCACTAGTGACGGTGTTCAATTTCAATAGAAATAAATTCAATTGATTATTATTTTAAATTCCAATAAATCCATTTATTTGATTTCTCATCTTATTATTCAATCCATTATTACTCTATGGATACAATTAACAATCGTTTACCATTTATTACATCAATATTCTACAGTTATCATTTTAAATCACATTAACTGCAATATTTCAGTAGATTAATTGCAATTGATTTCCAAATTTACCTCAACGAATTAAATAGTGAATTTATAATTGACCATTGTTACAACTTACCAATTCAAACACATTTCCAAGTTTATTGTTTACAAACAAATGCTACTAACTTCACATACTGATTAACCATTCTATATTACCCAATTTCAATTAATTACGTATAATTTCTCTTTTTATTACAACATTTGGTTTATTTTCTCATTTACAATTATAACTTTACAATCATTTCAATTACTTGGAATTACACTAAATTTGTAACAACCCTGGTTTGGAAATTATAATGGTAATTATAATTTAATATTGTAAATTAACTTAAAATTGGAGATTTTAAATTGTTTATTTGAAATAAACAATGAATTTTGAATTTAAAATGAGAAAATAAAATTCCAAACTTTATTTTATTTTGTTTGGGTTGATAAGAAATGGAAAATGACCTTATTTGAGAGAAAATGCAATAATTATATTAATTAATGCCCATTAACTTCTTTTTATAATTTTTAAAAGAAGTATGTAATTTTTAAATGTGGTTTATTTAAATAAAAAGGTGGAAATTGGTTTAAAAATATGTTTTGGCTATAAATTAAGCTTGGAAATGGTTAGTTATATTTTTCTAAGCAAGAAAAAATATTTTTGTTGAATTTTAGAAGTTAAAAATGTAGACTTTTACATTTATTTGATGAAAATTGTGTATTATTGTAAAATAAAGAATTTTAATAATAAAAATGTTTTAAAAATATAAATTTATCTTTTTATATGGTAGAAAATGTTTTATTTATAAGTATACAAGTTTACATATTTTTATTATGTTAAAATATGAAAAAAAATGCATTTTTGTTTTGCGTATATGTGACATAGGTTCATATTTTAGTTAAGTGTGAATTAATTAAAACTTAGCCTTTTTATTTTCTTTTATTTTTGGGTCCATTAGCCCATTAGTGCTCCTTAGCCTGATTAAGGAAGTGAGAAAACAGAAATTAACCTGTACGTACATTTCTACTATCCTCTTCTTCCACCACCAGTAAACAAAAAATAGAACCCACTCCAAAAAATTCAAAATTCAAGTAAATTTCTTTAATTAAATTCAATAAATAGCAATCTCTTTCAATCAAGAGTGATAATACAAAGGTAATCAAACTCCAAACTTGTAGTTTCATCAAAAATCTCTGATTTGTGAATTAGGTTTCTAATTTACTGTGTATTTGTTCTTGCATATACTGTTCTTCTCTTGTACAAGATCTTAAAGGCTATAATCAAACAAAAAGTTTCCTACTTACAGCCAAAAATCCGAGCTTTTTCATTCAAACAGCAAGGTGAGTTATAAAATTCACAAAAGCTAGTTGAGCCAAGCTCAAAATTGCCTAAACAGTTAATAAATTAGCTTCTATTTGTATATTCATGTAGTTGTTTTCTCTGTTCAAAATCTGATTTATATTGCTACTTTGAAAGCTTATAACTTTTGATCCCAACAACGAAATGCTGCCGGATTTCTTTCAAATAGTAGATAATATGTTGAACTTTGTCTCCGCATAATTTGGTTGAAAAATATTGTCATTTGAGTGTTCAAAACTTTACTGCAAAATCAACAAAAACCCAGATTTTTTGTCTGGGAATATTTTGTTTGAGTTACTGCAAACATGGTCTGAGTCCATGTTAGAGAAAGCATAACTCTTTCATTCTTACTGGAATTCATCTATTCTTTTTTTTGAAAGATAAAGTTTTCTACTATATGCATACCAATTTTCAGCTCAATCCGAGGTCATTTGGTCCTCTGTTTCATGCTTGAAATTTGAATCCGAGATGGTTTTCAGGCATGTACACTTTTTTTGAACTGTTGTAAACATGGTCTGAGTTCATTTTTAAGACAGTATAACTTTTTCATTTTGAGTCGGAATTCATTGGTTCTTTTTTTGTTTGAAAAATGAAGTTTTCTAGTATGTGCATACCTATTTTCAGCTCAATACGAGGTCGTTTCATTCTCTGTTTCAGGCCTGTAAGTTGAAACCAAGATGGTTTTCAAGCCTGAGCACATTTTTGTTTTTGAACTGTTGCAAACATGGCCTGAGTCCATGTTTGAGACAGCGTAACTTTTTCATTTCCAGTCTGAATTCACCGATTCTTTTTCTGTTGGAAAGCTAAAGCTTTCTACTATGTGCACACCTGTTTTTAGTTCAATTAGAGGTTGTTTGGCCACCTGTTTCATGTCCGAAAGTTGAACTCAGAGAAGATTCCAGACCTGGGTATTATTTTGCCTATGCATATATGTTCTTTTTCCGTCCGACTTTTGACTTTTACTTCATGTTTTTGTGATATTTCTGAAATGTTTTGAGAGCTATGATACCTATCAATAGGCTTGCCAAGTTTTGAAGAATTTGAAATTCAAATTTGAATTGAATTTGAATGACAGTTTTGAGTGATTTCTTTAATTTCGAGCACGGATTTTTCCAAACAATTTTGAAATAATTTTTAAAATAAATTGGCATTTAAAATAATTATTATATAATATTTTTAAATTATTTTAAGCTATAAAATCTATTTATTCTCTATAATAAGGGAATTTTCAAATATTGTCTTCAAAATTGATTTCGGAAAATGGTTTTAAAAGCTTGTTTTCTCAAATAAATTATTTTATATATAAATACACGTTTTTGCACTATTCGAGCGAATGAGAAGGAGAATTAAACGGTTTGGTAAAACACGTGGTATGGGACACGTGCGTTTATCTTATCGGTTAATTCCTGACTTGTCCGTTTGATCGTTTTGACCTTCGTGTCGAGTTTACCGATGAGATGAGGTAAACTTTTTACTACTTTGAGTGTGAAATTTACTAGCGGTTAATAAACCGTTTAGTGCGAACGTGTGGTATGGGACGCACGTTAACACTGTTCGGGTTCCTATCCGAGAGTTTGTGACACATTTGACATTGCGTCGTATTGCCAGTACTGGACCTTCGGGTCATTGTCGTTGCGGCGTTTGTCATTGCGACGTATTTTGACATTGCGGCATATTTGTCATTGTGACGTATTTGCCTTCGGGCTCGGTACCTATTTTGAGAGATCAGTACTTGGCAGGCTTCGGCCAAAAGCACGTGCAAAACTTTTGAGATGGTTTCATTGATTATTGTGATTTCCCGAGTATATCGCCTTTTATTTATTGGTCATTCGAGCTATTTGGGATACTATATATATACACACATATATACATATATACATATATATGGCGATTACCTTATAGAAATTTGAACTCTTGTGAGTTCCATCTTTGAGATTTGAGTTACCTACACTGGCGTTATTTAAGATTTGCCTTTTGGCGTTTATTTGGGATTATATTCTCCTATGTTGGAGATATATATTTAACTGCCTTATGGCGTATTTTGAGATGGTGATTTCTATGAGTTGCTTTTGAGTTTGCCGATTCGGCGGGTTCGGGATTTCTCCTTTTTAGGAGTTATATTTTTCCCTAAACCATTATTGATGATTTGTGATATGCCGATGATATGAGGCTTGCTATATTTAGTGTTTTATGGATTGTTTTATCACTTTTGAGATTGTATGTTTGTGTAGTGATACCATTCCATCACTTGAAGTAACCATACCATGCTTATACTTAGAATTGTCTCTTCTCTTTGAGAAGAATATCACCCTTATCCTTATACTCATATTATCGCTTATCCCATTTAACTGATTTGTTTAGCTAGACTAACCCGTGTACTTTATACTCGGGTCAGACCGAGGTGTTTCAGGTTAGGTACATTTGGACTTAGCCTATTCTGTTTCCGCATGGACTTTTCTGCTAGACCTTTTTGTTGTAGCCATTTTTTGGTAGTCTTTTTGTTGCTACTCTGATATGTATATTCTTTTGACTAGTGTGTATTATGGTCGTCATACCGCATGATATGTATCATTTTGTATTACTATGACGATGTATCTGTATATGTGTATATGTACATGATTATCTGCTGTTCTGTTATGTGTTTTACTTTTGAGTTCTTGTATTTTGTTCTGATATATCCTATAGCCACCAATGGCTTTGTATTAAGTATTTATTGGATATGTCGATCCACTTGAGTTAGAAAAAAAATACAGAGTATTTATCGACTCATTCAATAGATATTTAAGACAAGGCTATAGATGGTCGCTCTCAACCAGGACTATTCTCTGCATTAGCAGACGGTATTACCCAGTCATACTCTTTGTTAATGTGGGTCTCGGGGTGGGGCATCACAGCTTGGTATCAAAGCAGAGTTCTAAACAAAATATGATAAACCAGAACAGAAACATATATTACAGTACATCTAAGTGTAATGCAAGTGTTATGAATCCCTGAATCATCGTGCCTTTGACCTTTTCTTGTCCTTTGAAGTAGATAGAAGTTTGGGAATACATCTAGGGATACAATTTTAATTCCATAGTATTCCATATTTGAATTTATGATATCTACCCTATGAATAATCTGTATCTTATCTTAACTTTCAGCTAATGGCTGGAAGAGGCAGGAGACGACGCTCGGATGCGGGGCAGTCCAGCGGCTTCCATCCGGACGGCGTTTATATATCGGCCGATCAGTTTATGGAGTTATTTAGGAGCACTCATCCTCCAGTTCCTACTCTAACATCTCCACCGCGCAAGTCTGCCTTTATGCGCATGTATAGTGATTTTTCCCATCTCGGAGGCAAGCCGTTCAAAGGCTCTGAGTCTGTATTGGAAGTCCAAGCCTGGATTCGCATGTGCGAGTGGATATTTTCTCGCATGGATCTTTCTGACCATCATAGAGTTCTTGTGGTATCCAGCATGCTACAAGACCATGCTCTCGACTGGTACGAGCTTCTTATAGCCGAGCCTGATGAGTCTACTCTCTCTTGGACTCAGTTTCATGAACGATTCGAGCTCAAGTTTATTCTTGAATCTGAGAAAACCTTATTGGCCCGTCGCTTCCTCGAGTTAAAGCAAGGGAAGTGCTTAGTTTCGGATTATGTTTCTTCATTTGAGGCCTTATCCAAGTATGGTCTCGAGTACATTAGCACTCCCTATAAGAAGAATTTGAAGTTTGTCTCTGGTCTTAGGAAGTCTTTGAAGAAGTCTTTGATGCTTCAGCTCAAGCTTTTTTTCGAGGAGTTAGTTGACTCGGTGCTTTATCTCGAAGCCGTTGAGAAAGAGCTTAATAGTGGTGATGAGATTGAGGTTCGCAAGAACCCTAATAAGAAGAGGTTCCCTTTTCAGAAGTCGAAGTCTTTTCCTCGCAACAAGAAGAAGAAGTCTTTTGGTTCTGGTTCTAGTTCTCAGCCTCGTGGAGCACCTCCTACTCAGAAGGGGTGTTTCAACTGTGGCTCTCCCGACCATATGATTCGAGACTGCCATGGGCCTCTTATTTGCCGCTATTGCAAGAAGGAGGGTCATCGAGTTGCCACTTGTCCTATTGCTCCGAATAATTCTAAATCTGGCAAGCTGAATGTAATGGATGATTTTGGAGGGTCTTCTCAACGCAGAGGTACATCTCCTTCTATCCTTTAAGGCTCTATTTTATTCCATGATCGTTCTATTTGAGTTCTCTTCGATACGGGTGTGTCGCATTCATTCATATCGAAGGAGATTGTTGATGCTATTTCTTTGGATGTTTCATTCCTTATTACTTCATCGAGGATTGTGAATCCTATCGGGGGATCCGCAACCCTTAGCATGCTTTGTGATGATGTTGAGTTTTTTTATGTGGATTTTCTTCTTGTGCGAATCAGCACGTTATTTCTTATTTGGGATTTGATATGATTTTGGGTATGGACTGGCTAGTGCGATACGATGCCAGCATTATTTGTTCAGAGAGGATTTTATACCTTCGTCGTCCTGATTCTTCTGTTGAGCTGTCTATTGTTCTTTGGAATGTGGATAATTCCAAAGTGGCTTTATATTCTCTAAACTCACGAGATGATGATGATATATCTCTTATACCTGTTGTATGTGATTTCTCTGATGTCTTTGAGCCAGTATCAGGTTTGCCACCCAAGCGGGCTATCGAGTTCGGCATAGATCTCATTCCAGACGCGCAGCCAGTTAGTCGTCCTCCCATGAGGATGTATATAAAAGAAAATGAGGAACTCAAGAAGCAGCTTTTAGAGCTTGAAGCTAAGCAGTTCATCCAGTCTAGTTCATCACTGTGGGGTGTTGTGGTAGTGTTCGTGAGGAAGTCCGATGGAACTCTTAGGCTTTGCGTTGACTATCGCAAGCTTAACGAGTTGACCATCAAGAATAAGTATATGTTGCCTAGGATCAACAATATGTTCGATCAGTTAAGTGGCGCTAAGGTTTTATCTCAGCTCGACCTTGCCACTGGCTTTCATATGCTCCGAGTGGCAGAAGATAGCATACCCCTTACATCTTCTGCACTCGCTATGGATCTTACGAGTGGCTCATTATTCCATTCGGTTTGACGAATGCTCCTGCTTTCTTTGTCGATCTTATGAGTGTTTCGGGAATATCCTGATAAGTTCGTCCTTGTGTTCATCGACGACATCCTTGTCTATTCGAAGTCTGAAGCTGAGCATGCTAATCACTTGAGAATTGTCTTGAGTACTCTTCGTCATCATTAGCTTAAAGCCAAATTCTCCAAGTGCCATTTCTGGGAGAATAAGGTTAAGTTCTTAGGCGACGTTGTTTCTTCCGAGGGCATTTCGATCGATCCTTCGAAGATTGAAGCCATCCAAAATTGGAAGAGGCCTGAGAATGTTCATGAGATTCGCAGCTTCCTTGGATTGGTGGGTTATTACCATTGGTTCATTAAAGATTTCTCTAGTATTGTGCTTCCTCTCACAAGCCTTACTCGGAAAGTCGTTCGATTCGTTTGGTCCAACATGTGTGAAGCTTCTTTTCAGTAGTTGATGGAGCTTCTCACTAATGCTCCTATTCTAGTAGTTCCCGAAGGGAATCAAGATCTTGTTGTTTGAACCGATGCTAGTCATTGTGGCCTCGGTGTCGTGCTTATGTAGAGAAATCGGGTGGTTGCTTATGCTTCTAGGCAACTGCATTCGAATGAAGTACGCTATGCCACTCATGACCTTGAGTCAGCCGCCATCGTCTTCGCCTTGAAGATTTGACGACATTATCTATTAGGCGAGCGCTTCATTCTCTATACCAATCATAAGTCCTTGAAGTATCTATTCACTCAGCAGGAGTTCAATATGAGGCAACAACGTTGGCTCTAGTTCCTTGCCTCCTATGACTTCGATATTCAGTATACCCCTAGTAAGGGTAATCGTGATGCTGATGCGCTTAGTCGCAAACATTCGGCTATTGTTTCTATGATGCTAGCCGAGTGGGATGTTCTAGAGACCTTATCCTTTTGTGATATTCATGATCGAGCTCCATATTCTAATTCTCTTATTCTATTATTCAGTTTGGAAGCTCAACCTAGATATTGGATCGTATTGCCGATGCTCAGCGGCGTGATCCCGATCTTGTGAACCTTATCCAAATTTGTGAGTCTGAGTCCCGTGATGAGGAGTTGCGGGATTTTAGTATTGATTCTCATGGGTGTCTTCGCAAGAAGAACCGTCTTGTTGTGCCTTCTGATTCTGCACTTAGGCATGACATTCTCGATGACTGTCACCGTTCTAAGTATACCATCATCCCGGCAGTAGCAAGATGTATGCCGATATGCATCGCCTTTATTATTGGGAAGGCATGAAGCGTGATGTGGCAAGTTATGTGAGTAATTGCATGACTTGTCAACTTATCAAAGCCGAGCATCAGCGCCCTTCTAGTCTTCTTCAGCCTTTAGAGGTCCCATTATGGAAATGGGATCAAATTTCGATGGATTTCATTGATGGCTTACCTCATTCGAGATCGGGCCACTCCATCATTTGGGTTATTGTTGATCACCTCACTAAGTCTGCTCATTTCATTCCTATTAAGTCTAATAGGAGTGCTTCTCATTTGGCTAAGCTATATATCAAGGAAATCGTGAGACTTCACGGTATTCCTAGTTCGATTGTTTGTGACCATGATCCATTATTCATGAGTCATTTCTGGCAGAGTCTTAAGCAAGCTTTGGGAACAAAGCTTAATTTCAGCACAACATATCATCCACAATCTGATGGACAGGCTGAACGAGTGAATCGCATTCTTGAGGATCTTCTTCGTGCTTGCATTCTTGATTTCAGAGGTAGTTGGGAGGATCATCTGCCTCTTGTGGAGTTATCCTACAACAATAGTTTCCAGTCTAGTATCGGTATGGCTCCTTTCGAAGCCTTATACGGAAGGCCATGTCGATCTCCTTCATGTTGGATGGAATTCAGGGAGAAGCTTATTCTAGGCCCCGATCCTATTCGTGATTCTTCTGAGAAGATTGTTCTTATTCGGTAGAGAATGAAAGAGGCACAGAGCCGCCAGAAATCCTACGCGGACAACCGTTGGAAGGCTCTCGAGTTCTCTATTGTTGATCTCGTTTTTATTCGTGTTTCTCCTCTAAAAGGGGTTATGCATTTCAGTACGACTGGAAAATTGGCTCCTCGCTTTATAGGACCGTTTCCTATTACTGAACGTATTGGCCCTATGGCATATGGAGTTTTACTTCCAGCTCATCTATCTGGCATTCATGACGTGTTCCACGTCTCTTAGCTTCGGAAGTTTCTTAGAGAGTCAGATTCCATTATCGATTCTCCAGATTTGCAAGAGCTTGAGATCTCACCAGACCTAACTGTCATGCAGCAGCATGTTCGCGTACTTGCTACGGAGGTGAGACGCCTTCGAAACAAGGATGTGCCGCTCATTAAAGTTCAATGGTCCGCTAATCCCAATGACTGCACTTGGGAAACCAGAGAGTTTATAGAGCGATCCTATTCCAGTTTTCTTTCTTCGCATAGTGATGGTGAGAATCTTTTTATCTCAAGCTTATCACTTTTTCTATTTTGATTGATGAAATTAATAGGTTGAATACAAATTCTTCTCTAGAAATTGCGAAGACGCAATTTTGTTAAGGGGGAGTCTGTAACAACCCTGGTTTGTAGATTACCTGTCAATATTAAATTATAATGGTAATTATAATTTAATATTGTGAATTAAATTAAAATTGGATATTTTAAATTGTTTATTTGAAATAAACAATGAATTTTGGAATTTAAAATGAGAAAATAAAATTCCAAACTTTATTTTATTTTGTTTGTGTTGATAATAAATGGAAAATCACCATATTTTAGAGAAAATGCAATAATTATATTAATTATTGCCCATTTACTTCTTTTAATACTTTTTAAAAGAAATATGTAATTTTTAAAGGTGGTTTATTTAAATAAAAAGGTGGAAATTGGTTTAAAAATATGTTTTGGCTATAAATTAAGGTTGGAAATGGATAGTTATATTTTTCTAAGAAAGAAAAATATTTTTGTTGAATTTTAGAAGTTAAAAATGTAGACTTTTACATTTATTTGGTGAAAATTGTGTATTATTGTAAAATAAAGAATTTTAATAATAAAAATGTTTTAAAAATATAAATTTATCTTTTTATATAGTAGAAAATGTTTTATTTTATAAGTATACAAGTTTACATATTTTTATTATGTTAAAGTATGAAGAAAAATGCATTTTTGTTTTGCATATATGTGACATAGGTTCATATTTTAGTAAAGTGTGAATTAATTAACCTTAGCCTTTTTATTTTCTTTTATTTTTGGGTCCATTAGCTCATTAGTGTTCCTTAGCCTTATTAAGAAAGTGAAAAAAGAAATTAACCTGTACATACATTTCTACTATCCTCATCTTCCTCCACCAGTAAACAGAAAATAGAACCCACTCCATCAAATTCAAAATCCAGGTAAATTTCTTCAATTAAATTCAATAAATACCAATCTCTTTCAATCTAGAGTGATAATACAAAGGTAATCAAACTCCAAACTTGAAATTTCATCAAAAATCTCTGATTTGTGAATTAGGCTTCTAATTTACTATGTATTTGTTCTTGCATGTACTGTTCTTCTCTTGTACAGGTTCTTAGAGGCTATAATCAAGCAAAAAGCTTTCTACTTGCAGCCAAAAATCCAAGCTTTTTCATTCAAACAGTAAGGTGAGTTATAAAACTCACAAAAGCTAGCTGAGCCAAGCTCAAAATCACCTAAATAATTAATAAATTAGCTTCTGTTTGTACATTCCTGTAGTTCTTTTCTGTTCAAAATCTAATTTATATTGCTACTTTGAAAGCTTATAACTTTTGATCCCGACAACGAAATGCTGCCGAATTTCTTCTAGATAGTAGTTTGTATGTTTAACTTTGTCTCTGCAAAATTTGGTTGAAAAATATTGTCATTTGCGTGTTCAAAACTTTACTGCAAAATCAACAAAAACCTAGAATTTTTGTCTGGGCATATTTTGAGTTGCTGCAAACAAGGTCCGAGTCCATATTTGAGACAGCATAACCCTTTCATTTCTTACTGGAATTCATCTATTCTTTTTTTTTTGAAAGATAAAGTTTTCTAATATGTGCATACCAATTTTCAGCTCAATCCGAGGTCGTTTGGTCTTTTGTTTCATGCTTGAAATTTGAACCCAGGATGGTTTTCAGGCTTGTACATTTGTTTTTTTTAACTGTTGTAAACATGGTCTGAGTTTATTTCTGAGACAGTATAACTTTTTCATTTTGAATCGGAATTCATTGGTTCTTTTTTTGTTTGAAAAATGAAGTTTTCTAGTATGTGCATACCTATTTTCAGCTCATTACGAGGTCGTTTTGTTCTCTATTTCAGGCCTGTAATTTGAACCCAAGATAGTTTTCAGGCCTGGGCACATTTTTGTTTTTGAACTGTTGCAAACATGGTCTAAGTCCATGTTTGAGACAGCATAACTTTTTCATTTCCAGTTGGAATTCATTGATTCTTTTTTTTTGAAAGCTGAAGCTTCCTACTATGCGAACATCTATTTTTAGTTCAATCAGAGGTCGTTTGGCCACCTGTTTCATGTCCGAAAGTTGAACCCAGAGAAGATTTCAAACCTGGGTATTATTTTGCCTATGCATTTTTATGTTCTTTTTCCGTCCGACTTTTGAATTTAACTTCATGTTTTTGTGATATTTCTAAAATGTTTTAAGGGCTATGATGCCTATCAATAAGCTAGCCAAGTTTTGGTGAATTTGAAATTCAAATTTGAATTGAATTTGAATGATGGTTTTGAGTGATTTCTTTGATTTTTAGCACGGATTTTTCCAACAATTTTGAAATAATTTTTAAAATAAATTGGCATTTAAAATAATTATTATATAATATTTTTAAATTATTTTAAGCTATAAATCTATTTATTCTCTATAATAAGGGAATTTTCAAATATTGTCTTCAAAATTGATTTCGAAAAATGGTTTTAAAAGCTTTCTTTCTCAAATAAATTATTTTATATATAAAATACACGTTTTTGCACTTTTCGAGCGAATGAGAAGAAGAATTAAACGGTTTGGTAAAACAGGTGGTATGTGACACGTGCGTTTATCTTATCGGTTAATTCCTGACTTGTCTGTTTAATCATTTTGACCTTCGGACCGAGTTTACCGATGAGATGAGGTAAACATTTTACTGCTTTGAGTGTGAAATTTACTAGTGGTTAGTCAACCGTTTAGTGCGAACGTGTGGTATGGGACGCACGTTAACACTGTTCGGGTTCCTATCTGAGAGTTTGTGACACATTTGCCATTGTGGCGTATTGCCAGCACCGGACCTTCGGGTCATTGCTATTGCGGCGTATTTGTCTTCAAGACATTTGCCATTACGGTGTTTTCCATTGCGGCGTATTTTGTCATTGCGGCGTATTTGTCATTGTGACGTATTTTCCTTCAAGCGAGGTTCCTATTTTGAGAGATCAGTACTTGGCAGGCTTCGGCCAAAAGCACGTGCAAAACTTTTGAGATGATTTCATTGATTATTACGATTTCCCGAGTATATCGCCTTTCACGGTATTCAATTTATAAATAATTAATTTACATAATTAAGTATTTTAAATAAAATTATATCAATTAATAACCAATAAATCTTCATATACACGTTTATAAAAGTTTGAAAAATATTTCACTTTCACAAAATTTTCTAAGTCTTAATTCACGGAAAATTTTGGCAAAGTCTCCTTTGTACGAAGAGGCCCGGGAGAAATAATAATATCCATAATAACCATATATATATCATATTTCAAAATAAAATATCCCAAACCATGGGAAAACTTATAATATTGGTATAAAACCGTAATCCAAAAACGTACCTATTTGTCAGGCAAACAAAGCTTATTTATGAAACCAAAAGCAGTAGTTATTGCTTCCATAAACCTGTATTTCACTTATAAAATCCAAAAGAGTTTGAATTATATAAAAGAGAAATATTTAGTTGTTTCAATCAATAACAAACAAACCAACTGTAACGATCCCAAAATTTTAAACTATTTTAAATTTATAATTGAATTAAATTTTGATTTAAATTTGTGAAATTGTTCGAATTTGTCAAGTTTAAAATATGAGGAATATAGTTGAATTTGAATTGAATTGGGATTTATAAATAATGTAAAGGAAATAAATTTTATCAATACAAAATAACAATAATAATATGCTTTATTCTTTTCACCAGCACCCTTTTAATTTTTACAAGTTAGAGAATTTTTCATTTTGCACTAGAAGTCCAAAGAATTTAAAGCCCAATTTCATTTAAATTCAAATCAATTTACAAATTTATTTTATATCATTTAAACTATTTAAAACAATTCAAATTTGAAAACTTTATTATTATTTTCAGTAACCTTCAATTCAAAACTGATATATATTTATCACGCCATAACTCACCCCAAAAATCACGCCTAAAATCATGCCTAACATCACGAGATCAATCGTGCAAGGTATGGCCGAAGACGAATTATTATATATCTCGTTCCCCTTCCTCCATCATTTCAAAAGCAGAAAGAAAAAAAATTCGAACGACGAAAATAATGGCGGCTCCCTCGTCTTCTTCTTCGTTCGCAAACTAGGGCTTCGGCGATTCTGGTTTGGGTTTGCGAATTGAAGCTTTTGCTTCGTCTTCATTTTGTGGCGATTCTGGAATTAGGGTTTTTTCCTATTGCGATTTAGAGCTTCGACTTTTCACCCATTCGAACACGCTGTTCTGATACGCGTCGAGTAAAGGTGAGGAATTTTATTTCTCACATCTAATTCCTATCTCTAGCGTATTAGTATTTGAATTCTGTGATTTTTCGTTCGTTTTCAATTGTTGGTTTGAGATTTATCTGACACCTTCAAGTTCGTTTTGTTTTATGTGTAGTTTGTAATGCTTTCGAACTCGTGATATACTTGCGAACCCGGTCTATTTGATGGTTGGCCATTCGATTTTGCTGTATTTGATGATTTCAGACCTCATTTTCCATATTTTTAATAATTGATTCTCTGTTTTGTTTCTTTGATCACCTGACTTTTGTTCATAACCTTGATATGTTTTTTATATCTCAACTTCACCTCCGATTATACTGCTGTTGACTTCGAACCCGATTTTGGTTCTGTGATGACTACCGACTTCGACTTGTTCATCATATTCTATGATCACGGCTTTGACTTTGATTTTTATTTGCTTTGTTGACATGGTTTCGTAACTTGGTTGGTTTCCTTGTTCACCACTGTATCGAATTTTAGCATGTTCGATTCTCGACCACTTCGTCTTGATTTGTTAAATGCTTGTTCGACAGTTTGATTCATCTTGATTTAGTTTGATTCAAAATGTTACTTGTCTTTGTTTTTGTGTTTAAATGCCTCTGATTATTTGCGACCTGTAGCATACTTGATACACACAGATGCTTCACTTGTTCTCTGAACTTGTTGTATTACTTTATTGTTGAGATTTTGCCCTGGTCTGGAGTAGCTCTGTTGCACTGCCTGCTTTGGTTAGGTTGCTGCACACTACTGCTTATCATTTGCATTGCTTTGCATTCGAGTCAGATGTTTTTGGAACCTTGTACTGTCCAGTTTACAGTACTATATATATGTTACAATTTGTACATTCATGTTTTTTAGGCTGATTGCATCTAGTTGCATTTTTAATCTTCATATATATATATATATATATATGTATGCAGTCATGTATGTATATACATCTTTTGATATGTATATATGTATGTTCGAATTTGCATATATGTTTACTGTTCTGTATTCATTTGAGTTAGTCGTTGTTCCATTCTTTTTGTTGTCTGCACTATGATATCTTGTAGCCTGGTCTGGTGCACCTTGTTGCTGTGACATTTGTAGTTCGCATTATTGCTGCTACCTGTACTTGTAGTTGTTCGATTGCCTTCTGTTCACTTGACCATTTGTATACATACATTCATGTATGTATACAGATGTATGTTCACTGTTGCACATTCATGTGCTTGCTGTCTTATACACTGGCACTTGATTTGTTTTAATGATGTATTCATTTGTACATCACTTGTTGCCTCTTTTACTGGATGCACTGTTTCATTTCACTGTTGCAGCCTTGCCCTTAAATATTTGTGGTGGCTGCGGTGCTTTACTGTTGAGATTTTGTCCTTGTTGGGTTTCATTTCATTGATGCACTGATTTTTATTTATTTATTATTATTGCAGTTTGATTTGGTTATCCCTTGTACTGGCCATTGAATTCAATTGGTGGCTGCAGTACATGTTGCACTTTACCATTGTATTCATGTGTTTTGCAGTTTTCCCCCTATTGGGATTTGTTTTCGCTATTGCATTTCCTTGCTGAATTGTCCTTGGTGTTTTGTGTACATATGAAATCGATTCATATGTATGCTGAACGTCGCTTGTTTCAACTGCAGTTTTATTCCGCAGTTGTTTCTTGCTTTCTTTTGTTGCAGTTACCTTGGTTCAAAACTGATAATTGCTCCTGGCATTTGCATTTTTAGCTTGTTACTAAGTTGTCTTGGTTTGGGGACATATGCCTATATCACTTTTAGTTGCTGTGGTAATGCATGTTCTTTGTGTATCACTGCATATGCTATTTTTCCATGTTATCGAGTGGCCTGGCAGTTGTGTTGAATCATGACAGTTGTGATTTGACCTTTGCCTTTTGTAATTGTTGATAGCATGCTTATGTATTCATGTTTATGCAGCTTGCATTTGAGTTATAGTCTTGAGTTTATTTTCCGGTAGTGCTTCATTCCTTTGAGTTATGTGTTCATGCACTAGAACTACTCCCAGATTTCTATTTGCTGCATTTTGTAATTACGGGTGACATGTATATTTATATATGTGTTGCCAGTTGCCTCTATTAGGCACTGATTCTTTATGTTCTTTAACATTTTGTGTTGTAGTGCCATATTTTGGTGCTCTCACCTTCATTCAGCTATTTTCATGTAGTTTGTAATCCTGCCTCTATGCACTGGGTCATTCGAGCCTTCGTGCTATGTGTACTTGTGGTGGCTGTAGTTTTGTTACAGTTTTCCCTTGTATTTGTTGGTGACTACAGTTTCGTTATATATGCAGTTTTGCCCTTGTTGGGTTGCGTCACATTGATGCAATTGGATTGTTTTCGAAATCACTTGAGTTGAATCCAGTTTGTTGCTCGGATTTGACCTTGTGTCGTTGTGAACTTTCATTGAGCTTTTGTGAAATTTCTTCACTGTTGTGGCGAGGCAGTACACGCATGCGTGTACTGCAGCCAATCAAACTTTGATGTTTTAAAGGGACAATTTCGATTGTTTTAAATTGATTTAGTCGATTTGATAAATTGTTTATCTATCTCTAATGATGATTTAAATTTGCTGATTTTTGTTTAACACTGTTAAGTGTTATATCGACCGTCATCCGATTTCTTTGTTAAAAGGGTCGGATAGACGGGAAATTATTATGACTGTCGTCTATTAGATTATTATTGCTTTTATGCACTAATAACTGAATTTGAATTAGACTGACCTGTGTATTATTTTCTTTTGAAATGTAATACTCGGGTCAGACCGAGTATTTTACAGCTTGAAGATTTTTTGGGCAGCGAAGTTAGAGAGAGAGGGTAAAGCGATCATTTTAGTTCGGGAAAATTTGTATTTTAAAGATATTCCACTATATCAATTTAATACATTGTATAAACTTTGATGTATGTAAAAGAAATTCATAGTATTGAAATATTATTATTCTGTGTTTCTATGGCTGATTCTGTTTAAATTACATAAACTAAATAACAATCCGTCTTTTTGAACGTTTCGAGTTGGTTTAATTACCAACTGGAGGCGGTCAGAAGAGGGGAATGTTATAAAGTGGTATCAAAGCTTTGGTTTACACAAAGCTTAGTTTATGGCATTTAATATGAATAGTTACTAGAATCACTTTAAAGAAAACATTTTTTCAAATCTAAAGAAGTATAAAATTGTTTTTCAAAATAAGAAGTATTTTGAAAATTCAAAATCTTTTTGGAAATTACCCCTCTCTAAATTTTGGTTTACGATAGTTTCTCTTCGGTAAGGTCTTCTTAGATTTGAGTCCCGATCATTCGAAAACCCATTGTCGAATTGCAGAGACTTATGAAAAGTAAAATATAAGTTAAGTAAATTAATGAATTGGTTTAAATCAAATATTTTGAATCTCTCCAAAGTAATAATTGGGAGATAAAATGACATGTCAATTTAGTTATAGCAAAGGGGATTATTGAACTATAACTTGGGAATTTGATTCCGAATTCTTTTGAAAATTGAAGTTTTGTTTTGATAAATAAAATTGAATATGAAATAAAGATTTTTAACTTAAGAAAAGTTAAATTGAATTGAGTTAGCATTAATAGATATATGATTTGAAATTTAACTAAAGGAAAGTTAAATAAATTGAACAGGATAAGATAAATGATTGGAATGGAAATTTAAACTTAAAAGATAAGTGATTATATAATATGAATTGGGAAGTTTAAATTAATAAGTTGTATAACTTATAAAATGAGAAAATTTAAGTAAAACCAATTGTTAAAATGGTTAAACAGTTTTGTTAAGTAAAACAAAATCTGAATTAGAATATAAACCAATTGAAATTAAATGTGTAAACCAAATTGAATGTAAGCAAAGTAAATAAATTTGGTTATGTTGAATGTGCACTGGTTGTTAAATGATTGCTAGTTGATTGTATAGAAATTCATTAAGTGTTAATGAAATTGGATTGATGGAAATTGAAAGTTAAGTAACTGAATTCAAATTGAAAGATAAGTAAATCTAAATAGAATCAAATTTGATTTGAATTAAAAGCAAACTAACTTGAGTTTAAATTAGTGAAAGTAAACTAATTGAATATGACTGAATGTTAGTAAAAGCCAATGTGAATGAATCAAATGTGATTAAATTGGAAACCAAGTCGATGAATGATTTACTAAAGAACTAGTTGATTATTTTGGAAATAGGAAGTGGATGCAAAGTTCAAATGGGAATTAGATTTGAAAATTTTGAAGTTGTCAACATGACTATCCATAATAAATTTAATAGATTCAGTGATGAATTTAAATTTGAACTTGCAGAGAATTAAGTTAAGTGGAAAACTTAGTATTGGAAAATTTGAAGTCGGTTTAAAACCAATATTGTGAAAAGTATGTGGAATTCAAACTATAAATTGAAGTCTTTATAAATAGGAATGGAATTTATAAAGCGTTGTTTATAAATCCGGAAATGACTTATTTTGATAAGTAAATCTTTATAGCTTGTTAAAGGAAGTATATCCACAATTTTGGACATTGGATAATCTTTGAAATAAAATATGCAGGAAATATTGAAATTTGGTTAGTGAAGTATATTCACGATTTTGGACCGTGAATATATTATTGAATAAAATGGACATGTTTTGGGAAAGCGATATTTTAAAACGAAGTTAATTGTTTTAAAAGATGTTTTAAAAGGCATTGAATATCGAAACCATAGATTTCAACATTCATTGTTGAAATAGACGTTTTCGAATAAAAGGAAATAGTGGACTATAACACTTTGTTATAGTAAATGATTTCCGAAAGGAAATGTTTTGTATAGTATTGGGATTTATACATCTATCTAAATTTCAAATCCCTATACTAGTAATTTTGAGTTGTCGTAACGATGTTTTACGTAACATTCGTTTTAACTCAAATAAATATGTGAAAGAGAATGATTTCCTTAAAAGATGAAATATATACTTAATTATGATTTAAGTATATCGAATATTTTCAAATGTTGAAAATAGATTAGATTTGTGAATTACTTATTTTTAAATAAGTATGGAAATGTTTTTCCAGATATGAAATGAAATGTTGTGAATATATCCCGTGAGTGATAAATGATTTGAAATTCATTTTCAAAGTCGAAGTTGAAATGTTAAATGAGAAATTTGAACAATTAGTTCAATTTGAAATTTTTCAAAAAGATTGAATCGTTAAGTTAAATTGAGTTTAACTTCGACATCAAAGACAATATAAGTTGAGTTTTGAATTTCAGATGATGGTTTGGATTGTATGTCTAACATTGTGAATTGATGACATAGCAATTGATCTCTATTAAATATATATCTGTTGGTGGCGGAGAATTTATTCTCTTAGCTTAACACCCTTCTCTGAGACGTACGAGCTCGGAGGTTATATATCGATAGACATCAATTCTGTGTTGAGAATTGACGATGTAACGTGAAATCCAAATCGAATGTGAAGTCGATAAAAAAAGGGAAATATGAATATGAATTGGGTTTGAGATAACCTAAAATTTCTAAATCGGCTTAGAGGAAAATTTTGAAATCCTCTATTTGTTATGGATATAGGATATGTAGGTTTTTAGAACTTATATATATGAATGCGGTAAATTTGAAAACCGTCAGTTTGGAAAGTAATTGTTGTGGAAATCTTATGTAAGCTTACATGGATATGATATGTACGAAATGTGAAATGAAGTACTACATATATATGATGTTATGTTTTCTAAACTGAGGATATGGAAAAGTACCTTCCATTTATTATTTGTGAAGGTTTTGGAACTCTCGATGAGTGTCCATTTGAAATTCGTAGCTACGTAGAATTTCCATTAGTCGAAGAGACTATTTGAATTGGAATCCCTCGAGATGGATCATGTCGATGGGATCATGTTGATTGATTAGCGTAATTTGAGGGGTGAGATGCCCATAGTTACAAGCAATTCCACTGGGATAGTGGCGCAACCGCCGGGTAAACTGCAATCTAAATGCCAAGCGAAATTTGAGGGGCGTGATGCCTACAGACACAAGCGATTCTACTGGGATAGTAGCGTAACCGCCGGGTGGACTGCGATCTATGGTGACAACCATGGCGAAATTTAAGAGATGTGAAATCTACAGATTACGAGTGACTCTACTGGGATAGTAGCGCAACCGCCGAGTAAAATGTAATCCATGGGGTACGTGCTTTCCATATCCATTTTTGAAAAAGAATTTTTAAAGTATTTTCACTGGACGTTGAAGCAAGTATATTTAGTACTTGGAGATTTTTAGTCCTGCGCCTGGCCAGCGTATGCCTAATGTCTGTAAGAACGACAATAGACTTATTAAACTTCGAGTTAATAAGTATTTGCAAACTTTAAATAGCAAATAAATAGTCTGAAATTAAAATTACATAATTCCAATTTAATAAATTAAGGAAGAGGATCTTTAAAATGTTTTGAAAGTCCACAGCTTTGGAAGAGATATATTATGCAAATCTCTAAAATGAAGAATTTCAAGAAAAGTTTGAGTTTTGTAAGTCGAGAAAATTTGGTAAATGACTTTTGCGTTTTGGTTGTAGAAATCAATGAACAAAGCTAGTGAGATTAAACAAATGGAATGAACTCTATATTTATTTATTTTTAACAAGTATTGAGCTTGGTAAAATTGTGAAGGGTATAAATATCGGTGAAATTTTAACGACCTTTCCTTTTCGTGGACGAAAAGTTTTAAGGAGGGAAGATTGTAACGATCCCAAAATTTTAAACTATTTTAAATTTATAATTGAATTAAATTTTGATTTAAATTTGTGAAATTGTTCGAATTTGTCAAGTTTAAAATATGAGGAATATAGTTGAATTTGAATTGAATCGGGATTTATAAATAATGTAAAGGAAATAAATTTTATCAATACAAAATAACAATAATAATATGCTTTATTCTTTTCACCAGCACCCTTTTTATTTTTACAAGTTAGAGAATTTTTCATTTTGCACTAGAAGTCCAAAGAATTTAAAGCCCAATTTCATTTAAATTCAAATCAATTTACAAATTTATTTTATATCATTTAAACTATTTAAAACAATTCAAATTTGAAAACTTTATTATTATTTTCACTAGCCTTCAATTCAAAACTGATATTTATTTATCACGCCATAACTCACCCCAAAAATCACGCCTAAAATCATGCCTAACATCACGAGATCAATCGTGCAAGGTATGGCCGAAGACGAATTATTATATATCTCGTTCCCCTTCCTCCATCATTTCAAAAGCAGAAAGAAAAAAAAATCGAACGACGAAAATAATGGCGGCTCCCTCGTCTTCTTCTTCGTTCGCAAACTAGGGCTTCGGCGATTCTGGTTTGGGTTTGCGAATTGAAGCTTTTGCTTCGTCTTCATTTTGTGGCGATTCTGGAATTAGGATTTTTTCCTATTGCGATTTAGAGCTTCGACTTTTCACCCATTCGAACACGTTGTTCCGATACGCGTCGAGTAAAGGTGAGGAATTTTATTTCTCACATCTAATTCCTATCTCTAGCATATTAGTATTTGAATTCTATGATTTTTCGTTCGTTTTCAATTGTTGGTTTGAGATTTATCTGACACCTTCAAGTTCGTTTTGTTTTCTGTGTAGTTTGTAATGCTTTCGAACTCGTGATATGCTTGCGAACCCGGTCTATTTGATGGTTGGCCATTCGATTTTGCTGTATTTGATGATTTCAGACCTCATTTTCCATATTTTTAATAATTGATTCTCTGTTTTATTTCTTTGATCACCTGACTTTTGTTCATAACCTTGATATGTTGTTTATATCTCGACTTCACCTCCAATTATACTGCTGTTGACTTCGAACCCGATTTTGGTTCTGTGATGACCACCGACTTCGACTTGTTCATCATATTCTATGATCATGGCTTTGACTTTGATTTTTATTTGCTTTGTTGACATGGTTTCGTAACTTGGTTGGTTTCCTTGTTCACCACTGTATCGAATTTTAGCATGTTCGATTCACGACCACTTCGTCTTGATTTGTTAAATGCTTGTTCGACAGTTTGATTCATCTTGATTTAGTTTGATTCAAAATGTTACTTGTCTTTGTTTTTGTGTTTAAATGCCTCCGGTCATTTGCGACCTGTAGCATACTTGATACACACAAATGCTTCACTTGTTCTCTGAACTTGTTGTATTACTTTATTGTTGAGATTTTGCCCTGGTCTGGAGTAGCTCTGTTGCACTGCCTGCTTTTGTTAGGTTGCTGCACACTACTGCTTATCATTTGCATTGCTTTGCATTCGAGTCAGGTGTTTTTGGAACCTTGTACTGTCCAATTTACAGTACTATATATATGTTACAATTTGTACATTCATGTTTTTTAGGCTGATTGCATCTAGTTGCATTTTTAATCTTCATATATTTGTATGCAGTCATGTATATATATACATCTTTTGATATGTATATATGTATGTTCGAATTTGCATATATGTTTACTGTTCTGTATTCATTTGAGTTAGTCGTTGTTCCATTCTTTTTGTTGTCTGCACTATGATATCTTGTAGCCTGGTCTGGTGCACCTTGTTGCTGTGACATTTGTAGTTCGCATTATTGCTGCTACTTGTACTTGTAGTTGTTCGATTGCCTTCTGTTCACTTGACCATTTGTATACATACATTCATGTATGTATACAGATGTATGTTCACTGTTGCACATTCATGTGCTTGCTGTCTTATACACTGGCACTTGATTTGTTTTAATGATGTATTCATTTGTACATCACTTGTTGCCTCTTTTACTGGATGCACTGTTTCATTTCACTGTTGCAGCCTTGCCCTTAAATATTTGTGGTGGCTGCGGTGCTTTACTGTTGAGATTTTGTCCTTGTTGGGTTTCATTTCATTGATGCACTGATTTTTATTTATTTATTATTATTGTAGTTTGATTTGGTTATCCCTTGTACTGGCCATTGAATTCAATTGGTGGCTGCAGTACATGTTGCACTTTACCATTGTATTCATGTGTTTTGCAGTTTTCCCCCTATTGGGATTTGTTTTCGCTATTGCATTTCCTTGCTGAATTGTCCTTGGTGTTTTGTGTACATATGAAATCGATTCATATGTATGCTGAACGTCGCTTGTTTCAACTGCAGTTTTATTCCGCAGTTGTTTCTTGCTTTCTTTTGTTGCATTTACCTTAGTTCAAAACTGATAATTGCTCCTGGCATTTGCATTTTTAGCTTGTTACTAAGTTGTCTTGGTTTGGGGACATATGCCTATATCACTTTTAGTTGCCGTGGTAATGCATGTTCTTTGTGTATCATTGCATATGCTATTTTTCCATGTTATCGAGTGGCCTGCCAGTTGTGTTGAATCATGACAGTTGTGATTTGACCTTTGCCTTTTGTAGTTGTTGATAGCATGCTTATGTATTCATGTTTATGCAGCTTGCATTTGAGTTATAGTCTTGAGTTTATTTTCCGGTAGTGCTTCATTCCTTTGAGTTATGTGTTCATGCACTAGAACTACTCCCAGATTTCTATTTGCTGCATTTTGTAATTACGGGTGACATGTATATTCATATATGTGTTGCCAGTTGCCTCTATTAGGCACTGATTCTTTATGTTCTTTAACATTTTGTGTTGTAGTGCCATATTTTGGTGCTCTCACCTTCATTCAGCTGTTTTCATGTAGTTTGTAATCCTGCCTCTGTGCACTGGGTCATTCGAGCCTTCGTGCTATGTGTACTTGTGGTGGCTGTAGTTTTGTTGCAGTTTGCCCTTGTATTCGTTGGTGACTGCAGTTTCGTTATATATGCAGTTTTGCCCTTGTTGGGTTGCGTCACATTGATGCAATTGGATTGTTTTCGAAATCACTTGAGTTGAATCCAGTTTGTTGCTCGGATTTGACCTTGTGTCGTTGTGAACTTTCATTGAGCTTTTGTGAAATTTCTTTACTGTTGTGGCGAGGCAGTATACGCATGCATGTACTGCAGCCAATCAAACTTTGATGTTTTAAAGGGACAATTTCGATTATTTTAAATTGATTTAGTCGATTTGATAAATTGTTTATCTATCTCTGTTGATGATTTAAATTTGCTGATTTTTGTTTAACACTGTTAAGTGTTATATCGACCGTCATCCGATTTCTTTGTTAAAAGGGTCGGATAGACGGGAAATTATTATGACTGTCGTCTATTAGATTATTATTGCTTTTATGCACTAATAACTGAGTTTGAATTAGACTGACCTGTGTATTATTTTCTTTTGAATGTAATACTCGGGTCAGACCGAGTATTTTACAGCTTGAAGATTTTTCGGGCAGCGAAGTTAGAGAGAGAGGGTAAAGCGATCATTTTAGTTCGGGAAAATTTTGTATTTTAAAGATATTCCGTTGTATCAATTTAATACATTGTATAAACTCTGATGTATGTAAAAGAAATTCATAGTAATGAAATATTATTATTCTTTGTTTCTGTGGCTGATTCTGTTTAAATTACATAAACTAAATAACAATCCGTCTTTTTGAACGTTTCGAGTTGGTTTAATTACCGACTTGAGGCGGTCAGAAGGGGGGAATGTTACACCAACGCAACATAACAACAATCACTTGCAAACAAAACCATACAATCATCACATGTGATCAAAGTAATCAACCATCCATCCATAACAACCAAAACAAATGGTTTGTTCGGGTTCAGAAACTTGTAATCGTATAAAATGATAAATAAACTACTAAGTATACCATACACTCAACGGTCTTAGATAAAACCTAATAGATTATTTATACATCCTTATACAGTTAGAAGTATCCTTTCCCAACCATCCCATAATCCAAAACAAACAATAATTTCAAATATTGTTTAAGTTTATTCTTATTAATCTCCTTTCACATTATTTACTGTTCTTTAGTTTCATTCCTTCATACAATGCTTATTTCATTAATTTACATTCATCACCTACAAAATTCATTTCCTATTCATTCATACAATGCCATTTTCCATTAATTTATATTCATTTTCTTACATATATGTTCTTTCCATTCAATTATTTAAAATAATTAATGAATTCATTATTTAAGTATTACATACTTTTTATTTCAGTTTACTTCACATTTATTATTTACTCAAGTAGTGGCGCAGTGGTAAGATAATCGCTTTCTGGTAAGCAGGTCATAGGTTCGATTCCCGTCTACCCTACTCCCATTTCAAGGCGCGGAGGTGGGTCCCTATAAAACCACATAACATGGTTGGGGGCATCAAATATCTATGCTGGGCTGGTTGAAAACTCTCCTGTTTGTGGTCGTACCAGGCTAGGGGGAGCTCATCTCATCCCTTCGATTTCATTAGGGCTCTGGGTTGAGTTTTTAAAAAGATTTCCTTTTAACATCAATATTCATTTGTGAAGCCACTCATACTTAGATTTTCACTCTTTTTTCTTTTCACTTTTATTTCTTTCATATATAGTATTCACTTTTACTATTCACTTCAATTATAATTAACTTAAGTTTATAATCATTTTCTTATAGAATTCACCTTTTTATTAAATTTAATTAGTAGCACTTCAAATTATTAACTTAAGTTTATCAAAACAAATGTGTAGTAAAACTACTACAGTGGTCTTCCCACTTTGAAACTCGAAAATGAACGTCGATGATGCGTGCACTCATCATCGAAATTATTTTCCAACGATAGAGAGGGAAGTATAGAGCTTATTTCCTTTAAAATTTCTTTTAAAACGTTTCTTTCAAATCACCTTGAAATATTTGTATCTGAAAATACTTCCAAATAATACTAATATTATATTCCAAAGTCCTTTGAAAAACAATTTCTAACCCCGGAACATAAATTCTCAAATTTCCAATAAAATTTCTTTTTAGTTATAAATCATATTTTGCAATCAATATTAATGAATTTCAATTCTTACCAAAAAAATATCACAACAACTATGTAAATTTATAAAGATTATTCTTTTATATACAAAGTATAATTCCAGGCAAAATTATTTCATTTACCTATATTTCAAAACCAATATTGTGTCGGTCTACCCTATTAGGTGTTTAGAAATCCCTATCGATCCCATAGCGTCCTATGTACCGACCAGAATTTATAAATACCCAATATAATAAACTAACACAATACGAAACATTTTATAACACTAACAAGTATGCTCTCTCATATATATACACTCAACGACTCATTCTAGGGTATTACTACCCTATTTCTAATGAGTCAGACCCCACAAAGCTAAGGTTATCGCTAAACCAATGCTCTGATACCAAATGTAACGACCCACCCTTTTGGACGGCTCAAATCGACAATAAACCACACATGTCAACTTCAAACCATTCAAAAGGGAGGATTGTTATGTGGTAAATAAGAAAAAGAAGAGAAAGAAATAAAACAAACACAGAATCTCACAGCGGAATGACAAAAATATAATAATCAAATAACAGTTCATGAAGCTATTTTACAAATAACATTTTGGTTACACTTTTACAATACAGAATCAAAGTTCATACAGCAGTAATAATTAAATAATGCAGTGGAAAAACATGATGTAGTGGAATAAATAAAATAAATATATATATATATATACACAAATCTCTGTCTTTGTCCTCCAGAAAAGCAGTCATCGATACACTTGAAAGCTCAGACCGACCTGAGCAAATTGAAAGGACAAAACACTCGAGTCAGAACAAAAAGATCTTACGTAAGTTAAATCAACAGTAAATAAACATGAGTGTAACGGCGTCAGAGATGTTTACGGGATTTGACACCTTCTATCCAATGTCTAACATGAGTGCAATAACTTAAGAGATGTTCGGAATTCCATCTCCTAAGGATCTGTTAAACTATCTACATACATAGTACAATACGCTATTATAATAGTGTCTACAGTAAAGTATTAAAATAGCGCTAAGGCGTTACCCATATCCCCCTTAACACATTTTATATAATGTCGTAGTCTATACAGTACTGTAAACTCCACCGTAAACTGGTGGGCTATCAGGGAGCACTCCATAGGTACGACACAAACCAAACTCGTAGAAGTCGCGATAAGGCATGTGACAAGGCATGCGAGGCAATGCCCAGTGTAGGATACTACCGTTTTGCGGATCCGGACTGGTGGTAATGCATAGCTGCTGCTACTGCCCACCTCGGAACACACTCCCATAATCAAATCGAGGGGTGGCCACCAAATCAATCACAAAGTCATAATATGGTATCGAAGAAATGTGTTTGATCGGAGGTGCGACCTCACTTGGCCCAGCATGGCTCCTGTTTTAGCCACATAAAGCTGACTCACGGGAGTTAGGGCTACGTAAATACCTCATACAGAATCGTTCGCCAAACCATCCTACTTTATTCTGGAATCTCCACCACATATATAGTTAATGTTAAAGTGGTTTTCGGTATTGGCAGGGAGTATGACAATATCCGATCCCGGTCTCTTTAACAACCAACACTTATTTCACACCAAATGGTTCTTTTACATTTCCAAAATCAATTCATAATTGATATCAAAATATCAAATTCAATTTAAACCATATCACTTTCGAAATCATATTCACTTTCGAAATCATATTCACCTTCGAAATCATATCACATTTGAAATCATATTCATAAAATAGGTCAAACACTCATTTCAAATCATCATATTCACTCAAATATGTCATTTCTCTAGAAAATATCATTTCAAATCCCGGCTTAGGTTATAACATCATTTAACCATATTCGCTTTTAAATCAAGGATTTAAATATAAACAGTTCAACCTTGTACCATTAGAAATTTAGAAATATACTTTAGACTGTCATAAATAGTTTAAAAATAGTTTAAAATACTTTAAAATAGTTTAAATGGTTAAAATAGTTTAAATTATATTAAAATAGCTTAAATTAAATTAAATGGTTTAATTGGTTTAAAATAGATTAAAATTGTTTAAAATGGATTAAAATAGCTTAAATAAATTAAAATAGATTAAATATAATTTTATTAGTTTAATATAAAATGGTTTGATTATTGAAATGCTTCATATAGTAAATATTTTGAAAATCTAAACAAATCAGAATTAAAATAATATATCTTTAAACAGTTTATAATAAAATAATTAATTTGAAATTAATATTAAATTAAACCATTTCTTTCATTTCAACACATCTAGACCATGTCCAGCTTTCAAATCAACAAACTCGATTTTGTCTTTCAATTCAGATTCTCATTTAAACCATTTAATCAATATCGATTTCAAGTCCATATTCGATCTATAAATTTTAAACTATTTCAAATTTAGTAGATTTCAAAGTTTAAATATTCAAATATTTCAATAACTCAATTTCGATAAATTTCATTTATACTTCAGATCCAACTTTAAAGTTTCAATTTAAGTTCTTTAAATAATTCATTTAAACCAATTCCAAATTCAACATTTAAAGTTTGGATTTTCGAAAATAATTCAGTTTATGTAAATCCAAATTTTTATTTCAAAATATCATTTAACTGGATTCAAAAATTTAAGGTTTTAAAAGTCATTTAATTTAACCAATCCGGTGTCCGTATATAATTTTCTACCATATGGTCAAGTGATACGGATATTTATCATTTCACTCCGCAAATATTTTAATTTATGGGTATATATCATTTCTACCTGCAATCCCAAATTTAACTTCAAATCCATGAAATCGCTCGAGTCTATCATTTCAACCCATAATGATTTCTCCCTAATCTATCAGATCGTTCGGGTATGTATCATTTCAACCCATAGGGATTTTCTAGCAATAGCTAAGGGAACTTGTAGTGTGATATCAATATATAAAATAACATAACATCTAGTCATCCAATATCAAGAATTAAACATCCATCACAATCATCATTCAAATCAACCAATAAATAACAACAATTTACTTATCATCAATAACAGGTATTAACTGGCAATTTAAAAGTCAATATTAACTTAAATGGTGATTAAATACAATAAAAGTCAGATTTTATTGGAATGAAAATTTAAATATACTAAATATCAACCAATCAATTTATAATCACATCATAAATTCAATTGAACTAACATAAGATAATTTAGCACTTGTGGGTGGGTTAAACACTCACCTTTGATTTCAAATCGATTTGAAATCTAAGTAAGGCCCAAAATCTAACCGTCTTAGTGAAACGACCCAACTTACTACTACCAGAATGTTGCATCATCTTTAAGAAAGAAAGGGGTGAGAAATAGAAAAGATAAAGAAGAAAGCAGAAAACAACAACAGAATCTCAACAGCGGAACGAATGAAATATAATATATCACATAAGAGATTACATATTATCATATACATCAGAGTTACACAGATAATACAACACATACTAGACAGTTATAAACACCTGTCTAGTTAATACAACTCAAATACAATACAGATACAACACAGAGATACCAACACAGCAGAACACTATATATCTATAACGTTGAAGCCTCCTGCTCCATTGCTCCTCCACAATTCGTCGAAGCTAACCTGAATCCCTTGGCTACTCGTAAAAATTTGAGTACCCGAGAGTTTAAGAAAAACAGAAATAAACTCCGGGTCAGACATGGATCTGGTATGAGTAACAGGTTAAAGTTGCTTAACTTTGAAAATCCTTTGAAAACAAAAGGTATCACGTAAGACTTCCCACACATAAACATGGAAAAGTTTTTCCCTTACGCTAACCAAAACTTTGATAGGAAATTCAGTGATATTATAATAGGTCTAGGGTTTTCAAGTAAATATGAAATAGCTGAAATTGTTACATGATTAAATTCCAGCATACTAGGTTTACAATCAAATCCGTTGGCACTTATTGGATTTTGGATTCCATACAATGGCAGGGCTACTGGGGTACCGCCCGTCACAGTACATGGCCTAAATCACCATACCGAGGACCCACCCTAAGTCCCCTGCAACACAAGGCCGGAACATCCCTTACTGGATAATTCCCGGATAAGAAACCCCGCGGTTGGCGCGACCAAACACACACTAAGCCGAATAAAAAGGGACTCTAGACAGGGGAAATCTCATCCTACTTGGGGGCTACCCACTAACCTTGCTGCACCTCCCCTGTTTTAGCCATTCCCGGTTGATGAGGCTTGAGGCTATGATTACCTTTAGAGAACACATCTCTTAGAATGCTCATCGTCCACCTGACGATGTTCTGAAAGCATTCGATCCATACAAGTTCGTTTCGGGTTTGAACGAAACCGAAGGCATTATCTCGTTACACTCATTTTGGAATCACCCTCAGAGTTAACGACAATAACCCTTGCATTCTGAATCTTCATCTTCACTTGAGATTCATGACCTATCGTTAATTTGGATCGATGTGGTTTTCGGATATCCAAATCTGGAAACCCGATCTCGGTCTCATCGAAATCCAAACCGTATCTTTAAAGGCCAAGTTGTTTTAAAGTTAAAACAATTCATTCCAATTCAATTCAATACTTTGAATTCACACAGCATTTAACATAGATAAATATCACACATTTATCACAGATATATCCAATATCACATCACAGAATATCATAACATATCATCCAATTCAGATATAAACAAGGATTAATAATCACACCATTTATAATTAATTTAAAATGAATTAAATTAATCACTTATCTCTAATTAATTTAAAGTAAATTAAATTAATTACTTCATCATTATAAATCCTGCTTACATAACCATTAATTAATTACTAATCAATTAATTAGTCATTCTCAAATTCCCTTCTTAATTAATCATCTTTGATTAACTGACCTTTAATTACATTCAAGTAATCATCCTTTAATTAATTTCACAAATTAATTATACTTAACCAAATACAGTAATTAATCTTTAATTACTTCATTTATTAATTAACTATAATTAATTACATTAATCCTTAATTAATTACATTAATTAATTACTCAAATCGCTTATTATTGATTAATTAGTTCAAATTAATCAACCTTAAATTTTATGATTAATTATATTAATTAATGATCCCTAATTACATTTTAATTAACTATTCTATTTAAATCAATTACATTGAGTTATTAATCTTTACTTAACCATAATTATTAATCATCCTTGATTAATCCCATGCAGTAATTAACTACCCTTAATTACTTCACTTAATAAATTAATTACTCCTTAATTAATCTTCTAAATTAATCCCTTGATTAATTCCACAAAGTAATTTAATCTAAATTACTATCATATTCAAATCATCTTCAGCCAATTACATATAGTAATTATCATTAATTACTTCATTAAGTAATTACTCTTCATTAATTACATTTAAGTAATTATACTTATCAAATCATCCAATGATTTATTTAAATTAATTAAACTTAATTAATTAACTTAAGCAAATCATATTTAACTCAATTAATTACATTAAGTAATTAATTCCTCAATTACTTCCATTAAGTAATTACACTTAAACATTTTCATAAATGTTAATCTTTAATTAATTTATCTAATTATTAAAATTAATCACATTAATTTTATAAATTATTAAATAGTCTAAGTTAATGACCTTCATTAACTATTTACATTTCTTAATTTCTTCTCTTAAGAAATTAAACTTAATTAATCAATATTAATTACAATTTAATTTATCCTTAACCACCTATTAATTAACCACTAATTATTTAATTAATTTAAGTTTTCAACTGTAACTTAATTAACCTTTAATTACTTGATTAATTAACATTTAACCATTAATTTAAAATCTAATCTTATCAAATTAATTATCTTAACTCCAAATTAATTTTTCCTAATTAATTGACTTAAAAATTAATTAATTAATTTCAAACTCTTAATTACTAAATTAATTAATCCAAATCATTAACTAATTAAATTAGTTAATTATCAATTTTTAATTATCTTAATAATTTAATGAATCCAAATAATTAAATTCTAATTTAAGGATTTTAAACCAAATTCCTTTTAAATTCAAATCATTAGAGTATATTTTAACTTTAACTATTTACATCATTTAAAGTTATAAACTTTTTTCTATTTTCAAAACCTAAGATTCAAATTCAATTTGAATTCAGATTTAAAATTCTAATTTAAACTTGGTTTTAAATTAGGTTTCACATTTTATATTAAATTCTAAAATCAAGAAAACTAACAGGCTTGTTTTGAATTCTGAAAACCCTCTTTTAAATATTTTAAAAGCTTTTATTTCATTTCATATTAGGATGCAAAATATAAATTTGAATCCATACTTCAAACTGGATTCAAACTTGTTGAAATCCACTACATAAATTAATCTCATTTGAATTTATTTTAAACTCAAATCACTGCCAGGTTTTATTTCTCAAAATCCTGGAACAACATTTACTCGAATCGTACTAAGATTGCTTCGAGTAATATCCTTCTCTACTTCGAGTCATGTACTCGAATGACTCGAGTAAAACCCGAGGAAAAATCCTCGTCTTCCCCAAAAAAACAGAGTCGATAAACGTGCACGTGCACGTGCACTTCACCAGCGTTCAGTTCCAGCCGACCCCACATCGTCGAGCAAGTCGACGTTCAACCTCGCCTCCATTCCCGATCATCCAAACTCCGATCCATCAATTTATACTCGAAAACAAAAATCGAGTACTCTGAACAAAAACTGGAACAAACTTCCCAACATTGGAAACGCCTCGACCACAAATCTCCGACCACCGAAATGTCAACACCTCCGGCCAAGCCTTCGACAACACTCTAGCTTCCCTTTCCCAGAATATAGTGGCACTCGATCCACCAGAGTTGCCGTGGTGGGTTGTTTTCCGATCATCACTCAAATTAGGTTTAGAAACCCCTCTGACCAACCACCGCTGCTACAATCCCTAGATCACCTTCCTACTAATTTTCCTAGAACCTTCGTTCGCTCCTCCATCACCATCCAAAATTCCGACCCCTCCAATCATCTAGATCAACCAGAACCACCCAAAATGCATAATTCAAACAAATCAAAACTGCTCTTCCCTCCTCTATTTAAAAATCATGATTTTAACTTTAAAAAGCATGTTAAGGTATGAGGATTTAGATTATATACCTGAATTCACGAATTAGGAAGTTTGAAATTTAACTTGTTTTAAGGCTTTGTTCATGTATCTTAATTTTCCAGAGACAGTGCCAGGTTATTTTAACTTAATTAAAAAATTTAAACATAAATCCATCTTAAACAAATTACTTTTGTTTAAACATAAGTTCCTAACTAAGATCAGATCAAGTGGTAAAGTATTTTTACCAAAATCTTAGTTTTAAAAAAAACATCAAGCACAGGCAGACAAATTCATGGCATATATAAGTTCATAAACATTCACAGTCATATGTAGATACAGTAATGCATTTACAATTATACATACAAGTATACTAATCAATCATGCAACCAGATCTACTTAAGTTTTAAGAAAAAGTGTTACTCACCTTGTTTCACAAATGAACAGAGCACACTATTGTTTTGGAAAAGCTTTTATTTTGAAACAGGCTTTAAAAAGTTGCACTGGAACCTCTTTGATCTTCATCTTTGACATAAGATGAATTGTTGTTTAAGTTGAGTTGAACTGAAGCTTTAGTTTGTAAATGTCTTTGAAAACTTTGAAATGGAAAATGCTAAGTTTCTTTTTGGTAAACGAAATGAAATGAAAAAAAAATAAAGAAGATTGATAAATAGAAAGATGTTTACAGGGTATTGTTTATTTGCCTGGTACAAAAATATTCAGAGATTTTTCTTCCCTCTTGGTGGCTGATAAGAGATATTAGTGTACTTGAGATACAAACATTTAATGCTTATGTCCTTATGTCTTCAAACTTATCTTTTACTTTACATTTCGTATGTACTATATGATAGTTTTCTTCTTTTTATATGTGTACATACCCATTTTATACTACCTGCATGAATACATATTTGTTTCTTTTGCCAGGCATTGCAAACTTATGTTTCCAGAATTTCTAAGTGTCTTTGTTTATTTTTGCCTTACATAATCTTACAGGTTACCTACACAATGCTTTCAGCCTTGTAAACATAAGCAAGTATTCTTATAGACTATATTGTTAGATTTTTAGGTAATGTGTTTACTTTTATTCACCTTTATTTTTAACTTAAACTATTCAATACTTCATTTACTTATTAATATATATATATAGATAAATTTTAGGAAATAAAAATAAAGCCAATTATATAAAAGCTTATACAATTATCTTTTAAAATCAAAACATTTTAAATATTTACTCTTTTTAAATTCAAGGCTTTTGAATTCAAATAAATTCAAAAATCTAATTTTAACATCAAGTTATATATATACATATATAACTACATTTTAGATTTTGAAAATAACACTTTATTTTAAAATCTATTTATATTCATATATAAAGCAATACATTAATAATGTTATTTGAAAATAACAATTTGTCAAATTTAAATAATTTATAACAGAGGTTATACATTCCTATTATCATTAAATGAATTAATATCTCATATTTATTAAACAATATTTTAAAACAACCCTTTTTAATGATTCTTAAACTGTAACGACCCGTATTTTACGGATCGAAACATCGTAAAACATTTGTTATTAGATCGATAGTATTATTAAATCGTTTGAAGCTTGAGTCGAGTAGTAGCTTAAGTCGTATAGAAGATGAGTCGAGTGGTAGCTTAAGTCGTATAGAAGATGAGTCGAGTGGTGGCTTAAGTCATGGAGCGAACTAAGAGATAGAAGAGGCCTAAGAAGTTTGGTCATGTTGGAGCTAAGGTCGTGAAGGAGGTTAGGTCGTAGACGACTTAAGGAATTGGAATGACTTATAGAATTGGCGACTTAAGATAGTGGTGACTTAAGAGTTAGCGGCATAGGAAACTGGACGAGTTAGCGACTTAAGGAGGATAGGTCGGCAACGACCTAAGGAAGCTGGTGGTAGCAGTTAGCGACCTAGGGGTTGAGTGAGTTTACGACCTAAGGAAGTTAAGTCGTTGGGTCATTAGGTCGCACACATGAGTATAGTTAGGTCGCGACTTTGTTAGGTCGCTAAGCCGCATCTTTGTTAGGTCGTAAGTCGTGCAGTACTGTTAAGTGATTAGGTCGTTGAGTCTATGCCGTGTTAGTTAGGTCGCTAGACGACCTAAGAATGTTAGGTCGTGAGTTATTAGGTCGCGTGAGTTGTTAGGTCGCGACTTATGATAAGTCGTTAGGTCGTAGACGACTTATGTTAGGTCGCGCGCATGCGTTAGGTCGTGAGATTAGTAGGTCGTAGGTCGTGAGATTGGTAGGTCGTTAAGACTTAGGTCGTGGGGTTTCTTAGGTCGTGGATGACCTAATAGCGAGCAAACGACCTAAGGAATTCAGCCTATAAATAGGCGGGTTCTTCTTCATTTTTGGGATCCGGATTTTGAAGCGACGAAGTACTGCCATTTTGAGAGCTCGAGTTCTACACTTATTCACTTCTTTTCTCCACTCTAATCTTGTGATTCCTTCCATCCAAATCGAAGATCAAATCGAAGATCCAAAAGCTTAGATTGAAGATCTACATCCATCGAAGAGAGATTTCCTCGTTTGAAGCGGATTTGTGATAGATCGAGTTAGATCCTTCGCTGTCCAGATCTGAAGTGTGTTGCTTCAAAGGTGTTTAGGTGATTTGGTGAGTGGTGATTATCTCTCACACGGATCCAAAGGAGTATATCGGATTGTTGGCTTGATTCGGTGTTAAAATAGTGATTTCCATGCATTTTCTTAAACCTAAGTATAGATCTATTATTCATGATGATTTGACATCCATTTTACTACATGATTAACCTATGTAAGTTCATTCATCAAGTTGTAGAGATATTGCTCATGTTTTCATACTTGTTAGATTTCGACTCTTTATTTACAAGATTGCCGTTATTGTTATAATTGTTTATTAGATCATGTTTGAATGTTTGATTACTTGGATTAATGATTGACTTGATTGATTGTCATGAATTAGTTGATTGATGATTTGATTTAGACAAGATGGTCGAAGATGATTCAAAAGCTAAGGGAAAGGCGCTTGAATTGGAAAAGTTGCTCGTGGCATATGTAGCGGATGATGAAGCTCATATGGATAGATTTGATGATGATGATGTTGAGATGAGGCTTTGCTATGATGAGATGAAGCGAAGCATGGTATGAGAAAGCTTTGGTTTAATCCAGACGGGACCATTCCAAGCATGATTGATAAACTCGGTGAAATGGTTCGGGTTTGAGGATAATGGTTTGCTCGAGAGGCGCTTGAGCTACTATGGAAATAGTCGTCGAGGAGGATGACTAGAAGGCTGAGATTTCATCGTTGTTGAAGGTTCTAGCATGCTCAAAGCAAGAGTACACTGGGCAGATTCGATAGTCCCTAAAGACTACCGATTGGTAGTCAAGTACTCTGGGCAGATTCGATAGTCCTAGGCACGGGTTTCGACGACGTGCAGAGTTATGTCTAGAACCGGGGTTTCCATTAGCCCTTGACGGACGGCTGAAAGAATGTGCCAGTCATTCAACTAACGGTGGTATCAAGGCAATGATAACAGTGATAGCCAGAGTCATGGATGTTTGGTTGTATCGTCACTCGGTCTCAAGAGTAGTGTTTTCCTGGTGCTTATCTGATCTTGGTTTAGGCCTTGGGGGTTTGTACTTGGAAAACATCGCCCTTGACTCGAGTGATAATTTCTTTACTTTAAATGTTTGCTTTGCTATGTTTGCTTCTGCTTAGTGTGTGTCTGGGGGCTATCACTGTAGAAAGAGGTGGAGTGGGAGGGTTGGATTCCTATTCCTTTTTCCTTTATGCTCTTTTGGTATGTTGTTAGTTAATTTACCGCTCACTAAGACTGTTGTCTGACTCAAGGCTTTATGTTTTAACTCTTATTGCCTTGGGCTGTTCGTCCAATTTGGGACGGGCAGACTAGGTAGCAGGTGACAGGTGCTGTTCTTGCTTCCAACGATGCTGATGACGAAGACGAGCTGGAGGCTTGCATATTATTTTCTTACTATATGTACTGGATGTTCCGCTGCTTGTATAATTCTCTGAGTGATATGTAGTGAGGCTTGATGTATTGACTATTCAGATGTTTGTATTCAACTATTATGAAGTTTTATATGGTGACATTCTATTCTGTGAAGCTTCACTATATATATGTTCTATTGTATTTTATCCATGCGCTGTGAGTTATACGATAGATTATGCTGTTTTAATTTAACCTTGGCAATCGTCCATGGCTGCCTGGCACACTTTACAGCGCACTATTTCTATATCTAGTGCAGGGGTCATGGGCGGTCGTCACATTTGGTATCAGAGCTTTGGTTAATCGATTTTACCCAACGCTCGCTGACGTAACTACGTATGAGAGACGTAATTGTATTTTGATGGATGATTACTATATATAATATAGTAGCTTAGAAAGATTTGAGTCCTTTATGCAGTTGTTTCTCAAGGTATGTTAATCATTCCTTTTTATAGATATTAGGAATGAATCGAAGAGGGAGACCAGCTGCTAGGGAAGGCCGTGCTGCTGAGGGGGCTGCTGATTATGTTGCTATGTTCGAGGCTATGATGACCTCGATCATGAGAAGAATGCCAGCTCCGGGGCCATCGGTAGATGTTGGAGTTCAAGTTCAAACTCCAAGATCGGTGGATTTTGCTAAGCTGTGTAAAGATTATACTGCTCTTGGAGGAAAGGTTTTCTTGGGAACAGAGTCAACCATTGAAGTCCAGAGGTGGATAGATGCTTGTAGAAGGATTTTTAGTGATTTGGGAATTGAGGATGCGACTAAGAGGAAGTTAGCATCAAGAAAGCTTCAAGGAAGAGCTTCTGATTGGTGGAATTCTATCACCATTGATACTCCGGAGGAAGAAATTACTTAGGTGCAATTCCAAGACAGATTTGAAGCTAAGTTCATTTCTAAAGCTCAGAAGTCTATTCTGTTCAAGAAGTTTGTGGAGCTCAAGCAAAACGGAAGACCAGTTCTTGAGTATGTTTCTGAGTTTGAAGCTTTGTCCAAGTATGCCCGGTCGTATATTGAATCTTCTTACCAGAAGAATGAGAAGTTTGTAACAGGCTTGGATAGTTATCTTGGGAGGCAGTTGGTGGATCATTTGGACGATTCATTTGAGAAGCTTGTGGAGAAAGCTCTCAGGCATGAGAATATGTTTCCTAAAGAGGGATCTGTTGTTGCTGTGACCAAGGGAGAGTCTAGACCACAACAGGGAGGATACAAGAAGAGGAAGCAGCAGCAGCAAAAGGGTAAGGATGGCCAGAAGAAGCAAAAGGGCGAAGTGACCTACTACAATTGTCAGCAGAAGGGCCATTTCTCCAGGGATTGCAAGAATCCGAAGGTGCCGGTGAAGTGCCACAATTGTGACAAGCTGGGACATGTTAAGAGGAATTGTCCAGAACCGCGGAAGGACAAGCAGATTGTGCAAGCTTATGCTTTGGGAGCTGTTCCATCATCTTCGAAAATCTCTACCATTGAAGAGAAAGGAAAGAGTGTGGTGGTTCAAGGTACTCTTTCCATATGTGGTGTTCCAGTGAGAGTGCTATTTGATACTGGGGCGTCGCATTCGTTTGTTTGTAATGAACTTGTAGGCCGGTTGGGTTTAGAACCGGATATTATTGATAGGCCATTTGTTGTGACTAATCCAGTTGGGGGGTTCGTCTTGTTTGTGTATGCTATGCCGTGGTCTGATTGTATCGAGTCATGATTGCTCTTTTGTTTGTGATTGTTTTTTTTTTAACTTTGCGGGGTTCGGAATTATTTTGGGTATGGACTGGCTTAGGAAGTATGCCGCAAAGGTTGATTGTGATAGGTTGGAGGTGACAGTCGAGAATGTGGAGGGGCGAAAAATTGTGATACGATGTAAGCATGAAGAAGGCGTCTTCATGAACTTCATGTATTCGCTGGTTGTTCCACGGGATGGACTGTCATCTGTGCCAATCGCTAATGGATTTGAGAATGTCTTTGACGAGGTCAAAGGGTTACCGCCGCATAGAGAGATCGAGTTTCGTATAGATCTAGTTGAAGGAGCCAGACCTATTGTGATGCCTCTTAGGCGGATGGCGCCTAGGGGGCAGCAAGAGTTGAGGGTGCAGGTTGATGACCTTTTACAGAAAGGATTCATTCGGCATAGTGTGTCCGAATGGGGTGCACCAGTTGTGTTTGCAACCAAAGCAGATGGATCGTTGAGGTTGTGTGTGGATTATCGTGAGCTGAATAAGGTGACTAAGAAGAACAAGTATCCATTGCCGAGAATAGATGACTTGTTTGATCAGCTTCACGAAGCTAAGGTGTTTTCTCAAATGGATTTGGCAATGGGATTTCACCAATTAAGAGTGGCTAAGGATAGTGTGTCGAAGACTGCTTTTAGGACACCATCCGGTTTCTTTGAGTGGCTGGTAATGCCGTTTGGATTAACTAATGCGCCAGCATATTTTGTGGATCTTATGAATAGAGTGTTCAGAGATCAGTTGAGCAAGTTCATGCTAGTGTTCGTGGATGATATTTTGATTTATTCCAGAACTGAAGAAGAGCACAAGACGCACTTGCGTATTGTTTTGGAAATCTTACGGAAACATCAGCTGAAGGCTAAGTTTTCGAAGTGTCACTTCTGGAAGAGTGAAGTGAGGTTCTTAGGCCATATTATCTTTGGAAATGGAATAGCGGTTGATTCCGCTAAGGTGGCAGCAATCCAGGATTGGGTTAGACCTAAGAATGCATCGGATGTGAGAAGTTTTCTTGGATTAGCGGGATATTATCGTCGATTTATCAAAGACTTTTCCAAGATAGTTGCACCGTTAACAGGATTGACGAAAAAGAACCAAGTATTCAGATGGGATGCTAAGTGTGAGCAAGCTTTCGGAATCCTGAAGGAGCGATTGACAAGTGCTCCTGTTTTGACTATTCCAAGTGGAAATGATGAGATGGTGGTTTACACCGACGCATGTGGTACTGGAGTTGGAGCAGTGCTGATGCAGAAGGATAAAGTTGTTGCGTATGCAAGTCGGCAACTGAAACCGCATGAAAGGAATTATCTGACTCATGATTTGGAGCTAGCGGCGATTGTTTTTGCTCTGAAGATGTGGAGACATTACTTATTGGGAGTTCGATTCGAGTTGTTTACGGATCATAAGTCATTGAAGTATCTTTTCTCCCAAAAGGATTTGAATCTTAGGCAGCAACGATGGCTAGAGTTTTTAGCATCATATGATTTTGGTATAGCCTATACTCCGGGAAAGGGTAACGCAGTGGCAGATGCGTTAAGTCGAAGACATGCAGGATTGGGAGCCATGTTTTCAGAATGGAAGAATCTTGAGTATTTAGCTGGATTTGACTTCAGGCCCAGATGTGAATTGGAACCTGAGATGTTGGCAAACTTATCGATAAGACCGACTCTTGTGGAAAGAATTGGCAAGAGCCAAAAGCGGGACGATAAGCTTGTCAAGATTATCCGTGATTTGGAATCTGGATTGGACCCAAAGAAGGATAAAGGATTCGAGGTCGATCGAGAAGGTTGGCTTCGGAAGCAAGGACGTCTAGTTGTTCCCGATATAGATGAATTGAGAAATGAAGTTCTGAAGGAAAGTCATCACTCGAAGCTGACAATTCATCCAGGTGGAAATAAGATGTATCGGGATATGAAGAGAACCTATTACTGGGAAGGTATGAAGAAGGATGTTGGAAATTTTATTTCCAAGTGTATGAACTGCCAGTTGGTGAAAGCCGAGCAGAAGAAGCCCAGTGGATTGCTTCAGCCATTAGAAGTTCCTACATGAAAGTGGGAGCAAATATCGATGGATTTTATCGATGGACTACCTAGAACAAGAACGGGAAATGAAGGGATTTGGGTCATCGTAGATTGTCTGACTAAGAGTGCAAGATTCATTCCTGTTCGATCGACTAGGACTGCATCAAAGTTGGCTGAGCTGTATGTTAAGTGGATAGTTCGATTCCATGGTATTCCGAAGAGTATAGTGAGTGATCGAGACCCATTGTTCACTAGTGGATTTTGGAAGAGCTTCCAGGAAGTTTTGGGAACCGAGTTGTGTTTGAGTACAGCTTATCACCCTCAAACAGATGGTCAGACCGAGAGAGTCAACCGAGTTTTGGAAGATCTCCTCAGAGCTTGTGTTTTAGATTTCGGAGGATCATGGGAAGATCACCTTCATTTGGTGGAATTTTCGTATAATAACAGTTACCAGTCAAGCATTGGTATGGCACCGTATGAAGCATTGTATGGAAGACCGTGTAACTCTCCGACATGTTGGTTAGAAACAGGAGAAAAGTTAATACTTGGGCCAGAAATGATTCGACAGACTTCGGATTGCATAGAGATCATTCGGCAACGAATGAAGGCAGCCCAAGACCGTCAGAAAAGTTATGCCGATAAGCGTCGTAATGATTTGGAATTCGACGTAGGTGATATGGTTTTTGTGAAGATTTCTCCACTGAAGAATGTTATTCGATTCGGGAAGAAAGGAAAATTGACTCCGAAATTTGTTGGACCATTCCCGATCATCGAGCGAATTGGAAAGCTCGCCTACAGATTAGAATTACCAGAGAAGATGGCGGGTGTGCACAATGTTTTTCATGTATCGTATCTACGGAAGTATGTGCACGACTCGAATACAATGGTTTCTGCTGATAGCTGTGAAGATTTAGAGGTTGATCCAGTCGACAAGAGACCTCGTAAGCCGCTTCGTGTTGTGGAAACCGACACGAAACAACTTAGGAGGAAGGTAGTTAAGTTGCTCAAGATACAATGGAGTGATGATGATAACGACTGTACATGGGAGGTGGAAGAGAGGATGAAGGTAGCTCATCCTGAACTCTTCAAGGTATGGCCCTAAGGTGTCGTGTCATCTAACGACATTGTAACTTGTTCTAGTTTTAGAATTCTGCATGCTAAGCTAGAATTGGATGCATGGTTTGTTGATTGCTATGGATGGTAGGCATGCAGAATAGTCTTTGATTTCTTTGTTTGTTTGGAATTTCGGGGGCGAAATTCCTAAGGGGGAGAGAATGTAACGACCTGTATTTTACGGATTGAAACATCGTAAAACAGTTGTCATTAGATCGATAGTATTGTTAAATCGTTTGAAGCTTGAGTCGAGTAGTATCTTAAGTCGTATAGAAGATGAGTCGAGTGGTAGCTTAAGTCGTATAGAAGATGAGTCGAGTGGTGGCTTAAGTCGTGGAGCGAACTAAGAGATAGAAGAGGCCTAAGAAGTTTGGTCATGTTGGAGCTAAGGTCGTGAAGGAGGTTAGGTCGTAGACGACTTAAGGAATTGGAACGACTTATAGAATTGGCGACTTAAGAGTTAGCGGCATAGGAAACTGCACGAGTTAGCGACTTAAGGAGGATAGGTCGGCAACGACCTAAGGAAGCTGGTGGTAGCAGTTAGCGACCTAGGGGTTGAGTGAGTTTACGACCTAAGGAAGTTAAGTCGTTGGGTCATTAGGTCGCACACATGAGTATAGTTAGGTCGCGACTTTGTTAGGTCGCTAAGCCGCATCTTTGTTAGGTCGTAAGTCGTGCAGTACTGTTAAGTGATTAGGTCGTTGAGTCTATGCCGTGTTAGTTAGGTCGCTAGACGACCTAAGAATGTTAGGTCGTGAGTTGTTAGGTCGCGTGAGTTGTTAGGTCGCGACTTATGATAAGTCGTTAGGTCGTAGACGACTTATGTTAGGTCGCGTAGAGGCTAAGCTGTTAGGTCGCGCGCATGCGTTAGATCGTGAGATTAGTAGGTCGTAGGTCGTGAGATTGGTAGGTCGTTAAGACTTAGGTCGTGGGGTTTCTTAGGTCGTGGACGACCTAATAGCGAGCAAACGACCTAAGGAATTCAGCCTATAAATAGGCGAGTTCTTCTTCATTTTTGGGATCCGGATTTTGAAGCGACGAAGTGCTGCCATTTTGAGAGCTTGAGTTCTACACTTCTTCACTTCTTTTCTCCACTCTAATCTTATGATTCTTTCCATCCAAATCGAAGATCAAATCGAAGATCCAAAAGCTTAGATTGAAGATCTACATCCATCGAAGAGAGATTTCATCGTTTGAAGCGGATTTGTGATAGATCGAGTTAGATCCTTCGCTGTCCAGATCTGAAGTGTGTTGCTTCAAAGGTGTTTAGGTGATTTGGTGAGTGGTGATTATCTCTCACACGGATCCAAAGGAGTATATCGGATTGTTGGCTTGATTCGGTGTTAAAATAGTGATTTCCATGCATTTACTTAAACCTAAGTATAGATCTATTATTCATGATGATTTGACATCCATTTTACTACATGATTAACCTATGTAAGTTCATTCATCAAGTTGTAGAGATATTGCTCATGTTTTCAAACTTGTTAGATTTCGACTCTTTATTTACAAGATTGCCATTATTGTTATAATTGTTTATTAGATCATGTTTGAATGTTTGATTACTTGGATTAATGATTGACTTGATTGATTGTCATGAATTAGTTGATTGATGATTTGATTTAGACAAGATGGTCGAAGATGATTCAAAAGCTAAGGGAAAGGCTCTTGAATTGGAAAAGCTGCTCGTGGCATATGTAGCGGATGATGAAGCTCATATGGATAGATTTGATGATGATGATGTTGAGATGAGGCTTTGCTATGATGAGATGAAGCGAAGCATGGTATGAGAAAGCTTTGGTTTAATCCAGACGGGATCATTCCAAGCATGATTGATAAACTCGGTGAAATGGTTCGGGTTTGAGGATAATGGTTTGCTCGAGAGGCACTTGAGCTAGTATGGAAATAGTCGTCGAGGAGGATGACTAGAAGGCTGAGATTTCATCGTTGTTGAAGGTTCTAGCATGCTCAAAGCAAGAGTACACTGGGCAGATTCGACAGTCCCTAAAGACTACCGATTGGTAGTCAAGTACTCTGGGCAGATTCGATAGTCCTAGGCACGGGTTTCGACGACGTGCAGAGTTATATCTAGAACCGGGGTTTCCATTAGCCCTTGACGGACGGCTGAAAGAATGTGCTGGTCATTCAACTAACGGTGGTATCAAGGCAATGATAACAGTGATAGCCAGAGTCATGGATGTTTGGTTGTATCGTCACTCGGTCTCAAGAGCAGTGTTTTCTAGGTGCTTATCTGATCTTGGTTTAGGCCTTGGGGGTTTGTACTTGGAAAACATCGCCCTTGACTCGAGTGATAATTTCTTTACTTTAAATGTTTGCTTTGCTATGTTTGCTTCTGCTTAGTGTGTGTCTGGGGGCTATCACTGTAGAAAGAGGTGGAGTGGGAGGGTTGGATTCCTATTCCTTTTTCCTTTATGCTCTTTTGGTATGTTGTTAGTTAATTTACCGCTCACTAAGACTGTTGTCTGACTCAAGGCTTTATGTTTTAACTCTTATTGCCTTGGGCTGTTCGTCCAATTTGGGACGGGCAGACTAGGTAGCAGGTGACAGGTGCTGTTCTTGCTTCCAACGATGCTGATGACGAAGACGAGCTGGAGGCTTGCATATTATTTTCTTACTATATGTACTGGATGTTCCGCTGCTTGTATAATTCTCTGAGTGATATGTAGTGAGGCTTGATGTATTGACTATTCAGATGTTTGTATTCAACTATTATGAAGTTTTATATGGTGACATTCTATTCTGTGAAGCTTCACTATATATATGTTCTATTGTATTTTATCCATGCGCTGTGAGTTATACGATAGATTATGCTGTTTTAATTTAAACTTGGCAATCGTCCATGGCTGCCTGGCACACTTTACAGTGCACTATTTCTATATCTAGTGCAGGGGTCATGGGCGGTCGTCACATAAACCTAAGCTATAATTAAATCAATTAAACATTTATCTTAAATATTTTAAAACCATATAGTTATTTATTTAATAGCTTAATATTAAATTAAAATCAAATTTCCAAATTATCAAAAATATTAGAATTATAAAATATGCCTTATTAATTAAATTTACAACAAAGCTCATCTATTTACAATATATATAAATTTATATACATTATAAATAGAAAACAATTTATTTAGCTTTTAAAAGATAAATCACCCATTTCATATTTATTTAAAGAAGATTATTAAATCAATTCAAATTTTATTAACAAAAATCATTAAATCAATTTAATGTTAAATGCATATTATTAAATTGATATTGTCAGAAATTCCGGGATGTCACACTTAGAATTTGTCCAAACCAATTCCAAAATGTCTGGGATTTCAATACGATCGTAGTAGAACAAACCGCTCTTAAATCTGAGCATGTATGCAAAAGTTATGATGATTAGAACGATTATACGATTAAAGTAAAACAAATAAAATAATTAAATTAGCAACTCACTACCTTTCCATGTCAGCACGAGTACGTGCATGAAACCCTTTCCACGCGTTCTATCCCTCATCTCTATCGTGCCCTAGCAGTAGCCGTTGACCAACCAAACACGCTCGCCTACGTTGAACATCAACCAAATGTATGGCCTCCGCTCATCTTCCCAGGCTCCGCCGCCCCTAATGGGCTCCACCACGTCGACCTCGCCGCCCCAAAGCCAGACCACCGCCTTTGACTTCCAAGCCTAATTCCGGTGACCTCGTCGACAATCTCGACCAACTAACCACACCGATGCACTCTACTCGACACTCTCTACAAGCCCATACCCTTTGATCATCCTATAGTCGAAGATCTGCAGTTGAAATCTCAAACCCTAAAATGGATGGCCGAGGTTCATCCTCAATTTCTGGTCAAACGATGCATCAAATTGAAAAACGAATCACCGTAGTGGATTACAATCGTTGAGAGCTTTCCAACAATATATAATTCGATATAGTTTTGAGGAATTTGATTTTCGATTTGAATTGGAATTTGAATTAGGGTTTTTGTAATTGGAATATGTTTCTGCCATTGAAGAAAGGAACAGACGGAAGGAATTGTACGTATAGAGATAAGAAATAAAAAGGCTGCTAGGATTTAGCAAATCTATTTAGATGGACAAGGCCCGATAAGAATAAACATCATATCGAATTGGTTCGACACGACAATAACGACCCGATAAGCCGGTTCTGTTTCCAAAACGAAAGTAGGTCATCCCATATATCAAAATAGATGATTTTGATATTTTTAAATCTAATGGAACAAGTTTCAAGTCCTAATTTCATTGTATGAAGAAGATAGCTTTAAAAATCAGCTTATTTCAAGTTGATTTCAATAAATTGATTTCTACGCGTTCCAAGCCCGCACAATCAAACGACAAGTCTGATCGATTCGAAACTTGAAATCCTACAAAAATTCACCATTACAGATCCGATGAAAATGGTTTCGTCGAAATCCGAGACTGTGGCTAAAATGGTTATTTTCACGTTAATTAAATAAATTATTATCAAATTAATTAAATCACTTTTCAAATTCAACTTTAATAACTAACAATTTTTATCATTTTTGATTACCTGGTGATTTATAATCTTTTAAAATAAATTTCCATGCCAAATCCAATGTTAAACATTGCACTAATGACGGTGTTCAAATTCAATAGAAATAAATTCAGTTGATTATTATTTTAAATTCCAATAAATCCATATATTTGATTTCTTATCTTATTATTCAATCCATTATTACTCTATGGATATAATTAACGTTGGTTTACCATTTTTTACATCAATATTCTACAGTTATCATTTTAATTCACATTAACTTCAATATTTCAATAGATTAATTGCAATTGATTTCCAAATTTATCTCAACGAACTAAATAGTGAATTTATAATTGATCATTGTTACAACTTACCAATTCAAACACATTTCCAAGTTCATTGTTTACAAACAAAAGCTACTACCTTCACATACTGATTAACCATTCTATATTACCCAATTTCAATTAATTACGTATAATTTCTCCTTTTATTACATTATTTGGTTTATTTCCTCATTTACAATTTATAACCAATTACAACTTTACAATTATTTCAATTACTTGGAATTACATTAAAGTGGTTAACCATTACCTTACATTAACATTATTACATTTCATTCTAGTTATTTTTCTCCTTAATAAATCTTAAATTTTTAAATTTTTCACAACATTAAATTCCAAAACTTATTTAATAAATTTAATTATCGAAAATTAAGGGTCGTTACATGCTCTTTTTAGAAAAATAGTATTTTGGAAAATAATATTTTTGGGAATGTGTTGATTCAAGAAGAAATAAAAGCATTTTTGAAACTAATGTGGTTTAAAATAAAATGATAACTAGAAATGCATACAAAGCATATGTATATACTAAGGTTTTGGGAATCTAAGTGTACTTCAATATTATAAAGGATTGAAATATTAATGTAGATACGCTTTTTGAGTTAATAATCTAATAATGGGCTTAGATGCTAAATGCTAGTGTTCGACGAGAGCAATGGCAATGCGATATTGATTTTATAAACAACACCACAGCTAATGGTCAAAACAATTTATTATGAATAAATAGGGAGGTAACATTATGTGTTGCTTATGACATTTGGTAATTGTTTTTAATATTTTCTCTGAAAATTGAATTTGATACAATGCTTTGGATTGGTTATACATTATAATCTAAGTGGAAAAAAAAGTGTAAAATCCTTAATTAGCCAAATTAATAAAAGCTAAATAGAAACATGATTCATTTACTTAAAATTAATTGGAAGCAAATTCTGAATGTTAAAAAGAGCGAACTTTTAAGCTTAGAAATAAGCTTAGGATAAATAATATATGAGTTTGAGATGTTATCCCTAATTGTATTTGGAATAACAATTTGTGGAGATAACTTTATAAATTAATTCATATATTGAATATTAATCTTGGTATTAAAAGAAGTTTTTAGTAATGCCTGGTGGAACAAAAGTTATAATCATTGCCTCACTATTCAAACTTGATATTAAGGAAGATAACTATTTAAACTTAAACCATTAAGAGTTTCAAAGTATCTTGAAATCACTACAAGAAAAGTTACTTTTTATAACGCCAATTCATAACGCGTTATTCCATAGTGTTATTGTTCGTTTTAATTTGTTTAATTCAGAAAAGGCATTAACTAAGTAACGCTTTTTAAAGCGGGCTCTTCCTAAATATTTCCATGGCCGCCTCTTTTTTAATTATTTCCCTCTTCTTCAAATTCTCCTTCGTCTTCTACCTACAGCCAAATAACTTCGCTCAAATAAAAAATCCCCCATCATTTTACATCTTCTTTGTTAGTTAAGCACCCAAAATCGAGATCTGATATTGGAGCAAGTCGATGTCGCTTGGAAGTTCAACTATCACCACTTGCTCTTCGACATCCATGCCCTAATCAACACTTTTCAACTCGGTAACCTCACATTTGCTCTCACTACGTAGGACTTTATCCATCAAACTTCTTCTTCCCCTTTCCCTCCATCATCTCCTCCATACAAGTCACCCACAATTAAATCCAAAATCAAAGCAGCAAGAACTGAATCAACCGGTGTCTATTTAGGCTTTTGAGCTCCTTATTTCGAGGTCTAACCATTCTTCACACCCTCCTTAATTCGTTTCATCGCTTGCAATTTTGTACGCATGTTTATTATTGATTTTGTTCGTTTATGCAGCTTCTAGAGCCATTGACTGGAAAAGTTTGGACCTTGTATGAGTTTGAGTCTTATTCTGCTTTGTTGGTACTTAGTTTTTCTTTTCTTACATTCATTGAAAATTGGAATATAATATACTGGAATTTAGTTTGATTAGAATTTAAACAGATTGAATTTTGCAGGTAATGTTCATTTCCAACCATTGCCCTTTTGTTATTCATTTGAAAAAGGATATAGTAAAGCTTGCGAATTTCTACATGTCTGTATGTGAATTTTATATAAGAAATGATACAACTGATAAAATTATAAATGTAGCATTGTTTTTTTACTGTATTTTACTTGTGTGTTGTAGAAAGGACTGGCCATTGTTGCAATATCTTCGAACTCTACAATCACCCACCCTCAGGTTTATATTCTCATGAGTTAGAATCCTCTGCGAGATGTTATGTTTCTTTTACATGTAATTTAGTATTGAAAAGAAAAACTAGTATACTCTGGAGAATTAGCAGGGTATACATAATACGAGTGTCTAGAAGACATTACTTTTTTGGGTAAATATGCTAGTGTCCAATGCTTAGTGTATGATACTCCATTATTTCATTTCATCTAGCTAATATGTGATTTAATTAACTTTTTCATACTTTTCTTGACTGGTTTTTCTTTTATTTATTTTTGATTATGACCAATGTTTTGTGATCATAGGGTGAATGAAGTTTCTGAAACGGAGGAGATGGCTCCCATTGAGTGAGTAGCTTTTTTTCTTTCTATCTAATTATTTCTTGACTATAAGAACCCTGTTTCGCTTCCTTCTATGTGGAATTATGTATTTTCTTTTTATGTCTGATAATAGGAATGGGATGTATGTCACGATCAATCAATGATAGCTTAAAAGGTTTTCAAGGAAAAAACATGTTATTGCTTTCTCAGTTCGGTAAGTGTCTTGTTTCCTTTGTTAGTTACATCTACCTTACTTGTATTCAGCTTCGATGTAGTAGGATTCTCCAAAAACTTTTTTTATTTTCTACATTAAATTAAGTTTATTAGCTACGTTATAGAACGAGTACCATATGCATATGCAAGTCCTAAGTTGGCTAATTTGACCTTTTGCGTGCTCACTTAAGTAGTAAGAAAAGAAATAATAGAAACTTTGTTAATTTTTTTTCTTTGTTTACCTTTGAAATGGATGTACAATTATCATTAAAAATTGAAGTGCTTATATACACAAGTGTATGTTAAAATTAGCTCATGCTTTAAAATAGCTACATGATGTATGTGTATAATCAGCTTCATGCTCAAATAATCATCTACTTAAGTAAACAGGTTGTTATAATAAATATTTCTTGAGTTAATGCAAACACAAGATATTTGAATTTTTTTCAAAGACCAACAACTCCAGTAGAGATATAATGGTGAGAATTAGAGTTCAGGGAGTGATATTTTGTATATCATTTTTATATGACCAAGATATATCATCAAATTGAATTGACAATGATTTTGCTTTTGTAAATGTCAAGTTTTCTATGTCTTTATGTATACTGATGTAGTCCAAGAGATTCTAAACAGACCGAGCTCTGTTCAAGTTTTAAGTTTTTGTTTTCTTTGTTTTCTAAGTAGTAGAAGAGAGATATGCCAGTTAGAATGTAGCCATTCAATGTTATGCTAGCTTCATTTATAATTCATTTGTTGCATATATATTGTTGATTTTCGTTGCTGCTCATTTATTGCATGTGTACCTCTAGATTTTGGATAGAGAACAAGGAATCAATGAGATGAAATTATAATACTATACACAAAATGGCAAATTGGTTTTAAAAGTCCTGAAAAAAATTAGCCTTTGTGGAATTTTCCAAAAATTAGCATAAGTAAGATTGGATGGCTTTTGTTGGTTTGTTGAGTTTGATTTTCGTAGATATAGTTTGATGAATCATATATGAAAAGTAACCTTCTCATACGTTATGTAGAAATATAAATAGTATGGACTTATTTATTACAATTAGAATAGGAATTGACCAAGCACAGTAGAAACATTGATGTAAAACATCAATAATAACATCAATGACTTATTATATTCATATTTTGAATTGTCTGCAACATAACTTACTATATTCATATTTTATTTGGTACATCACAGATTTTTGAAGTTTACTGCTTTTACAATCTGACATTGTTTACTACTCTTTATGTTGTATGTGTTACATGGGCATGTCTAAGAACAACTATATATGGAAAATGATAACATGAGTTTGATAGTATATGTAAATACAATCGGTTCATAAACCTAACTCGGCCTTTAAAAGACTTGCCATTTTGTCGATAATTTTTTATGTACTTGTTTATGTATTAGTAGTAAAGTAGAAGTCCAGAGAAATTTAGTGTGTGTATGATCTTTTTACATGTTACTACCAATCAACCTGATTGAATGATAGTTTTTAATTGAGAATAGTCTATTTGTTTCTTTTCTATCAAAGTTATATTGATGGTTTCTACAGTTATAAAATAGTCGGTTCATACATGTTCTATTAATCTTTCAGCAATACATTTGACGAAACTACCCCTTGGTGCTTATAGTGTGCAGGTTCTTTTGTTGTAATTTTTAAACAAGCTTAATCAGAAAAACTTTTGGTAATGTAGGTGTAGATTTTTGTGTAATGGAACATTGCTTACAAGTGACATTTTATTTCATGAAAAAATAGATTTTGGACCCACATGTGAATAGTTACATTTTTGGATTTATATGTCCTTGTATTTATGGAAGTTAATATTTTAAAGTATGGCTTTCATTTTTGACAAGTTGGGATAAGTTTTAGGTGCAGTTGCAATGAGTGGCTTCTCGCAATAGATCATTTAACAATAAATTATATTTTAGTTTTTTAAAAAACTATGTCAACCTGCAACTCAACAACTTTTTGGGGAACCTATAAGAAGTTTAATCCTCTTAATTGTAGCTGGAATATGGGTTTATTAGTTGCAAACATGCATACTCATTAAATTAAATTATATCACCATAACCAACTCACCTTGCATGTGTCAAAATTTATGTTCACATAATTTCTAATTTACCAAGCCTTACATAGGTATACCATCTTCATGATCATCATACACCATAGAATTGAGTTAGTGGGAACATCATGGTTATTTTTATACGTGTGTGTGTCATAGAACAAGAACTAACATGTAGTTTAATGGGAAATCACATCTTACTGGCTTACTCCAATTACGGAAGTGCATCTTGTGCGCTTTATTTTACTAGTTTTTAGAGTTTGATATACTACTTGCATAATGCAAATCCAGCTATAAACGTTCCAACCATGAGCTGTGTATTTTATGTCACAGGTTCAAATACAAATGGTGGGGCGAAGAAACAATGTATTACAACAAAAGATGAGTTGCGATAGTTATTGATGATATATACAGGTACCATAGAATGTTTCACAACCATCGATTTTTGTTTAGAAAGTTTTGAGTAGTTTTTACATCTATAATCAGAGGTGGAATAAGGGTTCATTTCTGTGTTAACATTTTTCGGTTGTTCAAAAAGATGCAAACTCTAAGAATGACTGAGGCATCTTCAAGAAGCCAAACCAGCTCGGATGTTAACCATGTAAAACCATAGGAAGATGCAAATGGTTCTCATCTGTTAGGTTCGAAGGGGACAGGTGTGAAAATTAGATGGCCTTGTGGGAATTTTTTGCTTACCAATTCTATGATATAGGTACCTATTAATGCTTACATAACAATTTTGTTTATATTAATTTTTAAAGATGAACAAGTTTGTTATGGAACAAGCCAAAGCAGTCCTTATTCTCCAGAGTCAATCCTAATTCCGACTAAGTTACCACATGCGTTAAACCCTAGATTCACCGTTCGCCTACAGTTTAGGTAATTTAATATCTCTCACATTTTGCCCAATTTTCTTTATTTATCCTAAGTTTTTTACTGCCAATTATTTCTTCCGATCCATAAGGCTAGTTGATCCTACATTTGCTGAAAGAGAGAATTACTGCATTTACTAAAAGATTACGATGAGGTTTCAAAGGCAAGATGTTGCGTAGAACTTAGATGGAAGGTGCTTAAAGAATCTTTTCAATATTGCTTCCTTAATTTAAGAACGAAATGTCAGATGTGCAGACGACTATGATATTATATCCCAAAACCTGTAATGAAGCTCTCACGTCAGAGAAATCTTGCCGGAGCATGAAAACTCACATTTTTATCCCTAGCCAAAATAACTTAAAGCTCTGCTAAAAATGCACAGCAGCTTTGTTAATCATGTTATCTGAATTTTCAGATTGAAACTGGTACTAAAATATGATGATATAATGGTAATTTCTCTCCTCAGTTGCAATTGTTAACGATTTAGTGAAATATTGATTTAACATCAGCCATTCCTTGATTGGATTTGAGTTATGCCAAACATGTAAATTCATTCAAAAAATAAATATGCATGTTAATTTGTTATTTATGTCATTGGCCAGCACCAGTAGAAGCCAAGCTCCTATTCCACAGCTAGTTGTACATGCGCCTCCAGTATCAAATGGATCTTCCTCAACTGCTTTAGTTAAAGCCGATCCTCTTATTGATCTTCTTAGTGGCGATGATTTCAGCAAGCCTGCATCAGCTGCAGCAGAGAATAATAATAATAGTAGTAGTAGTAATCTACTTGCTCTTGTTCCTGTTACTGAGCAAGTTTCAAATATGCCTTCTAATCAGAATGCTTTAGCTCTAGTTGATATGTTTCCTGGAAACACCAACAACAATACTGCACCTGCTACTTCTTAGTTCCATCCACAGAATTCTGCTTTATATTCCAATGGAAATGGATCTCAAAACTCTGAGCAGGCAATGTATGGTCAAGGTACAGGAAATTCTTCATGGAATAATCAAATACAAGCTTCCGACTACAATAAGTACCAAGTAATTTGTTTTCTTATTTAACTTGCTGCAATTATTTCATTGTTGTCATCGATACATTTTATCAAATGTTTGACTATTTCAATATGAGGGTTTCAACAAGAGTTAAATACTGTAACCCATGAATCTTTGAATTGCTGCTACTTCCAGTAAATTGATAATTGTTATTTGTAACCAAACAACTTCCCTTTAACAACTTTTATACCTTTAATTTTCAAAATAACAATATGAAATTTATCAGAGGAATAATGAGCTATGTCAATCTTCATTTTTCAATTGATAATTCTTAAAGAGACATTTTGATCTGCAATTTGGATTGGCCAAAATCAAACATATTGGTTCAAGTTTTGGATGATTCAGATGATCCAACCACACAAATGTTGATTAAAGAGGAGGTTGAGAAATGGAAACAAAATGGCACTCAAATTGTTTATAGACATAGAGTTATTAGAGATGGTTATAAAGCAGGGAATCTAAAGTCGACTATGCATTGTAGTTACGTGAAGAATTATGAATTTGTCGCTATCGTTGATGCAGATTTTCAACCTACGATTGATTTCTTAAAAAGAACAATTCCTCATTTCAAGGTTCTAATCATTGCTTTAAAACTATATTTGAATTTGAAATGCATCTTGAAGCTTAAACTTTCAGGGCAATGATGAGTTGGGTCTAGTACAAGCAAGGTGGCCATTTATGAATAAAGATGGAAACTTGCTAACTAGGCTTCAAAATATTAACCTTTGCATTCATTTTGAAGTTGAGCAACAAGTGAATCGAATTTTCATTAACTTTTTTGGGTTTAATGGAACTGCTGGAGTCTGGAGAATTTTTAAATGGTGACTTTATGGATAAATTTATCTCTTGGATATTAACTAAAATATTAAGAGGAAATTGTAAACACTCCTAAGAAGTGGCTAGTAAATAGAATCTGTGAGATATATATGTATTATATACATACATATACATACATACATACATATATATATATATATATATTGATTCAACATTATATTAAGTAATGTCTAAGATTTCAAATCTATTACTGAGAAAAGGATTCATTTTATAATAGAAATAAGAGATTTACATATTTGAAAGAATTTGATTTGTATTGGGCTTTGCGTGAAGAAAAATATAAAATATTTTTGAAAACCTTAATTCTATAAGATAAGGAGTATTAATAATCGATTTAGCATTATCGATTGGTTTAAATGCTTTTGAGTAACGTTTCATCGAACGTGGTATAACTCAATGAATATAATGTTTGAGTGGAATTTACTAGCTCATTAGCGAATACTTCAATTTCACTAGGTAGTACAGGATGCCTTGGTTAAATTGTTGTGATCGAATTTGGGAAAGTATTTAACACTTTGGGGTTGTGTTCACTTTTGTTATTCGACCGTGGGGCCGATAGATCCTTAAGAGAATATATTTCAGGTTTTCTAGTTATATCCATAATGAGTGAGAAGAAATCCCAATATTAATCCATAACTTTTGAATATGATTTATTAAGCAAGTATCTTAGAATACTCAGAATGATTTTGAATAGAGAAAATATTTCTAATAAATTGAGATGTGAAAATTTTGAGAGAAATGTGTGATCCTCTAAAGGAGAGAAGAGCGCGCGCACGCGCGCGCGCGCGTGCACACAAACACACACACACACACACACATATATATATATATATATATCACCGATAACAAAGGAGCTGCCAACATGCCTGGCAGGTGGCAAATCATAAAACAGAAAAATATGAAAAAACAGACACAAGTAACTTCTTGAATGAGCTCCCACAAGGCCACCGCCCATTACACCTCAATATTGAACTCCGGCAAGGCCACCACCCGATAATGAAGTGTTAGAAGTACCCAAAATAATCCATGGTGCAACCGAGTGCACAAATGAGATCAACAAGCAGCTCCACCAGAGAATGAACGCCTTACTACTAACGTGGATGATCCAGAGCTAAAATATAAAGTCTCTCTAACCAGCCATCCTGCGACCAGCAATCCTGCAATCCTGGCGACCGCAACCCTGCAAACATCATTCTACCACCATTCTTTCTTAGCCTAAACCTGTGCGTGCAGATGGAACTATACAAAGATATGAGAATAATACACATATATGTATATAAATAAAATTTATATACATATATATGTATTAAAGAAATAAAAGAAATAAAACTGAAGTTAAAACAATAAGACAACAAAATAACTATAATAAGAGATAGATTAATAAAAGGATCAAAACTCATTATGCAACACCTTAACTTACTCTAAAGTTATGGATTAGTGATCACGAAATCAAAAAGGTATAAAAATTAACAAAATATGTAGTTAAAAACTTATAAAATATTAAAAATCTAAAAAATATTAACATTATGCTCCTTTAATCAAAAGAACATTTTGATAATCATAAAAATCATCATTCGAATTCGAATAAATGTTAATGCTGTAATTATTAATGTTAAAAATATTGTTTTTTTGTTTAAGTAACTCAATGCTTTTTATAACCTTATTAAGATATTCTTTAAAATGATTATTTTTAGCCAATCTATATTTTGGATTTGAGATCCAATTGAAACAAAATGATGCTATTGTAAATACCAATCTATTAATATAACTATTGTTATTATTAAATAGTCTCAGGTTTCTCTCAAACCAAATATACTAACATATTATAATGAATAGAGCATCTAGTAAAAATTCCCTTTTTGAACTTAAATCTTAAGTTATTCCAATAGAAAACACAATCAGTAATTTTAGTTGTAAGAATAAAGTTAAAGTTTTTAAGAGTATTATTAAGAATGTAGCAAGTATCCATACAATCATAATATATATGATTAATATCATCGAAATACAGTTTACAAAAAGAATATTTATTATCAATTTGCAAGTTCTTTCTTTTTAAAAGTTCAATAGTGTTTAGCTTCCCATGCATGATTAACCACATATGAATCTTAGCTTTTGGTGGTGCATTTGCTTTCCAAATAAGATTAAAAGTGTTATTAGCAACGCCCGAAAAAATAGGAAATTTATACAAAGAATTTGAAGAGAATTTCTTACTATTATCCCATTCCTAGTTAATAATATCATTTTCATTATCAATATTATATAACTTCAATCTTGCACATAATAAAGAAAATTGTCTAAGAGTTGTACCTTCTAAGATTCTATTAAAACTAAAATTCCAAGGGGGATCATTATCCGGAGAAAAAACATCTTTAATTAAAGCATTCTTAAAGTTACAAATTTCAAAAATTTCTTTAAAATCGACCTTAAGAGGAATGACAGATATCCAACGATCGTGCCAGAAAGTTATTTCCACAATGAACAATCGTATTAGTACCAAGGTTATAAATCTCATGACATTTTAAAATTATTTTCCAAAAATTAGACGATTTATTGTTAACTTAAGGTATAATTTGGTATAAATTATTACTACATTATAATAATGTTTAGATATAATTTCTTTTCAAATAGAATTATCATTTATATCCTTAAATTTTCATAACCACTTCCCTAATAAAGACAAATTCATGTTACGTAAATTAATAACACCTAGTCCTACCTCCTTTTTCGATTTACAAACTGTTTCCCAGTTCACTAAACATTTTAGACTACTGTTAGGGTTATCACTGCTCCATATGAAATCTCTTCTTATTTTATCAATTTTGTTGACAACCCAATCTATGAAAAGATGCATAGAAATCCAATAAATCGAAAGTGCAGATAAAACAATTGATAAGAACTAATCTACCCGCTCTTGATAAAAACCTCCTATTCCAAATAGAAATTCTATTTTTAATTTTATCAATTATAATTAGCCATTCATCTGCTTAAGCTTAGTTGGTCTAATCAAAATACAAGATAATTAATAGGGAAATTCATGGATTTACAGTTAAGCGTATTAGCTACTAAACCCACAACCTTATCAGCGTCATTTAATACTAAAACTATACTTTTATCGAAATTAATTTTTAGTCCTGAAAGTAATTCAAAGCTGTACATAATAAATTTAAGGGTAATGACATGATTAGGCAAATAAGAAGTAAATAGTAAGGTATCATCCGCAAATTGAAGAACAGAAAGACCATAACGTGAGATTTCACTACCAACGCACCCTACAGAACCATTACCAACAGCTTTTTTAATTATCATAGCAAAAACATCTTCAGCTAAGTTAAACAAGAGAGGCGATAAAGGTCACCCTGTCTTAAACCACATTTTGATTGTATTTTATTCCCTAAAATCTCGTTAACCATAATACTAGAATTACCAGTTTTAAGCAAAGTTATAATCCAACCAATCCATTTATAACTAAAACCTCTAGCCAGTAACATATCAATTAGAAAATCCCAATCTACTGAGTCAAATGCTTTTGCAAAGTCAAGTTTTAGGAGCGCACATGTAATGTTATTCTTACAATAGTGATTAATGTACTCTTGAACAGCAGCCACTCCATCCGTGATATTTCTACCCTTAATGAAAGCGGTTTGTGAACAATCAATTAAATCATTTATTCTAGTACTAAGTCTATTTGCTAAAACTTTTGAAATAATTTTAACAGAACAATTAATTAAAAAAATTGGTTTAAAATCTTTTAAATTATTAGCACCGACTTTTTTATGTAATAGAACGATGTTTGCAAAATTAAATCTACGAAATTGTAGTTTTCCATTATAAAGTTCATTAGACATGCTCATTAGATCAAATTTTAAAACATCTCGAAAAATTTTGTAAAATAAATAGAAAAACCATTAGGACCCGGAGATTTATCACTAGGCATATCGTTAATAGCCTTCAAAATCTCCTCTTCAAAAAAAGGATTATCAAAATCGGTAAGATTAACTCTAGACTCAATAGGATATAGTTCATTCCATCTAACGTTTATTCTATGTTTATTCTTGTTAGCCAAAACTATCCCTATAGTAATCAGTAAAGGCCTTATTTAGATCCCTTTGATAAACCAATTCAACATTATTCACAAAAATAGGATTTATTGTGTTACTACGTTTTCTACCATAAGCCATATTATGATAGAATTTAGTATTATTATCACCTTCATTAATCCATTGAATTCAAGATCTCTGTTTCCACATAACCTCTTCTTTTTCTAAAATTGAATTAAGCTCTTCTTTTAAATTAGCGAGTACATTACGCTCTCCAAGATTTAGTTGTCTAGTTTCTTCTATCTTATTAATTTTAAGCATTTCAGAAAGCATTTTAATACTGCCAAATACATTCTTATTCCAATTTTTAAGAAAATTCCTAAGAACTCTAAGTTTTAAAACAATTTTTTTGCAGAGTTATTCGTATTTCTGATATTATGAAAATTCATCGATTTCCATTTATTTTTAATTAGATTAGGGAAATTAGATTCTAATAACCACATTTTTTTCAAATTTAAAAGTTTTATTAACAATTCTATGATAACCATACATAAGAATGATAGGACAATGGTCAGAATATGTATACGGCAAACCAGTGACTCTACAGATTGGAAAATATCTTCAATCTCGTCGTTGACAAAAAATCTATCTAGAAGAGCCATAGAAGGGGACTCTCTAGTATTACTCCAAGTGGATTCTCTATTAGTTAGTGTTAATTCAATCAAATTAGTACTAATAATAAATTGATCAAATTCTTCCCCAGAAGAGAAATCACCTTCCCATGGTGAACGTTCTCCTAAAAACGCGTAACATTGAAGTCACCACCCATAATCCAAGATCCAAGAGCAAATGATCTAAATTCTAGACATTCGTTCCATAGAACTCGACGACCAATTTTTGAGTTTGGTCCATAAACATTAGATATATTTAATAAAGAGTTATCTCTAAGGTTAATGAGAAAAATGTGTAAAGAGTGTTGCTTAGTAATAGTTTGAAGAAATTTAAAATAATTATCACGCCACCCTATAAGTAAACCCCCAGAAGCTCCAATTGAAGGTAAACATGCCTAATGCCTAAAATGATAACCACCTAATGTTCTATAAAAATGAATATCAGGACAATCTATTTTTGTTTCATGTAAAAGGGCATATCAATAGAATAATCTTTAAAAAATGCTCTAATTTTATCACATTTATTTAAGTCATGTAGACCCCTAATATTCCAGCTAATAATCCTCATCATCCAGATGATCTCACCCTCTCTATTTCCCTACTCCTAATGCAAGTAGTATCTAATTCAACATCAGTAAAAAAAAGCGGTATCCCTAGCGAACTGACATAACTCACTGGTGGATAAACAACCTAGATCATAGGAAGAATAACTACTGCCTAACCCAGAAACCATACCTGAACTTGAATTCATAGTACCACTCATAGTGCTCGAATCAGGTAACTCACTCATAATCGATAAATGACCGCTACGGACCCTGGCACTACGATGAACAACCCTATTGACAACAACTAATTTCCTACGCCTACCTCTTTTTTGACAATAAAGCTAAAAATGAGGCTTTATCATCAATATTGCATTCACTACAATTTACTACAGCAGTGCTACGTGCACATTGTGATATAACCTCTACCACATTACCAACCTCACTCACAGTAACATCAGAATTAACCAAATGCCAATCTCGGACAGAATCAGCACCATAACTACAGGAGTGATTAGAGTAAACTGCAAAACTTCTACAACCGCAACACCATTATCTGACAAATCAATACTACCTCCTATCTCAGATTGAATCTCTGATTAACTGCTGAAAAAATTTGTGCACACTGTGAAACAGTTGAAATGATTTGTGCTTGTTGTGATACAACATCAACCGCATACCCATCATCTAAGAAAACATCTTCACCTCCAAGCTTAAGAGCATGAACATCTGAAATTGAAAATTTTCTTCCTTTGAACTCATCAACCACGGGGTCTTCAGAATAAACAACAATATCCTCCTCAATCTGAACCTCCATTGTATTATCAAGATTTGCTGATTTACTTTCTTTCTTTGATCACATGGGGACATTATACTCAAGCAGATTAATAGTGTCTCCGCTATCTCAGACTGTATTTGCACTACATCACCTCCAATCTCAGTTTGAATCTCTGCAAAAACTGTTGGAATGCTTTGTGCACACTGTGATACTACTGAAGTTCTTTATGCACACTGAGTTACAACATCATCTGCATAACCATCAACTAAGAAATCAACTCCACCTCCAAACTTAAGAGCATGAACATCGGAAATTATAATTTTACTTTCTTTGAACACATCAATAAAACTTGCTTGGAAATTCAACTAAGAACCTCTTTGGGTTATAACTTTTGTTTGACTAAATGAGGATTGGAATTTACAAAATTTTAATCTTTTAAAACAAGTTAAAGATTATAGAAATTTTTAGAATTCTAACCAATCATTTGAGTTTATTTCGAATAAAAAATAAGCATAAACGTATATAAGGGAAAAGTAAATAAAGAACTTTTAGTGGTTTGAACGTAAATAAATCCATAGAAATTTACCTCATGATTGTATTCTTGTCCTAAGAGAACCACGTCTACCTTGATTGAATTTTTCTATTGTTAATTAGTTTCTAATCCAACATCGGTATGGCACCTTTCAGGATTTTATTTGAGAGATTATATCGATCACTCACTTGATTAGCTTAAGTCGGGGAAAAGAAGTTGCTCTTAAGTCCTGACTCTATTTGCGAACCTTTAGAAAATCTTAGAATTGGAGATAAAATCTCTATTCGTGTTTCTTCCTTGACTGGATGACTGGTATTTCGCTCAATTCGAGATGATGACTCTTTAATGTATAGGACCCTACCTAACCATCGAGCGTAGTGGCCCTATTGCTTATCGAGTTTCTTTACCAGTCCAGTTCTTTGGCATTTATGGTGTTCTTTATGTGTTTCAGCTTTGGAAACACTTTAGAAATTCTAATTTTATTCTTAGGCATAGAATCCTAGTTGCACTTGAGATTCTTGTTTAAATTATCTCTTGATCATAGCGTATTTCTTTTTAATAGATGCATCATCCTTAATTAGTTATTGACTTTTCCCATAAGGAAAATTGCGGGATGCAATTTATATAAGGGGGAGTCTGTAGCAACCTTGGTCGAGATTACCTGAAAATATAGAATATGATTTAATTTATCTTAATTAATTTTGAGATGAAATTGGGGAATTTTATTTGGTATTGTTTCCAATTTGAAACTAAATTTTGGAATTAAATAAATAAGAAAATTTTCAAATGGGTTTCCCAAATAAGATAAATGTAAATAAGAAATTTATAGTTAATGGTTAGAAATTGATGTGAATAAATTTCTAAGATGAAATATCAAATTTAACGGACCTAAATATAATTTTTGTGCATTTTTATATAATTTAGATAAATTTATATACATATATTTCATAACATGTGAAAATAGGCATGAAATTGTATTAAAACTATTAGGGACATTTAATCATGTTAAATGGATGAAAAATTATTTTATGAAGTTTGATATGATGGTATCAAATCTAAAAAGTATTTTTGTGGAATTTTATTTAATTTATATAAATTTATAGAGATGCGATTTCATAATATATGAAAATCAGCCCGGTTTTGTGTAAAATGATTTGGGATATAAAACCACATTAAAATGGTATAAAAATGATTTCTAAAGTTAAGATACATACATACATACCTATATATATATATATATGAATTTATAAATTTAATTATGGATTTGTAGATATATATTCTAAGAGATATGATTTATTTAGTGAGAAATGGAAAACAAACAATGTTTTAAGCTATGAAATGAATTATATTGAAATAAATATATAAAATATATGTAAAAATTACATAAAAATATTTATAAATTGAAATTTGATATATCAGGTCTAACAGTGATTTTATTTTGAATTTATAATTATTTTTAAAGGTAGTTTGAAGATATATATGTGAAAATGCTATATTTCTATTTTCTGAAAACTAGCTTGAAAACACCGATTTGTATAACAATTTTGAAATGATTTCTATTTGATCTTTATGATGAAATGAAAGTAGAAAGGTAGTAGAGAATTATATCTAAATTTAGAAGAAAACAGATTGAGAATCCGATTAAAACGAGTAAGATACAAGCAAAACAAAAATCAGAAAAACACATATAATAGGCTGCCTGTTTCAGCCAGCCACAATAGGTGCACCTATGGGCACAACAGGCGCACTAGTTGGACAAACTTTGATTAGGTTTTTGATCAATCAAAGTCAAATCAAAGGGGGATTGGTCAAGGATTCTTCTGGGTTATTCGGGCGGCGATCTAGTTGTCTTTGAGCTAGAATTCCAAGTTTGATTTGTTTTAATTTGGTGTGTTAGTGTTTGATTAAATTTGAGAAATCAATTTATATTTTTATAAAACAGTTTAGAATGCAACATGGTGTTTTATAAATAAGGAAACAAAAAGAAAATACACATACATTCTCTTATTGGGTCCATAGTATCTACAGGGCCCATGTAGTAGTGTATTAGTGAAGTGGAGATAGCCAAATACACTCATTTTCCACTCCATACTTCTCATTTTAGCCATAACCAAAATCTAAAAATGAACCCCCCTCATTATCAAACCCTAGAAACCAATTTTTCCCAAATTATAAACCTAAATCAAAGGGCTTTTGATCAATAGTTAAGGATATAAGAACAAGGTAATCTCTTCTACCTTCTTATGTATCTATTAGAACTTTTAATCTCAATTTTGGATCATAGTTGTAATTCATCTTTTGCAAAATTCTAAAAATCTAACCTAGATTGTAGCTGAAAGCTAGAGGCCCAGGAAAATCCAAGTTCATGCCATCAATTCAAGCTTGTATTCGTGAGTTAATCTCATGCTTCTAGCCTATAAATGGGTGCTTGTTGCTGCTTGTTGTTTTGAATGAATTCGATGTGAATTTGATTTCAATCTCTTATGTTATTCACAACTTTTATTATTCAACTCTATGGTTGCTGAAACCACTTTATGTAACCTTGATTATAATCCAACTTTAGATTTTTTTGTGCTTGCATGAGTGTTAAGTCGATGCCCCAAAAGTCAATGCAAACAATGACGAAGGAACGAGCAACGAAGGACCACCAGAGCACTACAGGTGCAGCCTAGAGTGCACTCTAGGCATGCCTATTGGTGGACTGGTTCCAGCAGACTGGTGCACCGGTAGTGACCTAGGCTGAGCCCTGGGTTACTTCGTTAGGTCTTCGGTTCATGTCGTTTGCCCCTTCGTTCGTCCGTTCTAACTATTCGAACCTATTTACTTGTTTTGATGTTGTTTTTCATGCAGGTTTCAACATTATTCATGATTTTGATTTATGAATTTGAGAATTCGTTTTGAAGTTAGTATACCATAGAGTTGTTTTATGCATTTTGGGAGGAAGACACACTTTTGTTGTATGTTTTTAAATCAAATTTATAAAATGCGGATTCCTAAATCAAACCATTGTATGAAAAAAAACTAAGTAAAAATCTAATTTCTGTATAAATAGTTTTAGAATTATATATATATATATATTTCCGCTATAAATCAATGTTTAACAAAAATGATTTTAAATGGAATTTTTTTATAAAAATTGCACGACATTGATCGAATAAGGAATTGATTTAAACGGTTAAATAAAACGTTTGGTATGGAACACTCGCGTTTGTTTTATCGGTTAATTCTCAAACTTGCTCGACCGAACCATTCCTTATACAAGTGGAGTTTACTATTGTATAGTAAATGTTTGGGCAAACCCATGTGGTATAGGGCACATGGTTGTTATCTATTCGGTTGCTATATGAAAGTATTTAATACTTTTATCGACGAGTTTATGACTTGTAATGATCCGTAATTTTATCACTTTTAAAGGGAATATTTAATTAACTTTAAATATTCAAATATAGAATTTTAAAACTTAAATAATCATGTTTTATGTAATAAATAAAAATGAAAAACTTATTTTTAGAATTTGATTACAAAATCAAGAAGTTTGGATATTCATCGTAAAAGTGACAAAAGCCAGTTTTCGATAAAATCGGATAAACGTTCAATTTTTGCATTAATATGATAAATAATTTTTTTTGAAATGGTTACATAATGAAAATAATTGGTTGATAAAAATTTTATAACTATATATATATATTTATTTTATAATGATTGATAAATTTCGTCGCATGTTGAAAAATCGACGTCGTATTTTAACAATGGAAATTTAATATTATTAAATATGGTTTTATTAGTCAAATACACTTGTTTTAATTATTTAATAAGGATGACAAATCAATTTTCAATTTTTGTTTACATAAATAAATAGTTTAACAAAAACATCAAAATGTGACTTTAAGACGTTTTGTCAAAAATAAACGTTTTGTTCAATATAAGTTGTCACAACGCTGTTGCACCTTTGTTAACATGTTTTAACATACACACACACACACATTTTAATAACAAAACAAGTTTACTTTTACTAAACATGATTGGAAACTTCTAGAAAGTAATTAGTAAAAAAGTAAGTAAGAAAAGTCAAAAAGTCAAATTAAATCATATCAAAATCTTCACTTTACATTTCTTAAGCCTTAAGTGACTGACATAAAGCAAGGATGTGATGTGTGATGGTAAGTATGCTTTTGGTGATGTGAATTTTAAGGGTGTTTTGGTAAGTTGGTAAAGGGTTAATTTGGTAATTTACCAATTCTTACTTTTACTGTAAATACCACCTTCCATTCACTCATTTTCTCGCACTTCTCATTCTTCTTCTTCTCCATTTTTTGAGCTTTTGTATGCTCATTAATGGCTTAACTTCTTCAAGGGAGGTATGAAGGTTAAAAATAGTGGAGTGCTTAAGCACCAATCCACTTGTTACTCTCTAACCTCTTCTGCAACAACCCGGAGTCTTATAACAATTAATTATCGTTGTTAAGCGATTAATGTTGATAGCTAATGGCTATTTGGAGTTTTTAATCGGGTTAGAATTCTTTTGATAATTCGTTAAATATTGTGTGGGATTTGAGATGCAATCTGGTCCATGCTTTCTTTTGCTTGGTTGCCATGATAATTATCTTTACTCGTTCCCCTTTCTTTCATTTTCTCATTCGAAAACCCTAAAACAACGAAAAAGAAAAAATAGCGGCCTCGTGTTCATTCCTCTTCGTTCCAAATTAGGGATTCGTGAAATTCGAAGGCGCCACTTTCTGTTGATCGATCAAAATGATCCTTGTGCTTGCTGGCTTGTCGATTGCTTACTTTGATTGATCGTTCGTGGCTCCTCTTCGTAGTCGAGCTCATCTTTGCTCTGAGACAAAGGTGAGTGATCTCTCACTCACATCTAATTCGATTTGTTTGAGCTCGTCTGCTTATTTGTTTTCGTTGCCACGACTTCGACTTTTCTGTGATGATGTTGATTTACTTTGGTCGGTGATTTGAGTTTGTTTCTTATGACTTGTTCAAAATTGTCATTGCTTGATTGATTCAGTTTTCGGATGATATGGCTTCGACTTGTTTAATTCATGCTTCAATCAAAAATGTTTCGCTGTCCTTGTTTGATATCCTTGGCTGAAACGTGCTACCATTAACATAGTTGCTATGAGATGCTTTGATCTTCCATGTATATACATACATACCTATACATGTATATGTGTGAGAATTGTCACTTTCTGAGTTGATAATATTTAGTTGAATTCATGATGTATATGGGGACGTGTGGTAGACTGTAAATGGTGGACTTGTAGTAGTGTGAGTGTGCACCGATCTCTTGTATCCTTTGTGCATATCTTCACCTGATTGTCTAAGTATTTCTGCCCTTCTATGTTGATCGGTTCTGTTTTATTTTCCTGGGTTCACTTTGCACATGTCTGAACGTGTCTCAATTTTTCATTGAATTTTCACATATTCCTCCTTGGACCAGTGCACAATGTAGTTTGTAAACATGTTGCCTGGACTACTTGTATATTGACATTGAGCCACTGTCTCACTATTTTATGTACTTTGTTCATATTGCTATCCTTTGATCAGAACTACCACTTGATGTTTGGTGCCTGGTCCTTGCATTTGTTTTCGATTACTTCGAGACTGTTTTAGTTGCAAGTGCAATTGCAGTTTTGCTTTTGTTTGGTTTGAGGCTGCACTTGTACCATGTATCTGCTGCCTTTGTGTTTTTGGTCATAACATTCATGTTTACCCCTGAATTTTGGCGAGGCAGTGCACGCGAGCGTGTACTGCAGCCAAATTCAGAATGGATGTTTTAAATTGATGATTTCAATTATCGGAATTGTTTCGTGTTGCCAAATTCAATATATTTTGAAGTGTATTTTAATTTGGTTTAATCTGATGATTTTGTTGATATCTAATTATCTTTTAGATAGTTAGATTATGTGCTTTCTAATTATCATATTGATAATTTGATTTTTGTTATTTACGCTGTTTTATTGACTTGAGATCGAGTTGTTTCAATGTATATTTATGTTGTGTATGTTGACTTTGCATAAGCTCGAGCTCTGTAGCCTTGCTTTGTTCAGTTCATACTTGTAGCCTTTGTGCCTTGTTGTTCCACTGTTGCACTTCAATTGCTTCTGTTGGTTCATGTACATGTACGTGTCATTGCCCTCGTGCACTGATGCTTACTGTCATGTTGAATTTGAGAACTTTTGTGTGTTTTGAGTTTGCTGTTGCATTATATCTGGACTTCCTCTGATTCATTTCACGTTTTTACAACTGCTCTTGTGCAATTGAGTTATTTGGATATGGCCATTTAGTCAAGTACTTGAATGAGTACTTGTTTGTTTGGTCACTTGTTGGTTTAAGTTGAAAATTGTAGTCTGATTATTTCACACTTTGGTTTGTCTTGGTTCGAACTGCTGCTGTTAGTCCATTGTTGTTTTATTGTTCATTTGCATTGTGCACTTATGTAAGTGTTGTCACTGCATTTAAAATCTGTTCTTCATTTATTGAGGCTGGTGTAGTGCATTTCTGGTCTGGAGTACATTGAGCTTCATGGACTTGGTTCGAAATTTCAGTTTGATTCACTGTTGGGTTCATTGGTGCATTTTGTTGTTTGTATATCTTGCATTCATTGATTATTCATTGCTGGTGCTTATGCTTTCACCTGTTAGCGCTTGGATATTGGACTGCTTCATGTAGTCTGGTTATCCACTTGTTGCTTTGTTGTATTCATTTACATTGTGTTGGGTGGTCTGGATCTTGTTGTATTGTGACTTGTACATTGATTTGTACATTGAGTTGAATCCAGCTTAAACGTTCGGATTTGACCTTGTGATGATTTCTATTTCATCGCTGTAGTGGCGAGGCAGTGCACACGAGCATGTACTGCAGCCACACAGTATTGACTTTGTTTTTAAGTGATATTTCAATTGCTTGAATTGTTTTGTGAGTTCAATTCAATATTTTGAAATAGTATTTTGATTTTGTTGTTAATTGTTGTTTAGGCAATTCTGTGGTTTTCATATTATCTTCATTGATAACCTTTTTACTTATCTTTGTTGATGATTTGAATTTGATGATTTGTGTTTAACACTATTTAGTATTATATCTACCGTTATCCGATTCTTATATTGAAGAGTTGGATATAAGAGATTTATTGTGACTGTCGTCTTTTTGCTATTTAATTATTATTGCTTCTGTGCATTAATAACTGAGTTTGAATTAGACTGACCCGTGTATTATTTTCTTTTGAATTTAATACTCGGGTCAGACCGAGTTATTTCAGGTTGTAGATATCTTGCTTTGGGTTGCTGCTTGAGCTATGAAGTCTCTTCATATCTTTTGGACTAGTCGTCGTCATTTTGTAGTAGTCAGTGTATCTGATCTAGGTTGATATGTATTAATGTATATTATTCGATAAGGTACTTGTATATATAACTTCCATAGTCGACAGTTGTAGTTGTATCATATGTACTGTGTCAAATGTATTGTAACTGACATCAGTTATATATATATATAAATATATATATATGAGACTTTTATTATCTGTGTTCCGCATTTAGCTTATCTATGTTATTATTATATATATTGTCCTAAACTATTATGAACCATCATAGTTCGTTTTATACTAGAATTGGGTATGTCGATGGGAGTAAATAAATAAGAGATGAAAAATAAAAATATATACCACTCCTATCGAGGTAACCAATACTAGTGTAAGGCCCAACTACGGATGGCCGTTCCTATCCAGCCTTATTCTTCGTAATAACAGACAGTATTTCTTTTAATACTCTTTGTTATTGTGAGCATAGAGGTGGGGCATCACATCTTCTTAATCAACTTCTTCTTCTTCTCTTCTTTTTTTATGGCCTAAGCCCGTGAGAGTGGAGATGTATGGGGGGTTGGCCGTGAGCTAGAAGAGGGAGAAGGATCTGGCCGAGGGCAAGGTGGAATAGGGTGTTGGCCTAGCACTTGGGAAAGGTGGAGGAGTGTTTAAGTGATGGTTTAGTGAAGTGTTGGATTAAATGAATGTTGGTAGGAAGTGAAACGATTTGGTTAAAAGTGAGTACTCACATTTAAATTTACTAATTAATCTCTAAATAATTCCAAGTTTAATGATATGAAAATATAATATATATTGGATGATTAAATGTGTGATTACTTGGTTGATTACTAGTTTGAATATATAGATGTTAATATGGATGATTACTTGTCTTGATAAATGATAAGAGCAATGGTTAGTAATCAACCATAGTTAATTTAATGAGAACTAAATCTATATAAATAGGTGTATGGAAATTATTTAGCCTCTTAATGATTTTAAAATATGTAAAAAGGTTGAAATTGATATTATAATAATAAAATATTATAACATGGAATGAAATGAAAAATGAGTTTGAAATATGAAAATATTGTTTAAAAGGAGTTTACAATGATTTAGAAATGTTTTATAAACATTTAAAAGTGTTTCCATGAAGTTTGAAATGAACTTGAAAACAAGTCAAAACTAGGCGCGTCACGTAACGGTAGTTCGCGATTTCACATCGAAGAATTCAAATAAGTATTCGAAATGGAATATAGCTCGAAATTCTTCGAGATAAGAATTTTCCAGACTATAGTATTTATAGTATTTAAATGAAGAAAGAAAATCAAGATTTCATTAAGTAGACTTTAAAATATGAGCAATCAAGTTTTCGATCAAATCACGCTTTGGCAGTTCGGTGGCCAAAGTAGCAAATGTTCTAAATATATATATTTTTCAAAATGTTTAAAAATATGAAATAAATCCTATAAATCATTTAAAGTGTTTTAAAAGTGGTTTGAGTTGGAAAATGAAATATGTGAAGTAAAAATGTTGATTTGATCAAAGAAGCTTTAATACACTGTACGCAACACTTTTCGCAGCAGTTTTATTACTTTTGAAATATGGTTTTAATCTTAACCATTCTTTTTCATATCTTTTGTAAATGATTTTTAAAAGAATAATTAAGTGTTTTAAATAATAATTTGAAAGTTTTATAAATCATTTCTAAAAATGAAAGGAGTATGCGGAAACGACTACTACATGTGTTTCGTTTGTGAGAACCAAGGAGACTTGGGCGAGGGACGGAACATGTCGAAGGGAAAGCCTGGATGCTCTAAAATAATGTTTTCCAATATGAGATTTGAATAAATAATTTGGAAATGGTTTTTGCTAAGTAAAAAGTGAAACGATTTAGAGTTATTTCAAGATTTAAAAAGGGGTTTTAATTAACCAAAAGGATTTGATAAATGAGTCTTAATAATTCCATATATTGTTAAGAGGATAAATGGAATAATTTAAAATAATATGTCTCTTTGAGATATTTATGAATGAACAAAAAGTTGAATTAAAATGAATGATGATTGATAATCAAATATGAATTTAACATCTTTTTAAACGATGATTGGTTCGGAGGAACTGGGGTCGGATTTGGGTAATTCCTAATCGAAAACCACTTCGAACTAATGTATATGTTTGGAAGTGAAGACGTGTTGAAGATGATGATTATTGAAAATTGGGGATCCTTAGAATGTAGGGATTGCTGTCACGAGTCCCAGGGGTTTACCCCATATTATATTTATATGGCAGTGGTGTCTGTATTCTGAAATCTTCATCGTATTGAAGACCGAAGATCTTCATGGAGGAAGGACTGCTTGTTGACATTCTTTAGGTAGCTCCCAATATAGAGATATTTATTATAGCAGTGGTCCTGTCGTATTTTAAAATCTTCGTAATGCAAGGACTACTCACAACTGATCCTAGAGGTGATTCCCAGGATGTGGTGGGAGGATTGCCTTCGGTTTCGTTCAGTCCTAGAACGAACTTGTATGGACGAATGCCTGACATTGCATTTCTGAGATCATAACGTTGACTTTTACTAACATACATCTATTTGGTAGCGGAGATGGAAACTTATCTTAACTTAACACCCTTCTCTGAGACGTACGATCTCAAAGGTTATGTTCGTGAGAGTCAATAGTGATCGAAGTAATGGCAATGTGGCATTCAAAGTGGAACCTGATATGATCAAAGCGTGGCTTTGTGTGAAATTAAGCGTAGCTTTGTAGAAGTAAAGCATAGCCTCACATCCCGAAGATGATACAGGTAATTATGTAATATGCAGGATATATATTTAAGACTATCGGTTAATGAGTATGGAGGAGTCCAGTGTAATCTGGATCCTCAAGGCATTTATTTTTATATAGTAGCTAGCTTGAGAAAAGAAAAAAAGGCTACCGGATATTGGTAGTGTAGTAAGTACAGTTCCAAGTGCTTTCTTGAGAAAAGCGACAAGGTTTCCGAGGGAATTATGTTTGCTATGCATGGATCGAAAGAAAAGGCCACTAGTTCCCTATCATGTTGGAAATCCAATTCTAATACGAGCTTTATGATTTTGATTATGGTCTGAAAATAACTGAAATGCTTTGCAAACATTTTAGCTACACCCTTTGGTATCATATATTCCGTCTAGTATATTCCGTTGACCTAGTCCCGATATATTACCATATAATTAGTCCCGGTATTGATACTTTATTTTGATATATTACTTGGAAAGTGTTTCAAAAGAATGTCATTAAAGATAATATCAAAGTGTTTTCAGTATAAAGTATTATGGTTATCATAAGATAAAAACCCATCTGAATTTATGTGTGGGCGTGGTCTTATGAGATACCTTCCTTATCAAAGGTTTTGATTGACATCAGTATGATCTATACATTTAAAATTTTGAGTATTTCATGCTGGTTTATCAAGCCTAATCCAGTTATTTTTAATACTCGTGTCAGATCCGAGTAGTTTCAGGTTTAGTTGAAGATGCTTGGAGTTCCAGAGGAGAGACGGAGATCTTCATCTACGTATGGACGTATTCTATTATCCGCTGTATCTATTGCATTTGTTTTTACATTTATAAGGACAGAGAGTTTATAACTGTCCAGGCTGGATCCAGGTTAGACTCTGATATTGTATTCAATTTATTTTCCGCTGTAAAGATTATTATTGACATAATATATGTTATTCCATTCATGTGAGATTCTGTTCTATCCTTATTTTCTTTTTCCCATAACAATCGGGCTTTCCGGCACTTGGACTTGCCACACGAGGATGTATTAGTGTCAATTTTCGAGGATCGAAAATCTCGGTTTGTTACATTTGGTATCAGAGCTTAGGTTAAGCGAACACCTAGGCTTTGTTGGGGTAAAACTCATTATAGATAGGGTTAGTAATACCCTAGAATGTGTGACTCATTAGGGTGAGGGTTAATAACACCCTAGAATGAGTTTGAGAGTATTATATATATGAGCGCGTATTTGTTATTTGATATAAAAATGTTTTTTGGTGATTATTCTATTAAGCGGTTTATGAATTCTGGTTGATGCATGAAGAGCTCCATGTAATCGATAGGGATTTCTAAATACTTAAACATGGTGAATCGACACACCATTTTAAAAGGAGTATATTTTATATATACAAAGGTATAAATATTTATGTGACTTGGAAAATTTATAAGATGTTATCCCTTTGGGAAGTTATAAGAATAAGATCTTGATCTGTTTGGTGATGATGGGAATAATCTTCTAAGTATCGATCATATGTTGGCTTGGGCAAATGGTATCGAACACTTGGTAAATTATTCTTCTTATCAATGTTCAATCAAGGCAAGTTCAAAACTGAACAAGTTAAATCAAGTTATTTGGATAAAAGGATTTTAAGTCAAATGGTATGAAACTTCTGATCATATCTTAGAATATCACTTAAGGGAAAGATGTCTTATTATATGCCGGGTGATGAGTTATGGGCTAATACAAAGCAAGCACGTAGAGTGCATGCACAAAAAGAAGCTGAAGAAAAAGAAAAACTAGGACCCTATGCTAACATCAACTGTTACTATTGCGGCAAGAAATAGCATTATGCAGTTATGTGTGAAATTAAGCAAAGGAAGAAGCAGAAGAGGGAAATAAATTCTGATCGGGATGATATAGTCTGTTTTAAGTGTAAAGAGAGAGGGCATTTTCTACATAAGTGTCCTAGAATGAAGAAGAAACAAAGGATTAAAAAGAAGACAATGGGCTGCTAGTGATGCAAGAACCTAAGACATGAAGTCAAAGATTGTCCTAAACGAACTTGCATTTGGTGCTTCCAAGGGAAACACTTAATGAAGGACTGTCCAAAAATGGAAGTGGTTAACTTAGGCCTCCAAGATAAAACACCGTTTACCTCAAAAGGAACCCAAAAATATTATATATGACAGTTCAAGTATCTATATAATGGTAGTGTATGATAGGCTGTATTCCCTAGGGAGTTATCTCTAAAAGTTTGTAACATAGGCTAGGGTTTGTAATGAATGTATAAATATAATGTTAATTAATAAATCTCTATTGATCATTCTCTCTGTGCATTTCTTCTATCTTCCATCAAATCAATTTGATAAGATATTTAGGAATAAAAAATTTAAAGGAATATTAGAAGTGGCTTTTTAAAAACTATTTAAATTAAGAAATTATTTAAGAATATATTTTATAAAATAAAGTGTAATTAGCATAAATAAAATAATGTTTGAGAAAGTTTGATTTGAGAATTCATACCCTAATGATTTGGAAAAGTATAAAAGAGAAAGTTATATAATATAAAATAAGTTTGGAATTAAAATTATAATGAGACGTGTGAACAAAGAAATTTCAAATAAGTAAGAAAGTCTCAAATGGTAACCAGTTTGAGTGGATCGAAAATATCTAAAAATGGGCAAGAGATATGTTCGCATGGTTAACACTTCTCTTAGGTATTACCCTTCTTGTTAAAAGGATATATAATACTATTGGTAGTACCCAGTTCCTTGGTATTATTTTGGAGTTACTCGATCTATATAATTTTCCTTAAGTTAAAAGGATAATTTTGAATTATTATTCGATAAATTAATATCAAGGTTGATTAAAAAGGAATATATTATAATGGGAGAAGTTGATTGTAATTTTGGAAAATAAAAGGTAAATTATCTTTTAAAATTGAAATGATTCCTTTAGGTTGAAATGTTTTCCTTTAAAAAAATATTTGGAAATAAATATTTAGAGTGATTATATACAAAGAAGCATTTTTAAAAGATAAAAGTATTATGAAAAGTTTTCATAAAGATTTTTGAATGTTCATAAGTACATATGAGGTATGTTGATCATTTCATCACATGATTTTGATCTAAGATTCGAGCACAAAACTTTAAGGTGTTCTCACCAGTCCGAAAGAGAATTTATCACTCGATTCTTGACGACGAAAATTGATGAGGGTTTATGATTGGGTAATTGAGTTTCTTTCACAGTTGAGAGCTATGTAAGGGAAATGAAGGTTTTTGATCAAAGAGCCTGATCAGAGTCCACACTAGAGGATCGGGGGATCAATACTAGTTTGAGAGTAAAGTTGTGGACTCAAATAAAAGATCGCATCAGATATCGCATATGGATGATCTGTGTATCATACCAAATTGAGTTTAAAGATTGTTTTGAGCAAGTATTATCGGGTTTTGGTTTAAATTTCGGGGACGAAATTCTTTTAAGGGGGAAGTATGCAACGACCCATAATTTTATCACTTTTAAATGGAATATTTAATTAACTTTAAATATTCAAATATAGAATTTTCAAACTTAAATAACCATGTTTTATGTAATAAATAAAAATGATAAACTTATTTTTAGAATTTGATTACAAAATCAAGAAGTTTGGATTTTCGTCGTAAAAGTGACAAAAGCCGGTTTTCGATAAAATTAGATAAACGTTGAATTTTTGCATTAGTATGATAATAATTTTTCTTAAAATTATTACATAATGAAAATAATTGGTTGATAAAAGTTTTATAGCTATACATATATTTATTTTATAACGATTGACAAATTTCGTCGCACATTGTCAAATCGACGTCGTATTTTAACAATTGAATTTTAATATTATTAGATATGATTTTATAAGTCAAATACACTTGTTTTAATTATTTAAGGAGGATAACAAATCAATTTTCAAATTTTTTTTACATAAATAAATAGTTTAACAAAAACATCAAAATGTGACCATAACACGTTTTATCGAAAATCAACGTTTTGTTCAATATAAGTTGTCGCACCTTTGTTAACATGTTTTAAAACATATATAGACACATTTTAATAACAAAACAAGTTTACTTTTACTAAACATGATTAGAAACTTCTAGAAAGTAATTAGTAAAAAGGTAAGTAAGAAAGGTCAAATCAAATCACATCAAATCAAACAAAATCCTCAGTTTACATTTCTTAAGCCTTAAGTGACTATGACATAAAGCAAGGATGTGATGTGTGATGGTATGTATGATTTTGGTTATGTGAAGTTTAAGGGTGTTTTGGTAATTTGATAAAGGGTTAATTTGGAAATTTACCACTTCTTACTTTTCCTATAAATACCACCTTCCATTCACTCATTTTCTCACACTTCTCATTCTCATCTTCTTCATTTTTTGAGCTTTCTTATGCTCATTAATGGCTTCTCTTCTTTAAGAGAGGTAGGAGGGTTAAAAATAGTGGAATGCTTAAGCACCAATCCACTTGTTACTCTCTAACCTCTTCTTAACCAACTTCTTCTTCTCTTCTTTATTTATGGCCTAAGGCGATGAGAGTAGAGGTGTATGGGGGGTTGGCCGTGAGCTAGGAGAGAGAGAGAAGGATCATGGCTGAGGTCAAGGTGGAATGGGGTGTTGGTCGTGCACTTGGAAAAGGTGGAGGAGTGTTTAGGTGATGGTTTAGTGAAGTGTTGGATTAAATGAATGTTGGTAGGAAGTGAAACGATTTGGTTCAAGGTGAGTACTCATATTTAAATTTACTAATTAATCTCTAAATAATTCCAAGTTTAATGATATGAAAATTTTATATATATATATATATATATATATATTGGATGATTAAATGTGTGATTACTTGGTTGATTACTTGCTTGAATATATGCATGTTAATATGGATGATTGTTTGTCTTGACAAATGATAAGAGCAATGGTTAGTAATTTACCATAGTTAATTTAATGAGACTTAAATCCATATAAATATGTGTATGGAAATTATTTAGTCTCTTAATGATTTTAAAATATCTAAAAAGTTTGAAATTGATATTATATTAATAAAATATTATAATATGGAATGAAATGAAATATGGGTTTGAATTATGAAAAATATTGTTTAAAATGAGTTTAAAATGATTTAGAAATGTGTTATAAAAATTTAAAAGTGTTTCCATGAAGTTTGAAAAGAAATTGAAAAACTAGTCAAAACTAGGCACGTCACGTAACGGTAGTTCGCAATTTCACGGCAAAGAATTCAAATAAGTATACAAAATGGAATATAGCTCGAAATTCTTCGAGATAAGAATTTTCTAGACTATTGTATCCATATTTTTTAAATGAAGAAAGAAAATCAAGATTTCATTAAGTCGACTTTAAAATACGAGCAATCAAGTTTTCGATAAAATCGCGCTTTGGTAGTTTGATGGCCAAAGTAGCAAATGTTCTAAATATTTTTTTTTAAATGTTTAAAAATATAGAATAAATCATTTAAATTGTTTTAAAAGTGGTTTGACTTGGAAAATGAACATATGTGAAGTAGAAATGTTGTTTTAATCAAAGGAGCTTTAATACACTTTTTGCAGCACTTTTTGCAGCACTTTTTCACAGCACTTTTCGCAGCACTTTTATAACATTTGAAATATGATTTTAAACTTAACCATTATTTTTCGTATCTTTTATAAATGGTTTTTAAAAGAATAATTAATTAAGTATTTTAAATAATGATTTGGAAGTTTTATAAATCATTTCTAAAGATAAAAGTAGTATGCGGAAACGACTTATAAATGTGTTTTGTCTGTGAGATCCAAGGAGACTTGGCAAGGAATGGAACATGTCAAAGGGAAAGCCCAGATGCTCTGAAATAATATTTTCCAATATGAGATTTGAATAAATAATTTGGAAATGTTTTTTCCTAAGTAAAAAAGTGAAACAATTTAGAATTATTTTAAGATTTAAAAAGAGATTTTAATTAACCAAAAGGATTTGATAAATGAGGCTTAATAATTCCATATAATGTTAAGAAGATAAATGGAATAATTTAAAATAATATGTCTCTTTGAGATATTTATAAATGAATAAAAAGATGAATTAAATTGAATGATGATTGATAATCACATATGAACTTAACATCTTTTTAATCGATGATTGGTTCGGAGGAACCAGAATCGGATTTGGGTAATTCCTATCTGAAAACCACTTCGAACCAATGTATACGTTTGGAAGTGAAGACGTGTTAAAGACGATGATTATTGAAGACCGAGGATCTTCAGAATATAGGGATCACTGTCACCAGTCCTAGGGGTTTACATTATATTTATATCGTAGTAGTGTCTGCATTCTGAAATCTTCGTCGTATTGAAGACCGAAGATTTTCATGGCGGAAGGACTGCTTGTTGACATTCTCTAGGTAGCTCCCAATGTAGAGATATTTATTATAGCAGTAGTCCTGTCGTATTTTAAAATCTTCGTAATGCAAGGACTACTTGTTACTGATCCTAGAGGTGATTCCCAGGATGTGGTAGGAGGAGTGCCTTCGGTTTCGTTTAGTCCCAGAATGAACTTGTATGGACAAATGTTTGACACTGCATTTCTGAGATCATAATGTCGACTTTACAAACATACATTTGTTTGGTGGCGGAGAAGGCAACTTTTCTTAGCTTAACACCCTTCTCTAAGATGCACGAGCTCAGAGGTTGTATGTTCGTGAGAGTCAATAGTGATCGAAGGAATGGCAATGTGGCATTCAAAGTGGAACCTGATATGATCAAAGCGTAGCTTTGTATGAAATTAAGCGTGGTTTTATAGAAGTTAAGCGTAGCCTCACGAGCCTCACGTCCCGGAGATGATACGGGTAATTATGTGGTATACGGGACATATATTTCAGGCTATCGGTTGTGTGAGAATGGAGGAATCCAGTGGAATCTGGATCCTCAAGGCATTTATTTTAATATAGTAGCTAGCTTGAGAAAAGCGATAAGGCTACCGAATATTGGTAAGGCAGTAAGTACAGTTCCAAGTGGCTTACTTGATAAAAGCAATAAGGCTTCCGAGGGAACTATGTTTGGTATGCATGGATCGAAGGAAAAGGCCACTAGTTCCCTATAATGTTGGATATCCAATCCCAATATGAGCTTTACAGTTTTGATTGTAGTCCCAAAATAGCTGTAATGCTTTGCAAACATTTCAGCTACCCCGTTTGGTATATCATATATTCCGTCCAATGTATTCTGTTGACCTAGTATAGATATATTACCATAGACTTAGTCCGGGTATTGATACTTTATTTTGATATATTACTTGAAAAGTGTTTCAAAAGAATGTCATTAAAGATAATATCAAAATGTATTCAGTATAAAGTATTTGGGTTAATATAAGATAAAAACCCATCCGTATTTATATGTGGGCGTGGTCTTATAAGATACCTTTCTTATCAAAGGTTTTGATTGACATCAACACGATCTACACATTTTAAATTTCGTGTATTTCATGCTGGTTTATCAAGCCTGATCTGGGTATTTTTAATACTCGGGTCAGATCTGAGTAGTTTCATGTTTAGTTGATGATGCTTGGAGTTTCTAGAGGAGATATGGAGATCTTCATCTACGTAAGGACGTATTCTATTATCCGTTGTATCTATTGCATTTGTTTTTACATTTATAAGGATAGAGAGTTTATAACTATCCAGGCTGAATCCAGGTTAGACTTTGTTATTATATTCAAATTTTTTTCACTATAAAATTTATTATTGAAATAATATATGTTATTCCATTCGTATGAGATTCTGTTCTATCTTTATTTTCTTTTCCCATTAACAATCGGGCTTCCCGGCACTTGGATCTGCCACACGAGGATGTATTAATATCGATTTTCGAGGGTCGAAAATCCCGGTTCGTTACACTCGCCTTCGGAGTTTATAGGACTTGTTCAAATCTTGATGTTTATAGGTCTTGTACCTATCTTGATGTTTATAGGACTTGTTCCTATCTAGAAGATTATAGGTCTCGTACCTATTTTGATGTTTATAGGTCTCGTACCTGTTTCAAAGGTTATAAGACTTGATCCTATCTTGATGTTTATAGGTCTCGTACCTATCTTGATGTTTATAGACTTATACATCTGTCTTGGAGTTACATGAATGTAGGTGAACTTACTTCATCAACCTTAGAGTTTGGCGACTGCCCCCTTTTTGTGAGATTTCTGGATTTCTATTTGTGAGATTTCTAAATTTGATTTTGTTTGATTTATCACCAAATCATTTTGGGGATTTTTGCTTTTAATAAGCTATCTTGAGATTTAGTGTTTGGTGATTTGTAGTTATTGGTGCATATTTGATATTTGTCGATATATGACTGTATTTGACATCTAGTTCACCTTATCTATCATTCATTTTGGCTAACTCGTTTATCTTGGTCTAGACTGACCCATTTATTATTTTATAATACTCGGGTCAGACCAAGATATTTTAGGTGTTTTAGTAGATAGATATAGAGAGGATTCCACTCCAAATATCCAGTTATCTTTCATAGTACTAGCATCTCATAATTATATGTACCTATTCTTGTAGTGTTATATCTTGTATCGAGATTATACTCATTTTAATGTACATATTTGTATCCATGAGATGTAGTACTTATGTATATTGTGGATCGTAATGACCACAATCTTGTAGCTGACATCTTGTATCTATTTATCCATTTAGTTTTTATCTATTGTATATTCCGTTATGTACATTTTATACTATGATTCTGTGTTTTGTGTGTTGTACATTATTCTGACTTAGTATTCTAGCCATTGTGATTTTTGTTTCAAGCCCGGATTATATATGTCGACTCTAGTTGAAAAAAAATCTAGCACCCAAATCGACGTAGCAATACTCGCCTAAAATAAATTCACGGATGGTCGCTCATAACAGACGGTATTACTCTATAATATCCTGTGTTAGTGTGGCACTCGGGGTGGATCGTTTCATCTTTCTTTCAATTGAGTGCACACATGGTCTAATCGACTGAGCGGATGTTAGCAACATGGAAGAGGTTTGGATTTTAGCTAAGGCCCACGTGGGAAAGGCGGGAAATGGACTGGGCATGCGGCATCCGAGGGGGAGGTCAGGTGCTAGATGGATCTAGCTATATGAAAGTCATGTCTGATGGCAGGCTGTTCTTTCTTGATGCATTGCTTATTGAGATGGGCTTAGATAAGGGTCGGGCAAACCATGGCGGTTTTTAGCTGTTGTTGGAAGTCCAATGTAGAGGAGCCAGGTGGGACTGATATGGGCCCAGTTTTAGATTTTAGCTACTGCTGGAAGTCCAGTGTAGAGGAGCCGGGCAAGATGGACCCGGTCTTGGTCCTGGTCTTTAGCTACTTCTGGAAGTCTGATATGAAGGAAAAGTGAAGGAATGATCTGAGCCTGGTCCTGGTCTTTAGCTGCAGTTGGAAGTCCAATGTAGAAGAGCCGGGTAGGACTGATCTGGGCTTAGTCATGGTCGTGTTCATGTGAAGGTTGCTTGAAGAGGGTGGGCTTTACCATGGCCCCTTGTTGGGTTAAAGGGCTAGCTTAAGACTATAGGCTTGATTCGACCCTTGACTAGGCCAATCATGGATCAGTTGGGTTGGCTTTGATTGTACCAGATTGTCGTTAATCGGGCTTGCTAGTTGCTTGCAAAAAATACAAGCAACATTCCACTCCCTAAGTCCATACATATTTACAGGTGCAGGCTTGAATAAACATCCCACAAATCTTTATGAATAATGGCTTTGTAATGCATTTAATGGGCCTTTCAAGTGGCTTCGTGTAATTGGTTATGACGTTCATTTTGCCGGATGTGGCAGGTGCTACATCTCCCAACTTGCTTGACTTGACATAATACTGATATCTATTGGATGGTTGTAATCCTCTTTACCTTTTGAGTTCAACACATGTGGTTAAGGGCGTGGGTATATAAATACCCCTTCTTCTCCTTCCCTAAACCCACATGCTCTGCATGAAAAGTTGCAAAACTTGTGAGTCATTCGCAATTCTTTACTTATAAAAAAACCACTTACTCCATCATCTATTTTCTTTCCATACGCCTTCCCTCGTATGACGTTTTATCAAATTTAGTTGGAATGTCGAGAGAGGATAAAGCTCTTCGGTGTCTGAACTGCGTATTGTTGATTATAGTTCAGACCATTGGCTGGAAACTTTTACATGAGACGGACTATGTATGGCCGCTCAGCTTAGACCCCTACCTACTAAACAGGATTACGATAGTGGTCAGATGTAGTTTTGGACTAATGATCTAGGTGAAGCTAGGGTGCTTCCTTGATTTGATGCTCCAACACCCCTGGTTCTAGATCGGTGGACCCTGCTATGCCTTTGCTTCTTCTGCCATGGCCAAAACATTGGTCCGCTCCTTGATGAGGTTGTCTAGAAGTTTTCCGTGGCCCTTTGAAGGAAAGGGCATTGGATTTGGTAGCATGCTTCCCTTTTTAAACAAGTTCTGGATTGGTCAAATCATCTAAAGTACTTTGAATATGGGAGCTTTCTCAGTTATCATCAACAAGTTTTGGATTGTTTGAAGCGCTTCTCCAGCAAAGCAAAGGGCTTTCTAGGTGATGATAAAAGTGTGGGCTGGCCTGCCTTTAAAAAGTTGTTAAACGTGCTTCTTTGTCTACTCTTTTTTTCTTTTTAACTAATTAGCCATGAGATCATTACTGTATGCCCTGTGGGGTAGGCATTGTGCCCCCATGCTTCTTTGAACTGAATAAAAAAACATGTTGCAACTTTGATTTGAAAATTTTGTTGTGTTGTTTGATAATCTGTGCAACTTATTGGGTAGAATGCCTTGAGCATCCAGTAGTCCCTGTGTTTATGCCGCAAACATAGTTTTTCATTTTCTTTTAGGATTATGTCCACTATTAATATGACAATAAGATGGGTTGGATATGGCCGTTAGTGTAGCTAAGTAATGGCTGGATGTAGAGTGATGGTTTGCACCAGAATGAACCGAGACATAAGTTTGTTCGTAAGCCCTCTCGGGCCTCAAGCAATCAAACGGCGAGTGGCAGACGAGCCCAGACTCGAACCTGAGTGCACGAGTAGTGGTTTTCTCTTGGGTGATACATTGTCGAGTGTGGGATAGCTGTTAATCCCGAAGAAAAATCTGTTGAGGTGGCCAAGTGATGGTCGAATGTCGAGCGTCGTTTTGCACCGACATAAGTTGAAACACAAGTCTGCTCGCAAGTTCTCTTGAGCTTCAAGCTATTGAATGTTAAGTGGAAGACGATCCCAGGCTCGAACTTGAGCGTAGAAGCTGTGGGGTTCTCCTGGATGACACATTTTCGGGTATGAAGGACCATTGTTCCCAAGCCGAATCTGAGCATATTGGTTCGCTCACTAGTATGGGATGTGTGATGACAAGGCAGGTTGCATGCAACCCACCCTTAAAGATTTAGAGAACGAAAACAAATATATATACGTAACTTTTTATAGGACATTTAAAAAATTATCTATGATGAAGGGTCGGGGTAAAACTAATGATTCCCCTGGCTCTCCAGCAAGTGGATCGACTATAGGAGAGTGGGAGTTGCCGCCATCTCTTCGGAGTTAGGGGTGGCCTTGTAAAAAGGGAAGCAACGCAACATTCCCTGGCCTTCTTCGAAGTTGGATGTGCTTTTGTTATAGCATAAGAACTCCTTTCTTTGCTTGCATAAAGGAAGTATCGTAACATTCCTTTTCCTTATGCTTGTTGCTCCTGATCTCGTCGACCCCATCTAGGACGGGGAAGTTCATGATGAGGCGGTTGTAGGAAACGTTAGCATCCAGCTCCACAAGTGTTAGTCATCCTATTAACAGGTTATAAGCAGATGGAAAATCAACTGCTGCAAAGTTTACCAAGATCTTCGCAACGATGGCCTCTTGGCCGAATGTTGTTACGAGCGAGGTTGTACCCATCAAAACAATGCCTACACCCACCAAGACATAAATGGGCAAGGTTCATGGGATAAGGCTGCAGGAAGTAAGCCTAAGAGCTTCAAAAACATTCTTAAACATGACGTTGACCAAGATGCCCCATTAATGAATGCTCGGTGCATATTTGAGTTGGCCAAAGCAACAGTGATGACCATGGGATCGTGACAGAGTTAGGAGACTGCTATCTTGTCTTTGACCGTGAAGCTGATCAGCTGAACTAATTCCAAACAGGATGCCTTGGATGCTCGAGACTCTAACGAGTAAAACTGCCTTGCATTACCTACCTCTCTCTGGTATCAGGACTGGGCCTCTAGGCTGCTATTTACCACATGCGGTTCCCCGCATATGGCTAATACCTCGGTGATGGCTTGAAAATTTATGTTGTTGTGCTGAGTAACTGATTCCACCATTCTTCATGCTTCGCATTTTGCTTGACCTGACGACGAACAAATTCCAAAAGTATGCCTTATCGGATGAGCCCTTCGATCTTGTCCTTGAGCACACGACGATCTATTGTGAAGTGTCCTTTGACTTAGTGGAACGCATAGTACTTACTGTTGTGATGAGATTCTTCTAGCTTCCCATCCTTAAAGGTGGCAGGTCTTTGATACTGCACCTAGTTTTTGGCGGCGAGGTATACTATAGTGACGTCCCTACCCAAGTGAGAGTAATTATGATACCTGGGCTTGTAAGGAGGATCGTTCTTTGGACGCCTTCGAGCATTGGCTTGACGATTGTTGTTGTGACGATCGTTGCTGCTGCAAGGATCGATCTAGGTAGGGCGCCTCATCTTGTTGTCACTGCCTGAAAGGTCCGTGTCTTTCATCCTCATCATGTTGTTAAACTGATAGTAGAAGTCGGTTAGGGTCGAAACTGGCTATTTCTGGAGTTCTCTCCACATCCTGGATTTGTATCGGACCCTTGAGCATAGGACATGTTGACGTCGACACCACTAGCCTGGGAGTATTCTTTGTTGAAGTGGGTGATATAAGACCATAGGCTCTTGAAAGGACCCTGCCTGATATTGCCCAATTCACTGGCCAACATTACGTGCATGTGGGACAAGAAGAAACGAGTTTAGATATCTGCACATAGTTGGGCCCAAGAAGTGGTTGTTTCCCGATCGTAGGTGCAAGAACTAGTGGGAGACCGGTCTTGCAAGGGTGGAGGGGACGAGCAGATGTTTGGCGAGGCCAGAGAGCTGTACAACATAGGTGATGGAGTTCAATGTCATGATGTAGTCAGATAGGACTGTACTCCCATCGTACTTGTCAATCAGCAGCAAGGCATACCATCGATGGATGTAAGTATCCAGAATTTCACTGAAGAACGGTTCCTCATTCTTGTCATCTGGGAATGCCTCGCTTTTAGTGCCATGGGCTTACATTCTGTTGAGTTGTTGGTGGAGGGCGTGCATTTTTTCCCTGAGGTCGGCATCAGCGTATTGCGAGATGTTCTAGCCAACTACAGGTTGAGGTCTAAGTCTACATCGGGATGGAATGGAGAACGACGAGGATAAGCCAGGGATCCCCTCCTATGCACCGAGGGGGATCTGGAATGAATGGGATGCTCTCTCCTCTACTTGTTTTCAACCACATCCCTGTGATCTTGGGAGTGCATCGAGGGGCCAAGCGCATTTTGCTGATGGTAGGGGGATCGCCATTGAGACGGTCAACTGTAGAAGTTCACAGTTGAGTAAGAGTAGGTGGTTGTTCCGTTGCGGGGGATGGCATGGTTTGGCCTAACTAGCGAAGCCACGTCTGGGGAGAGATTAATTCAACTAAGCACGCATGTAACTTACCTCGTAGGATTGATTGGGATGTTCATCAGCAAAGTTTTTGGCACCATCCTCTCCTGGGCCTCGCCTATTTAGGAGACCGTAGCTGCCATGAGGCATTTGTCTACAAGTAGGTAGATCGACCAAGTTGATCATTGAAGGAGCTGGTGGGATGAAGTTGACGGTGGCTTGAGAGTCTAACCGTGTCCTCAAGCCATTGAGTTTGTGGGCCAACCGACCCACATTTGAAAGCCGCAGCATCACAGCACACCATCTTTCTGCATTCAAGCCTGGGTTAGGCTGGACAGGACTTGCGAGAGTGTTGCCATTGGTTTCGTGCCAATTGGAGTTGTTACATTTGAACGACGGAAGATAGTTTATGGTAACAAGTCATACCAAACCTTTTCAGAGTAAAAAAGTATGGAAAATGGAGAGCTTTTAGGGGGAGGCCGTCCTTTTGGCTCCAAAATGCTGACTAATTTTCTATCCCACTTTGGAATGACACTAGTGCATTGTGAAAAGCAAAGGTTGCTTGCTAGTCACTAGGCTTAAAATGGAAAATGAGGAGTTAAATACGGAACTAAATGGTAAATAACACTAGATATAGAGTGGTTCGGCAAAGCTACCTACGTCTAATGTGTGGTTCTCTTACTATATATTTCTCTTATATCTACAGGAAATTTTCAAAGAATAATAAGAAAAAAAGGTCACTTAAGACTAGCAATGCTACGAATCTTAAGGACTCATGCGGTCTCAAGAGCACTGAATTATGCTTAGTATTTAGAATTCTTGATTATTCCAACCTCATTTTCCAAACCCTTTAAAGTATCATTGCATGGGGTATTTATAGTAGCTGAAGTGGATAATGTCTTGCTGAGATTGTGCCATAGAAAAGGTGGGAATTAGGTCGACAATTGATCCGACTGTAGAGGTGGATGGTCGACGGTTGTAAAGCGGGTCAGAAGATAGATGGTGGATGAGAAATCACTCATCACCCCTTTGTACAAGGCATGGGCTTGCATTGAATGCACATTTAATACCTATGGTAAGCCCTATTAGAGAATTGTTAACAACCACCTCATTAGTGGCGCTTTGATTGGATGGATTGACAGCTTTGTCATTCACTTGAGTGCCCACATGGTCTAGTCAGCTGACTTGATGTTGGCAACGTGAAAGAGGTTTGGATTTTAGCTAAGGACCAGTTGGGGATGGCGGGCAAATGAATAAGCATAGGGCATCCGGGAGGGAGGCCAGGGTTAGTTGGATCTAGCTGTAAGAAAGCCATACCTGAGGGCAGGCTATTCTTTCTTGATGTGCTGCTTACCGATACGGGCTTAGATAGAGGCCGGGCAAACTATGGTGTTCTTTAGCTTCTACTGGAAGTCCAATGTAGAGGAGCTGGGAGGGACTGATCCAGGCCCGGTCCTGGTTTTCAGCTGCTGCTGGAAGTCCAATGTAGAGGAGCCGGGCGGGATTGATCCGTCCCAGTCTTGGTTTTTAGCTACCGTTGGAAGTCCAATGTAGAGGAGCTAGGCGGGACTGATCTGGGCCTTGTCTTGGTCTTTAGCTACTGTTGGAAGCAAAATGTAGAGGAGTCAAGTAGACCTGATATGGACCTGATCCTAGTCTTTAGCTGCTGTTGGAAGCGAAATGTAGAGGAGTCAAGTAGACCTGGGCTTGGGTTGTTCCTTGACTGGGCCAACCATGGATTAGTTGGGTTGGCTTTGATTGGACCAGATTACCTTTAATTGGGCTTGGCGGTTACTTGTGAAAAATATAAGCAGTGGTACTATTGTATTTTATTCCTTCCATTGAAAGTTTAGGAAGTGTAGTCACACTAGATAGTTTTGTGTACTATTTATATCATATTTCACAGAAGATCGTAAATGCCAGTTGTTGCATTTGGTATCAGAGCCTAGGTTACTCGATTCCTATTGATTAGGAGTGTGTTGGGAGAGTGTTCTTGTATATTTTATATAAAGATATGTATATAAGCTAATAAAGTACATAGATTGCAAATTAAATGAGGAAGTTTTAAAGAAAGAAGAGAAAAGGTTCTTATTCTTCCATCAAAACATTATTCTTTCGTTCATTTTCATTTCAGAATTTCTTTTATCCTTATTCGCTTATCCATGGCCTAAATTTTCACCTAAATAACATTAAATTAAATTTAATTAAAGTGGTTCATCGATTATAGCAATATCCGGTAGTGATCAAACAATCAGGGAGATATTTCTCAAATCAAGGTGTTACAAAGGGAAGATTCTATTAAGGTTTAATTCTATTTCATATCATTCATTCACAATGTTTAACCTTGACCCAAGTTCACATATATGTAAATATTTTATTTCCACTTATTATACCGAGTCGGAATTGTTTATGCTTGTCATTTATAAAATATAAAATCAATTTCATACACACATTAGAGAAAAATTGATTATTAGTGCATGTTTAATGTTGGTTGAAGTGAAACAATATACATGTGTGTATGTATGTATATGAATGTATGTATTTCATAAATTTATAATTGTTGGGTCGGAAAATGAAAAAACCCCAAAGTAGATAAGTCCAAATCAAACAAGCAAAAACCATAAGAATATAAGAACACATAAGCACTTCTTATTGTGGCTCGACAAATACTTCAGTCTACGTCTACTTTAATCTTATTATTTGATTGATTCTCTCTAGAATACAATGATTACTACTCAAATCCGACCACAATCTACTAGAGCTCGGATTTGGAAGTGTTTATGGAAGATGAAGATAGAAAAGAATCAATGTGTCTGAAATCATCTCCAAGTTGTAGGTAGCTTGCTATTTATAGGAAAATCCCTGCTGCAATCTTGCCATCCAAGTTTGAAAATGTCACAACTCCAAGATCCAAATATCTATGCAAGAAGACTAAGTCATCCAGCATGATCTCCAAATAGAAAATCAACTCGTTCCAACCACTTCTAGTCGGTATCGATTTGAATTTTCCATTATTCTTCAAGTTTTTAACCATGTCTTAGCTCTCCTTATCGACTTATTGCCAAACCAAGTCTTCATTTCAGGTCGGTAGTCATCAAAAGTGGTCAGTAGTAACCTGAATCAGGTCGGCACCAACTTGAATTTTTACATCCAAAACTCATTCTCTCTTCATATTTAGGCTCCTTTCATCCATCTATTGCCATTCCAAGTCTCAAAATCAAATACATGCAAATCAAATCAGGTTGGTATCGACCTAATTTGGCTCTTCAAAATTCCTTCAAACTTCTTGAGTTTCTTCATATCATTATTCTAGATAGTTCTAATCATGTTGGAGTGAATCACAATGGTGAAAATCATGTTGGTACCAACCTAAATCAGGTCGGTACCAACTTGATTTGCATTTTGAAACTTAGCCAAACCTTTGGTTTCTTCAACCTTGACATCTTCCAAGCTCCTTGACTCATTCCTTCATCAGTTTGAAGTCCATTTCATCTACTTAAGTCTGTATTCTGAGATAGTTCAAAATTTGGTTACAACACTTGAGCCCCAATGTATGTCTTATGAATGTAACTTGTGCTTTGCTCAAGAACAAGCTTCAGCAGTAGCGATCAATCATTGGTGGTTGAACTCTTCGGCTATCCCTCGATCTAAGTTGCAGTGAATCATGTGGTTCCTTTTGATTCACCTGTAAACAAAAGTTCATTCTATACTACTATAACTAAGGACTTTAATCATTTCTTACGTGTTTGTCATAAATCATAATCAGACCATTTTCATCCGGAGTCATCAGATCATATATCAAAATCATCCCGTGTTCATTTGGGATTTATCTATTCTAGTCTAATCACAAAGTGTTCAACTCGTAAGGTCAAGTCAATATCCATTCTAGGGTTCGATCTCTCCTGATCATTTAACATTCAATCTATGGTTCGATCTCTTCGGATTATATAACATCCAATCTACAGTTCAATCTTTCTGGATCATTTAACTTCTAATCTAGGGTTCGATCTTTCCGGATCCTTACCGAGTCCAAGACTCAATGTCCAAGTAAGTCCATCCGGTAACTCTTTGATGAGGGAACTTATTTTTATACAAGCCCAATCCACTTGCTCTAAGGCATGGGGACTTATACCTTATAGTCATCGCCCCATCTCTTCGGACAAAACTACCATGATCGATCAATATCAGCCATCATGTTCAAGTGGTTTTTAAAAAATCAAATATCTAAATTAGAGCATGAAATAAATATCTTAAACAATCATCTCGAACATCAAACTCAGAGTGTGCGAAGAGACCAATCGAGGTCCCATACATGTGTAAGCCACCCAAGGTTATTATTGTATTATTTATTCAAAACAAAAAGTCAAAACATGGGAATCAAACCATACTCCCGTCCATCTCGATCATGGGATTACCAATCTCGACTTTGATTCGCGGTCGTATCTTGTTGTATTCGTTGCAAATGGTAGCTGCTCCAGCTGTACCACTACAGTTTGGTTCATTTGGTACTGCTATAGCTGGTTACTCCGAACCAGCTCTTATATCAAATCATGAAGGTGTTTGCACTCGTTCATTTCATGTCTGTCCATCTCATGTAAAATGCAAAATCTTTCGGACCTTTTGTAACAACCCGGATTTTGGACATTTGATTTTGAAATATTTAATTAATTTAGATATTAATATATTAGTTTAAAAAGTGAGATGACTCAAAAATTTAAATATAAGGATTAAATTAAAATTAATATTTTGAATTCAAATATGGTGATTATTTTAAATCTTTGAATTGGTAAATTAAATATTTAAATAGTGAATTAAATATTAGGATTTGAAATGAAATATTAATTTAAAGGATTCAATGATTATATGTAACTCATTTTAGTTAATGAAAAATACAGTGAATTCATTCTGTAAATTTATTTACGGGAATAAACAGTTCAAACAAATAATTAGAAAATTTTAGATAATGACTTGATTTCTATTGATGTATTTTTAATTTAATTTATTTGATTTTTCCATAATTTTTAATTTGGAAAATATTTAAATAATTCGTTTGAAGATTTATCACCAAATAGCAGTGTTTATTTTATTTTTCAGAACTCAATAACCAGTATATATTATTATAGTTTTGGGGTCACGTCGTTGTTCTGAATACGACCGTATTTTTGTTTTGTCGATTCGGGATCCGTATGCGGATGAAATACGCTACAGTGAGATACCGAGATATTGAAATAATATAACCCTTCACTCCAACAATTCGTACGCATACCTTCCTGTCTATACTTTCCAATTCATTTTCGTTCTTCTCTAAACCACAATAGGGAAATGAAAAAAAAAGTTATTTTACCATTTCAAAAATTCGTAACAATGCAAATAAAAATCCTAAAATTCCAAAAAAAATACTTTGGCCTCATCTTGATGATATCTACGATCCTTGAGTGGTTTCGGGGTTGTTTGGCTATGTTTGGGAATCATGACAATAAGGGGATGGGTTCGACCATGCTAAGGTTAGTGATTTAAGGATTTGTGGTCATCGATGTGAAATTTGGAGCTTGTTTTTGGATTCGTGGTGGTAAGAAGCTTCGACACTGGGCTTTGGCGGGGATACGATCATTGTTTGCATCATGTGTTCGTGCGCTGTAGCGGGCTGTGGGGGTGGAGTCACGATGTGTATGCGGGGCTGAGTGGATTAAGGAGGGGATGGTATGGTAGCATTTGTGAAGAGAAGCTCGCCGGAATCGTTGGTTTCGAAAATCATAGAGAAACGAACCAACGAGGGGGAAATGAAGGATCGACCATGGTAAGGAAGAGTATCAGTTAGAAGCAAGAGAGGTTGAGGTAGATGTATTAGTTTACACGTAGGAGATTAAGTTAAGTAAAACATGTAATTAGTGAATTTCAAATATTATTTAAATAATGGATTTTGTAAATTAAATATCTATTTCATTGTAGGTCCAAATGGTACGTAGTTAGTCGCGTTAGGTTCATATTGTCAAGCACTATGCTTAGGAATTGGTTTGGTAGGGATTGGAGCTAGGTGAATACCGCACTAAATCGAACGTTGTTCGAATTTAGACGAAACCAGAACTCCTCGGCGACAACTAGAATAATGGCAAGTTAAACTCACCTTTTTAGTTAACTAGTAATATCATATAGTTGATAAAAATTGTTGGTTGGATGTTTGGATGATTTACTGTTTTTATCAGTTGGTTTGGATTTATTCCCGCCTCTAGAGCGGATGACCTTTTATATATACCCGCTTTGTAGCAGATGACCCATATTGTATGATTTTATACTCTTTGTGATGCAAGAGGACGGGTTGGAGGGATCCAACGGGATTTTTTGCCATTGTTGATTTTAATTTCAATAATATTCCTATCATATGAATTATTGGATATTAAATTTGATTGTTGGCTCTACTGATTATGACATTGTTATATATTCAAAACTTAAACCCAATAGGTGATAGAAAATAAATATCGATATTGGATAAACGTTGGGTAGCTATTGGCCTCAAATTAGTATTTTAAGAATACTATAAATTATCATTTGAGTTGGAATTGGTTTTTGAGACAGGAAATGATTTTAAATCCGAAATTGTGTTTCGCAAATATTTTGTTTAAAGGATTTAACTTCTATTTTACTCCAACCTTTTATCTGTCTTTTCTAAGTTATTTATTTATATTTAATATAGTTTAAAATATTATTTATTTATAATTAATATTTGTTATAAAGTTATTTATTTATGTTCAATGTTGTTTAAGGATATTTATTAATTTTATAATATTTTGAAAAGTTAATTATTCAAATAATTAATATGGTTTGAAATTAATAATAATGATTTGTTAATAATATTTTGGAAATTAATTATTCTTATTTATAGTAATGGTAAAGATTAATTATTACTATTTTATTAACAATGTTTTTAATTATTAATTATTTTTCAAAGATGTTTCAAAGTTAATAATTATTGTTTACTTATAATGTTTACCATTAATAATTATTATTATATAATATTATTTTAAAGTAAATGATTAGAATTTATTCATATATGTTTTCGAGATTTATAAATAGAGTTTTACAAATATATTTGGGTTTTATAAGAGGAATCTTATAGCATGGTTTGGAAAACTTAAAGGAAGATTAGTTAAAGGGTAAAAAGAGTTTCATAAATGGTTTTAGATATTTATAAAAGAGCTTTAGAAATGAGTTATAGATTTATAAAAGGAGCTTATAAATGGTTTATGGATTTATAAAGGCTTTATAAATGATTTTAGGAATGTATAAAAGGGAGTTTTATAAATGATTTAAAATTTAATGAATGATGTTATAAATGGGTTTAGAGATTTATAAAGGAATTTATGAATGGTTTTAGAATTGTGTAAAAAGGGAATCTTCCTCCGCTTTTGTGAATATACTTATACCATTGAGATAAGTATATGGATATTTTTCCAAGTATTGCAAATATAAGGATTTGTGGGTATATATTTGGAAAGGTATTTTTATGCAAGTAATTTACAAAGTGGTTTTTATTAATGAAAAGATTAATTTAAGAGGCTAGTGATTGCTTATTTACTTAACCGATGTAGGTTTTCCCATTTGAAATAAATTCCTAATTTGAATGTGTATTTATTCGATGGTTAAATAATCGACTATCGAGTTTGGACCCAAAAACGTAACTTTGGAAATATCTAGAAGAAATGCATGAGTTATATGGCATAGTAATCTCCAATGATGCTGTATTGTGCGTATAAATCTCGTTTCCATTTATTTGGACAAATGATAAGGAAATTTGTCCACTAACGGTTATGTGGTGATCTCCGCTCTTATCTTTGACTGTTTATTTCCTAAAGAACCAGGTTGAGTTTACTGAAAACTATCAAATGTTGTTTCGAATAGATCGGGATCAGATATGTTATCCGAAAACCACTTCAATTCAACTCAAGCATTTCGAAGTGAAGACATCTTAAAGATGATGGAATTGAAGAAGGAACTCTTTGAAGTGCAAGGGTTGATTGCTACTAATCCTGAGGGCGATTCCAAAATGGATGTAGTAGGAGTAGTGCATTCGGTTTCGTTCAGTCCCAGAATGAACTTGTATAGATGAATGTTGGCATTGCATTGTTTCTTGGAGGGCAGTGTTAGCATTCTTAGTGGGAAAGCACTATATAAAGGTAAAACGTTGCCTCAAGCCTCATTAACCGGGAAATGAAAAAAATGGGCATGCAACAAGGCTAAGTGGTTTGCTCCCATCAGGGTATGGTCATCCCGAAATCTAGATCGATTACTATCTACTCATGCATGCTTTGGGGCCCATTAACGAAAGGGGTGATCATATTGAGTACTACTAGTCAAGTGGTAGGTCGGTCCTGTGTGGTAAGGGTACAAGATGTTCTTGTCAGATCCCATTACATTTTATCTAGAGATGTATCATCGAAAAGTAGTTCCTTACCTTGTCATAGTATGGAATTCATTCTCCAATACGAGCTTTATGGACTTAGTTGTGCTCAACTATGCTGAAACGTAAGACGCAAGCATTTTGGTTATTTTATATATTTACTTTGAATCCCTATACATTATTATAATATCACAGGATTTTCTATAGAATATGTTTTGGTTATCATAAGGTAAAAACCCGTCTGTGTTCATGTGCGGCGTGGTCTTATGAGGTACCTTTGATTTGAAAGGTTTTTCATAACTTTAAAAATCCAATTGGGTGTGTTTCTCAGGCTGGTTTACCAGATTGACCCGGCGTTATTTTCTTATAATGCTTGGGTCAAATCGAGCATATTTACACATTCAGATTGGGATGCTTTAGAGCTCAGGAGAAGAGTGGAATGCCCTAGACGTATTGCCATACTTGTTTAGTTTCCACTGCCTTTAGTTGTTTATTTGTCAGCACTTGTGAAGACAGGTTGATATAACTGTCCAAGCTGACTGTTAGTTAGTCAACTCTAATTGGATGTATGTATATTACAGTTATTTCCTTTCTTGTGTAAAGATCTGTTTCATATTATATATTAACTGTTCAGTTGTGAGATTCTGTGTTGTTTAGGTTTCTTCTTGTCTTCTTCTTTCTTTTCCCTAACTATCCACCTTTCCATTCAATTTGAGTAGGTCATGTGTGGTTGATTGTCCACCTAAATTGTACAAAAAAGTGAGTCGTTACATCGTGGTATCAGAGTGCAAGGTTAAGCGAGAACCTTGGCTTTGGTGGGGTACTCATTATAGATAGGGTTAGGAGCACCCTAAGATGGGTTTGAGTGTGTATATATATGAGTGCGTATTTGTTAGTGATATGAAAATGTTTGGTATTGTGTTGATTGGTTAGTTAAGTGGCTTATGGATTTTGGTCAATACAAGTGATTAACGTTATTGATAGAGATCTCTAAATACTTGAACAGAGCAATTCAACATGGTATTGTTTGAAATTAGGTAAATGAAATAATTTTACCTTGATTATATTTTATATATAAACGAATAATTTCTTAGAAATTATTGTAGTATATATGGTGTGTTTGGTTGTTAATGAATGATAATATTTGGTTATTATCATTTGTTGTTTGTTGTTTGTGTTCTAATAAAAGTTGTTATTATTATAATGTAAACAAAGATAAACAATTAAGGAATGGTTTTATATAACCGAAGTGAAATTATGTATAAGGGAAATGTGTAAATATGATTTTAAATAAAAGAAAGGGTTTAAAAAGCTAAGAATTTAAATTTCGGTGATTTTGAAAATTGTTTTTCAAAGAGTTTGGGAGAATAATAATATTATTATTTTGAAAATATTTTGATTAGAAATATTTTAAAAGAATTTCAAAGAGATAGAATGCACCGAACTCACTTCGGTCACTGGAAAATAATTTCGATGATGACTGCAGCATCATCGGCGTTCATTTTTGGGTTTCCAAGAAAGGAATTGCTACCATTGGAGATTTGTTTGGGTAAAACAAGTTTTGATGTAAATCACAAATATGATTTGTTATACAAAAAGAGATATATATTATATTATGTAATATTTCAAAATAGAGTTAAAATAAACAGTGTGTTTAAAATTCTGAAAGTTTTATCTAAGTATTTTGTTGAAATTATAAGAAATCAGTTTTTTAACTTATAAATTGAGGAACAATATGTGAAAACAAAGTTTAAAATTGTTGAATATGAATGTTAAGAAAAAGAAAATTTGAAATGGAATTTAACTTAAGTTAAATGAAATGATTTTTGAAATAAAATTGATTTTGATTTGAAATGAATTAATGAAGTGAATTAATTAAGTGAGTTTAATGAAATTGAATTTGATTTGTAATGAATTAATGAAATGGATATGAACTTGAGTTACAAAATTTAACTTAAGTTGTAAATGAATTGAATATGGTTTTGGAATGTTTTTTGATAGAATTGAATATGAAATTAAGTTGTAAAGTGAAAATAAACATCATAAATGGTTGTATAAAAATGTTCATAATAAACTTAAATAAAAGTTGATGGAATGGTTCTTATGTGATATTAATATTGAAAAAATATATACTAAGTAATAAATGGATGTGAATAAAGCAATGTGAATAATGATTATGAATAAATGAATGTAAATAAAAGAATTTGAATAATAAGAAACTAATTGGAATAAATACGTAAGTTGTACGTATATTATTTTATTCGCATAATTGCTTGATCCAGATTCGAATATACGATTTTAAGATGATTTACATTGGTCCAAGTTGTAATTTTTCACTCGATTCTCGACGATGAACACTAGATATGGATTTTTGATTGATTTTGGAATTATCTATCATAGTATATGGCTATACAAGGAGAATAGCGGCTTCTAATCAAGGAACCGGATCTGAGTCCGCACTAGAGTGGTCGCATGAACGATACTAGTTTGGAAGTGAAATTATGTGAGCGAGCGAACGATCAAGTATGATATTGTAAAAAGATGAAATATGCACATCGTATGGACTTTAATAAATTAAATATATTCATTGGAAAATGAAAATTGATACGGTTATGAATAAATTGAATGGATATTATTTTATTGATGGTTTCTCTGGTTACATTTGATACGTTTGCATATAGCTATTGTATAGTCTATATTATATATTGATATTACCTTCCCTATACTTGTTCTCATTGATTGTTGAGTGATTAGTAGGTATGGATGGTGTATGCTTCGCATTTGGAGCTCGCTTCCATACTATATTGATTGTATATGCTTGCTAATATAATAAAAGGTACACATCTCGTATTACATACCGTATTTTTTATGTTTTTCCCTACGGGATGCCTCATCCTTGAAGATGATATGTATATTTTGATTATATATGTATTGTAAAATTTTTTGATTGAACTACGCAAAGGAGACGCTGCCGAAATTTTAAATAAATTAAAGAGTTAGAAAAATTTTGAAGAAATTTTGGATAACTAAATTTTGATTTTTTTTATGTTATAACTTGGAATGATATAGTTGGAATCTATGAATGAATTTAAAGACATAGAAAATTTTGATTATATGTTTGAACTAGATTAATTTTGAAAAGTTTAAGGGGTTTGGAGGCATATTTCTTGCCTATGGCAATTTCGGGGATGAAATGTTTTTAAGGGGGAAAGAATGTAACGACCCGAAATTTTGATCATTTGATTTTGAAATATTTAGTTGATATAAATATTAGATTATTAGTTTAAAAAGTGAGATAACATAAAAATTCAAATATAAGGATTAAATTAAGGTTAATATTTGGAATTCAAATATGGTGATTATTTAAAATCTTTGAATTGGTAAATTAAATATTTGAATAGTGAATCAAATATTAGGATTTGAAATGAAATATTAATTTAACGGATTCAATGATTATATTTAACTCATTTTAGTTAATGTAAAATACAGTGAATTCAATTTGTAAATTTATTTATGGGAATAAACAGTTTGAACAAATAATCATAAAATTTTATATAATGACTCCTTTTCTATTGACGTATTGTTAATTTAATTTATTTGATTTTTCCATAATTTTTATTTGAAAAATATTTAATAATTTGTTTGACAATTTATCGCCAAATAGCTGTTTTTTCTGATTTTTCAAAACTCAATAAGCAGTGTATATTATTATTGTTATGGGGTCACATCGTTGTTCTGAGCACCACTATATTTTTGTTTTGTCGATTCAGGATCCGTACGCGGAAAAATAAGGTGTCGCGAGATATCGAGATATTGAAATAATATAATCCTTTACTCCAACAATTCATACATACATGCATACCTTCCTATCTATACTTTCCAATTCATTTTTCGTTCTCCTCAAAACCAAAGCAGGGAAAAGAAAAAAAAAGTTACTTTGCCACTTCAAAAATTCATAAAAATGCAAATAAAAATCCTAAAATTCCAAAACAAAATTCTTGGGCCTCATCTTGCTGAGATCTACGATCCTAGGGCGGTTTCAGGGTTGTTTGGCTATGTTTGGGAATCGTGACAGTAAGGAAATGCGTTCGACCACGCTAGGGTTAGTGATTTATCGATTTGTGGTCGTCGATGTGGAATTTGGAGCTTGTTTTAGGATTCTTGGTGGTAAGAGGCTTCGGCGCTGGGCTTTGGAGGGGGCCTGATCATCTTTTACATCGTGCATTCATGTACAGTAGCGAGCTGTGAGAGTGGAGTCGCGATGTGCATGCTGGAGCCAAGTGGATTAAGGAGGGGATGGTTGGGTAGCATTTGCAAAGAAAAGCTCACCGGATTCATTGGTTTCGAAAATCATAGAGAAACGAATGAGGGAAGGGGAAATAAAGGATCGACCATGGTGAGGAAGAGTATCAATTAGAACCGGGAGAGGTTGAGGAAAATGTATTAGTTTAAACGTGGGAGATTAAGTTAAGTAAAACATGTAATTAGTAAATTTCAAATATAATTTAAATAATGGATTTTGTAAATTAAATATCTCTTTCATTTTAGGTCCAAATGGAACGCGGTTAGTCACATTAGTTTCGTATTGTTAAGCACTACGCTTAGGAATTGGTTTGGTAGAGATTGGAGCTATTTGAATTTCGCACTAAATTGAATGTTGTTCGAATTTAGATGAAACCAGAATGCCTCGACGACAACTGGAATAATGGTGAGTTAAACACACATTTTTTGTTAACTAGTAACATTATATAGTTGTTAAAAATTGTTGATTGGATGTTTGGATGGTTTACTATTTTTATCAGTTGGTTTGGATTTATTCCCACCCCTGGAGTGGATGACCATTTATATATACCCACCTAGTAGCAGAAGACCCATATTATATGATTTTATACTATATGTGATGCAGGGGGATTGGTTGGGGGGATCCAACGGTCCTCGCCATTGTTGATTTTAATTTCAATAATATTCCTATCATACGAATTATTGGATATTAAACCTGATTATTGGCTCTATTAATTATGACATTATTATATGTTCAAAACTTAAACCCTTTAGGTGATAGAAAATCAATATCGATATTGGTTAAACGTTGGGTAGCTATTGGCCTCAAATTAGTATTTTAAAAATACTATAAATTGTCATTTGAGTTGGAATTGGTTTTTTGAGACAGGAAATGATTTTAAATCCCAAAATGTGTTTCGAAAATATTTTGTTTTAAAGGATTTAACTTCTATTTTACTCCGACCTTTTATCTGTCTTTTCTAAGTTATTCATTTGTATTTAATATTGTTTAAAATATTATTTATTTATAATTAATATTGTTTTAAAGTTATTTATTTATATTTAATGTTGTTCTAAGGATATTTATAAATATTTTAATATTTTGAAAAGTTAATTATTCAAATAATTAATATGGTTTGAAATTAACAATGATGATTTATTAATAATATTTTGGGGATTAATTATTATTATTTATAGTAATGGTAAAGATTAATTATTATTGTTTTATTAACAATGTTTTGAATTATTAATTATTTTTTAAGACGTTTCAAAGTTAATAATTACTGTTTATTTATAATGTTTAATTTAATAATAATAATTATATAATAGTGTTTTAAATAAATGATTATAATTTATTTATAAATGTTTTCGAGATTTATAAATAGAGTTTCACAAACAGATTTGGGTTTTATAAGAGGAATTTTATAACATGGTTTAGAAAACTTAAAGGAAGATTAGTTAAAGGGTAAAAAGAGTTTTATAAATGGTTTTAGATATTCATAGAAGAGCTTTAGAAATGGGTTATAGATTTATAAAAGGAGTTTACAAATGGTTTATGGATTTATAAAGGGTTTATAAATGGATTTAGGAATGTATAAAAGGGAGTTTTATAAATGATTTCAGAAATTATTGATCGAGGTTATAAATGGGTTTAGAGTTTTATAAAGGAATTTATAAATGGTTTTAGAAGTGTAAAAAGGGAATCTTCCACCGTTTTTGTGAATATACTTATACCATTGAGATAAGTACATGGATATTTTTCCAACTATTGAAAATATAAGGATTTGTAGCAGGGCCAAGTGGGTCGCTCCCATCAGGGTATGGTCATCCCAAAATCTAGATCGATTATTATCTACTCACGTATGCTTCGGGGCCCATTAAATAAAGGATGATCATATTCGGTACTACTAGTCAAGTGGTAGGCCAGTCCTTTATGGCAGAGGTATAAGATGTTCTTGTCAGACCCCGGTACATTTTATCTAGATATGTATCATCGAAAGGTAGTTCCTTACCTTGTCATAGTATGGAATCCATTATCCAATACGAGCTTTATGGATTAGTTGTGTCCAACTATGCTGAAATGTGAGATGCAAGCATTTCGGCTATTTTATATATTTATTTTGAATCCCTAGACATTATTATAATATCACCGGATTTTCTATAGAAAATGTTTTGGTTATCGTAAGATAAAAACTGGTTTGTGTTTATGTGTGACGTGGTCTTAGGAGATACCTTTGATTTGTAAGGTTTTTCATAACTTTAAAAATCCAATTGGGTGTGTTTCTCATGCTAGTTTACCAGACCGACCCGACGTTATTTTCCCATAATGCTTGGGTCAGACTGTGCATATTTACAAATTTAGATTGGAATGCTTTAGAGCCTAGGAGATGGGCGGAAGGCCCTAGACATACTGTCGCACTTGTTTAGTTTCCGCTGCATTTAGTTGTTTATTTATCAGCACTTGTGAGGACAAGTTGTTTTAACTGTCCAGGCTGATTGTTAGTTAGTGAACTCTGATTGAATGTATGTATATTACAGTTATTTCCTTTCTTGTGTAAAGATCTGTTTCATATTATATATTAATCGTTCCATTGTGAGTTTCTGTGTTGTTTTGTTTTCTTCTTTCTTTTCCTTAACTATCCGCCTTTTCGTTCAATTTGAGTGGGTCATGTATGGCTGATTGTCCGCTTAAATTGTACATAAAAGTGGGTCATTACACCTTTTCTGATAGTCTGTGGGCTCTCTATTAGTTGGCTTCCGTTAGGGAATCTACCCCTTAGTATTGAGATAAATCCTCTTTGGGATTTCAGTTAGATCGGTATAAGAAGAAAAATTTTGTCCCTCCTTTGTCGCTTTGGTCCTTCGAAGTTCTCCTCAGCATTTCGCTTTCCTTTGTCTCCACTATATCCTGCTCTAGACGGTCCTCCATCATCCACGGTATTAACCTCAGCATTATCATCATCAACATCCTCTTAATGTAAATATCTCTCAGCTTCATGATAAAACTCCATGACATCCATTGGTGGATCACTTTCCAATGCAACTTTGAATTCGGTCTTGTTCGTGACGCCAAACACTGCTGCCATTAGGACTATTAATGGATCCGGCTTATCAACTGATGTGGCCGTTGTGTTAAATCTCATCGGATAACTTCTCAAGGTCTCTCCAGCCCTTTACTTCATGCTCAAAAGTATCATCACATTCTTTGATCGAGAGATATGAACTCGGAAATGTCTCAAGAATCTGTCTACCAATCTGACCCACATGCTTATGGAACCATTCTCTAACTGCCTGAACTGCATAGCAGCGAACTCCTTCGAGTATAATGAGAAGCATCACCTCATTACCTTTTCAGACATGCCCAATACCTTCATATGTCAAATGTAACTCATTAGATGAATGTTGGATACATTCTTCCATTTTATAGTTCCAGCGTTGGTAGCTTGAAATTAAGCAGATTCCTTACATACTGGATGTTAGGGGTAAATGGATTCCTCTTCGCATCCTCTAAACTTTGGGCAGGGGGTCCACCTCTCACTATTCTTCTGATCATCTTAGCTATCTAGTCCTTGTCTTCTAATGGAATTCTTCGATCGATAGCTATATTTTGCCTTCTGTTTCTATGGTGAAACTCCAGCACATACTCCTCTAGCTGCATGTTTGCATTTTGATCCGCACCTCTAGCTTCATTCTACCCCTATTCCTATGGGGAAACTCTGGCACATACTCCTCTGGTTGTTGTGCATTCACATTTCGATTTGTGTTTCTAGCTCCAGCATCATCCGCTCTCGACATTCGAACTCGCCCTAAGCTTAAACCAACATTACCCCGAGTAAATTCATTTGGGTACCGACCTGTTCTGATCATGGAGGCATTATTCCAGTTTTCTCTGCTCTAACTCCAAATGCTCCTGCATTGGTTTATGATCTTTGGTTCTGAATTCCAATTGCTTCGGTTGTTCTCTGTTGATCCATCCTTCTAAAAATCCATCTAGCATCTCGTACCGTCGATTTATTATTCCATCTTGAATCTCTTTCATCGCCCACTCCATCTCCTATTTGGTCATGTAGATGGATGGATTTGAACTTGAGGACACCTCCTGGCCGCCCACTTGCTTTGGTTGACTTGGTCCTATGACTGCTCTAGTAGATGGCCTCTTCATCTCTTTCAAACTTAGATCTAAGCTTTAAGCTGTCAAACCTAGCTTGCTCTCAATGAAAGCACTAAAAATGTTGGGATGGAAAATGGCACAACACCCCAAAGTATATAAATCCAAATCAAACAAGCAAAAACCAGAAGAAAATAAGAACACACAAGCACGTTTTAGAGTGGTTCGGCAAATACTCCACCACACATTCACTTTAATCTTATTATTTGATTAATTCTATCTGCAATACAATGATTACTACTCAAATCCAACCAAAATCTAGTAGATCTTGGGTTTGGAAGTGTTTAGGGAAGAAGTAGATATAAAAGAATCAAAGTGTCAGAAGTCACCTTCTAGTTGTAGGTAGCTTGCTACTTATAGGCAAATCCTTGCTGCAATATCGCAATCCAGATTTGAAAACATCACAACCAAGGGATTTAAATATCTAAAAAGACCAAATAATCTAGCATGATCTCTAAGTAGAAAATCAACTCAGTACCGACTGCTTCTAATCAGTACTGATATGATTTTTCCATCATTCTTTAAGTTTTTCTACATGTGAAGACCGCCCTACACCATCGGCACCCAATATACCTGTATAGTGCTCTGTAGTCGGTTCCCAGTCGATGTAGGATGATCATCAAGGTTTGTAAAGTAAATAAAACAACACAGAACCTGTCGTATATCTCACGACGTGTCGAATAAAATATATTAATAAACATCTCAGATATAAAACAAATGAGATAATAAATAACTGAATGAATCATAGAATCAGAGTATACAGATAAATACAGTATACACCATAGGAAATAGAGTTATGCATTAAATAATAACTCATAAATAACCGTCTCTAAGTAATAAAGGAACTAGCTAGCAAGCTTCATAGTGTTATGCAATAGATTAGCAAATAAGTAAATATAGTAATACAAGAGTATAGCCTCCTGCTAGCCAACTGTCCAGTTCCACGTGCTCACCAGACTTGATATCCCTAATCAACTCATTTAAGAGTACCCAAAGTAATAGGAGAAAAGAACAAAACCCTGGCTCAGACAACAGTCCGGTGTGAGTGGTAGTAAACTTCTAAATACTAATATAGAACTAAAATAGGACAAATGGTATGAAGGATCATACCTTACTTGTTCCTACATCCAAAGAGTTGGCATATATACAAAATATACGCTACTCTACATCTAGTCATCAAGGGTGTACTATACATCAAAGTACTAAGGGGTGTCTAAATATATACATCAACAATATCGACATCAGGTAACATCCCTAGGGTGATAAATAATCAAACAAACATAGCATCCATCATCCTTCCTCACAGTCACTCACTCGGTTCATTGGATATAAAATCACTCACTGACCCATCACAGTCACAGACTAGACCATCCGTCATGATAGCCTGCATCTTGGTTCCCCGGTACTCAAATACATGCCTCTCAGTCGATCAGGAAATAGACTAACCATCACGTCAGTCTGCGACAAATAAACGTCATATCTGAAATAAAGAGCCATCATGCCCGAGGAACCATCGCATTCCCAGTATACCTCCACCTCACGAGTACCCTACGAATCCTCGAGTGTATACAATCCCTTTGCATACGTCATCTATAGCAGAGCACCTCCCAAAACTGATCTCACAACTCCCATCACAAAGTCACCATAGTTGGGATGATCCTCTACAATATCATCAATTATAAAATGCCATCGCATGTCCTGTGGTCATCATCTAACAGTTCCCTCTATCCAATTCATAGTCCTTAACTCTGCATCTTAAAGTACATATATCCATCTTCAAAGCCGTCTCTTCCTGTCACGGAATCATCATTGTCGTATCGTCATCGGAAACCTCCACCGAACTTAAGGTTCGGCACCGATCCCTATACTTGGCCGTATTTGGCTTGTCTCGAGTTTGAACTATCACGTACCTAAAACCTGAGTCAAACTCCATCTCATCTTGAAGCATACGCATGAAAACCTGAAGTAAGCACTTGAAGGCTCGAAGTCCAGCTTCCTTATGCCAGTCACCACCAATCCATGCTCACCTCGATTCCACACTTCACACATTTGTTTTTCTCCACCCCCAAGCCATCCTCCATCCATCGCACGTCATATTGAAAAATACCCATGGATTGGTACGATCCATGGGTGTCGATCCCAAACCTAACCAAAATCCCACTTCTCCACTTCCTTTACTTCCCTGGCCTATACTCTCATGCAATCCTCACAAGCTATCATTCATAACCCAAACCTATACTCCAAACTCAAAGTGTACCCTATCGATCCAAGCCTGAGCACTTGCCTCCATCCTAATACATAAAAGATCCATCAATGCATGTGATCCATCCTTTAGGCATTTTCCTCTCCAAGCGAACCATCCTTATCATTCGCCACTCCAAGCACACTTCAAGCAGCCTAATACTAATCTATAGCCTTCGAAATCACCACCGATCCATCTTCAAACGGCCATAACTCGAGCACACGAACTCCAAATGACTTGGAACTTGAAACATAGCATTATAGGGCCTTCCTTGTCACCCCATATCGTTCGCATGGAATTTGAGACAAAAATCATATATCGGTCCTGATCCCCATATACCGATCCATGACTTACTTCTAAAATTAAGTCGCCATTCGTTTGGCATTTTCAAACAAACATGCAAACATACATTCAAAAATCATTACATACAACATATACTAACAAGCACATAACAAAACAAATAAATAAATATGAATCCTAAACCTAAAGGTAGTATCCATAAGAACAAATAAGATCCAGAAGAACAAAAATTTACAAAACTTATCCAAATTACATAAAATTTACATATGTTGTTTAAAAGATTTTAAAATGTGTTTTAGATTTTGAAAATCATTTAAAAATATCATTAAACTTCTAAAGGAGTCTAATTAGTGAGTAGAGGCCTAAAACCACTCACCAAAGTCCTATGCAATCAAACCAATCCTAAAGATGCACAAATCCAAGAGTGAACAACAGCTCTAAGATAATCTCTAGCAGCAAATCTCCAATCCAAGGTTCTAATCTCACTAATCTCCTTCTAATGAAGCATTTAGGCTAATTAAAGTAAGGATTATGGTGACTTTTTGGGTAAGAGACTGTTAATGGAGGGTTTCTCTCTATTTTAGGGAAGACTGAAATGATAGAAGAGAGTCCCATTAATCCTAACCCCATGCTAATCCCTAAATGAGCTTTGGGCCTACTCATTAACCTACTAATTACCCATTACGCAGTCAAAATTAAGTGAACTTCAAATAGATATATCTCCCTAATGATACGTCAAATTTCCTATTATAACCACTCTACGGAAATAAAAACCATCATCCCGATCTAATAGAAGTGGTTTTAGACCCTAACTCGGCTTCTATCAAAAGTTATCGGCCATACAAATTTTTCACGGTCAAAATGGTCACAAAGAAATCCGATAAAAATCATGGATATGGAAAAGTCCATAAGAGTCGTTTTCCAAAATTTTAGAATCATACAACCTCATATGAAAATAATATTAATATTCTATGATCCTCTGATACGTATAATACAGATCTCTGTGCTTAGCTCTCCTCATCGAACTCTTGCTGAATCAAGTCTTCATTTCATGTCGGTGATCATTAAATGTGTTCGGTACCAACCTAAATTTTTACATCCAAAGCTCATTTTCTCTTCATATTTAGGCTATTTTCATCCATTTATTGCCATTCCAAGTCTCAAATCCAGATCGGTGCTAATCAAATCAGGTCGGTAGCGACCTGATTTGTCTCTTCGAAATTCCATCGAACTTCCTTAGTTTCTTTATATCATCATTCTAGATAATTCTAATCATGTTGGAGTGAATCATGTTAGTGAAAATAATGTCGGTGCCAACCTAATTTGCATTTCTGAAACTTGGCCAAATCTTTGATTTCTTCAATCTTGACATTTTCCAAGCTCCTCTACTTGATCCTTCATCAGTTTGCAATCTATTTCATCTATTTGAGTCTATTCTAAGATAGTGGAAAATTTGGTTTCAACATTAATTATCAGAACTTTATATAAATATCTTTATGTTATTCAAAACAGTAAAACACATAAACTGAAACGTTTGGTTAAGTCAATCCTGATTTCAAGCTAAAGTATACTCAAATGTTTAATTTATCTTAACATCTATATGTTTATAAACATAGTTATACACATGTTCATTTTATTACTATATTGTCATGTCATATATATTCCATTTTTAAATATACAACTTATGTAATAATTTGAACTTTCACATACCAAAATTAACAAAATAAAAATCCCAATTAATTGCATGGTTATGTCATATTTATGATCTCTTATTTATACCCGTAAATAGAAATATGACTTTTCAATAACGAATCAATAGAAAATAAAACTCCTAATTAATTTCACTATTGTCATTTTATTATCTATTAATTCACATCTCATAAATAACAATTAGACCTTCACGGGACTAAATGTTATTATGTTATTTTTTGAATATACATACATACATATATACACATATACATACATACATACATACATATACATATGTATATATATATATTCAAAACAATCACCAAAATAAATTTGACTAATATGGTCAATCAAAAAATTATAAAACATTTTAAATGAAATATGATTATATATATTGAATTTAATGTTAGTTAACAGGTTTTGTAGCCTATTAAGATCCAAATAGGTAAAGTTTTTGAAATTTACCCATTTCACCAACTGTGCAATGGACCCGGTTCTTCAATGACATTAGAGTGAGGTTGGGCTGAAGCATTCACCTAGTACAGTGGATATCCCAAGTTTGATCCTTGCAACTATTATGATAGGGGGTTCTCACATTATAATCTATGATAGAGCATTTCCTCTTGCTCCTACAAGTCTTATGATGGTTTAGTTAAAAGGTTGCATGTAAAAATCGCTCGTGGGGTACCTAGTTCGGTCACCCTAAATGAGTTTGGGATGGACCATCAATGATATCATTTCCTATATAGCTTATGAAGTCTAATTAGCTAGCATTATGGGTCAATTAATAAACTTTTCTATCTAATGAGCATCTAGAATAGTATTATCTAGGCTTGAGGTTGGATACTCAAGTATTAATCCTTCCTTGGGTACTGACATGGCCTAATAGGCTGAGTAAGTAAAAAGGTTATTTAAGATGTAAGGCCTAGATTTATTTTGGATCCTTAGCTAATTTTCGAATTTAGATTCAAAAATTTAAATTATATTCGAAATTTAAATGTTAAGTTTAAGATATAAAGGAACTACATAAAAGTTATCAAATAAATTAAAAATATTCAAATATTTTCTAGAAACTAAATAATTAATTTTGAAATTGCAATATATTTAATTAAATAAAATTTAATAATTAATTTAGAGTTAATTAATTACAACATATATAAATTGATATATGTATGTAACTATAATTTTTATAGTTGTATATTTATCCTAAAATTGTTTAAGATAAATAGATTAAAATTTTCAAATTAATTAATTATTAAATAAAATAATGGATTCATTGAATAATTAATTAATGAAAGGTTAATATGTGTGTGTACATAAACACACACACGCTCACATATTGATATATGTATGTAAATGAAACTATAAACATTATAGTTCGTAACATATTCTAAATGGTTTAAGATGAATAGTATTAAATTTATTTAATGGTAAATAAAATAAAATTATCTAATTAAATTAAAAATTAAAAATTTAGTTAAATATGGTTTAATTAATAAAAATTGAAAGTTAATTCAATGAATCAATATGATTTAATTAACGAGAACCAAAATTAAATCAAATAAGATTTAATTAATAAGAATTAAAATTAATTAAATACAGTTTAATTAATAATAATCAAAATTAATTATATATGACTTAATTGATGATATATATATATATACACATTCTATAAGTTGATTAAATTATAATAGTTATAAATGAATTAAACTTTTATAACCGTATATGTATAAACATAATTTAAGTGGAATCGAAATAAACCCAAAACATATTTTTGGAATAAGTACATATATTGTGATTTCAGATGTGTCCGACACTTGGGTCATGAGGGTATTTCAAAAGAAATAAATTATTCCTTAATTTCATATCACTCAAAATATATTAAAGATTATAAATCTTTAGTATAAGCTGCCCTTTATCATTTATATATTGATAGATTATTTGCATAGCCACTAGTTGTTGAGGAAACTTAAGCGAGCTATTATGTGTAGTACCATCAATATATTTCCTAAACGAGGTAAGATACATGCATGTATTTGTTAAGCAAACTTAAGGTATGTGCATTACACTTCGGCCGTTGTAAAATGATATGTACGAGTGAATAATCTCTTTCAATTTGTTGAGCACACTCAAAGTCGAGGTCGAGATTGGAGCAAAGACTATGGTTAGAAGTTGTATATGATACAACTGATAAAGAGTTATCCATTGCTTATAGGCTAATGATTTATTGAGCAAACTTAAGGTCAGAATCCCAAGGCAAGCGAGTCCTAACACTCACTAGAGAAATCGAAAGATTTCTTTATTTCTCTTAGGGTTTTGAGAAACATAAAAATCTACTATGAGCTATAGTACATAATTTTCGTTGTATTCATATATAATATATGATTATGAATATATAAAAATGGAGTATTAGTATAAAAGAGATGTATTTTTCAAAATATACATAGTATATGATGTTACATCATGTAAAATGTATTTGAAAATATGGTATGATGATTTCAGATATTAACAATGATATATTACTAATTTAATTGTATTTCTAGCTATTTAAAGTGTTTTTAAGTTAAGTATAATATTTAACAAATATAAAACTTAATTCATAAACTATATGAAAATGAGAAAATTTGCTGACTAATTTGACATGAACCCAATGAGAAAAGATATATAATGATGCAAGAACAACATAAAAAATCTATAAAAAAAAGAATCAAAGACAAAGAAATGAAAATAAAAATAAAACAAGGCATAGGAAATAGCTTCCTACGCCTCTCCATGACCACCACTAGTCAATCATGGTGGAACCATTGGTGGATCAGTGGGGCCTTGTTGGGAGTAGTAAAGCTAGGTCAATGTAGATGTTTTATTCCAAATCATGTCTTCGTGTGATTGTTTTGGACCACATTTTGGAGTGATTCTGTGATATGGATTGGTATTGGATGCATATATATCGACATATATATGATAGTGTATATGTAGATATTCGATGCTATGATTGTTGATGGCCTATATCTAATTATAGGTGATATTGAATATATCGATGACATTATTAGCAAGAGTTATATATATAATTTGTTTCACACTATTTATTATCATGGTGATATAATCGCTCATATGAAAATGAGTTCATAGGCAGTATAAGTAATTGAGTCCATCCACGATTAAGCCATGTGTTAATGCAATAGGTGTTTAGGCTTGGCGTGTATATGGGTGAGACCGTATCATCATCCTTGCATTGTTTTGTTTGATTGTAGCCTTGTTTTCATAAGTTAACCATTTATGTTATACTGGTTTGACTAATCCATTCGTTGTAGATGGAACAGGTTGCGGTATATTGTTTATACCATAGTAAATCAAAATGTTTTATGGGTATAATTATAATAGGTGGTAAATTAGGTTTACTTCACTCACTCATACTATTGTCCGGCCCCTCTCTATGTTTTTCACTTATGTTTATCATTATTAGTGATGTGCACGTAAATTTGCATATCTTTACTTCCATATTTAATCGAATTTAATTAAATAAATGAGCATATATGGTATTTTAACATGTTTAAACCAAAATTCAAATTATTTCAAATCGTCATATATTCATCTTCATATATGGGCAAAATAGTCATTTTTGTGCATATATTAATTTGAGAAAATTACTTCGATATTTTAATATTATTTTGTAGGAATTTGGATTCAAATGGAAGAGGGTTTCATGAAGAAATATGCATGCACAAGATAAGACAAGCAAATGAAGAAGGAAATAATTCATGTTATGAATCATGGAGGACCCCATCTACCCACTTGCTATGATGTATAGTTAGGAGCTAATGCACATGCTAATGAAACTTAAAGTTACATGCATATTTATGTTGAGGATTGATTCATGCTAATGATAACTTGGTGGCCACACTTACTCAAGGGTAGTTTGGGTAGTTTCCAAAAATAGGATTAGGGTGTCCAAACATGTATAAATACCTCATATGTTCATGTAATCGTCTCTTCTCTCCTCTCTCTTCCTCTTAGCCATTGAGCCTTCTCTTTAGTTAGTTTAGTTTAGGCTCAAAAATAAACAAAAAATTCTCTTTCTTTTTCATGGATACTTAGCCATTTCCTTTCATGTAACTTTCTTTTTTATGCAATGTTAATTAATGTTTTTTTACATTCTCTTTTCCTTTCATGTTAGTAGTTAGTTTAATTTTATGCAAGTAGCATAGCTTTTATTTTATTTAGCTCTCATTTTCTTCTTGTTTTTGTCTCATGTTGCATTCTACATTTGTTGATATGATAGCAAATATGAGAGGCTAAACCCCTTCAATTTAGGGGTAATGAAGCTCTCTAATCATGTAGATTCAACATAATTTGATAATCTACGCCCTCTTTTTGTGCTTAATGACAATGTTTGATTTGGTTGAAATTTGTTGTTTTAGCTTTGAATTTGATAGCCTTTATTGTTGACACCAAATAGGCTATGCTTAAACAAACACAAACACAAATTATCTCTTCATCTGCATATGATTATGGTAATGAAGTGAATGTTGAAATCAAAATTTGATGGTCTATATTTCTAATCAATAGTTAATAGGTCATGCTTAGAATAGATTGTCATTTTCATGAGAGTTAAAAAGTGATATAGTGGGCGTGTTATAGTTTGATGGCTTATGTTGAGCTAATTAATAGCACAAATAGGCCATACTTATGATAAACACGTCAATTAAACTCACTAATGATCAAAAAAAGAGATCATAATTCCATGTTGTATTGATTTATGTGATTAAGAGAGTGGATTTATCTCTAATTTGCCTTCTACTATAATATTTTTATCCATTGTCTATTGCTAGTTTTTCTACATTTTTTGCTTCACAAATCTCAAATTCTTGGTTTAATTTGATTGAATAGAATTTTAAATCTAAACAATTACCTGCAGATCGACACGTACTCGCCACGTACTAGCATTGTACGTCGTGCGCCTGCGGTTATTTTTAATATAAATCCGATGGAAAATTAGCCGGTTCGAATAAGTTTTTGGCACCGTTGCCGGGGAATTATTTGATTTTAATTTCTATTCTTCAAATTATTTTTGTTTGATTCTTGTGTGTTCCATTTTGTGTGTGTATTGCATTTTAAAAAAAAGTGTGTTTGTGTGATTTTTGTTTGCATTTGTTTGTGTGCATGTTGTTCTAGTTTTCTAGTTGCATTTGCATATTTTAAAAAAAACATACAATTTCATTTGAAAAAGAAAGAAAAATTTTATTTCATATACATTTGCATTCACATCTTTTACATTTACATTTTTTCATTTTCTTCTTTTGTTACATTGACAAAAACAAAACCAAAAAATAACAAAAAAACAAAAAAATTGTGTGCTTTTGTGCTCTGTGCACACATATCATTCTCCTCTTCTTACTGTTCTACCTGACCCCCTACAACTCCTCGAATACAAAACAATTTCCACTTCAACACTTCATTACCCCTCTTACTTCCACACTGCACCACTGTTTCATTACCCGTCTGTTGTCCATAACATAACCACCCTTCTTCATTTCTGCTATCACTTACTTACAACTCCTCCATTGCCACTGTTCATCACAAACCCACCATAACCCCACATTCTCACCTTCTGCCCTGCACACAACTACACAAAGCAGTTACAATCCACCAACAACCCTTTATACCCACCACATCGTTGTTTTACCACATCACAGTGCATAAACATTACTGCTCCTCTGTGCCAAATAGCACATCTGCACAAAACCATCCAGCACATTTTCATCACCGCCCATCACATTTTACAAAATACAAACATCACAACTGCTCATACTTCATACTACAACTCCACTTTCCATCACCACATCGAAACAACCAACATCCACCTTAAACATAACCAACTGCATATACTCCTTACTTCAACCACATTCATTGTCAATACCCACATTCTCATACAAGCACTGTCACAACCTCCAACTGTTAACATACCCCTCCATCACACACAACTCCTTCTGATATTGCTAGTAACCATTATTGTCAGTAACCATCACAAAAAACCTATGACCAAACACTTCAGTTCCCCTGTTCAACTACATAACCCTGACTGCTACAAACAAATTCATCTTCATCCACCTTCATTCATTTCAATCCTGTATTCAACAGTGATTCCCACTTCAAACCTTCAAACCACCCAACCTGCCACTGAGCAACTTCAACATGCCCACCTCTGCTGCAAACTACTACACCCCTTGCCTCTGGCCTATCTCCTCGCATCCCACTGTCCACATTACATCATCACAGTGCCACCACAACATCACAATTTCCCATCCAGACTGCTGCACTACCTAACCTTACTGCCATCAATAAAACTTCCACCACAAAACTTTAAACTTTCAAATCCTCCAACTCTGGTGCATAAACATCTCACCGCAATCTGCCACCATACTCACAAAACAATCATATCCGCCACACTGGCAACACAAACATTCACTAACCAAAACCAAACCCCTGTCAAAAACACCATCAGCACCTGCCATTACTTTATCGCCTCCTGCCACTTCTCTATCAACTGCCTTGCCACTGTCATCTTCCACCCCACCGACAACACCTCCAGTACCATCCCCACTGTCACAAATTATCCACACCAAAACTACACACTGACATACCACTAGCAAACTACTCACCTCATTTTCACCATCATATACATCTGTTCCACCACTGACATCAATACCAACAACATACGAGCTCGCTGACCTCGCATACAACCCGAACAAGCATAACAACCGAACGGTGCCTCCATCCACTCAAGACATCGCAACCACTGTCATCTCGAACCACCCACAACCACACTCTTCCAACTCACTCCTACCTTAAATCGACATCTCTTCCACCTACAACAGCCATACGACAACCCGCGACCATCATCCATAACCCCAAAACAACCCTATCTCCTCCTGCATCGCCCAATCCCCAAATCCCATAATCACCTTGAATAGCATCAAATTCCCTAAATCGTGTTTGCTTGAGTTTGCAATTTGAGTTTGGCAACAATTTCTGGGATTCAAAATTTGAGTTTTCTCTTTGATTGTTTTTTCTGAAGCAAGAACGGGATTATTTCTTTTTCTTCATAAGCATTTTAATCAAGTAGGGTCAGGCCCTAGTGTTTTAAAAAAAAAGACATAATAAAAAAATAACACAAGAAGTTAGAACTTATCTTTGGTTTCATTTGTGTTCTAACTTCTTTTAATTTCATTTGTTTTATTTTCCTTTATTTTATATCTTTTGATTTTGTTTTATATAAAAAATTCTTTGGTTTTGTTTTATTTCTATGGATTTCATTTGTTTTGATTTTCCTTTGTTTTAGTTATTTCTTTCATATTAAAAAAAACACACACACACACACACACATATATATATATATAATTGTATATATCTTGTTTTTAATTTCAGGTTGCAAAAGCAGGTAAGGAGAAGAACTGCTCTTAAAATAATTGTTTTGCTTGCTTAAAAAAAATTCCACTTCAAAATAAATTGCTAATAAATCTGCATGCTCAGATATCGTGCCCGTAACCCTTGTTTTTAATTGCTTTGCATTGTGGTTGCTTGCATTTTATAAAAAAAATTCGAAAACCAAAAACAAAAACAAAAATCCATTCGTAGTTGCATTGTTAATACACGTTAATTTCTGCTTTGCATTTTCATCTTAGAATTTGACTAATAATAACGGTTAGACATCGATAACACTTAATTGTATATTGACAAGTTGTCCTCTTTCGACAATTTAAATTCTTGGTGTCTAGGCTACAGTAGAGCAATAACCATTTATAAATATTACGGTGATTCGTAAATATTATAGTGATTGTTTCTCTGAAGGTACTTAAACCTTCGGTTGCTACGGTGATTCATGGTGCACCGATAAATCCTTTCGTTACCTGGCCGAGAACTATCATGTTGGATTAAGACAAAGTGTGATTATACAATTTTAGGTTAGGAGCTACTTAGGATAGAAAATTTGTAATTAAATCCTTGCATTCATTTAGTTGCATTAGTTCATGCATATTTAAAAAAAAATTCAAAAATAAAAAAACTAAAAAAAAATATAAATATTCCTTAACTTAGTTTTTGAATCCTTTCTTTTGAAATTTTTCTATCAAAATCAAAAATCCAAAAAAAAATTTGAGTTAGTTTTAAAAAAACACACAAAAATTCAAAAAATAAATATATAAAACCTTTTCAAAAACAAAAAAAATTAAAAATCCAAAAACAAAACAAAAATCAAATTTCCCCTTTGAAAAATAAATTCCTTTTGGTAAATAATTTTCCTTTAAAAAAACAACATTTTGAAAATGTCGAAATTTTCTAATTCTCCAGAATTTTACGATAGTTGTGAAAATCAATATAATCCATATAATATTTCACTCCAAATTCTTATGGATATTTTAAAAACAACTATTGTATAAACAATTCGGATTTTGAACCATAAAATTTTCAAAATGATGGCCACTCGACTCTTGAAAATGGCATTGAAATGATTTCGTCATTACTTGAACTCTCTACACAACAAAATCAAAGGATAAATGATTTATGTAATTCATATTTGTACAATGATTCAAGTCAATGTTTTCAAAATAATCAAAATTTGAATTCAGTTCAAAATTCAAACGATTTCAAGTATAACACATGCCAATTCAATTTCAAACTCCAAAATGAATTTCAAAATCAAAACGAAAATGGAAACAACTGTTTAAATGATTTTGGCATTGGAAGTTATTTCAATCATGGTGAAAAAATTTATTCTCAACAAGTTCAAATCGAAAATTTTCAAATTAATAATTACTTTGTTGAGCAAATGGATGAAATTTACAAAGATCACACAGATTTATTGTTTGAAACATATTTGAAAAACCGTGAGAAACAAAGCAAATCGCAACGTGTGACGAGTCAAATAATAATCCATCTTTTACCAAAATTGACGAGTTTCAAATAACAACTTTTGGAATTGAAAATGACGATCTTAATGAAGTTGTTGAAAATGTGGTAATTGACTTGGATTTCAATTCTTTTGAGAGTGAGAAACTCGATTTAAAATTCGATCTTCCTTTTTTCGATTTTGAAAATTTGAATACAACAACTTTGGATTTTGAAATTGATGCATGCAATGAAGTTGTTGATAATCCAACAAAGAAAGACGAATTTGACGAACACGATTTCTTGGGTCTTTTCGAAAATGAGTTGTTAAATTCTAAAGGGGAAGATTTAAATCACCATTTTGATTTTGAAATCAATAATTTCGAAAAATTTGTCAATGGTGAGTTTGCATTTCAATTTGGTGAAAATAAACTTGAACTTCAAATAATTGTTCTATCAACCCCAAAAATCATCAAAGATAAAACAACTCATACGATTTTTAATAAAACAACATTCATTTTTCCAAATCAACATTCAACTTTGAAATCTTTTATGGTTTGGTTTTCAGCGCTTAAGTTGTGTCGCTCACACTTGATGAGACAAATGAATTGGTCTTTGAAAGACCGTTTCATTTACTCTTTAACTGTATATTTTTGATGTCGTGTAAAGAATAACCGTTCATTTTCATGTAAATATAGGTCATATTTTATTTTTGTTTTATTTTTCTCCTTTCACTTGGGTAGGCTGTGGGGACACAGTCAAAATAAAGTGTGAGGGGAGTCTCAACTTCTTGTTGATTTTTCATGGTTTATTTTTTGCATTTTTATTTCCAAAACTCAAAAAACAAACAAAAAAAACAAAAAAGAAATTCCAAAACAAATTTTCATTCTAGCATTTTGATTTACTTTTAAAAAAAACTATAGGATAAGTATAGGATTTTGGTTATTAAACTAAAATTTTTGAAATTTTATTTGTCTTAACAAAAATAAAAATGAAATTTGATTACAAATAATAATGGTTTAACTAGTATATAGGAAGGTTCATACGTGTTAATTATGTAGTATATCCTAATTGAAAATATATGTTTAAAAAAGTGGTGAATATAAAGTAAAGGATATAACATTTTTTATCTTTTAAGTTAAATGGTGCTAAGATAATTTTGCAAAACTCTCGCTTCAAAAAACAAAAACAAAATACTAAAAAAACAAACAAAAAATATATTTGTATATGTGTATATATTTCTTTTATTAACACCTAGAGTCACGTGTTCACACGCAAGTGTGTACACTCGCTATGCTTTGTACCCTTCTCATGTAAGGCCGAAAAGCAGTGCACGATCGGTATATCTGGACTCAATTTATCTGAGTTAGGTGTATATATATATATAAATTCTTTTATTAATAATGCCTATAGTCGATAGGTGTACACACTTGTGTTTTCACTCGCCACCCTCTGTATTCCCCTCACGTAAGCCCACAAGGCTGTGCATGGGTAAAATATCTGGCATCAGTTTATCTGAGTTAGGCATATGTAAATATTGTTAATATTAATAAAATTTGAAATAAAGAGAGAGTAAACAATTGAAATCCAAGCACTACTTTTACTTATTTGATTTGACTTGTTATTCAAAAGAAATGAAAATACCACTTTGATAAACGTTGATAATCAACTAAAGATCTATTTCATAGTTACACTATGTTATCAACCGAAACAACTAGCCAAACTAGAGTCTAATTGTGATGATAACTTAAATTTTGTTGGAAGTTTTGATGAGTAAACGACTTAAATTTTCAAGATAATTACCAAAAGCTATATGTAACTTATTTGTGTTAATTTAAAAGTAAATTCTTCATTTATAAATATTTTCAAAAACTTGCATTCATCTCTTTGTAAATAAATATTGCATTTAGGAATTTTTCAGTTTGCATTTGGATTTTGTGGGTAGTATCCGCTGAAAACCCCACAAGACAACACTCATCCTACTAGGGACACATAGAGGTTTAACGGCTTGTTGCATACGCTCAATGCAATCGTGTTTCCTACAAAAACAGATTTATCTTCGTTTTTCTTTATTCGAGGACGAATAAAAAGATAAGTGTGGGGGTATTTGATGTGCACGTAAATGTGCATATCTTTACTTCCATATATAATCGAATTTAATTAAATAAATGAGCATATAGGGTATTTTAACATGTTTAAACCAAAATTCAAATTATTTTCAAATCGATGTATATTCATCTTCATATAGGGGCAAAATAGTCATTTTTGTGCATATATTAATTTGAGAAAAATTACTTGGATATTTTAGTATTATTTTGTAGGAATTTGGATTTAAATGGAAGAGGGTTTCATGAAGAAATATGCATGCACAAGAGAAGACAAGCAAATGAAGATGGAAATAATTCATGTCATGAATCATGGAGGACCCCACCTACCCACTTACTATGATGTACAATCACTACACCAGACTGCCCATTTTGCCACACCCAAATGCGGAAAAATTGCCACGGTCCAGAGCCGTGACAATTTTACCATGGTCCATAGCCGTGGTAAAATAAATTACCACGGGTATTAGCCGTGGCAATTTTGGAACGGCCTTAGACCGTGCCAAAGCTGTCAAAAAACAATTCAGCCCCCACTCCCCGTGTACAGATGTCAACGTATTCCCTTCTTCAAAAAATAGAACACTCCTCTTTCTCAAAAAAAATAAAATAGAATGCCTTGCCCTAAATCGATCTAAATTGATCATCGTCCCAGTTCTCATCCATTTTCACTCCCCCCATGTCCAGATCTCATCCATTTTCACTCAAATCGATCACTACTAGCTTGTTTTCATGGTATAAGGCAACCGGTTGAAGTCGACTACTGGTGAAGAAGCTTCTCGACATAGAAGTAAGTGAATTTTTGTTTTTAATTGATGTTGTCGTTTAAAAGCAAATCTAATTTATGATTATTTCGGAAGTAATTAAATATTGTGGGATGATTGTTGGTAAAGTTGGGTTACCCAAATCGAAGTGATTTTGTTTTTTTCATGAAATATAAGCATTCGGTTTTTTAAATTAGTTTAGTTCGAATTTATTGTGGTTTTCCATTACCAATTGAAGTGGGAAAAGTTGATTTTCAGTTGGTTTTTGCTTTGCTGTAGAATTTGAGAATACTCAGTTAAATTTTGAGAATTTAGAAGTGTAGATGATTGTATTTTGGCTTCCTCAAGAACCGCGTATATCTTAAATTCAACAATTGAAAAACTGCGAATGACTATATATTAAGATCACTTTTAATTGCAAATTATAGATAATAAAATAATATCATTTGCAAATTCCGTTTGACTAGTCTAACTCGTTGTTTTGTTTGTTTGAAAGGTAACCATGTTTGAAATATGAGGGTGGGAGATATTGTAGGATGGCATATGGTAAATTGAGAGATACTTTTAGGGAAAAAAATCCAGGAGTAATTTTTAACCACTTTTTTATATGCAGTTTTTGCTATTTTTCATTATGTTTCTGTTTTGACTTGTTTTGAATAAGTTTTGTTTGATGAACTCAATTTTACAATAAAGTGCTTCTTATAGTAAAGATTGGGAAATGCTTTGATACTCGGATTTTTGGGTGAATACAGTTCATGTTTCATACCTGATAATAAGCCATTTTTGTTGCAATGGTATTTTAAAAATGACAAATAGCCTTATCAATGGTGAAATATGGAATAAATTGATATCTTTATATCAGCGTTTTCCGTGATAAACTAAACATTAATCAAAACATTCTGAGACAAAATATACCCGAAATACCTGCCGATGAAACCTGTATCAATTAATCTCCAGTTTTACGAAGATGCAAATCAAGGATATATGGAACGCAAGAGCATCTCTAACAAAATGAGTGCAAATATTACATTCTCCACGCTCAAAAAATGTGAGCAATCGAATCGACGTATGTGGTTTGGGCGCCTTTTCAACAAATGTCCAATCATATTACAAATCTGTAATAAAAACACTGAATTTGTAACCGATCGAAGATTGTACACTTTGTTGGAATGGTTTATGGTAATAAAAATATTGTTGCCATCAGCTACACTTTTAAGAACTACATGTAAAATATTTCTGTGCTTACATTCTTGCTTCAGAACAAATTTATCATTTCTCCATCCAACAAAAAGGCCACCAGAACTTCCCATGGAAGGCACAGAGCTCCACTCAGTGAACATGTTGTCACCCAGAGATTTAAATGAAAATTATTAGGATTAGCTATCTTAGTTTCCTAAAACATGATAATATCAACATGACATAATAATATTTCTAATATTAGCACATTTACTAAGGGTGTCAACGCCTCTAATATTCCAGGATACAATCTTCATGTGGTAGGCTTAAACCTCAGTGATTCAAGTGCTTTCAATAATTCAATATCTTTTTCTCCATTATAAAAAATTAACACTACACTTCTAGCAATATGGTACAACTACGCAGATGATATTGAACTTAAAACAGCATGCATTTGCAAACTACTAGTAAATGAATGATCAAAAGGCTTACATGAATTTGATGGTCCAAGTTCCAAAGATTTCATCCCTGCTCTTTTATCTGCTCTAGTAAGAACATCATCTGTCCATGCTCCAATCGTCTATATTAATATCATTGCCGACGGTGGCTAATTGCACATCAACTTTATATAACTCTATATAAATTTCCTCCAAGAGTAATGTTAATAGAAGCATGAAGAGGGTAAGATGCATCTCTGTCTATTTCAACATCTAGATATGAATAATCAGATTTTGCCTTTTCTGCTTTATCAAGGCTCACTACATTACCTAAACTCCACAACATAGTTATAAGAATGTTTTTATCCCAACAAAAGTCAGTTAAATGAGTAAGCCAAATCCTTATTGAGAATAAAGCTGATTGAATGGACACGGTAATTGATAATCTTGTCGATTAAGAGGAACAAAATTAGAAAAATTAAATATTGGAGTATAGTAAGATGAGTTTAGAGGAGGGAATTCCGCCATTAGAGGATGCTGAAATTGTGATACCGAAGAGAAATATACTTTGGAGCTATCAGAAGCATCAGATCTAACTTGAAAAGGAAACTCTGTCTTATTAAACAATTGATTACTCCTTTCACACCAAACATGCCATACTGTAGAAACTAAGCACACATCTGAGATGTTTTCCTGTTGTTTGTTTTTGCATAATTCGCTTGAAAGTGAACTTATAATCTCCATTAACTTTACTGATCGCAAATGGTCTATATTAAAGTGCTGCTTAATTAGATTACATGTACTTTTTGAGTATTCACATTCAAAAAATATATGGCCTTTAGTTTCCTCTAAATTTTTGCAAAGAGCACATGTTGTTGTAACATTGTTGTCCTATTTTTTTACTCTGCCCAAAGTGTTAAGTCTGTTTATGATTGCAAAATAAGTGCAAATAGACATTTTTGGTGCACAAATGCTATTCCATATATGATGATACCATTTAACAATGGGTGATTTAGTCCTAGCACTGTCATAAGCTGATTGTAAAGAAAATTTACCACAATTAGTAGGAAGCCACCACCAATAGTCTTTGTTGTTGTCTTTGTCAATATTGATTTTTTTCAATCATGTATCTGATATTAATAGGAAGATTAGATGAATTGAGATGCTAATTAGAATCTGAAATAAGTGGTCACTTCTCTGTTACAACCTCCCACATTACTCATGTATTGTCAGCCCAATTTAGTTTCACCATGTATCCAAGGATCAAACCACATTTTAGTACCTCTTCCATTTTCCATATTTTTGTTAATAACGCCTCTGCTACTTTCTCTTGTTCTTAAAATCAGTTTCTATGTGCATTAAGCATTTGGATCTTCGGTAATAATCCAAATTCTTTTGTTAGAACAGTATCTACTCCACATCCACTTGACCATTGGTTGTTGTTTTCTAAAAAATTCCATAATAGTTTGAGAGAATTTTCTTTTTGCGTATCATGTAATTTCCTTAATCCTAAACCTCCCTCCTGCTTTAGCTTGCAAACAGTCTACCAACTAATTTTATGTTGTTTACCCAACCATAAAAAATTATGACATAAAGAATCTATTCTTTTAATAACACCTGTTAGCATTTGGCAGATTTATAACCAAAAAGAGATCATAGTGTATACTACAGACTCGATCAATTCTAACCTGCCACTCATGGTTAGAAGCCTTCCATTCTATAATTAAGCGCTACAAAATTTCCTTAAATTTCCGTTTGATTAAGCGCCAGAAAATTCTAGGAATTTTGTCTAAAGTTCGAAAGATTTTGAATTTCCATTTGACTAGTCTAAAATTCGATATTATGCAAGCTCTCATGACTAGTGTTTGAGCTTTCCTTGGATGGTAGATGAAAATCAGAGTTCTGCATAAGCTTTGTAATCCACACATCGTCTTTGGTTGTGTTTAATTAAGGATCATAATGTCCAGCAAAATTAAACGTGAAATCAGAAGTCTATTGATCGGTTTGAGTTTCACTAATATTCTTTGGAGAATGTTTCATTGAAGAGACTAGAATTTGATTTTCGACCATAGATCTTGTGCATTTTAGTGTCTTGGCACTTGTAACATTAGTGTCTGATTTTTCTTTCTTTTTTTCAGTTTGTTTCTCAAGGAAAGCAGTTTTTACTATTGATGAAGATCACTGACATGAAGTTTCACCTTGTACTTTCCTCTTGAGGTAAGTATTCCAGTAATTCTTGATTTCATTATCTGTCCGCCCTGGCAATCTTCTTGTTATTAATGACCATCTGCAAAAAATTAAAAGTGAACACAATTGCATATTGATATGCACCATCTTAATAAAATACAATTTTACATCACCGCTATAATTTAAACACTAATAGTATCAATAAGATAATTACTTATTTCCTAACAGGTTATGGAGCCGAATATTGTCTTCTTCCATGATGAAAATCATCTTGAATTCTAACTCATCTTCAAAAATATTTTGGTTTATGTTGCCTCTTGCAAAGATTGATTTAACAATTTAGATGGGTTAAATAGAAAAGATGTAATTGTCTTTACCTAAGATACATGGACGTTGAAGTGTAATTCATGTTAAATGCAATTGATTAGGTATCGTAGTGTTTATTTGTGAAATCTTTTGTATCACCGGGAAATATAATTTAATTAGAAAGGGGTTTAGGGTTAATTATCAATGTAGGTGTATTTGAGTGAGTTTATTCTTAACTGAAGTACATATTGGATCGAAAAATGAGTCTACTATAATATTTCATCCATGGGTAGTGCTCAGGATTTTAAATGTTTGTTTTTTTCCAACGTTTGGTAAAACTAGGTGCAAACTAGGTGCATGCTTCAGACTGAAGCAGTTAGTGATTGTGTTATACTGTAGAGTAATGGTGTGCATACGAGTTGTTAACATGGTTCTTTATCTTTCTTAAATTTCAAATGGGTTTTTTTTATTTTTCATACTTGAGCTAGTTCTTTGAGAAGTTTGAATTCATGTTCTGTGATTATATGCTTCCAGATTTCCACATTTGAGAAGATGAAAGGAATGAACAGATTTTGTTGATCAATTATTTTCATCATGGAAGAAGACAATATTTGTAAAGCACAATAATAAAAATGAAAGTATAAATTTACTTAATCACAAAATGCATCTACTTTCCAGGGAGTGTTTTTACAGGGCTTGTTCATTAGTAAGTACCCAAACCTCACAGTTGTCTTCCTCTTTATAGGACTTGCTGTTGAAGTGGATGATGTGAAGCTTGAAGTTGAAATACATGCCTTATAGTGCGAAATCTTATTATATCATTGTACTGTACTTGTATTATGTATTGCCTCTTTACAACAATGCTGGAGATTAGTTATAACTTTGTAGCATGTATTATGTATTGTTGCTAAACTGTTGTTTTCATGTATCATTGTACTGTACTTGATGAACTATCTGAAACTTTTGTTTTCATGTATCATTGTATTGTACTTGATGAACCATCTGAAACTTTTGTCTTCATGTATCATTGTATTGTAATTGTTGAACTGTTTGTAACAGTGAACCGTATTCTGAACTGAGATACTATTTGTATTGAATTGAACTGAAGTAAGAACCGCCGAGATGGTTAATTGATTTGAGTAACATACAAAAATTAACCACGACCTTAAGCTGTGGCTAATCATGAATTTGCCACGGCTCTAAGCCGTGGCTGATCTAAATATTGCCACGGCCTAAAGCCGTGGCAAAATAGAAAACAGCCACGGCTAAGGGCCGTGGCAAATTTTTTGCCACTGCCTATTTTGCCACGGTCCAAAGCCGTGGAAAAATCATTTAGCCACGGCCCAAAGCCGTGGCGAAATGACTTTTCTGGTGTAGTGAATTAGGAGCTAGTGCGCATGCTAATGGAACTTAAAGTTACATGCATATTTAAGTGGAGGATTAATTCATGTTAATGATAACTTGGTGGCCACACTTCCTCAAGGGTAGTTTGGATAGTTCCCAAAAATAGGATCAGGGTTTTCAAACATGTATAAATACCCCATATGTTCATGTAATTAGTCTCTTCTCTCCTCTCTCTCTTCCTCTTAGCCATTGAGCCTTCTCTTTAGTTAGTGTAGTTTAGGCTCAAAAATAAACAAAAAATCCTCTTTCTTTTTCATGGCTACTTAGCCATTTCCTTTCATGAAACTTTCTTTTTTATGCAATGTTAATTAATGTTTTTTTATTTACATGCTCTTTTCCTTTCATATTAGTGGTTAGTTTTATTTTATGCAAGTAGCCTAGCTTTTATTTTATTTAGCTCTCATTTTCTTCTTGTTTTTATTTCATGTTGCATTCTACATTTGTTGATATGATAACAAATATGAGAGGCTAAACCCCTTTAATTTAGGGGTAATGAAGCTCTCTAATTATGTAGATTCAACATAATTTGATAATCTATGCTCTGTTTTTGTGCTTAATGATAATGTTTGATTTGGTTAAAATTTGTTGTTTTAGCTTTGAATTTGATAGTCTATGTTGTTGACACCAAATAGGCTATGCTTAAGGAAACACAAACACAAATTACCTCTTCATCTATATATGATTATGGTAATGAATTGAATGTTGAAGTCAAAATTTGATGGTCTATATTTCTAAATAATAGTTAATAGGCCATGCTTAGAATAGATTTTATTTTCAATTTCATTGTCATTTTCATGAGAGTTAAAAAGTGATTTAGTGGGTGTGTTATAGTTTGATGGCTTATGTTGAGCTAATTAATAGCACAAATAGGTCATACTTATGATAAACACATCAATTAAACTCACTAATGATAGAAAAAGAGATCATAATTTCATGTTGTGTTGATTTATGTGATCAAGAGAGTGGATTTATCTCTAATTTGCCTTTTACTCTCATATTTTTATCCGTTGTCTTTTGCTATTTTTTCTACATTTTTTGCTTCACAATTCTCAAATTCTTGGTTTAATTTGATTGAATAGAATTTTAAATCTAAACATTTCCCTGCGGATCGATCCATACTCGCCACATCTAGCATTGTAGTTGGAATCAATATCGATCTATAGATTCACCGTATTTGGTTATTATTCTCTATGAATACACGGAGGAACAAGCTTAGAAGCACCAAGGAGATATTAACATTAAAGACAAAACAATATGACTTAGAGGAATTAAAAGGAAAACACACGGATCATGGATCGGTAGCGATCCATCAAATTGTTAGGTATTAATCTGGTCTTCTATCTCCTAGATCTAGGTATATGATGAGTTCTAATACAATTTGGCAACCTAAGAGCCCAAGAACAGCTTATTTCATGTATAAATAGAGGGCTACATGCCAAAAAATGATCTTTGCCGATTGTTACTAAGGGAAGCGTTTCCATTACAAATCTTTGGTAGAATTTTAAGTTTGTAATCTTTATGTTTTTGTGTGTAATCAACAATAAAACTCTATAAAGTGAACGCAAGCATAACTGAACCACTATAAATCTTGCATCTCTTGTTTTTCATATTTTCTTCTTCATATTTAAATATTTTTCTTTTATCTTAGTATTATTTAATCTAATTTGATGACACACAATCAAAGTCTTCTCAAAATCAATCAATTGGGGATATTAGACTAAATTTTTGGCTAACAAGTATGACTCAAGAGTACCATAAATCTTATATATATACCATGCTTTGATCATAGACCATCACATAACAAAATATTAAGCTACATCTTTAGTTGTGTATGTTTTGGAACATATGAAGTGAAACATTGCTTAAAGGTGGATTCTTCCACTTCAAAATGAATGGTTAGTGTCACTATAATACGAAGTTAACACGAAGTCAACAGTCTTTACCCTAAGTAATAATGTTAGTCAATAAATATTATCAGATTGAACTAAGTGACTTCGAGGGTTAAACTTTGCAATTACCTACAGATGTTAATAGAGTGTTGATTGTTCATAGAGCTCTATATGTCTAAGTAGCATAGTGTTGAGTCTGTTGGCTAAGAGACATAATGTATAATTATTACTACTGTGTGGTTTTATGATTATGAAGTAGAACGTCACCAGTATGACCTAAAAAACTCACCTCTTGTTCACTACTATACTTTGACAAAGTCCTCACAAGCTTTAAATATTTGAATTGTTTAAATATTACTGAGGACAAAGTGTCACAGCTAGGAGTCCTACATTTGTAACTCTCATCGTGCATCCAAAATTAACATAACTAGGTAATTTATAAATGTTATGCATCACTATGGAGAAAATTTGTATAATGGTTATATCTATTATACTTTTACTATAAGGGCATAAAAATTAATTAATGAAATATACAATTGTTATATATTTATTTTACTAATTAATAAGCTAAAAATCATAATATATAAATTAATACTGTTATTTAAATGGTAACAAATTATTTATATGATAAATAATCAGGGTTGGCCATTTTATATATGCATATTTAATAATTTAAATATGCGACTAGATGTCAAGGAAGAGGTAGAGATAAAGTCTTATATGACTTAAAGATAATAAATTATGTAAATTAAAGTTACGATTTAAAATTTGTTTATTGTTTACACATAGTAATTTTTAATGTATACAACTATTTATTCAAATTTAATAAAATAATTAAAAACAAAAACATAACTTAGGCTGAAAGTTTTATATCAGTAAGCATAAACATGTATATTGTAATATGTATTTATATGCAGTACCATTATACATACATACATACATATATAATATGTTTATATCACACACTGACATACAAACGCATATAAATACACACACATACACACGCACACTACATACAAACACATACACACATATGTGTTGACTATAAATTCCAATAGTTATATACATATACACACATGATCTTTTTTTTAAAGTCAAGCCTATTTTTAAGTGGCCTATCCACTTTCTGTTAATTATACAAAACAGATGTGAGGTTATAAGCCCTAGTAACTACAAACTCACAAAATACATGACATAAGATGATGTTTATACAACTCGTATAAACAGAAAAATAATAACAATACAAATACCAACATATCTACTACCAAGACTACCAATAGAAGGATGCATAAGATGGAAATAAATTTGCAATGTTGTACTCAACCCTTGGACATGTGATGGAAATAAAATAGTAATAACAACAATCTATTTTAATATAAGTATTAGAGTTAATGTAATATATGTCTATATACACATTCTACATATTTCACAAAAGTAAACATTGGAAATATGATGTTCATGTTATAAGAAAAATAAAATAAGATTATTAGTTAACAAAATGTTTTGTCAATAAAAAATAATAATCAAATTGTTCATATTAAACATATAGTTATATGTATATATTAAATGTGATATAATATAAGAAATAAATATTATTTATAATAATAAAAAATACAATAGTGTGCAAGATATAGTAAATAATTACTTTGGAAATTTTACCTAATTACCCACTAAGTGGTGTACTTGATCCAACATATAAATGCTTTTTAGTCTAAACATACTTTATTTGCACGTTCATAATATATAAATGCATTGAAAACTAGATACCATGACTCAAAGTTAGTTTTCTCGTAATTGAAACTTTGCTAGCGATCAAAACCTAAAGGATATATTTCAAATATAAGTTTTGATAACATAGAGAAATTTTGGCTTAAAATCTTTTCTCCTCGAAATTTCCTTGTTTGATCACACATAGGATACCGTATGAATTGACCTTAAATGATAAAGAATTTTTTTTCTTCAATATTTAATGAACTTGGCTGGAAATTCAATCTATAATCCAACTTGGAATATTTTGTGTAGTTCCTGTATCTTCCTTTCACACATATATTAGCTCAGATGCTTTGCTCCATGCAATAGATTCATCTAAAAATGCATTACATACCTTTTGAACTTGCTACCCCAGAGTGAAATGTTTGACACATTGTTTGGAATGTAATATGGAGTCTGTCTCATTATTTATCATCATGACAGATCGTTAGCAGCATATTTTGTTAGAATCTTCTCATTCCTCAACATAATTATGGCATTCATTTAACTAAGTAGAAAATATGTCTTGTTTCCTTATTAACATTTTATCTTTTACTCAATTTCAAAAATGTATGGACGTTTGTAAAAGATGGTGCAACTATGATGCTGGACAATTCTTCTGAAATTAAACAACTAATAACTTCTATATTATATTAACAAATTGCACCGACTTTGTCCCATCGGTCAACATCCTTGAATACTCAAAAATAGGACTTTGAACACCATTATGGTAAATTAGGTAAAAGGTCCCTTTCGAGGATTCTTGCTTTTGAATCAAAAAAGGGGGAGACCTAATCCCATGATTATCCATAGTGGTGTTCTCAATTGTGTTTGGGACATCCCTATCCTAGTTTACAAACGATCAATGTTTGATCAAATGCATTGTGCAATAGCGTAAAATGAGTTATTTCAAAAAATAATTCATTAACTAAAGTTGCACGAGATCGTATTTTGTGTTATAATGAAAAAAAAATTCACTAAATTATATTTGATGTAATTTGTATTGTGTGATTTAAAATTCAAATTATTATTACCATTATACTAATTCAATGATACCAATATTATTTGTGAAAATCATTAATAAAATATATTTTGAATGGGATATGTTTATACATCAAAATAGTACTTTAATGTCTAACTATAATGGGAGAGTGCGGTCACATAGATTTAATATTGACATATTATATATATATATATATATATATGTGTGTGTGTGTGTGTGTGTGTGTTTATACTAATACATATCAACACACACACATAGAGATACACACACACATATACAAACATACACACACACACACATATATAATTCGGCCATGTGTAGATATATTATTTCAAATTCAAAATTTTATTTTAAATTAACTTAAATATAATACAACATATATTACATTTAAAATTTATATTATTAACTCTATAATATTTTGGCCTATAATAACATAGTGCTTCTTTATATATTATTGAACCAAAAAATGGCACAACACCCTAAAACCAAATAAAATAAAGAGATCTAGCAGAATAAAGTAGAAAACACGGAGAATTTTTATAGTGGTTCAAAAATTTTGAGGCCTACGTCCACTTTAGTCTTATTTCTTATAGATTTTGGTCATAAGAACAAGCATTTACTGATCTAACAGCCTAGAATAACAAAAAGTAACTTCCTCTGTGACTAGGGTTATGTAGAGAAAGAGAGTGAAGAAGATGAAGAGCCAAAAGTCCTTTTCCAAATTCTTTAAGTCTCATATTTATAGAGAGATCTCCCTAACAAAGTCGTAGATCTACAAAATACTACTTTCAACATCAGATCTGAGAATATAGGAGAGGAGACGTCCCCAAAGCTAGAAAATAATATTGGTATTGATCTGAAGTGATCGGTACCGATCTGAATTCTCAAGCACCAGTTGTGCCATATTCCTCTACTCTGCCACATTGCTTAGATCCATCAAGTTCCAAGCACTTTCCCCTTAGCAGTCGGGTTCTTTTCGATCTAGTACTTGTCATTTTTCCTTTAGAGCTTCCTTGGAGTTGTTCACCTACTTTTTTAGAAATGGACCCCAGGACGACCATTCTAACCAATTCACCATAAACCATAGCTCAGGAGCTCTTCTTATTGCACAAATGTGATCAGTAAAACGACCTAAAATAGGTCAATATCGAGCTATTTTCTTGGCTCCTATTTCGCTCTCAACTCTTGAAGTCCATTCCATTGTCCTTCCAACCATTTCTTAAAGTCCCTAAACCATTCTATCTTCATCTTGATGTCCAATTTTGATTAAAACCCACTTGGTACAAAAGCCGGATAACACTTACCCCCTATAGTACACTTCTATTGGAACAAGACAAGTGTGCACCATTGTGCTTACAAGTTTATTAGTTATCCCAGAGTTACTTCAAAGTGTTGTCTATGTTCTATGGATATTAGTTTGATTGCTTTAAATAGCAGTAGTTCCATTCCCCATGCTAAGGACAAGACCTACACTCTGGAGATCGTTCCATGCATTAGCCCGGTATGTAATGCCTTCCCTTTCCAATTTCTTACTTATCCTTTTTGTATCGAGTCAAACTTTCATGCCAGTACCAACCTAATTAGGTCGGTACCAAACTCTTTTACCGAGTCACTTAAGCTCAAAAATTCCTTTAAGTGTTGAGTACTTAGGCTACTTTCCTTTCATGCCTTCATATATTCATTTACCTTCGAATTTTCTTCCCAGTGCTGATTTCCTTCAAAAAAACTCCTTGCCCTAAATCGATCGCTATCAGTTATCTAGAGCCACTGCCAACCACCTAAAGATGCCACTAATATCTGATTTCCGTTTCAATCACCATCAACTTCTCGAATCGGATCGACCTCAGTGAACCCTAGATCCGAATTTATAATCCTAAGGTGGGTTTTGTTGTTTCATGGTGGTGGAGCATGCCATTGGTGGTGGTGTGAGTTCACCGCCGTTGATGCATTGCCGGAACTTTGACTAAATGATTGATCTCCAACTTTTCCTTTGGTTATTATTTGCACCAAGTTTCCCCTAGGCTGAACTCGTGCTTGACTCGGACCGAGCATATGAAATCCCCATGTTCAACTACTCCAAGTCGACATGGTATCGATATTGATCTCACTTCGAGTCAATCAAGAGAGTCTGAAAACTTGTCACAACCAAACTATTTTTTCCTTAAGTGCTTGCATTATTATTTACATAAGTTTGGTCGATCATTAGTCACCAGTCGGCTCGCTAGTCACGACTACTACAAAAAATTGTTCCATGTTCCAGTGAGATGGTTCACTTCCCAAGAATAGTCGGATCAAACATATTTCAACATCCAAACAATTTCATTGCACAACATACCCGATCGCTGCACTTCCCGTGTTGTTGCAAAAAATGCTTTGCGTCGCTCCGGATAGCAGTTCTTCCAACGATAATGGATAAGGTCCAATTCATAGTTTCATCATGCGACGTGGCTCATTTTCCAGCACGTGCAGGCTATCTACATAGAATGGTCTGTTTGTCATGTACAGGACACATGACTCACAATGTATAGATTGACACTTTCAATTGCCTTGGTCGACATTCGGAATTCAATTGGTCAACATGCGTCGGCATCCATTGGATTTTGAGTGTCAATTACTTAGGTGCATAAAATATGATTTTAAAATAAAACATACCTGACCGTGTTGAACATCGAGTTTTCCTATCCAGAATGACACGCCATTCTCCTCGATTCAACATTGGCGTTGGGCCATCAACTCCTCCTGAAGTCGGGTCTACCACAACTCAAGCCTTGACTTCCACACCTGTTGGTCCTAGGCGCTCGAGCACTGCTAAAATAAAAAGGATGATAGTACCAGTAGATCCAATCAAGGACCAGCCTCATCCACTAAATGAAAGAATCGGTTTAAGAGTCTTGGATGATCCTCCAAAACAGATGTTGATAATTCTAACTGCCAAATCTCTTCGGACCACATGTTGACAACACGGAATTCCTGAAGGTGATGTCCTGCTCCCAACACAGAATCAACAGAAGCATAATCCTCCAATTGGCTATAGTGCTTACAGCAAATACATGTGCTTAAGTGGTGTTGTACCACCCTTCAATTCATTCCTCCATACGTTCCTTCAGAAGCTCGGGCTCACTCCTACTTAAGTCATTCCCAATGGTTACACCCTGCTAAGTTCCTTGTACATCTTGTCCATAAATCAATTTTAGAGACCTCCGACCTTTAGGGAACTCACACACATCATGAGCTTCAAACAACAGAGCGAGTTTCCTTCTTATATGATTGTCGAAGCCAGGTGCCGATGCAAGGTCATTGAAGCGCTCCACAACAAACGATCATATTTCAAGAATGAATATTTCTTTGTTCGATTTCTGTATGACTTTAATAGGCTTTGGCTCTTCGGAAGCAAGATTTCTTCCTTTCTAGTCTTCTTCGTGCTAGGATTTTCACCATCTAAGTGTTTAACTTGCTTCTCCTTTCTTCATAGAAATCCCTGCTCGAGACACGAGCATAGAACACTTTGAGACTCTTCAAACCCTTAAGAAGATCAACATCCAATATCACTTTACCACTTATCTCATTACGAATGATAATCTTTGTCGATGCCACCTTCTGCATCCCAAGCGCTTTGCCGTTCTTGCCAATACTCCACCAAGTAACTCCAAGAGGCCAACCTGGTCTTCTGCCCCTATCCGCAGCTCCAGCGAATATATCCAAAGGACCGTTGGAGGCCCATCCAGCATGGTGAACATTGATAAATCCATTGATAGAGCAGTATAAGTACATGTTGCTGCTGAAATTCAAGTGAAAGGGGATGAAAGGGTTGAAATTGAAACAATCCATGAGGAAAGGGAAGGAAGAGAGGAAGAAGGAGAAGGAATAGAAGAAGAAGATGATGATGGAGAAGGCAATGATGATGAAGACTTCGGTCATGGAGGAGATGAGTCTTATGGAGAAATGTATCCTGAAGGCACCAAACTTCTAGCTTTGCCATACCCAAAACGAATAATCATCAACACTTCTCAGCAAACAGCAGAACCAAGCGCAACGCCAAGAGCTGGGGCAACTCCTCCAACCAGTTCTTCTAACAACATTTTTGGCTCGTTGAGCAATCTTAAAATTCCTATCAATGATCTCCTTAAGGAGTGCTCTCCTGATTTCAGCTTCCTGTCTGAGGGCATCCTAGCTGAAGGAGGCGAGACTCCAACCTTACTACCTTCAGAACATAATCCATAGAGTACTTAGGGGGACAACAACATTCCACAAACTTCTAGGATCACAAACACACATCTTTGCATTCCCTTACATTCCAATGTTCTAAAATTGATATGATCCTTTCTTTCATTTCAAGTACAATTGGAAGAGACATATTTGGCTATCTTCATTATGGTGTTTCCGAGGAAAGTACACTTACTACTAAGTCGTATCTACCTCACTCTAGCTTTTGTAGGGAGTAAGAAACATAAGAAGAGAGATCCCGAAGAAAAGAAAGAGAACACGAGGCAGAAAGCCACTGCCAAGCGGAAAGGGATATGAAAAGGAGGCGGGTAAAGGAGAGACAGTCTTATAACCATGGGAAGAGATATAAGTTTAAAGCAACTATCGTGGTTCTTCTTCTGTCCTCCCCGCACCTTGGCCTCAACCTTAGCTCCCTACACAACAGTAAGCTCCAGCATTGTTTCCTCTTACCACCACAGTTCGTGTACCCCCACAATCCAAAGGGGTTTCTGCCTTCTAACTTTGCTCAATGGGGTCATATTTGCCCGTGACCTTAAAGACAATCCAAGGGAGGAAGCAAATTATAAGGTCGGAAGGATCCATGAGCTCATAGACCATGGATATGAATGGAAGAAACTCTCCTTCACCCTCTCCAATGTCAATCGAATTCATCAAATGGACATCCGGTTGTTTGAATCAGAGCAGAAAGGCTATGATAGAATAATAGAGGAGTATAAAAAGTATTTAGCCAAGGAAAAAGAAGAAAGAGATGCAACTCGGATTTGGAGTAGAAGGCCAAAGACTCGATTGAAGAGATAAATAAAGCTCACAATTAGCCTGAGATAGTGATGAAAATCATTATAAAACTTCCCATGAAGATAATTCTACTCTTAAAACGCAACTTGCAAATAAGGACCCGATCCTCCTAGAGAAAGTCAAAGCTCCCAAGGAAAAGGAAACCTAGATCTAGTAGCTCCGTATCAAAAAGGAGGCTTGAATCCGAATTGCTCCTAGTGAAAATAGAGAGACCAGAGGCTCAAGTCGACCACACTACAATCATGAACGAGCTAATTGAGCTGAAGGAGGAAATGGCCCAGGAAAAAGAGGAATCAAACTCCACCCTTCAATTATTCATTGCTAATGTTATCCAATATAAGAACTTGAAGTAGCTTGGAAGTACTACACCGTCACTCATGCCGATGTCGGGGAAAAGGTACTACATCATGTGGAAAGGATTGGTGAAGGCCTCACCAAAAATGAATTAAAATCCAAGTATCCCGATGCTGAAGACATCTTGAAACTAGAGAAAGGAAAGGCGATCCTAGCTGCAGAGGACACCGTTGCTACTAAAGCTGTCGTTGGAGCTCCTACTGGTCCAAGTGTGTCGAGCCACGTAGAATCAACCTCTCCTAAGATCCAAGAGTTTGTAGTGAAGATTCCATCATCCGAAGAGGCCACCTCCAAGGCCAACCAAATTATTCTATCTTCTACGGCTGCTACTTTTGTTGAACCTTACACTCTTGTTTCCATCTCTCAACCCATCCTATCAGCCCCGTAAGAGGGTGAGATTACCTTATCCCCTGCCAAGGAGGCTCAAACCAACGAAGGTATATCTCTTGTTTCACCAATGTTTGAGGTCCTTCAATTCTCGCCCAAGGCCATTACTAATCTTTACTTCTTTATTTGTGAAATCATAGGTTGCCCGTTGCTTCCTCCTCCTATGCCGCCAATTATTTGAGGCCAGGGCTTTGTTGTAATTGCCACCGAGTCGACCTCCATATCCATGGGACTGATCATTCCAAGCCTTTCCTTTAGCTCCATTACTAGTCCTGATTCGGAGAGAATCACAACTTTGGAGGGATTGGATGACACTTCCTAGACACTTGGGGAAGACATTACTATCACCAATGCTTCAGGCCCAATGGATCCTAGCTTTATGGTAGAGAGGATGAAGATCGACATTTCCAAAGTTAAAACCAAGACCAAGTCTGGACTTGAAAATCCTACTAGTATTGAAGAGCCGAAGACTCCTGCGAGAATACTTCCTGTTACCATCAAGGCTCCAAAGTACGATAGCACCGATGCTAGTACAAAGACATACAAGCCTCTCGTTGACTGATCTAAAGATCTTTCCACTACTATCACTAAAGGAGACACCACTCCCTTCGAAAGTAGCACACCAAAGGGTGAGAAAGGATAGAAAAGGCCTCGTGATGGCTTGGGCAGTAAGGGTGGCAAGAAGAAGAAGACACATAAGAAGTAGGCTCCTTAGTTAACCTTTTAGTGATTAGGAGACATGTTCCTTTTGTCTCTTTTAGGATTGTACCTTTTGTTTTCCTTTTATCTTCTTTTGGATTTGAATTGTACCTTTTGTTTTCATTTTGTACATAGTCCGTGCTTATACGAAACCGACCCTAGGGTCTATTGTATATAAAGATTAAATGTAATGAAAGATTCTCTTTATGTTTCAATCTCTGTTCCATTTACATTTCCGTACTTTATATGTTATTCCTACCTATATATAATTGCCTGCATATATAATACAACTGCTCATACTGCAATTTATCCATATTATACATGCCTGTGTCTATGCAATGCTCTTTCTTGCCGTAATTCTATACAAATAAATAAAATTCATGCAATTGCTTTAACAAGATCCAATTACTTAGTCTTGTTTTATCGTTGCCAAAATGTTTCCGTTTGGTCAAACAAAACTAATATTCAATCAACTCTGTGGTTATTCCTATTTATTTCGGGTCGAGTTTATCTTGACCATTAATAAGTTATATATATATATACAAGATTTCGTACCATTTACTATCTCCGGGAACTAGCAATTTGGACGTTCACATCCTGACGTCATCAATCTCGCCAATAACCTGGCGTGATCGATATTATATAAAATTTCCACCACCCAATTTCGGCTAAGCGTGTCGTGCTAGGCCATATATGAGACAATACCTTTGTAATTATCTTACATACCAAGTCATGTCTTCAGCATTTGGAATTCTAGATACCAGAAGCCTGGCATCATTCCTTGATCTAGCCTTTCTTCGAGCATCGGTCGATGGTTTATAACATACGGAAGATTATTCAATTGCCCCCATCTGATTAAACTCTCTGGTCCTAATCCCGGACTGGAGGAGTCTGGTGGCACCCATTTCTTTCTTCTGGCTTTCAACCCTTTCTATTTCCAAACATTGATTGGAAGCATCCACCGACCACCCTCTCTTATCCTCGGTCGAGGAAGTCCTACTATGCTGCAAGCGTGGTCAGGAATGTCCTGACCATACCAGTACTTATATTTGAGAGTCAGTGCTTTGGACACCTATCTTTGGCCATTATTTCTTAGTTTGCTTATCTCTGGGTGTCAATCGGGGGTGTCCTCTGACCATTCTTGCTCATCCTTAGCCCAGCACGTCCGTCCAGGGCGTAAGTGTGGTCATCAAATTATCAACGGCGCACCAGTTTCTATCTCTGGAAACTGGCGCTTTTAGCTGCATGGCTCTGGATATTCCATACCAACCTTGCCTATTTATGGGAAATAGTCAATACCAGAGCGATATGGTCGAATTATCCAATCAACCCATGATGTTGTACTCATTTGACTTGAACCTGGACTAAAGGAGTCGGTAACTATCTCCGAGTACCTGACTGCATTGCTAATCATGCAGTAGAGGGTTTTTCTCATAAGAACACGGTTCCATTGGTTCTAGAAACCAATTTTATTTATGAAAGAAAAACATGTCAAGTCCTGTCTTATTACATTACCCAAAATCCTTGTGTGGCTTATTTGCAAAAAACAAACTAAATAAAACTAAGTAAAACAATATCGTAACAAGTCGTTATTTCATGCTTATGGAATTAGGATTCCATCATCAGTAGCCAACTTGAAAATTCCATCTCCAAGCTTCAATTCGATCGCATATGGATCTTCCCAATTCGGACCAATTACCCCCATAACTAGAAGAATTCGTTTCAAAATGAGATCCCCTACCTCGAAGGTATAGTTCCAGACCTTGGTGTTGAAATGTCGTCCTACTCTTCTCTAGTGAGCAACTACCCTTAATTCCGTCTCTTCTCATTTTTCATCGATTAAATCAAGGGATTCATGCAAGAGTTCCACATTAATCTTGGGGTCATAGTGCCTTTTTCCGATGATAAGGGACTTCCAGTTCAATTGGAATCATGGTCTATGATCCTTAGGCCGAAGAGAATGGTGTATGTCCTATCACGGACTTATAGGTCATCCTATAAGCCCACAACGCCAGTGGAAGCTCATGAACCCAGTTGCCTTTGGCTTTAGTAAATCGTTTCTTCAAGATGGACTTGATGATTTTATTCACCGCCTCTACCTGTCCATTCGCCTGAGGGTATACTTCTGCGGACATGCTTTTCTCGATCTTATACATGTTGCAAAAATCCTTGAACTCGATAATTTCAAACTGAGTTCTATTATTCATTTTAATTTTTTGAGGTACTCCAAATCTACAGATAATATTCTTCATCACAAAATTGATCACTTTCTATGTTATGATCGTGGTAAGCGGTTCTGATTCAGCCCACTTTGTGAAGTAGTCCACCGTAACGATTGCATATTTAGCTTTTCCTTTCAACATCGATAACAAACCGATTATATCAATTTCCCAAATCGTATATAGTCATGGGCTAACCATTTGCGTAAGCTATATAGATAGGGCTCTCGTAATCTCTGGCATGGGTCACACCGTTTGGTGTAATTAGTTGCATCTCTATTTATTATTGGCCAGAATTATATGTAGCGAAGTATCTTCATTGCTAACGTCTGCCTCCGGTGTGATCACCACAGCTACATTCATGGACATCCATGAGAATTTACCTAGCCTCATCCTTGCTTACACACTGAAATAGAGGGTTGAGAAACCTCTCATGTGCATCACTTCTCCTTGCATTACGAATAGTGGTACTTTACATAGGAATTTCTACCATTCGTTGTTTCCTGTTGGAAGAGTTCCCCTAAGCAAATAATCCTTGATTGGATTCATCCATGACTCCTTCTCCTCTTCAGCCTCCAAATCCAGTCAAGGTCCATCTGGCCGATACTTGGAGCCGATAAAACCTCCACTGGAACCAATCCCACAGTTGCACATCTCCTGAACTAGCTAGCATGGCTAATGAATCGGTTATCACATTCTCCTCTCTAGGGATGTGTGTAATTATGTAATGCTCTATATCATTTAATAGTTCTACTGCTCAGGCAAGTAAGGGGCAAGTGTTAGGCCCTTAGCCTTAAATTCCTTCTTCATCAGGTAAACCACCAACTTGGATTCATTGAAGCATCCTTACCCCTACTTCCTTTGCTATCTCGAGTCCCGCTATCTCGTACTCAACCACATTATTTGTCATAGGGAAATCTAGCTTCAATGCATAACAAATTGATTGTCCTTCTAGGGTCAGGAGTACCACTCCTACCCCAGAACTACACTCATTAGAAGCTCTTTCCATAATGAGTTTCGATTTAGAAAGTATGACCATATCGTCTTCCTTTTCACCATCCTGTATGGTAAAGTTAGCGATGAAATTCGCCAATGCTTATCCATTTATCACTCTCCTCGGATGGTAAGTGATATCATACTAGTTTAGTTTAGTGTTCCACTTCAGTAATATTCCCTAATTCTTGGGTCAATACAACACCTGCTCAAAAGATTGATTAGTCAGTACTTTAATATAATGAGCTTGAAAATACGGTCGCAGCTTCCTCGATGCAATCAGCAAGTGATGCAGGCCAAGTACTAAGTCGTTACCGACTTAAGGAAATTGAAGGTCTAAGTCGTGACCGACTTAACAAAACTGGCATGAGTCGTCCACGACTCAAGGAAGAGGCTGACATAAGTCCACGACTCAAGGAAGAGGCTGACATAAGTCATCCACGACTTAAGAAGAAAGATTCAGGAGGAGCAGCACGAGTTGAGAACAAACAAGGGGTAAGTCGTCTACGACTTAAGATGAGTCGCCTGAACTGGGTTAAATCGTTTGTTGTTTGAGTCGTAACTCGTGTACTAGGTAAGTTGGTATATATGCTAAGTCGAGGGATATCTTAAGTCGGAACCAAGTTAAGGGTTGTGCGTTGTAACGTGTTACATTGTTTCTGTACATATGGTTAAGTCGTGTCGTTTATAAGTCGTAAGTCGGTTGTGTTGTATAAATGTGATGAGTCGTGAGTCGGAGAAGTGATAAGTCGCCACCGACTTAAGACTTGTAATTTTCTGTTGTAATATGTTGTTATGTCGCTGTGTTGTAACTGTTTTCTTAAGTCGTCTACTCTTTTGTGGATAAGTCGTCGCCGAGTTATGTCGTAGGTCGTAAGTCGGAACCGACTTAGGAGATGTTGTAATTTTGTTGTTTTTTTTGTGTGAGTTGTAAAATGCTATAAATAGGCCGGTGGTGCCATTTGTAAGGGTTGTTGAATATTGAATAAAATTCTCTTTTGTTAGCTTTGTGCTCTCAAATTCAATTGGTAGTCGAGTGTATCTCCTATCTCCACTTACGTCATTCGAGTGCGCTCGAATCATCGTTTGTTGAAGCCGATTCACAGTATCTTGTGCGCAAGATCAACGTCGAAGAATCGTAGATCTCTTTCCCGGTATCTTCGGATCAACGAGTCAGAGATAGCTAGAATTCGGCATCTTCGGATCAACGAATTTGGGCATTTCAGTATCTTCCAATCCACCGATTACTACTCTCACCGATTGAAGATCGTTTTGATTAATCCGCTGCGTCAGTTTTGGTATCAGAGCTTGTTCTAGCCAATCATAGCTAGATCGAGACTTGGAGCCTAATCAGTTTGGAGTTTTGAAGAGATCAAGTGATAGCCGAGCTTGAAGTGAGAAGCCGAGCTAAGTAGAAGAGTGGAAGATCAAATTTGCATCATTTGGAGAAGTTGTGTTCATTGTGTTCATCGCGATTTGCAACAAGTGTGGAAGTTTCGATCCATTTCAATTTGGATCAAAGTTCGAATTGTGTTTGAATTTGAAGTGTTTGTAAAGTTTTCAAGTATGCCGCCGAGGAGAGCTAATCGTCACCAAAACGTAGAAGCTTTGTATCGAAGAGAAGAAGCTGATGAGATGGAGCAAAGAATCAATGAAAACTTTAGTGAAAAGTTTAATGAAGGAGATATGGTTTATTCAGTGTTAACAAAAGATCGTTTTCCGGTGGGAACGTACAATAAATTGAAAGCATGAAAGATTGGTCCAGTGGAAATTTTAAAGAAAATCAATGAAAATGCTTATAAATTGAAGCTGCCAAATGATGTGTACACGTCGGACGTATTCAATGTTAAGCATCTAGTACCATATCTTGGGGATGAACTTATAGTGGAAGAGGATGGCGCAAATTCGAGGACGAATTTTTCTCAACCTGGGGAGGATGATGCAGGCCAAGTACTAAGTCGTTACCGACTTAAGGAAATTGAAGGTCTAAGTCGTGACTGACTTAACAAAACTGGCATGAGTCGTCCACGACTCAAGGAAGAGGCTGACATAAGTCCACGACTCAAGGAAGAGGCTGACATAAGTCATCCACGACTTAAGAAGAAAGATTCAGGAGGAGCAGCACGAGTTGAGAACAAACAAGGGGTAAGTCGTCTACGACTTAAGATGAGTCGCCTGAACTGGGTTAAATCGTTTGTTGTTTGAGTCGTAACTCATGTACTAGGTAAGTCGGTATATATGCTAAGTCGAGGGATATCTTAAGTCGGAACCGAGTTAAGGGTTGTGCGTTGTAACGTGTTACATTGTTTCTGTACATATGGTTAAGTCGTGTCGTTTATAAGTCGTAAGTCGGTTGTGTTGTATAAATGTGATGAGTCGTGAGTCGGAGAAGTGATAAGTCGCCACCGACTTAAGACTTGTAATTTTCTGTTGTAATATGTTGTTATGTCGCTGTGTTGTAACTGTTTTCTTAAGTCGTCTACTCTTTTGTGGATAAGTCGTCGCCGAGTTATGTCGTAGGTCGTAAGTCGGAACCGACTTAGGAGATGTTGTAATTTTGTTGTTTTTTTTGTGTGAGTTGTAAAATGCTATAAATAGGCCGGTGGTGCCATTTGTAAGGGTTGTTGAATATTGAATAAAATTCTCTTTTGTTAGCTTTGTGCTCTCAAATTCAATTGGTAGTCGAGTGTATCTCCTATCTCTACTTACGTCATTCGAGTGCGCTCGAATCATCGTTTGTTGAAGCCGATTCACGGTATCTTGTGCGCAAGATCAACGTCGAAGAATCATAGATCTCTTTCCCGGTATCTTCGGATCAACGAGTCAGAGATAGCTAGAATTCGGCATCTTCGGATCAACGAATTTGGGCATTTCAGTATCTTCCAATCCACCGATTACTACTCTCACCGATTGAAGATCGTTTTGATTAATCCGCTGCGTCAGCAAGTAATAAGCAAGTCTCTCCAACTTCGGATAATTCTTTTCAGCTTTGGTAAATCACTTTCTGATATAGTCAACTGGCCTCTCAATCCTTGGCTCCTCACGTGCCAATGCTACACTTAGTGTGTGAGTAGACACAACAAAATAAATGAAGAAATTCTCTCTATCCAACGATTTCGATAGAACAGGTGGTTTTTCCATGTGCCTTAGAAATTCCTTGAAGGCATCCTAACATTCCTTCATCCATTCGAAATTCTTCTTTCCCTAATTGAGGGCATCAATGAATGGTACACTTACTCATTGCCCTTGAGATAAACCGACTCAATGCGGAAACCTTCCCATTCAAGCTTTGCAACTCTTTCGTGATTGGCGCAGTTACGTTCCTCAAGGCGTTATTCTGCTCCAGATTAGCCTCAATGCCTCTCGAATTCAAGATAAATTCCAAAAATTTCCCTAATGTGACTCCAAAAGAGCATTTAAATGGATTAACTTCATTCCAAACTTCTATAGCACTTCAAACTTTTCCAAAAGGTCATCCATGTGGTTCCTCGATGGTTATGACTTCACGAGCATATCATTCACATACACTTCCATCGTCCACTCGGTCCAATTCTTGAATGTAGAATTTACCATCCTTTGATAAGTAGCTCCTGCTTTCTTCAGAGCGAACGACATCAGTCGGTAATGGTATAATCCCAAGTCCATTATAAATCCTATGTGCTCCTGATCTGAAACATGCATCGATATTTGATTGTAACTGGAATAAGTATCCATAAAAGGGAGCAACTCATGTCCTGTGGTCTCATCTACCAGCTGGTCAATCCTAGTTAAAGGGAAGCTATCCTTTAGACATGCTTTATTTAAGTCTGAATAATCAATACATGTCCGCTATGTTTTGTTTTCTTTCTTGACCAACATGGGGTTCGACACTCATTCAGGGTATAAAGCATCGCAGATAAATCTATTTTCCTTCAGCTTATCTACTTCCTTCTTCAACGTAGTGGATTTCTCTGGACCTAGACTATGTCTCTTCTGCTTTACTAGTGGATATTTAGGGTCAACAGTCAATGCATGACACATTATCTTTTGCGATATCCCACACATATCTTAATACGTCCAAGAAAACACATCCAAGTTTGCTCGTAGAAAACTAACCAATTCCTTCCTTAATCCTACATTGAGTTAAGATCCAATCTTGAGAGCCGGAGTAGGATTGTCCATATGGATTGGAACGTTAACCGTCAATTTAGCTAGTGCTGCCCACACTTCCTCTGACTTCTTCCTAGGATCCCTAGACTTATCGACCCTGCTATGGTTTCTGAGCCAGGGCTTGGTTGTTAATTGCAATGCATCTGAATTTTTAATGTAGAGAGCTTTCTCTATATTCTTCCCTTTCTCCCATTGCTTTGCCTCTCTAAGCTCGATGACATAATATTGTCGACTAGCACTCCAGCCACCTCTAGTTGATCCAACCCCATTTTCCATGAGGAATTTCATCGTTGAGCACTAAGGAGCTAATGCTATTCTGAAATCAGCATGGACCGGTCAGCCCAAAAAGGCATTGTACACCGAGTACTCATCTACAAATACTAATTTCTGAACCCGCACAACCTTCAGTCTCCATCTCCTGATTCTATTGACAAATTAATTGTCCCAACAAGTTGCTTTGCTACACTGGTAAATCCTTGAATCCTGGAATTACAAGGCTTAACATCCTTTATAATTATCCTCATCCAATCGAATGTTCTTTTAAACAAAATGTTCACCGAGCTTCCACAATCCACCAAGATCCAATTCCAATCGGGCCAAAAACAACCTTAATTTCCATGGGATCAAAGTTTGTTTCTTCTATCCCATCAGAATCCCTATTTTGAAACACTATATCGTCACTGCTTAGACGGAGTTCCATCCCCAATGGCAAACCAATTCTTTCACGGTACATGCCTTAAGAAATTCGCGTACCGTTCCATTTCAGTCCAGCTTTTCTCTGTTGGATAAGGTCCTCTGATTATGGTGTTAATAACTATTCTTCTATCTGATCGCTTGGGCCCCTTTTTATTGGGTCCAAGTTGATTCCCTTGGCCATTCAGCCCTTAGGGCTTAGCATTTTGTCTACCATTCTACGACTTTGTTACATACTAATGTAATTTCAATTTTCTTATCAACTCCTTGATGAAATCTATGAAATGCCTGTACTCATTGGTATTGTGCCTATCAATCTCATGGAACCAACAGTACTTGCCAGTGCATCTTCGAAAGTCGCCTCTCTCTTAGGCAGCTTTTATACCTTTCTATACCTTGTGTGGTTAAGTATATATTTTTAGATGTATCTTTCAAAGGCGTATATTCATCCGACCTCATATTCCTTGGGCGCTTTTTAGCATCATTCCACCTGCCTCCACTACCCTCACTTCTCTTCCTTTGATTAGTAGAATTACCAGCATTCAAAATCGTAGTAAAACTACAACTATTGGAAACCCTATTATTTTAAATTATTTAAAGAAATCTAAAATAATTACAATCACTTACTTGTGGTCCTAAGCTCTTCCCTTTTGGTCTTTCCAGATCCACTTGAAGGTATTAAAATATTTTATTTAAAAAGATTCTCTCCTTGGAAAATTATTCCTTTTAGGGTCCTTTCTGAAAAGGTGAACCCAAGCGGAGAAAATCTAGAATGAGAAAAAGGGTTAGGCCTCAGGTCTTGTTTATAGGGGTAGAAGTGGATCTCGGACCGTTGGATTTTGAGATTGAACAGGATGCAACCACGTCATAGGCTGAATAGGAGCCGTCGGATGGAAGCACGAAGGGACCAGATGAGGCTAAACAATAAAAAATACGTGTTCGAAAACCCCTGGAACGAAGAAAATTTTCTTCGTTCCATACCCGTAGACGGGTCGACCGGGCAGTCGACCGCCCCTCCTCTTGGGTCGACCAAGGGCATGGTTAGGTCGACCTCTTGGTCGACCTAGCCCTATATATATATATATATATCTTGTTTATTTTGTTTTTAGCTCATATTAGCTCGGATTCTGACGTTCTATATATGGAAATTGATCAGAAAATTACCACGGACACAACCGTGCAACTCCCGAGGCTCGATTCTGATAATTTCACAAAGTTATTTTATTATTTCATTAATTAAAGAATTAATTATTATGTGTTAAATTTTAGGTTGTTACATTCTCCCCTCCTTAAGGGATTTTGTCCCCGAAATCTCTAAGGATAAAAGAATGAACTAAATGATTTCATCGAATATCTACAACCAACTACTCAACCATCAACTATTCATCCATTGTTCTTAAGTTTTCTAATGTGATTCATGTTACTTATGCAATTAGTGTAGTGTCAATGTCTCTAACTAATGCAAAAGATTAGGCAGTCCACTGATTTAGTTGACCTTCTTTTATGCAATCATGTCCGTGCCATGTATCCAAATGAATGCAAAAATCCGTAATGATAATTGATAGTTCTATATGTGTGCTACAATCATCATCCAAATGCAATAATCATGTGATAAACATCCATTTATAACAACCATGAAAATAAATGAAAATGCAAATGCGCACACATCCATTTGCATATGCTCTAGTGTCCTAGTTAGGCCGATCCCTAAGAGATAATAGTGCCCAGTGTAAGTATATGCGTCCATAGCATCCACTAGCAAACATCATACATAACATGTTCTATTAACATGTTTTCATCAAATCCTACCATCCATAGGTTAAATCCTAAGTTCTACCCTCCCAAAGGATAATAAAGGAAATAACCTATTCAAAACTAAAGATAGAAATAGGAAATTCGAAGACTTATTATTAAAGAAATGCGAATAGGAGATATAAATTTTCTCCTAATCAAACTAATCTCCTCCGAAGTCTCCTTAACCATGCCGGAACAAAGGCAACCCCTTTGTAGACTCTATCCAACACGAAAGCGACTTACGCAGTCTTCCATAAAGAGCTTCGGAAGGTGCCATTCCAATGCTAGCTTGAAAACTACTATCATAAGGGAATTCCACTAAAGGAGGATGCTTCCCCAAGATTCTGAAAATCAAGAATACTCATTCTCAACCATGTGTGTCTTACTATTTTACTAACTCCATTTTACTGTTCTTCTTTAGACTGCTCACATGAATCAACATTCCTAGGTTCTCATTAGGGTCCTATACACTCTACGGAAACTCTATTGTTACTTCCAAAAGTAATTGCTGCTGTCTTCTTTGTAGCCTTACACCTTTTCCGTTACACCTAGGAAATGATTCCTATCTACTCCACATTTAGGTGTTTGGTTCGGTGTTTATAGTTCCATTTTACAAAGTAAAGTTTCTAAATTTTTTAAAACATCAAATCGCAAAATCTTTGTCTTTAAAAGTGTTATCTTTAAGTTTCTATTAAATTCAAAAAAAACTAGATTACTTAAAATCTTATCTTTCTAGACTTCCATCTTCACAGCTTTTTGAATTTACATTATTTCCCAAACCTAGAGGGAAAAACTTTTAAGTCCAAAACTTATTCCTTGTTTTCTCTTAAAGACCTTTTCAGTTTTCTATAAAAAAATTGAATTTTCAAATTTTACTTTTATTAAGTTTTCCAAACACTTATTTACTTTTTCACCAAACCATTATCCTTTAAAATATCTTTAAAATGTCCTTATGTGTCTTTTTTTACATCTTCTTATTACACCTAACAGTTTTATACCTTAATGTACTGGAATTGCTCTCTCTTATGAGAAATTACTAATGCTAAAATCTTCTATGAACCTTTTAAAAGAGGACTTCATGTTTATGTGCAATTAAAAGGAACTTATTTTATATTTTTCGAAACAGGCTATACAAAATATGGTGCTTCCCATACCTTGTACATCTCTTTCACGTATTCCTTATAACTTACACAAAACATTTTTATTGGTTTCATAGAAAATTATAGCATTACTCTTTTCATTCCAATAGATTAAAGTATGTTTAATTTATATTCTCTTACCATAGACAATTTCTATGAAATTTACTAATTTCCTAATATTTAACTTACACTTTTCTTTTCAAAAAAACTCATTTTCAAAACTGTTTTTAATATATCCATAACTAAAAAACATTTTCTTATACTTACTTAAATAATAAGTGTATTCACAAATCATATTTATTTCTATTCTTAGAAATTATCTTTTAAAAATACATTTTTATTTGGGTTCAAAATAGATGTTGCGTAAAACACCGTTACTACAACCCAAAGATACTAGTGTATTGATTTAATTAAAAATAAATACTAATAACCCTTACCTACTATGTAAAACATTTCCCTTGGGGAGTCACTTACTATATTGGTAGCGTTATAGTCTATGCTCCCTTTATTTTCATGAAAACATCTATTGCAATAATAAATGTTGTAATCTACGTTTCCGATACTTAATACTTTTTAGGTTTTTATATTTAAAATTTTTGTTTACTTACAAAGAAACTAGTGAACTATATACGTTCCGAAATTCTTCAAAAAGAATTTCACTTTTAACAAAATTTATATCATATAAAAACCAATTTAAGTTTCTTACCATATTTCCAAAAACCCAGTATTTACTTTTAAAAATATTGACAACTCTTCTTTTCAATTCTAATAACTTCATTTTATTGGGTTAGACATAAAGTGAATTTTCCTACTTACTATCCTAGGAGTATCCTTCCTAAACCTTGGAAATTTCATTTCCTTACTTAAAGTCTTTTATTACTATACTCATATTTATTCTAAGGTACTACCTTTAAATCCACTTATATGAAACAATTATAATTTCTGCAATTATCTACACATGGCTTTTTTCCTTTTCTTAACAACTACATCTACTGTACATCTTTAATCTTTGCCTACCACTCTTTGGATTTTCACAATCTGAACCTAAATGTACAAAACCGTTTCTCAAACTCTTTCCCATGTGTAGACCTTCTCTATGCCCAAGAAATAAACTTCCTTATGCCAAAAGTGATACTTCAAGAACTTTGTTTTCAACTGAAGAATGCGAAGTGTACGAAGAATCTCCTCTAGATGAATAGCATGCTTCTCCTTACCTTGGAAAACACCAAAATGTCGTCCACGAATACAACCACAAACTTATTTATGACTTCTTTAAAGACGCGGCTCATCAAATCTACGAAGTAGGCTGGGGCATTGGTTAGCCCAAAAAGGCATAACCAACCACTCATAAAATCCATCTGGAGTCCTAAACGCGGTCTAGTCAATGCTGTCATCAGTGGCCCTAAGCTGATGGAATCCCGTGGCTAAATCAAGCTGAGAGAATACTGAAGAGCCAACTAGCTCGTCAAAAAGATCATCTAACAGTTCTTCTTTGTGAGCTTATTCAACTCCCTATAGTCTACGCAAAGTCGAAGGGAACCATCTGCCTTAGTAGCAAAGACAACTGGTGCTCCCTACTCCGATATGCTTCTTCTTATGAAACCTTCCTCCAAAAGCTCACGGATCTTGCTTTCTCAATTCCTTCCTCTCCCTAGGTGCCATGGGTAATGCTACTAGCTTAACATTATCAGTCAAATAAATCCTAAAGTCAATCTCTCTCTTAGGGGGTAGTCCCCTAACCTCCTCAAAGATGTTTGGAAAATCTCTGACGATAGGAACCGAATCTGACTCTGATGATGATGAATTGAGGGAATAAAGGAAGCTTAACATAACCGACCCTTGCGGGTTGCAAGAAACCTCGAGAGTCCTACCGCTGCATGTCTCTAGTCTAACGACTCTCCTCTCGTAGTCTAATATAGCTCCATATGTGGATAGCCAATCCATTCCCTAAATCATCCCATTCCCCGAAAATCCCAATACATAGGCGTCACAGTCAAATTCTACGCTTAGGATAAAAAATTTCAAACCCTACAAACCATAGTCAAGTGTGATGATCCTCATATAGGGTTTGAAACAACAATGGGGTCTACTACTAAAAAGATTTCTAAGTGCAAACAATCTACCAAAGAACTCGTAATGAAAGGGTGCGATGCTCCAGAATCGAAAAGAGTCCGAATGGGAAAATCAGAAATAGAAATCAAATTTTCCTACCTTGATTTGGTCTGCTGCTGGGAGGTGCTGTATCCAAAGTCTGAATCTGTGCTGTAGGTGCACTCGCAGCTTGCCCCATTTTCTAAGGACAAATCTTATTAAAGTGACCAAGCTATCCACAATTGAAACACCTTCCCTTTATTCCGACCTTCTTACAGTCTTTTGTGTAATGACCAACCATTCTACAGCGTTTACATTTCCCACTTTTCTTGATTCGCTTCTGAGGTCCTCCCTCCTTCCTCTTGTCCTTATCCTTATCCTTCTTGTCCTTTCCCCATTGCTTCTTAGAGCTTGTAGGAACCTTCTCAAGCTCTCCCTTCTGCTGCTAAGATGTAGGTTGACCACTCTGTCGGTCCTCCAAACCTAACCGCCTAAACCATTGCTCCATAACCTCCAACCTAGCTCGTGCCTCCTCGAAATCCTTTGTGTCAGAAATCGTTCTGCCTCCTAGACTAGCGAAGTCCTTAGAAAAGTTGGCTGATGTAGGTGGGTTAAAGGGATTTCCACCTACCAGTGTTGTATTGGGCACTTACCCTTGCACCTCTGGTACCGTAGCTCTACGAAGACAGCCATACTATGCAAAGAAAAGAAAGCTTAGGATTGAAAGAATCAAAAGAAGGTTGAACTAGACCTTTGAGGGGATTTTTTTATAAAAACTCTTTTATACTTGAAAACTATTTCTAAGAGTTCCTTGAAAAATACTTTTAAAACAAGTTATTTTGGAAAAAAAATACTTTACTTTTAAAATAAATTGTTAGGAATCCTGTAGCCTTAGGCTTTGATACCAAATGTAACACCCCACACCCCTTAGTATACCCAAAAGGACACACTAAAAGATGTGGTGCGTTGTAGGTATAACTAAAACTAGCAGAGACTAAGATTCAGAAGACAAAATAGATAAAAACAACGGAAACAACTAAAATAATACTTTGCTAAAAGTCAAGCTTCATAATATAGAATTACAAAACCAAATACATCATATGTCTCAAAATACCAATATATGTCTCATGAAATCAAAACCTCAGTCTCATAAATATCAGAGTACAAACTATCCTCACAAAGTTCCAGTACACGAAATAAGCTAAAAACTGAAAATAAAGAAGAGAAATACATAAGAAATCTCTGCCAAAGAAGCCTTCAAGTGTTTGCAATCTATTGTCCTTGCTCCTGCTAGCCTATAGGTGGAAAAGGGGAAAATGGAGGAGTGGGTCAGACTAAAAGTTTGGTGAGTGATAGTAATTACTAGAATCTTTAAGTAAAGTAAAAGTAATAGACTTTACAACAGTTCTAGTATATAAAAGGAAACAAAGGAAATATGAAGAAGGAATAAGCTGGAAATAAATACGAATTAACTAGATCAACATAATTGATTAACTTTGATTGTTTGCACTTTTCCTTGTTACCTGCTTTGATTAGGCTGAATTCCTAATCCTATATTTAGTTTGAAATCCTAATTCTACCCTTTGATCGGCCTGCTACTCCATATACCTACTACGGACTGGACGCTATGTAGCTCCCTACACAGAAGGCAATGGTGTCTACGAAAGACACACATACTAAGTGCTTGGAACTCATAACGATTACTGAGCACCCGAATGGAAGTCGCACGCGTTACCGCCACCATGCTCATGTTACCTGTTGTTCCACCTATTGGGTTTGGGTCTTCTTATTACTTCAAGCTCCAGCATAAGCATGCCCCTCGTCTCACTTTAGGATTATGTGAGACACCTCGTCTCACTTCAGGGTTATGTGAGACACCTCGTTTCACTTCAGGGTTATGTGAAACACCTCGTCTCACTTCAGGGTTATGTGAGACACCTCGTTTCACTTCAGGGTTATGTGAAACACCATGTCCATAGAAATAATAGGGGAAATGCTGTTGGTATTGGCCCATCATCCAAACAATATCTATTTGTGCCCCTTTCCCAAATCCACATGATTTGAACTTCTACTTATTGACCATTTACTACTGTTATTAACATAAGTGTGCCCCTCGTCTCACTTCAGGATTATGTAAGGCACCACGTCTCACTTTAGGGTTATGTGAGACATCTCGTCTCACTTCAGGGTTATGTGAGACACCTCGTCTCACTTCAGGGTTATGTGTAACACCGTGTCCATAGATATAATAGGGGAAATGTTGTTGGTATTGGGCCATCATCCAAACAATATCTAGTTGCGCCCCTTGCCCAAATCCCCATGATTTGAACTTCTACTTATTGACCATTTACTACAGTTATTAACATAAGTGTGCCCCTCATCTCACTTCAGGATTATGTGAGACACCTCGTCCCACTTCAGGGTTATGTGAGACACCTCGTTTCACTTCAGGGTTATATGAAACACCATGTCCATAGAAATAGGGGGATGTTATTTGGTACAGGTCCAACTTTAATTCTTTGCTTATTAACTTAGATAAATTACTTAAATAAGCCTTTACTTTTGTTCTTACTATCTGTGCTTATTAATTTATCCTAAGCCTTAAAATAAGTCTCACTCTGTTCTATTTCTTATTATAACCTACGTTATAATCATGCTTATTACTTAACCTAAGGTCTAAGTGTAAAAATAAGCTTCTTTCATCTTATACTCTTTTTAGTTATAATTCTAAGTTATAACTAGGCCAATTATCTTTAATTAGTCCAATTCATAATTAGGCTTAATTTCAGTCTTAATTCCATTTTTATTACTGTCTTTACAATTTACATCTTACCTTCCATTATTTCAGTATTCTTATAATTTTAATCCATATTCGCGTTTAATCTATTCTAATCCATACACGAAGAAGAAGAAGAAATAAAAGAAAACTGAAAATAGAAGAAAATCCAAACCGTATGAAAAAGATGTAAATAATGCATAAATAACAGTAAATAAATTAAAATATTGTAAATAAATGGAAAAGTTATAATTAACAGAAATAAACTAAAATTAACTGAAAAGAATAGCTAAAAGAAATAGACTGGAAATAATTCTAAAAACTATAAATAAACTAAAAAGGTTATTCTAAAAATCGTAGTAAAAATACAACTATTGAAAACCCTATTATTTTAAATTACTTAAAGAAATCTAAAATAATTACAATCACTCACTTATGGTCCTAAGCTCTTCCCTTTTGGTCTTTCCAGATCCACTTGAGGGTATTAAAATATTTTATTTAAAAAGATTCTCTCCTTGGAAAATTATTCCTTTTAGGGTCCTTCCTGAAAAGGTGAACCCAAGCGAAGAAAATCTAGAATGAGAAAAAGTGTTAGGCCTCGGGTCTTATTTATAGGGCTAGAAGTGGATCTCAGACCGTTGGATTTGGAGATTGAATATGATGCAACCACGTCATAGGCTGAATAGGAGCCGTCGGATGGAAGCACGAAAGGACCAGATGAGGCTAAAGAATAAAAAATACGTGTTCGAAAACCTCTGGAACGAAGAAAATTTTCTTCGTTCTATACCCGTAGGCGGGTCGACCGCCCCTCCTCCTAGGTCGATCGACCGATCGACCAAGGGCGTGGTTAGGTCGACCTCTTGGTCGACCTAGCCCTATATATATATATATATATATATATGTGTGTGTGTGTGTGTGTGTGTGTGTGTGTGTCTTTTCTTGTTTATTTTGTTTCTAGCTCATAATAGCTCGGATTCTGACGTTCTATATATGGAAATTGACCGGAAAATTACCATGGACACAACGGTGCAACACCCGTAGCTCGGTTCTGATAATTTCATAAAGTTATTTTAATATTTCATAAATTAATGAATTAATTATTATGGGTTAAATTTCGGGTTGTTACAGTTTCAAAGTGGGAAGACCACAATAGTTGTTTTGCTACACATTTTTGGTTTGATAATTTTTTTTTGATTTAAATCCATTAAGTATGAGTTGATATATCAAAAGATACGAGTATATAATTTCAAGATGAAATAAAACCCGATATTTAGTTCTTAAGTTTTCTCTTAATTAATGATTTTCAATTATTGAAATGAAATGGAATTTTCGATGATTTTAGAGAGTTGGAAACTTCAAAATTGAAATCTGAAATTAAAGCTAAGTGTTTAATGAAAATATAAAAAAAATTAAGTTTTGTAACTTGTAAACTAAAAGATAATGGAATATCATATAATTAAAAACTTAAGTAATAATAATGTTTAAAAAATGAAATTATGTTCATATGTAAATAAAGAATTAAGATGTACGAGAAATATTATAAACTTAAGTTAATGTTTTGAAATGCTTGATAATTAAATTGAATGGTAAAAAGTGAGTACTATTTAAGTAAATGATTGTAAACTTAAGAAAAATGTTGAAATGATTCATAAATGGATTTAATATTAAATGATACTACATATGTGATTCATAAATGGATTTAATATTAAATGATACTATATATGAAGAAATAAATATGAATCAAAGAATAGAGAAACTTAAGTATGAAATGATTCATTAATGAATATTTATATTAAATGGAAATCAAATTATATAAGTAAATAAATGTGAATTAAACTGCAAAAAAGAAACGTCTGTAATACTTTAAGAATGTATCCATTGATGATTTCAAACATTGAATGAGAAATAATTTATGTAAGTAAATGAATGTAAATTAATAAAAGATGATCTTGTATTAATGAATGAGAATTCAAAATAAATGAGAAGTTGATGTGTTAAAGAAACCAATAGAATAAAATATTTAAGTTGTGCGTAGATCATTTTATTCGCATAACAGTTCTGATCCAGATTCTAATACATGATTTGTGGAAATTCATACCGGTCCGAATTAGGATTTTTCGCTCGATTCTTGACGGTGAACATTTGATACGAATTTTTGATATGAATTTGATGTTTACTATCATAGTTTATGGCTATGTAAGAAAAAGGGAGATTTCTAATCAATAAATCGGATCGGAGTCCGCACTAGAGTAGTTGAGTTAGCAATACTAGTTCGAAAGTGAAATGTGTGTATTCAAGCAAGTGATTAGAATTGATATCATGTACAAATGATATATGTACATCGTACAAACTTAAATAATATTTAAATTCTATGTTGTTTGGCTTATGGGAAGTTTAGGAAATGACACTTCAAATCATTTGAGGTTGTATGAATAATCTATTAAGTAATTAACTAAGGCTGTTGAGCGTAAGGTATACTTGGTAATTTATTTATCACTTTTGTACGATTAAAAGTTTCTGAACCAAGATAGACCATTAGTTTTTGGTTGCTATGGATGTGTGATGGATTCTTTTGTTGCATATAATGGTTGTACTGCTTTTGTTTGCATATGATTATTATATATTGTGTGTTGCTTGTGCTATTAATTGAAACAACTAAAATATTGCTCTTTTATATGGTATAACTCTCTTTTGGATCATATAAGTGAAATCCAGGTTTATAGAAGCAATAACAGTTGCTTTTGGTTTCATAAATAAAATCTGTTTGCCCGACAAATAGGTATGTTTTCGGATTACGGTTTTTGTAGCGATATTTTATTGTTTTCCTATGGTTTTGGATGCTTTATTTTTGAAAAATGGTATATACAATGTAATTATTAATATTGTTTTTTTTTGGACCTATCCGCGCAAAGGAGACTCTGCCGAAATTTTTCGTAAATTTAGGACATAGAAAATTTTTCATAGAAGTTGAGTTATTTTCAAATTTATATTAAACTTAAGTATGTAAGGTAATTGTTTATAAATCAACTATTTTGAATAAAATATATCAAATTTCTTGATTCTTATTTTTGTTCCTTTTCGGGGACGAAAAGTTTTGAGTGGGGAGATTGTAACAACCCGTATTTTTGATAATTAAAAATATTAAATTAAATAAGACTTTGGAGTTTAATATCGTCAGAAATTAAAATTTATGATTTATTAACGTGAATTTTATTAAATTATAAATTTTGAGTTTAAGATAAAATCTTAAAAACAACAATTTTAATGAAATGGAAGACAGTAATGCATATTATAATATAATTTAATAATACTGATTGAATGTAAGGGACAATTGTTTTAATGAAATTTCAATCAATTGTAATAATAAAGGTTAATAATGAATAAACTAAATGGTGTATAAAATGGGGAAACTATATGTTATTTAATTGAAATTGGTTTTAACATTTGTGAGTAAATTTATAATCTTGGTTGTAAATAATAAATGTGTAGATGTGTTCAAATTATTTAAATGTAACAATTGTTTATTCCTCGTATTATTATTAAATCCTTTGAAATTAATTTGGAAATCAATGAAATTTAATGTAATTAAATATCGCAGTTAATATGAGCAAATACGTTAACTGTAGAATATGAGTATAATAAAGTGGAAACTTATGTTTAATAAATACATAAGATATTTGTTGATTTAATAATAAGAATGTAAATCAAAATAAAAGAATTTGTCTGAAATTTAAATATATAGTGAAGGGATTTTATTATAGTTGTAATTAAATGTTGAAATTAATTTAATATTTAAATCTTGGGTTTAACATGGAAAAATTAATTTTAAAAGATTATTTAATTCTGTTTAATCGGAATGATGATAGAAAACTTTTAATTTGAAATTTAAAAGTGATTAAACCAGTTTAATAATAATTCGTTTTAATTAACCTGTAAAAATGAATATAAAATGATTTTAAAAGCTAACTTCTGTATATAATAGAATTAGGGTTTGAAATTAGTTTCATTGAGTTTAAATCATTGAAAACCTATATTTCGATATATAGGATGACCTATTTTCGTTTCGGGAACGATATGGGCTTTTCGGGTCTTTGTTATCGCTTTGACTCAATCGATCTGTTCCATCCATTACTATTCAATCTTTGTCTATATATATGTTGTTATAAACCCTAGCAGCCTTCTATTTTATTTTTTGTACGTAAAATTCAGTTATAATCTGTTTCTTTCCAATGGAGATTAGCCAAAACCCTAATTACTGATTTCAAATCAAATCCAAAAATTCAAACTGCTCAAACCCTATCATATAATATATCATCGCGAAGCTCTCGATGAATGGAATCTGCGTCTGCAATTCATTTTTACAATCAAGTCTCGATTTGTTCAAAGATTGGCAAAACATTCTCGGTCGTCCGTTGTAGGGTTTTCATTTCAAAAGGTGGATCGTCGACTATACGACGATCGGGAAGCACTGGGGTGTAGAGGAGGAGGAGTAGCATTCATCCATATGGTATGATCATCATATAGATGCATGAATTCGCCAGAAATCAAGAGAAAGCGGCGGCGGTGGCTGGTTGATTGGCGGCGCCGATGCGTCGCGTGCGTGGTCGGTGGGGGCAGCCGGAGGTGGCAAAGGCGATGGCGATATCTGATCAGGTCGTAGGTGAAGGAGGTGGCGGAGGTTCGAGCATGAAGTACGGCGGCTGTAGCGTGCGTGCTCGAGTCTGAGATCACGTTAGGGTTTGCAAGGAGGTGAGTTAATTACCAAATTGCCCTTAGTTTATTTTTAATTTAATTTAAATTTCAAACTTCTAACATCAATAACTTTTGCATACGAACTCGGATTCGCACGCGGTTTCTTCCATTGGGTTCGTATCGAAATTCCAGAAAACACGAAGCTTGTTTGGTTGAATTTGGAAAGTGTTGAAATTTCAGGCTTTTATTGGATTTTAATGGGCTTTAAAATCAAAGGTGAGGGAGTAAACCCATTCACGCAATACTGAGTTTTCTTATGTTAGTTGGATTAAATTTATGAAGTGATAAGAATTTTATTGGTTGTTGTTTGGTAGTTTAAATAGACATTTTAATTGAAATTGAATTTTATATTGAATTAAATTGACATTTTAATTGAAATTGAATTTTATATTGAATTAAATTGACATTTAAATTAATATTGAATTTAATTGCTAGTTATACACTGACAATTGATAATCAATAACTGTTGTGATATATTGGTTGATTTGGATGTTAATTGTTATTGTGTCCCTATTGACTGATGATGGATGTATGGTTGTTTATTTATTTGACTTATTCATGTTATTACCTATTTATCTATTGACATCATTTATATTATCATTGGGACCGTTGGAAATGAACTAAGAAATAGGTTGAAATGATATATACCTATGACATTTCATTATGGGTTGAAATGATATATATACATCCATGTAAGTAAAATTGAAATAACCGATCACTTGGCCAAAGGATAGAAAATTAAATACGGACACCGGATTTGGTTAAATTAAATGGTTTTAAATCATGAAATTTGATTTATATGAATTAAATTATTTTCTAATTCGAGATTTGAAATGTTGAAATTGGAACTGTTTAAATGAAATTGTTTAAGGAATAATTTGTAACCTTAAGTTGAAATTGAGATATGATTTGAATTTATCGAAAGCGAATTATTTGAAAGGTCTAATTTTTAATTTAAACCTTGAATTTACTTTATTTAAATTGGTTTAAATTGGTATTTCCAAATTTGGACGTGAAATGGATTTAAACTATATTGTTTTAAAATTGAGAATTTGAATTGAAACTTTCAGCCATTTGAATAGAACTGTTTAAATTGAATTTGAAGTAAAGTTTAAATTGTTTTGAATTGAGGCTGGTTTAAATGGAAATTTGAATATGTGGTTGACTTGAATTGGAAGTCGGAAAATTGATTTCATTGGAATTGGAACATGAGTTCAAATTGTTGTGAAAGAAAGAAACAGTTTTAATATAAACCATTTTAATATAAAAACTATTTTGATAATCAAATTATTTTAATATATAAACTATTTTAATTATCTAAACTATTTTTCAATATTAAAATCTATTTTATATTCAAAACTATTTCTAATCTATAAACTATTTTAATTATTCCAAACTATTTTTCAATATTTAAAACTATTTTTAATTATCCAAACTATTCTTAATATTCAAACTATTTTAATTATTCAAACCATTTTCAATATTCAAATTGTTTTAAAGGGGGAACTATTTAGATTTAAATCATTGATTTAAATACGAATGTTTTGATATAAAGGTATAACCTATTTTGAATTTGAAATGATTTTGAAGTGAATCTGATATTTTGATATAAAGTACGACTTGTTCTTGAAATTTAAAATAACCAACCGGTGTGAAAAATGAGACCGGGGTCGAATATTAGCATGCTCTCTGTCAATACCAGAACCACTTTAACAAACCGTGTACGCGCTGGATTTTATCCAGAATGTAGAGATTGAATTGGCGGCGTTTGCTGGATTTGAAGAAAGAGAACGATGATGGATGACCCCGACACTTGTGTCGATTTGAAATGATTAAAACAGGAGCCATCCTGACTAATAAGGCTAGCTACCTATAGCGACATCTGTTCTTCGTATTACTATATTGATTTTGACTTGATCGACGCACCTTGATTTGACTATGGGATGGATGTTCACGGTGGGCCGTTAGGGTTTACTACCAGTCAGGAAACGCAAAATGGTAGTATCCTACCTTGGGCATCACCTCACATGCCTTGTCATACTTTTATCCTTATTCGCGACCACTACGACTTTGTTTTAGTATTGTCTTATCATGGGGCCTCCCTGGCTACCGACGTTACTAGTAATGCTACTAAAGCAAACTGTAGGACAATGCTTAAAAATGTGTTAAGGAGGATCAATGTAAAGCCTTAACGCTATTTTAATACTTTACATTACTGATAGATATATAGTGTATCTTACTACATATAGATAGTTTAACGGATCCTTAGAAGATGAAAAATCCCATAACATCTCTTAAGTTATTGCACTCACGTTGTACACTTGATAGGAGATGTAAAATCCCGTAAACATCCCTGAAGCTATTACACTCATATTTAATTGTTATTGATTTAACTTACATAAGAACTTTTAGTTCTGACTCGAGTGTTTTGTCTTTTCATTACGCTCGAGTCAGCCTGAGTATTTCAGGGTTGAAGACATTATTCCTTGAAGATGAAGATGGAGTTTGCCAGACCGTATTTAGTGTTATTTTTCCGCTGTATTGTTTTGGTATGTTCGTTGATTGTACTCTGATTATGTTGTAAAATTTGTGTAATCAAATGTATATTGTAAAACAGCTTCCTGAACTATTTATTTGATTATTATATTTTATCATTCTGCTACGAGATTCTGTGTTTTGTTTTCCTTCTTTTCACTTATTCTCTTATTAAATCCCATTGATAATCTGCCATTTTGAATGGTTTGAGTTAGACGTGAGTTGTTTATCGTCGATTTAAACCGTCCAAAAAGGTGGGTCGTCACACTTATTGACCCAGAAGTCATAAAGGATCAGGAGGAGAAGGCGAAAGGCGTCATCTGATGGATCTGAAGAGGGGAATCCATCTGCTTTTGGTCAGAATAGAAGGGATGGAAAGAAAAGTAGAAGGAAAAGACTACTAGAGCAGTAGGGATGAATGGTGGAGGGACTGGAAGAGCCCCTGCTAAGGGGATTCAGATCAGTACCAACCACAATCAGGTCCGTATTGAGTTGAATCTGAGGCCCTTAGAGGGACTCGAAGCTGAGGCCGTCAACTTATCTGATTCCAAGGATGATTTTTAGAATGTTGGTTATTATAATGGACTAAATGGTGAAGCTTGGGATGATGGTATACAAACAACCATTATGGAGCCAATTCAATGTCATAGAAGAGATGGAGGAGTGATTCTGTAACGACCCGTATTTTTAACTATTTTAAATTATTAAATTTAATATGATTATTGAACAAAATGGTTAGAAAGAAAAAAGTTTTATATTTTATTTATGTATTTTATTTAATATGAACTCGAATAAAATTTTAAAATAACCAATTTCGAAGATTTTGGTAATAACCAGTATTGAAATGAAATTTTATATATGAAATGTGTTTATAAGCAATAGCTGGAATTGAATAATACATGTCGGATCATTTAGATGGAAATAAAATAATCGTTGATAAATAAAATTCATTTGAATTTAACAATTATTAATGTAATTTATTGGATAATTAAATTGTTTAAATTTAATTTTGGAATTATTTAAATAATTTAATTCTTAATTTAATGCGAATGAGAATGATGTCGGAATTTGACTTAAATTTTATTTAAACAAGAATGAAGATTGTTAGCTTCTAAAATTGAATTTAAAGTGCTTAAATTAATTTTTGGAAATTACTTGTTTTACTTAACGTATGAAAATAGCCATTTTGGCCACTGTCCCAGATTTCGACGAAACTAGTTTCATTGGATCCATGATAGTGAATTATTATAGGATTTTAAGTTTCATAGCGATCGGACTTGTCGTTTGGCCGTGTGAGCTTCAAACGCATAGAATTTAATTAAAGGAATTTAATTAAAATAAACTGATTTTGAAAAGCTATCTTCTGAATATGATGGAACCGGCTCTTGAAACTAGTTCCATTATGTTCAGAATGGAGGTATAACATAAAGAACGCCAGGCGGCGTGCCTCGTTTGGAGCTCGAGAATTTCGGACGTTATAAGTCAGATATTTTCTTATTATAATATTATATATACTCGCCATCTCCCAACACTTCATACACTCCGCCCCTTTTCCATCTACCAGTACCTCTCTTCCTCTCATTTCAAATTGTCGCTGATTGAAACAAAAGAAAAGAAGTAAAAGAAAAAAAGAAAAAAAATACGAAGGTCGCGATTCTTTTCTGGTCGTGCGTGCGACTGGAAAGGAGGGGTTGCGTAGCGCGAGCGCGCGGCACGTTGAGGCGTGCTGGAAGGACGACGGTGAGTGCTAGGGGTTTGGGCGAGGCGGCGGGTCGTGGTCGGCGGTATGCTGGAGCGAGCGCGCAGCTTGGAGGCGCCGCGATTGGAGGCTAGCTGCGTGAGGTGGTGGCGGTACAGTTGACGGCAGTTAGCGTTTGCGCGATTTTTCCTCGTACGTACGCGCCCGCAATGGCCTGGGGGCGGCGGTCTTGGTCGGCGCGCGAGTGGAGGGCGATGGCGAAGGTCGGCGATGTGGTGATGATTCGATCGATCGTTAATTAGAAAAAAAGGGAAGACAGTCGCAATTAGAAGAAGAAGCGTGCGCCTAGAGGAGGATAGAGCACGTTCCTGTAGGTTGAACGAGAAAGGCTAATCAGGTTTAAGCAGGGTAATTAGCCAATTTACAAACTTAATTATATTATTTATTAAATCGATTAAATTTAAATGTTTATTAATTTATATCTTTTGTATACGAGGTCCGTTTCGAGCGAAACGAGTCGAATTGCGACCGTATCGACGTTGTCTACAACATGGAGTCAAATTGGAATTTATTTAAAGCTGAAATGTTTTCAGTTTCAAATAAAAGTTGAGTGTTTTCAATGCTCATGATGTACTAAAATATTTTTATGTTAGTTAAATTAAAATCGTGAAGTTATTTATTTTACTGACTGTTGTTTGATAGTTTAATTGACATTTAAAATTGACATCTGATTTGAACTGATAGAAATTAAATTTGACAGTTAATTTAAATTAGAATTAAATTACCAGTAAACTCCCAATTATTCATAACCAGTAAATTGTAGTGATATTTTGACTATTTGGATGATCGATTGAGATGGATGCTAAATGGTTGATATTATGGATGATTGGATATTTTTTTTATATATCTTGTATCACCCTGTAAATTATTTTGATAGTATACAAAACTTTTAATTGAATTATTTGGAATAAATTAAGAAATAGGTTGAAATGCTATATACCAATGACATTTATTTTGGATTGAAATGATATATCCATCCCTGAAATTTAAAATCGAAAGAACTGATCACTTGGCCATAGGATAGAAAGTTATATACGGACAACGGATTGGTTAAATTAAATGGTTTTAAAACTCTAGGTTTGAAATTATTGAAATGATTTTGATTTAAAGAAATAAAAATCAAAATATGGGAATTGAATTATTTTCGAACTCGAGCTTGAAATGTGTAATTGGAATTGGTTAACAAAAATTGTTTAAAGAATGCAAATTTGATATTTGAAGTTAGAATTTAAATATGATTTGAACTAAGGAAATCGAATTGTTTTAAGAAGAAAAAAATTGATCTTTTACTTGAACTTCGAAGTTATTTAAGTAAAAGTGATATAAGTTGATATTTCAAAATTTGGCTCGAAATTTAATTATTTTAAAGATTTGAACATTGAATTGAACATCGAAGTTAAGTTTAATTTAAATGATTTAAATCGATATTCTAAAAGTGAACTCAAATTTGATATAAATTGAAATGGTTAAAAAATTTAGAATTGAATTAAAATTTAAACCATTAAATTGAATTGTTGAACCGAATTCGAAGTTAAAAATGTAAATTGAAATTGAAATTGATTTGGATTGGAATTGGAATCGAAGTTAATTAAATTGGAATAGAAATTGAGTCAATTTGAATTAAATTGAGATTGAAAATGATTTGAATTGAAATAATTGGAATTGAATCAGTTTGATTGGAATATGGAGTTGGGTCCAGATTTGTTGAAATGGAAGGAGATGGTGTAACAACCCGCATATTTTTCGATTGTATATTTAAATGTTGAAATTTAAATATGGCATCGTTAGTCGGATTAAAGTCTGAAATCCTACTTTCTGTAAACAGTCGAATTGGGACTCGAGACTACTTCCATTGAGTCCAAAATGCATTTACAATTTTTTTGAGTATAAACATCGATATGTTTGGAGTTGAGTAGAATTTTGCTAGTTTTCTATTTTGGGCTTTGGGTTTGGGTTTCAGCCCACTAACCCAACATAATACCCTAACTCCTCTTCATTCATTTTCATTTCCTAACACTTTCAAGCTAAAAGAAAAATGGGGGAAAGCAAGGGAAATTAGAATTCCTAAACCCTAGATTATTAGGAAATTCAAGATTCAAGTTCTAGAAATCAAAGAGAAGCTTAGGTAAGCATCATCTTCATCTTCTCCATCTCAATCTCTCTTCAATTTGCAGAAATTCCTAAACCTTAACTTAGGAAATATTTGCTTATGAGCTTAGATTGGAGCTTCTTGAGTTGAAGTTAAAGAGGAATTGGCCTTTCCTTTGTTTTAGAGCTTCTCCTTCGTGTTTTTGGGTTTAAAGGTGAGTTTTTGAACTCACATCTATGTCTATAGCTTTCATTGTTGTTAGGTATGAATTCCTAACATCTATTGCATGTCCATTTGCTTTTGGATTGAAGTGATTTGGTAAATTTTCCAATTTTTGGTATTTTGAAGTCAAAATCTATGAAAATCCTTGTATGGATGTTTGCACATGTTGTTCGAAGTGTATTGGTGAGTCTATAGGGCTGGGTAGTCGCTTGGCATAAATCCCTAGCCATCGTCGCTCACTTGATCGCTTTCGATACAAATTGGTCAACATTGGCCAAGGCAAAATATTGCCCTGAGCTTCAGCTCAGACGTCTGGTATTAAGGTCAGACGTCTGGAGCTACGGGAATAAAATTCCAGAGTCTCAGCTCAGACGTCTGAGCTTATATCCCAGACGTCTGGGCGATCTGGAAGAAAATTCCATAGCTTCAGCTCAAACGTCTGGGATAACCACCAGACGTCTAGAGCTGCTTATTTCAGCCAACTTACCTGTTTTGAGTGGATTTCCCTTTTTGATCGATTTTTGTTGATCTGATTAGTCGTTGTCATTTATTATCGACTTCGATGACTTCTTTTCGGGATGTTTGGGAATATCCATTTGATGGATTTGATATCGATTTCTATGGTTTTGATTCACGTCATCGAATGTGAATTTTTGGTTGATTGATTGTTTCTACAATCATTTTTGTGATTTGTCACTTTTAAGAATACAAAGGTTTCTATACTAGTAGTAAATATTCAAATGCTTTCACAAAGATGATTTCAATACCATTTTTAATACAAAACTTGTTTTTAAATCCGTTTTTCAATCTATTAGTATATACAAACCTTTACCTCATTCGTACGAGAAATCCAATTAAACGACTTAGCAAAACAAGTGGTATGAAACGCTTGCGTTTACTTCATCGGTTAATTCTTAGACTTGTTCGATTGAAATCTTGTGACAATTTTCTAGTGGAAATCTACAATTTGTTCGTAAATATTTAAGTTAAGTCAGTGGTTATGGGACATGAAGCTAAACTCATTTAATTACTAGCTTAGTGTAATTTACACTTTTCATTGATCAATGGTGATCATTTTGTGGTTTAGACTAGCGATATGTGATGTCTCTTTGTCTACGTGGTGGAATGTACCTCATTTTATGGAGCTTCGTCTCAATTTTTATAGGCTAGCGACCTATGGTTTTATGGAGTTTGGTTCATCGGGCGTACCGTTGTTGTACTACGTCGTTGTTCCAGCTTATCAGGTTCATCGGGCGTACCGTTATTGTACTACGTCGTTGTTCCTAATTACTTGAGTATTAGGTTCATCGGGTGTACCGTTATTGTACTACGTCATTGCACCGGCACTATGGGTAGCGACCAAGGGATAGCGTCCTGTTTGTGATACACGTGTTGGTGAGTTTTCATGCTCCCGTTTATGATAGGCCTCCCCCTTTTATGTTTTCTGGATTTCTAGTTGATGATTTCTAGAATTTGTGTTTCACCAATTTTTGCGATTGGCATTATTGTGTTTTGTCAATATTTAGGGTTTGGTGAATAAGCTAAAGAATATGACGTTCTTTTTGGTGTTTTGAGAAAATTTGAGATATTATATGATTTTTGTTGTTATCTAATGTATACTTATCACAGTATGGCATTATTGTTATCATATATTTTTGTCATATCTCTTATCCTATCTCATTTTATATGATATTTATAGCTAGACAGATCCATTTATTATTTTCTTCTTAAATAATACTCGGGTCAGACCGAGGTATTTCAGGTGCTTCTGCTTGACTTCTTATCAGGGTTCGTCATCTGACTTTTGGCTAACTACTTTAGCTTAGTTGTTTTTGCTTTTATACATTCGAGATAGAGACTCCTTGATGTATACATATTCTTTTGTCTAACACTTGTACCTATTCTTTTGTGATGTAGTGGATCTTGTAAGACCACTATATTGATGTACACTTCTATGTGTTATATTCATATCTGTTTCCGCCTTTGTGATATGAATATCTGTGACTAATTTGTGTTATGCTTATTTCTATATTTGTTTCCGAAGCCCACATAGCCACTGTGTAGTAGCTTTGAGTTTGTATTTGATATGTCGGATTTCCTCTTGAAAAGAAATTGTGATATTATCTGACATTTCGGTACTCACACAAAGCAATTACATAGATGGTCGCTCCTCAACAGCCTTATTCTTCGTGCTAGTCGATGGCATTACCCCGTAGTGTCCTTGGCTAGTGTGAGTATAGAGGTGGGGCGTCACAGATGGTCTGATTTGAAATTATTTTTAAAATAAATTATTTTAATATAAACTGTTTAAAATCTATCTTTTTAAATATTCAAATTATTTTGATTTTCCAAGCTACTTTACTTTATAAACCATTTTCAATACTCAAACCATTTATATTAAACTATTTTAACTTTTTAAATTATTTAAAACTATTCAAACTATTTTCTAAAAATTCAAACTGGTCAAAGTGGAAACTATTTATATTTAAATCGCGGATTTAAATGTGAATTAGGTTAAAATGAAGTTATAACCTAAATGGAAATTCGAAGCAATTTTGGAAGTAAAGTCGAGATATTGAGGCAAAAATGATTTCAAGTGAAAATAGCATATTTTGAGTAAATATGATATTTTGAAATGAAATTGATTTTGAAGCGAATATGATATTTTGATATCAAGTATGAATCATTTTCGAAATGTAAAAGTACCAACCGGTGTGTAAAACGACATTTGGTTGTTAAAGAGACCGGAGCCTCTTATTGGCATACTCTCTGTATATATTGGAACCACTTTAACCATTGTGTACGTGGAGGAGACTCCAGAACGAAGTGGTTGGATTTGGCGTCATTTGCTAGATTTGAAGAAAGAGAATGATGATGGATAGACCCCGGCACTTGTGCTAATTTGAAATGGCTAAAACATGATGGTTTGATAGGGCCAAGTGGGCTAGTTACCCCTAGCGGACATCCGTTCTTCGATTTCTTTTTGGACTTGGTCCATACTATTACTCTTATTGTTGGCTTCAATTGGTGCACCTTGATTTGGGATGACCTCCCTTTGACTCGATATGGGATGGATGGACGCGGTGGGCGATCATGGCTATGATGCGTTGCCACCAGCCTTGCGGTCTGAAATGGTAGTATCTTACCTTGGGCATTGCCTCATGTGGCTTATCATACTTTTGTCCTTATACGAGACCACTACGATTTTGGTTTAGTGTTGTCGTATCACGGCGTATCCCTATCCCCTGACGTGCTACTAGGGCGTTATATGTAAACTGTACGACGATGCTTAAAAATGTGTTAAGGGGGATTAATGTAAAGCCTTAACGCTAAGAAAAATATTTATTTTACTGATTAGACATTATATATATAGAGTATTCTAATATATATATATATACATATTTTTTGACGGATCCTTAAGAGATGGAAAATCCGGTAACATCTCTTGAGTTATTGCACGCACGATATACACTGGATAAGAGATGTGAAATCCTGTGAACATCTCTGACGCTATTACACTTATGTTATTTGTGTTATCGATTTGACTCACATAAGGATATTTTAGTCCTGACTCGAGTGTTTTGTTTTTCATTACGCTCGGGTCAGCCCTGAGTTTTCAGCGCATTGAAGATTATTTTCTAGAGGACGAAGACGAAGATTTGATATATTATTACTATTATTGTTTCCTGCATCATGTTCTACTGCATTATTATGTTGTCTCTGTTGTGTATATATTTCTAATAAATGTTGTATAAATTGTAATCAAATGTATAGTATAAATAGCTTCATGAACTGTTTATTTGATTATTATATTTTGTCATTCCGCTACGAGATTCTGTGTTTGCGTTTCTTCTTCTCTTATTTTTTCTTAATTAACCCCATTGATTATATGTGTTTCAGATTGTTTGAGTTGGACATGTGTGGATTATTGTTGATTTAAACCTTTCGAAATATGGGTCGTCACAGGTTCTCCTAAAGACCGGAGAACCTAGACTTCAATGAGCAAACTAAGGCTATTGGCAGAGTCAGACACTCAGCATGGTTCTTTATAATTATCCTTTAGAGTACCAGGCAAGTGAGGAGCATATAGCAGACATGATCAAGTAGTTGTTGAAGGAAAATAAGTGGAGAAAGAATGAGGACTGGAGTTTTGCGCCTAGCAGAACTCCATTCACAGAGAATATCTTATGGAAAGATTATCCCAGGAAGTTTGCAATGCCTACCATGTCATTGTATAACGGGACCACTAATCCCGAGCAACATTTATTTAAGTACGGATGGCACATGAATGGTGCCAGAGCAACAGATGCAGTTCGATGCAGGTGTTTCCTTATTTTTCTGGATGGGGTTGTGAAACATCCTACCTTTATACTCATACTACCAAAGAGTATTACTAGGTAATACTGTTTGGTAATAAGGAGAATAGGATGATATAGGCTGCACATATGAATATTCCATTGAGCCAACACTGATATGTATTTCGAAATTAAATAAATAACTCACCTATATGTACATAGATCGGCATAAAGCAATAAACACATGCGTCTCCATGATAGAACAATACATAATATATAATAAATGATAGAGAACAAAAAGTCGGTATCACGGCGAATATATAGTATGAAAAATACAAAAGACGGTGTGAGTACAAATCATTTTAAATGTCTACTATCTCGACTAAAATACAACGTATACACAATACATCACAAAGTCATATATACAATGATGCTATGTAATATAAATAGATACATAATAATACAATGTAACTAGTCCCTGCTATACCTTGACAACTTAAGCTGGTCTCTTCGTCCTTATACCCAAAATGTCACGGATTGACCCGAGCATTACGTAAATAACACACAGGTCAGACTATGTCTAAATGTAGGTGTCAATATACAAATGTATCTCAGTATATGCATGGTATAATAACATAATAAACAACATCAAAATAACCGAAGACAATAGTCGTCATGCAACCATGCATAAAGATGACATCACCCATATAAAATCACATCAAATAGAAATTCATCGAAATAATATCAAATGGATGAATCATCCAAATCCAAAATCATCATCAAAGTCCAAAAATCATCAATACATGAGATATCATCAAGTATAGTCAGGCTAGCACACAACGATGCCCAAGTATATCCCTCGATCTTAAATAATTAAAATATCATCATCATGGATATAATAATAGTCTGCCTATCATGAAATCTTAAAGAATAAAGGATATAAGGATCGACTATATCTGGACACCTATCACAAGTATAATCACCTCTGTTAGTACCTTAGGTATTGGTTATGATGATAAAAACTATAAGACATTATATAAAATACAGATACTAATGTTTTATCAAGATATATATAGCATATAGTGTAGGATATTAGATAGGTGTTGATTAAAAAGACCATACAGTATCAAAAGTAGATTCAAGATGCTGATATCAAGAGTAGATTCAAGATGATGATAATCGAAGATGCATGAGTATTGAAGGGTTCAAGATTTCAAGATATTCCAGATAAGTTATAGAGTCATAGAATTTATGTTAAAACCTTGATAACACTTTCTCGGTCCCTCTCACCTTCTCTAATTTTGTTTTAAATTGTTTTTCAAATATTCTGTTTTTAAAATAATCTTTTCAAAATATTTCCCAAAATGATTTTCAATCTGTTATTTATGAAGATATCATTTTAGTGTTTTTAAGTTTACATATATTGAATTTTTGTTTATATTTTAATAAGTTATAATATATTGATTTATATATATATTATGGAATATTCTTATTAAATCTTTCAAAATTATTTTATAAAGTTTTATTAAGTTATATGTTGATTAAAATGTGTATAAACTATATTTAAATGATTCTACAAAGTATCAAATTATTTTACAAAGAAACAAATTTTCAAAATAATATTTTAAAAGTGTTTTTCAAAATACAAAGGGATATGTCGACATATCCTATCCATGTATGTCGACATACTGGCCGTAAAATTGAAAATTCAGATTTGAATGGAAGTGTCTTTTTGTCATATCTCATCGCAAATGTACATGACCGTTGTTTCCTTATAGAAACCAGACTTCCAAACGAATTTTCATTAACTACTTTCTTATTCTTCTCTCCGCTTTTCACTCTCTTGATTTCTAAATCAATTTTTACCAAAACGCTGCTGAAATTCAACCAAAATCAAATTCAATTATTGCTAATTTGATTCTCCTTCATCTACTCTTTGATTTCTCTCATCTCTCTCAAGATTAAAGTGTTATTCAAGAGTTATAAGATCAATTGTAATCAAGGTCGAAGATCTGAGTTTGGAACTATATCAAATCATACTCTGTGGTGTGCTTGGTATCCCTGAAATCCAAGTAGGTATGATTGTAGCCGGTAAAATCTATTAGGTGTGCTTAGTAGTCCATAAATATAGGGGGTGTGCTTGTGGCCTGGAAATCAAGCGACTCTACCCAGAAGTTGGGATTCTAGAGGGTGTGTCTCGTAGCCTTGAAATAGAGATTGTATTTGCATTTATTAGTTGAAAAGAAATCCATACAGGTAATTGTGTGTGACTGGATGTAGGGTAACTTCGAACCAGTATAAATCCCAGTGTGTTCTTTCCTTTTTACTTTTACTGCAATTACTTTTATCTGTACTTTGATTTCGTGATTGTTAATTACATCATTCCAAGTAAAATCTTAAAGAAGTTGAATAATATTCATATAATTCATTAAACACTATTCACCTCTCTAATGCTAATTTAGCCTTAAGATCCTTATTCTGCTGACTTGCATTTGGTATCAGAGCAGTGGTTTTCAAAGTATTCATCATCTGATTTTTGAAAAGTTTAAATGGCTACCAACACTAGTAATAGGACTGTTAGTAACATTGTTCATACACTTGTTAGTAACTCATTTTTCGAAGGACAATCCACTGCTAGACCTCCACTTTTTAATGGTAGTAGTTATACATATTAGTCATGTAGAATGAAAATTTATTTACAGTCAATTGGTTTAGACACTTGGAATAACACATAAACTGAGTATACTGAACACGAGACTAATTTTTCACAATGGACTACTGAGCAAAAAAGCAATTGCACAAAGTAACTCTAAGGCTATGAACATATTATTTTGCTCACTAGATAAATATGAATTTAGTAGAGTATCTATATGAAAGTCTGCATTTGAAATTTGAAGAACTTTGCATGTTACATATGAAGGGACAAGTAAGGTAAAACATACCAAAATTTCCATATAAACAAACCAGTTTCAGTTATTCAAAATGAGTCCGAATGAGTTCATATATGATATGTATAGTAGATTCTAAGATATAGTACACTCACTTATTGCACTGGATAAAAGTTTTTCTAAAGAGGATCAAGTTAGAAAAATCCTCAATTCACTTACTCCTAAATGGGATCAAAAGACTCTTGCAATCGAAGAGGCTAATGACATTAGCACTCTAAAAATCAAAGAGTTAATTAGCAATTTAATGTCTTTTGAAGCATAAATCCAGGGCAGGAGAGAAAGCAAAGCGATAGAGAAGAAATCTATAGCTTTTTATGCAATGATGGATAATCTGTATTCAGATAGTGACGATGATGATAAAATCGCTTTCATGACAAGGAATTTCAGAAAATTTCTAAAATATAGGAAGATGAACAATTTCAAAAGAAATGACAACAAAAATCCAGGAAGCGGAAGTGGAAATAGAAATGGCATTAGATGTTATAACTGTGATGACCCTAGCCATTTAAAACGAGACAGTCCACATCCCGATAAACTTAAAACCACACCAAACACTAATTCATCCAGAAAATAAAGAAGAGCCTATACTGCAATAATAGACGATTCGGACACATCCTTAAGTGATAATGAATCGGATATAGATATTGCTAACATGTGCTCAACAGTAATACATAACTCAGAAAAAAATGGTAAAATGGATCAGAAAAAGGTACACTTTTATTATATCAATTATTTTTTAATTTCTTGAATGAATTTTTCTTTCCTTTTGGTTGATTTATTGGTTGTTAAGAATATCTTATAGATTAATAATAATATTGGTCGAATATTGTGTGATTATATTTTAAGTACAAAAATCCACACAGTTATTTACTTAATTAGAAAATAACAAAGGGGCAAGCAACCTTAACCAAGAAACTTGTGCAGATCAACATCAAGAGCAGCTCAGAATACATTAATATAATATATTGAGCTAACATCACATGTTGGGGCAAAGCAACTTACTTCCATTTAGCCTCAGCACAATGCCAAACAAGCATTGCATATTGGGCAAGACGACTCAATCCTAACCATGCCCAGAGCAGTATCATACAAACAGCATAGTTCCGCTCCATACATATCAATGGCACCCTAAAAATCCAAGCAAGGGAATAACTCTTAATATCCTTATGGGGCAGTACATGAACCATTTGCCCTATCAGATCAAAAGTGCCTAGTCCATTCGAATTTGAGTTTCTACCTCGGTTTCAGGCATTCCTGCTTCAATTTCAATTCCCCGCCAAAGCCCGAAATTCAACTGCTCAAATCATGGTTTCCCACCAAAGACACATCAGTATTCTGTGCACATCAAATGAAAAATACATATGTAACATGGCATGATCCAAAGGCGGAGATTAGACTAGCAGAAAAGAGATTGTGGCGATCCACGTGCATCTTTGTACTATGAATAGAAAAAGCACTGTAAAAACATGGGGACCCTTTTTTCCCAATTTGAGATTTTTAAGGTTAATAACGAAAAGTGTTGTACTCTTTGCCATTAATGTTTGTACGAGGAATATAAAAAAGAAAGTGATATTTTCTTGTAGACGTAGGATTCCTTAACATTCGAACCACGTAAAATTCTTCGTGTCTACCTTTTTCTACATTTTTACTTACCTAGATTTCAATGTTATATTCTCTGTTACCTTTTTTACCTGCATTAGATATCACACAATATCATGCCATGTTTCCTTTATTCAACCAGTATTATTACTAATCAAATATTTCAGTGTACGATGAAGATATTTCTAAATCTTCACTTTATTAATTATTATATTACTTATTCAATGTCATCGTACAATATCATGGCATATCTAATTAAAATAAAGACCTTCATCCGTTAAATACATTTCTAAGTCCTCACTTTATTAATTAAAACCTTCTAAATTTATATTACTTTTCAAATCAATATAATTTATAAATATCAAGTCAAAGTTTCCTTTATTAAAAATTAATAAAACATAATTTAAAGCTTTATATATATGCTCATAAAGAAAGAAATGCTCTTTACACACTAGAATATTAATTAGAAAATATTTCTAAATGTTCTGAAATTATATAAGATTTTAAATAATTATTCAATGCCATAAATCAAATTTATTATTAAATAAATATCCTTTAATAATATTTAATATCAAATTTAAATAGATCTTTTCTTAAAATTATTTCAATAGATATAAAATTCATAACAAAATTTTGTATTTAAAACATATAAACTAATCGTATATACTCATATAGATATTTATAAAACAAAATAACATGAATAAGGATAGAATCGAGGCTTTTAGAGTGCCACCGGTCGATAGGTAGCGATCGACCGATATGGGGTCGACAAGTGAATGACCCTGGTCTCAATTTCCTATAGCCATAATTCGATCATTTTGACCCCGAATAAAACATATCTTGCGCAATTTGAATCATCATCAAGAGTAGGAACACATCCAATTCACAAGGCAAACATATGATATGCAATTGAAATAATATAAACATTTATTGATATAGATTAGTGAGTAAAATTACTCACCTTGATTGTAGCTTACACAATACACTACCTGCCACCCTTCTTCTTTTCATCTACAAACTTCCAAGAACTCAAATCTTGCTTAAAAGCAATCTTCTTCATGTGTGTTGGTGTAGCTTGGTGTTGAGATGCTAATATATTGATTAGGAAATCTATAAAATATTATTTCTATTTTATTTAAATTTTAGAAGGAGGAGGAGGATGGGGGTTTCTTTGCTTTTTTTTCCTGAAGTCAGAAATGAGAAAGTAGAAGGGAAGGCTTGCGTCATTTTTTTGTGAATGGAATGGAAAAAATTATAAACCAAGAATTGCCTAGATTCAAGTTTTATGAAGTAAAGATTTCTAGGCTCAGCTAATTGGGCCTTGCTAAATTACTGAACCCATTTCCATTATCTTGCTTTCCATTTCACTAATTTTTCATAACACTAATCAAAATCAAACTCTAAGAATTAAAATCATATTTACGTTACTTAAGTGATTACCCAACATTATGAAATTTTATAGAATTTTTTTCCATAAATTCTTTAGTTTAGCTAATTATTTCAAAATTGTCATATCTGGCCTATTTTAATAAAAATTTAATTATTAACTCAATTAACTTCAATTTCCACTTTAAAATTATTTCTTACTCAAATAAACACTATTTATTCCTTATATAATTTTTGTAAAATATTATTTCCATACTTTAACTCGTTTTAATTTAATTAACTCATAGTTACATTTTAAACCCATTTATTAAATCAATTCCAAAACTACTCTTATTTAATCTTTAAAAATCAGTTTTCATTAATTAAATCGCCATTAATAATTTTTAATTAATTACCACTCAAATTATTACAGGTTGCGTCGATGTGGTTTACTCGGCTTGCGTTGAAATCTATCTCGACTTTTGACGTGTTACGATGTAGCTCTCCAAGGTGGGGCCCGAGTCGGTGAGTTAGTAGACAAATATTAAGATGATCATATCTTGTAATTCATAGCTCGGATTGAGATGCAGTTTCAACTTAGCTACATGTCCCGACCTTTGGAACATTTTACAAGTCCCTTGACAATATTTTCTGTCTATGTCAAATTTTCCCATAGCGCTTCGCCTCGCCTTTGTGACTACATGATGGCGCCTTTATTATGCACCTTTCAGCCATCTCTATGCTCCTTGATGTCTTTTTATACTCATCATGCTGTGGGCGAAAATGCCCACAACACTGCCGAATACATATTATACATGAATATAAAAAAATTCAAAATTTAAAACATATGATATATGCAACATTAATATATTAAATATGGATTTGGATTAATTAAATCATTTAATAATATTATTTATATATAAATTTATTTTATTTGCGGGCTATAAGCATCTAGTAATCAAGCATACAAAATATTTTTATTATTATATATAGATATAATAATATACATAACTAACCAGTTTGTGATAGCATTTCGATATACAAGATCTGTAATGTAATCTAACATCTTATTATATAAATAATATATATAAACATGATATAAAAAAATAAAATAGAGAATTGCCTTTCACCAAATCCCTTGCATACATGTTGAAACGTTGAATTGATCCTTTTGACTCCGTTCACAAATCAGAAGTTGCTACCTCCTGAAATACCTTATCACTAACGATTGAATCGAAGAGTTTTGATATAATTTTGTAATTGGATTTTTGGAGCTTAGAGGAGGAGGTTGTTGGCTAAAATTATCAAAGAGAGAGGAGAGAAAAAGTGTAAAAGAAATGACGTAAAGAGGTGGCATATAAATAGGAAGTCAAGAGAGTGAAAAATGGATCTCATCCTAATATCTCTCTCTTATTATTTCCACTCCTTTAATCATTCAAAGTCCTCTCTTTTTACCATTATATGGCCGGCCTAAACACCCTTCTACAATAAAAAATAACAAGCCCATATGGGCGTCAAATCTAGTCCAAGTCCAAACAATATTCGGTTCAATTTTAAATCTTGTTTAAATGCATACCGATATCTTATATTGATCGGTATATTTATAACTATTATAAACACGCTGTTTGATATTGTTTAATATACATCAAATAAAATTTTATAATTACTATTTCATAAATATTAATTAATTTTACAACAATTTATAAATTAACTAAACTAGGTGGCAAAAAGGAATATTCAACGTTTCGATTATGTGACTCCTACGTGTAAATTTGGTCGGCGATTAATATTGAATATTTCAAATATTACCGTTTACACATCACTTAGTAGTGGTGTGACATTATGGCCAAATTTATCACTTACTTGGTTTCGATAGAATCCAATTTTACTTTATTAAGCGTTACCCGTCAATGACAATTATTTACACCAATTCTCTTCGTCAAAACTATATCATTTTGGACTTATGGAATTTGGTAGTGGTTGAAATTCCAATATTGCCTATATTCAACTCTATAGTTCAAACTCAAAGCCATTGGTTCAATATAACAATCATTATTAATCAAACTACGTTGATAGAGATTCTGACTTTGAGTTGACTTTAGTTGACCGTGATACTAATCCTATATAATTGAGGAGACGAGTCCTCTCTTGAATAATGTTTCACAATACTTTCACTCGACCCAACTATAGTCATTCAATGGACACCGTGCCATGATTTGACTATAATCAAAGTAGAGCTTTCATATTGAAGATCGATAGCATTCTCAAGTCAAGAGAACTGTGTAAATTAGTAACATTAATACCTTCTATTTGACCTTGGTTATATTAACCGACAGAAAACTATCGAATGAGTCATTCGATAGTTATCCAATAACTATCAATACGTAACCCCTTGGTGTCTCCAATAATCATAAGTAATACACTGCCCAACATTTGGAGAGTGTTACGTACTCCAGTCTCAGTAGATGCACCGATATCTAGTCTTCATGCATCTTGACTAGGAATATTTAAAATGATGTGTTTATTATGTTGTGATACAATACTCATGATTACAACTATTTGTAATCAGTATCATAAATACATCATTTATGAATTTTCTATAACAAAATATATTTTAATTAATCATTTAGTTATTTATAACACATTATGACAAATATAAAACAGAAAGAAAACATCTTTATTATGAACGAAAATTGATTACAGAGTTAATAGTCTACAATAAATTACGGGAGGTCAGGAGTTCGAATCCCACCTTGAACAAAACTTAACATCTATTTCAAATGAAAATTTTGAAACATAAACAAGGTGACAAGATTAAACTTTATTCCAAAAAAACTACATTTTTCTTTATATTTTTCAGTTTATTTTATCAAACTACATGGAAATTTCAAATTTAATATAATAATTTTATAAGGGGCATTATATGCACATGCATTACACGTGCCAAAAACTCTTAACCAATAAATAAAGTATCAGTTCAGTCCCACTAAATGCACTTGATGCAAATGTTTTGGGTATAATGATATATAATTCAATGCAAACGTAGTGGAAAACAAAAAATAGGGAGAGCTAACAAATCTAACAAAACAATAAGCTCAAAATTATACATAGAAGAGCTTATGGGTGTCATATAGTGCCTGGGTGTTCAAACATTTGTAGCGTGTTTTATTCTACAGACCAAAAATGGCAGCTACAACTAACATACATACAAAAGCAATTGATAAGTTCACTATAATGGAAACTGAACAACTACTAGTTTATAAAATCTAAGTGGTTTTGAAAATCATAAACAACGGATGTAACGCCGAACTCTATAAATTCCGATCATGGAATAGTTGCGACCATATTCAGAAAGGATGGACGAGGCGACTGTGAGTAAGGATAATTTTTAAATAGTTAAATTTTTTGCAGCTATCCAAATTACCCCATGGAGCGTTGGCTGCACATGAGGCATTAACCTAGTAGAGCATGACATGACATATGGAAGGATCACAAAGAGTGAATGGTGTTTGACTTGATTGTTGAGGCATAACTACCGTATGGTTGTGGATTTTTATGTATTGGCAGTTGAAGATGCACATTTTATCCAGACAAGTGGGAAATAAGAGTCTATATGTCGCAAACATCTGGAGGCAAGTTCTCGCAGAGAATGTTCATTAGTCACCATAAGATGATGAACTGGATTTTTATTTGGGAGAGTAAAGTCCATTTCTGAGTCTAACCCAAAGAGAGAGAATGTCACAAAATATTTTAAAACACTTAAGTGGGTTTTTCAAAGGATTTTTCCTAAGGGTCTATTTGGAAATTGTTGTTTTGAAAAGTAGGAAAGTTTGGAATTTTTATTTTTAAACTTGGCAGTGCTGAAAGGTCTTGATTTAAAAAAGAGCAAGTTTTGAAATTCTTATATAAATATATATATATAAAGTAAAGTAAATGTTTGATTTTGGCTTAAAAGGGGACTTTTGGGTGGAAAAGAGTTTCTCATTTTTGACACAAATTGAAATGAGCATATGTATCGCTCGACGATTTTTCCTATTTATAAAAACTGAAAGTTTTCAAAATTTCTCTCTCTTTAAGGGGCGGATAAAATAGAAATGACACTTAACCTGTGCAGTTAAAGCCCCGCTAAAGTCCCACAAAATCCCCGCTATAGCGCATAGCACTCTCCAGTTGCTATGCTATTTCAATTTAGCACTTTTAAACAGTAGATTCGCTTTAAGCCCTGCCATTTTCCACTACACTCACTAAATTAAGGCTTTTTAGCACCCACTTTAGCAATATTAATATACAAAGATTGATTTGAGTGGTTTTTTTAAATTAAATCAACAAAGTCAGGTCAAATAGATAATTTCAAGGTATAAATGCTCAATATAAGTTAGAAATCTAATGTAGTCACCAAATCTAGTTGGCATAAATCATGGTACTCTTCAGTTTTGTTATACAAGATTAAAAAATATTTCCTTTTCCTATAGAAATGGTGTGAGAACGGTAATAGATTGACTTTAAATATTTGGTTTTATATATAATGAAGCTTTTTGCACATCCGCTATATCCCCGCTTTATCCCGGCTATAAAGTTTTGCACCTCCACCACTATAGAACCGCTGAGCGCTTTAACTGCACATCACTTAACTTAGTTGGAGTCTGTAGTTAGGAATGTGTTGAATGCTCACTAGCGAATAGGAGGAATATTCTCATATAAAAATAATATGGAGAATAGTAGCTGGAATATTATGGGGGTTTCGAAGTTGTTGATGGCAAATGCAGTATAAGTTAAGAATACTGTGAATAATTGAGGAATAGGTTCATAAAGATAGATGATAAGCTTGTGCACCATCATGAAGAGGACGAGAATGCTTTGGATCATATCGGACCAAAGGAAACGGGGAAAAACGATAATAATTATTATTATTATTAATTAAGCCGACCTGAATAGGGTCCGGGTTCAACTTATGTTCAAAATTTAGCAACCGGTCGACCCTTAGCGGTCGACTAATAGCCCTAAGGTGGTCAACCGGTCAATGAGTTCGAGGGGCAACCCGAACCTGGAACGTGACTTATAATTCGCATCCTTCCACCTTATTTTAGGTGATTCCCCTCCTCTTCCTCAACCAAACCCCTCACCTCCTCCCTCCAATCAAACGTCGCCGGTCCTCCTACCTTCCTTACAATGAGTAATGCGCAGCCCCCTTTGCTTATAGCAAACCCTCTCTAGTAGCAGTAGCTTCCCTCCTAAGCATCAATTTTTGCGCGCTAGATTTAGCCCTGCCACCTCTCTAGATTTGAACCCAATCTCCCTTCTCCGACCCCTACTCAGTCTATGGCACCACCTCAAACAGCTGGTTCTTCCTTATGCCATTTATGTGTCACCCCTCAAGAGATCGCTTGGCTAGAGCAGAACGATCAAAAAATCTTTATTTGCTTGGCCTCGGCAAATTTCACATTTCTTCAAGGACAGTCAATAAAATTCAGGGATTTAGCCACCTTCAGACTCGAGGAATTATTTACGGCAGTAGGATTAGCATCGATCCTCCACCATGACACTTTTGAGCGGGAATTCTACTCACGTTGCATGAGGCTATTTGACGCCCATTAGCTATACAACTTTGATGAAGATATCAATAATTTTAAGTCGAAAGTAAAGGAGTCAAGATCGACCTGTCCAACGACCATTTCAGTGAGATTTTGGGGATAGCCGCAGAGGGAGCGGACTTAAAGGATGTGGAGATGACTGATCTGGAGATTCCATATCGGATCTTTTCTAGAGATATTGGTGTTTGGAGGTGTATCACCCTTAATTTTGGTTAACATTATTTAGCAAATTTAATTAGATAAATAAAATAAAATAATGTATTGAGATAAAGGAATGAGATATGATAATTAGATGTGGTGGTGCCTAAACTAATTGGTTAATAAGGCTAATTAAACCATAAGAAGAAGGCGGAATAATATGAGGGGTAAAATAGGAATAATCACTTATTTCCTAACCATAGCCCTTCCTCTCTCATTATCCTCATTCCATTTCACTTCATACAAACTAAAACAAACTTGAGGTCGGCCAATGCTAAGGAAAACAAGAGGAGATAAGCAAGGGAACTCACATTTAAAGCTAAGGAAAATTTAATCAACACTTATCTCAAATCTCTTTATCCAATCAAGGTGAATAATAGTTATCCATCTCACTGTTGCTTGTTTGTTTCGATTTTATGCTTAAACCTAAATTATATAATGATATTATGCCAGGTTATGAATGATTTTTGCATTATATGCATGTTTGATAATTTATTGGATTATTTATGAAATTATTTGATAGGTTTTAAGTGTAGAAACCTACTTTATAACTTCCAATCGACTTGAAATTTGGATATGATGTTTAAAACATTAATATGGAGATGATTTTTTAATTTCATAATTTTCCACGCTTGTATAAATATCTTATGAATTTCCTAAGTAAGAAAAAGGATTTATTTCCAGTTATAATTATTAAAAATAATTAAATAATTATTTAGATCTCAAAATTTTGTATATGAAAGAATATGCTAATTCTGATTTTTATTGATTTTTGGGGATTTTTCCCAGGTGATTATGTATTTTTATGCATTTATTATGCTAGAAAAGTATTTAAATTAATAAAAATTAAGGGTTTTAATTAATTAAGTTGGTAAAAGTTTTTGGAAAGATAAAACTGATTTGCGGTTGTTTTATGGAAAGAAATTGTATAGTTTGTCTTTAACCAATAGAAAATTGACAATGGATTAGAGTTGGTGAAAAGAAATTCCTTTGTATAGAAATAAAACAATTTTCATATTAATTACAATATTGCTATGTCATAATTATTTCAACATCAGTGATTTCGTAACTCGCCGGAACCATTTTGACATCCCTTTTCCTTTTGTTTTTGAAACTCATACCACACTATATTGATGCCATAAGTCTTTAACCTTGAACCTATGCTTTAAAGGCTTTGATGCCGCATGTCTTTATTTTCGATGACCTTCAAGTAGCGACGTAGTTGCCGTAGTTTTATGAAGCCGATATCAAATGTTTTAAGGTTTTGATGTCCCAAGTCATCATTTTCGATATCAACTGTTTTGCGACATAATAGCCGAATTACCATATTTTCGACATCACGATTTTTTTAAAGTATTAATGTTGTAAGAAATTGATTTCGACATTTGTAATTGATGACATAGCTTGTCAGCTCTAACATCACATGTTTTCCCTATTTTCGGCAACCAGGTTATGCAGCTTTGATGTCGTAGCTCTTTTATTTCGAAATTATTGCTTTGTGGGCCAAGAAGCTTTTATACTATGCAAATCTAATAACAAGTTTCATTGGTGTGACAACCTATATACTTACATTATAAGACAAGAATGATTTCGGTCCTATGGCCTTAAGTTTTATAAATCGGAGTACTTTATTATAACTTCGATATTGAAAAGGGGCAACCACCTATATCGGCCGTATTAATGCTGCATTTTATCAATTTAAATAGCTTTATTTGATGGCTTGATAGCTTAAGGTTTTAGAGGTGTGACGACTTCCTATTGATTTCGAAATTATTGAAAGCTATTTCAAAAGACATACTTTGGCATAATACTTTAACTAAGTAAAAGGGCTATATTTTCCTTGTTTTAAATATGATTTCAAGGGATAAATCATTTATAAAGATTTAGGTTTTCAAGGAAATAAAAAGGGTATTTTAGCCCTAGGTTTTACATGAAAATTATTGTTATCGCCATTAGATAAATTGTGATAGGATATCTTGGCTCAAGGATTAAAGATTAGAAAACCAAATAATGAGACCGGTGTAGGATCATGGCCTTTGCTTCAACTGTTAGCCCTTAGTAGATATTGGTCCACAATTCCAGTGCGTACGGCTTTGTTGAGGGTAAAGACTAAAATTAGGTTTATACATAAAAGGGAATCTATAACTTAGATAGGTTATCGGTTTGCCCGCAAAAACCATTAGATTCATAGTGAGCCTAGCAAAACTATGAGATAGATAGATAGTCAGGTTTAAACTAAGAAGATTGTGTTTGGACAAACAGTCCAGATTCCTCATAATGGCAATTTGGACAATTTGGTATGTCTGGTAATCCCGAATCAGCCATATAGGTTAGTAATAACCCTAAAAAAACTATGAAGTAGGAATAAATAGTTTACTGATTTAAACAGACTGGTCAGATTTACCTATGTGGCATGCATGCATACGATTATTTTATGTTTGTTTAAACATTTTGATTTCATGAGCATGATTTTGATTGACATATTTTCATAAGATATTAGTGAGGGAAAAACCCATTTCATTCAGCGGCATGATCTCAATAGATATCTAGTTTCAAGATGGCATATTATTATTCATACCATACTTTTTGTTTGATCCAATTTTTTTCCTCTTTAACTCTCGGGTGTTCATTTGAGTAGTTCGAGAGTAAGGTTTACAAGTTTTTAGGTTGACGAATAAAACTTTCGAAGACATGTAGAAGGCAAGTTAGCTGTGTTAAGGAGATATTTTGTCTGCTATGATATCGTTTCATTTTGTCTGAATATATGTAATGGCAGAATATGTATCTGTCAAGTAGTAAACTCTAATCAACCAACAGGGCATCTTCATATGTCACTCTTGGAGTATTTTGTAATAATTATATTTTATCTAAACCTGGGCAACGTTTGGGATTATGTAATGAATATAAAATTATTAATAAAATGTATTTTGAAAATTTTCATACTCATGTGCTTCTGATATTATTGATATGATTAATATAACCACATTTTGTCTTCGGAAATTAATACTATGGATGACTTCAGCATCCATAGCGCTTAGTTTCAGGCCTCAGAGTGGGTGACATTACAACTTGGTATCGGAGCAAAGGTTTATGTAAAACTAAAAGAATTTTGAACTTAAAAAGAGTTTTGAAAACATAACACGAATGAATCATTGAATAAGATTGGGGTATGAGATAATGTTATAGTAACATACTTGTATTTGCAATATATAAGTATATATCATATCTTTATTCTTCCCTCTCTCTTAGACCATTCTTCCATATCTTACTAAGGTTTGAATGCAGATTTAAGGAAAGTAAGGTATGGAGGCAAGAAATCGAAGATTGAATCTCGGTGGAGGAAGCACCACAACCAATGGAAATGTCAGGCCCAATATTACAAGGAATCCGAATCAACAAGCAACTGCAAATGTGGGTGCTAGAACGCCACTAGTGGAAATGGGAGCTATGTATCAGTTCTTTGTTAATATAATGCAAGCTGGAGCTGCAGTTAGATTAGTTGGTGGAAATGCTGCTAATGTAGGAGGAGCAAATCCTGAGGTTCCTATTATCAATAACTATGCTGTGTTGAGTTGGGTTTATGCTAGACTCGAGGGAAAGCCAATTATTGGAACTAAAGATGCTATTGAAGTAGAGAATTAGTGTGACGACTCGCCATTTTGGACAATTTAAGTTGTCATTAAATCACATATGTCTAACTCAAACCATTCAAAAGGGAAGATTATCGATGGGGTTTAATAAAGAAAACAAGAGAAAAGAAGGAAAGTAATACACGGAATCTCGCAACGAAACGACAAAATATAATAATCAAATAAAATAGTTCATGAAGCTGTTTTACAATATACGTTTGATTACATATTTTACAACATCAATCAGAGTACAATAAACAAACATACCGAATAATGCAGCGGAAAAATAATAATAAATACGATCACCAATCTTCATCTTTATCTTCAAGGAATAATGTCTTAAAAACACTGAAATACTCAGGCTGACCCGGGCATAATGAAATACAATACACTCGAGTCAGAACTAAAAATTCCTATGTAAGTCAAATCAATATCACAAAAAATATGAGTGTAATAACTTCAGAGATGTTTACAAGATTTTCCATCTCCTATCAAGTGTACAACGTGAGTGCAATAACTTAAGAGATGTTATGGGATTTTCCATCTCCTAATCAAAATTCGAGATACCAATTTAAACAACTTTAATTAAAATAAATTTGAAGTTTAAATTAAAACTTAGGCCTTTTAAATGATTCAATTTTGATAAATTTACATCATATCTCACTTCAACTTTAAGATTTCAAGTTAAATCCTTTCAACAATTTCATTTCAGTTAAAGAGTTTCAATTTCAACCTTTCAAAGCTCGAATTATAAAATAATTAATTCACATAAATCCAAATTATTATTTTCTTTAAACTAATATCATTCAGACCAATCCAAATTCAAGATTTTAAAACCATTCAATTTAACCAAATCCGGTGTCCGTGTATAATTTTCTACCTTATGTCCAAGTGATAATTTTTACAAATTTCAATTGTATGGGTATATATCATTTCAACCCATAATTTAAATGTCACGGGTATACAATTTTTAGATGATTCAAATGACCATTTAAATGATGCCATTAATATACAAGGTGATAACAGGGATGTATAAAAATAAATAAACAATCATACATCCAACATATCAATCAATAAGCATCCATTTCAAACAACATCAAAATCAACCAATATATCACAACAGTTAATAGTTATTAATTGTCTGGGTGTTAACCTAGCAATTAAATTTCAATATAAACTAAAATATCAATTCAATTCAATGTCAATTCAGATTTAATATCATTTCAAATGTCAATTTAAATCAACAAACAACAATCAAAGATTTATATATCACATCATAAATTTGATTTAACTTGCAATGGAAATTTTAGTATTGCGTGAGTGGGTTTAATCACTCAACTTTGATTTATAGCCCATTAAAAATCTAATAAAAGCCCAAAATTTCAACAGTCTCCGAATCCAACCAAACAAGTTTCTTGTTGTCCGGAATTTCGATACGAATCCAGTAGAAGAAACCGTGCGTCAATCGAAGTTCGTATGTAAAAATTATACGAGTTAGAAGATTTGAATTTTAAATTTAAATAAAATAAACAAATGGCAAAATTGTAAATAACATCACTGTTCACAAAACCCTAACGCAACAGGAAGCCATAGCCGCCGCTCTCATCTTCCCACCACCAACGATCTAGGTCACCGTACCCAGATCAGACCACTACGTTGTCACCGCCATCACCACTTCTACCTACGCCCTGCTTGCGGCCGACTCCAATGCTCCGCCTCCATTCGCAAACGGCCACAAACGCTGCAACTTCATGGCTAGATTCCAATCATCTTTGGCCATGTGAAGGCGATCCATCCGTTCAGAACTAGAGGACGTCGAGAGCTATCACTTTCGTTTAGATGCCGTCGCGAATCGATGATTGAATAGAGAGATCTAAGACGAAGAAGGTGAATGAATTTCAGCCGTTGGAATAGATGAAGACGGTCGAGACAAGATTATGGTTTTGGAATATTTTATAATATTTTGTCTCGTTTTGCGTGCCATATTTATATAGTTAGGTCTAAAACAGCCCGAACTCCAATTGAAGCGTACCGACAAGCTATCTATATGTTAAAAGGCCTTCTGAACACAATGGAACTGATTTCGAGGCCCAATTCCATCATATTCGTAGGTTACTGTTAAAAGCAAATTATATTATAGTTTTAAACGCTAATTTAAAATGAATTGTTATAAACTGATTTAATCACTTTTAAATTCTAAATTAAAGTTTTCTATTATCAATTTTTTTATTAGACGGAATTTTAATAATCCTTTGAAATCTAAATTTTCATGTTAAACCCAAGATTTAAATATTAAATTAATTTCAACATTTAATTACAACCGTAATAAACCCTATTTTTGTTACCATTAAATTTACAACAAATTCTTTTATTTTGATTTAAAAGTCATTTATATTAAGTCAACCATTTCTCTTATGTATTCATTAACATGTGTTTCCATTTTATTACAACCAATTATTTTACAATTAATGTCTTCCCTCGTATTAATTGAAATATTTCAACATGAAATTCCATTGATTACAAAATTAATTTCAAACGGATTAACTAATTGAGATGAAAAATAAATCAATTGTTACAACTAAGTAATTCAACTATCTATAAATTTATTGTTTACAACAAGGATTAATAAGTTTACTTATCGATAATTGATTTCATAACTATGCCTAAACAAATTTCAATTAAATAACATATGATTTCTCCTTTAATACATCATTTATTTTATTCCTTATTAAACTTTACAACTATAACCAAATTAACATTACAATTATATTCCAATTACAGATAAACATTCATTTTATTCTTTTCAAGTCAAAGCTTAATTCTCATTAAAATGTTCATTTTAATTTAATTTAAAATGTAAGTTCTTATGTTAAACTTATTAATTACAACGTGTTAGTCTTTTCTTTTCAATTAAAGGATTCCAAAAACTCTTATTGCAGTTTATATTCAATATTATTTTTCAAACAAATTCTCATTATACCACAAATGTTTTTTGTTCATTTCATATATTTCAACATTTACTTCTTAAATTATTCCATTCTTATATTAACATCTATTATTACAATTAATGGAACTTACATTCAAACAATTATTAAATAAATCATATTCAAATCAATATCATTAAATTATATTCTAATATGCATTACAATCTTTTACTTCATTAAAATTAGTTGTATTAGCATTTATTTAAGATCATGTTTTATATCCTAACAAATTTTACATCAATTAATCATAAATTTTTAATTTCTGAAAATTTTGAATTTCAAGTCTTATTTAATTTACTATTTTTAATTGTCAAAAATACGGGTCGTTACAATCTCCCTCACTCAAAACTTTTCATCCCCGAAAAGGAATAAGAAGGAATCAATTTAAACTTACTTAGTTAGTTTTAATATAAATTTGAAAATAGTCCAGTTTCCACGAAAAAATTTCGACAACGTCTCCTTTGCGCGGCTAGGTCCAAAATATAACAATATCAATAATTATAAGGTATACATCTTATTTCAATAATAAAGCATCCTAAACCACGGGGAAAACAATAAAATACCGCTACAAAAATCGTAATCTGAAAACGTACCTATTTGTCGGACAACAAAACTCTATTTATGAAACCAAAAGCAACAACAATTGCTTTCATAAACTTGTATCTTACTTACATGATTTAAGAGAATTAAACATGATACATATACTAACTATTCTATCATAAATACCAATAACACACAAAACAACAATCATATGCAAAAAAGCAATGTAATGCAACTGATAAGTATAATGCACTTCTACATGTAATTCTAATGCAATGTAACAGTTACATGTAACCAAAATAGTATAGCAATCAGAAGCAACAATCATAGCTTTCGAACTAGATACATATAACATTTGAACACAATATCAATTCTGATCACTTGCTTGAATAAACAAATTCCACTTTCGAACTAGTATTTTTACCTCGACTAATCTAGTGCGGACTATGATTTAATTTCTGGATTAGAAATCTTCATTCTCCTTGCATAGCCATAAAATATGATAGAAAACTTCAAATTCATATCAAGAATCCGCATCAAGCGTTCGTCGTCAAGAACCAAGCAAAAAATCCTAATTCGGACTGGTGTGAATTGCTACAAATCATGTATTCGAATCTGGATCAAAACTATTATACGAATAAAATGATCTACATATAACTTACATATTTTATTCTATTAGTTTCTAAACTACACCAATTGCTTTCATTCATTTTTAACACTCATTTATTTATATAAAGATCAATCACATACATAATTCTGTTTTCCATTAAATATTTAAGTCATTGATGAATCATTTCATAAAATATTGCTTAAGCTTCTACTTCATTTACTTAAGTTTATAACTTAATTCGATTATAGAATAAAAATTTAAGTATTTGGTATTCGTCTTTGAAGAGGAAAGAAACATTTCGATATATCTTAAAATTCAAATAAAACATTTAACCTTATTCACTTAGTAAAAAATATAAGACATATTTAAAAAATCCTCATAGCATTAAGCAAAGATTTTCCAAAAAGTTTAAAATACTATTAGAAATTTATATCAAAACATTTAAACAAGCTTTAAAATAAAGTTCTTTAAATTCGATAATTTATTAGACTCGTTATTTTAGAATAACTATAAACTCAAAGATTATTAAACTGAAACTAATAGTATACTCAAATCTTTACATTAAATTTTCAAATCAAGTATAAAATTTCATATCTTCATAATTAATTGTAAATACTTGTTTTAAAATGAATATTCAAATCATGGAAAACATTTATTTCAGTTTAATACAAAATTCAAATAGTAAATAACTTATAAATTTCATATTACTACTTCGAAAACCAAGTAAATATCTCAAACCATACCTTCAAAAATAGAGATTCAAATTTATTTTTCAAACATATTACTATAAATAAAACTTCCCAAAACATTTATTTTTTCATAAAATTTTAAAACTGATTTTTTTTAATATATAGTCCATTTATATAATATCTCTAAATTATATATTCAAAGAAGTTTATATAAATTTTATTTGAAACATTCATTTGAAAAATTCATTTGTAAACCAATCATCTTTAATACTTTACAAAATTCATTTGTAAAATTTCTTACTTCATTTATAAATACAATTTAAATATTTTAAATAACATCTTTATAAATGTATGTAAACTATTTAAAAAGAATTATTTACATCATTACTTATATTTAGAAATGAGCTATTGAAAACCTTAAATCCATTATTTATAAATTTATTAGTTTTAATATCAAAATACTTTCCAAACATTATTAATAAATCAATAATCATTAACTTTAACTATGTTTTATTGAATTAATAACTTCTCACAATCTTTACAACATTGATAATTAACTATTAAACCATGTCGTACATAAATAAACAAACTTTTAAACATTTTTAAAGTATTTAGAAAAGAAAAAATAATAATCAAAATATCCTTTATATAATACTTTTATAACTCGATGTTTTAACAAGTTTATCCTCGTTCTTACAGACTCTAGCCATACGTTGATCAGGCACAAGACTAGAAATCTCCAAGTACTTAGTAGACCTGTTTCAACACCCGGTGAAAATACTTAAAAACAGATATGAAAAGTACCACTCGAACACCGCAGATCGCAGTACGCAATGGTTACGTCGCTATTCGAGCAGAATCCATTTGTACTATAGGTAATCTCTACCCTCGATTTACGCTGCGATCTAAATCATAAGACCATAGGTTACGCTATGGAATTGGAAGGAAATCATGAGTTTATGTCCGGACAACCAAAATCAAATCAATAGAATAAACCCACAAAGTGGATTACCGAATTTCGCAGAGGGTACATCCCATATCTTCAATTTTGAAATGTACCATAATATACATAGTACCCTTTTCAAAACATAACTTCAAATATCACACTTATATAAATTCCATTATATATAAGATTTCATTTTCAAATTGAGTACTTTCCAAAATCAATAGTCTCGAATATATCATATCATTCTTATATAAATTTCGTTATATAAACGAATGTATATGCACGCCCAGGTGGGCCTGCATCTAATCATAATGTGCATGCATTAATTCAACAATGTGAATTTGTAGTATGTTTCAAAGCATATATATTTTTTGTTTGTAGATATAATATACAGTTATTCTTGTCATAGTGCATATAAATTTCTAAGTAAGATTCATTGTATGAATGGAGGTGGTTTTGTTAAAAAGAAATATATGAAGCATAGGGTAAATATAGATCGTTGTTGTCACAATAAGATATATATGATACCTCTTTGGTATTTTTCATCATCTATCTACCTAAACTTGATGAGAGGCACATACATAGGCAGCAAAATAAAAAGGTATAAGCACAATAAAAAAATACATAGGAATTAACCAGAGTCAAAATACATACATGGTTATATGATCCATATGCAAGTCTATTTACTTCATAATATTCTTTATTTGTAAAACTTATTGATTTGGAGTAGTAAGTTAAGCATTTTTGTTCAATGGTTCTCATATATAGGAGTCCAGTAAATGAATGCTTCCACTTTGAGTTTGTATTGGAAAATATTTCAAAGTTAGCAACACTTCCCAAAAAAGAGAATAGAGAAATAAATTAGGTAGCTTAATCATTTTGAGCAAGTCGTCTTTGAAATAAACATTGTATATATGTTTCCGCAGCTAATGAAACTGGTATATAATGTTATTATGTCTATAGGATATGAAATAAGTGAAACCATGCTTATGTTAGATCAAAAACGTGACAGATATAAGATTAGAATATTGGAAGGAAAACACACCAACGATATAGATCTTTGGCCTGTGCTTTTGACTAAATATCATAATTATTCCTTTTATTAAATAGTTTTTGGACATATGACTCATAAACTGAACCTGGAAGCATCTCATATCCAAAAAAATACAGTAATCAACTAATCATTATAGTCTACTTTGAAGCTTTCAAAGATTCTTCCACATCCTTAAGTAGTTAAATTGGTCCTTGAGTCAAGTAAGCTAAATCTTCTTTTATACCAAACATACTACTATAACAAATAGTCTCTCTTCAACTTCATTAAAGCTTGAACTGTTTGCCTGTTTGTTGTTTCAATTTTTATTTTATTTTTTTATTTTGCTGGATAACAAACTTGGTCCTAGAAGAATGGAACTTCAAGCCACATTCCCTTAAAAGAAAGAAAAGGTTTTACATCCAAAAAGAGGTAAGTTATACCTCATATTTTCGGAAGCTTAACTACTGTACCAGATGGAATAAACTGCATACACGATGATTCAAGCATGAGATATATCAATGATGAAAAGAACTGTTTAATAATTAAGAAATATAGATATGCGCCTAACCATTACAAATGCCAATGATTTTAAAATCTTAATGACATACATTAGTATTGCAGAGGTTAAATTTAGTTGAAATGATCTTTATAATTGAAACCTACTTCAAATTTGCAAAACTATCATTCTTGAAACAACAACAGTATTCCAATCAGAAGGAAATAAAAAAGTTCCAAAAAATATCAGTCAAGATTGCATAGAGGGCTTGTATCAATAAAAAAACAAATTATATATTGATGTTGTCAACTGACATGGAGTTTGATGTGTTTACTTAAGTCTTTAGAAGATGTAAGTGAAAACTAATCTAAATAGTATGTGCTAATATCCTACCTGTACCCAAACTGAAGGGCATCCTTATATGTAAATACTACTTATACCCGAACAACACAACTCCTTAGTATAATAGTATGTAAATAAATGTAGCGAGATAACATATAAAAATGGTTCATGTCATAAAGAGAGGCATTCAGGAGTGGACTATTTTCAAAGAAAAATGCATCAGATTATTAAAAAATATTAAATATTAATGCAAAGAGTTATTGAGATAGTTGAGAACAATCAAAGAAGATCACATCATGTAAATACAAAATTAAGCTTCCAACTCTTCGCCACCACCATAAATTTATTTTAAAATTTATTTCTACCATTATTATCTTTTGGCTTTTACTTTGGATATATACAACTCAGCTTAACTGCTCTACTAAATGTAAAAGCAAGACTATTTACTCTTGCCATCAAAGCAGCATTAATACATAAAACTCTTACCCAATAAGGCAATTAATACTAAATGTCAACCATGATAAAAATGACGCCAAGCACATGGTAGGATGGGTTGAAAAGCTCAATTTCAAGGGGAAAAATATCTTGTTGTTGCCATGCTCAATTAAAAACAAAGCTGATAGTAAACAAAGAACATAATTATATATTTTGGTATTGTATATGCATGCCAAGTGACTGAAAAAATCAACCGTGAATACCATGGTCGATTCACATCTCAAATAGAAAGTGAGTACAACATGAATAAAAATGTTAAATATCATATTGGGTTCGGGTTGGAAAACATGCAATATAAGGTATTAATAATTTCATTTTCAGGTATTATTTTCAATCCTATGAACTAAGTAACAATGTGCAATATACGACAATGTAACGTTTTGAAAAAATCCCTTACTCTTGCATTACAGTTTACCTAATTACATCAAACTCCAAAAGTGACATAATCTTGCATTATAATATATGCACATTTTTTGCTTTTGAATCTTCACCCACGTCACTGTCCAAAAGAAAGAAGTTTGAACAAAATAACAAAAATTGATCTGTCACGTTACTGAAAATGGATACTGTTATATAGAGCCTGCATGAGCATGATTTTTTAGGACTTACAGGCTTCTTATGATTCCAATTAAAATAACTTTTTTTACTAAACTTTTGAAGGTTTTCAACCCTAAATCAAATCCAAATCCAGACATATATAAATCTAAGAAAGTACTTAACAAAATGAAAGAAAAAAGGAGCATTATAATTTATAAGTCAAACATAATTTTCACTTGTTCTGTTTTTACAGATCATGTGAGAAAGGTATTATATGGCTGAGCAGTCCAGGCTATTAACAATATAATAGATACACTTATTGTAAGTATGAATCCGAACAATGTATACCATACCTACTTTATGCAGTGCACGGTACAAATGATGGAAAATCACTATTAATCAAGCTATTAATTAATGAGTCAAATTTTATAATTTTTGTAGTTTTAAGTTTTCACTCCAATTACGAATACTTCTATGTATGATTCCCTTTGAACAACTTATGTATATTTAACATTCAATTTGGTTGAAATCCTGAAAGAAATGCTAATGTAGATGTTCATTACCAAAACCCACCATTGTTATTCATAACTAATTTTACTTTACATAACTTTTAACGCCGTAAACCAAAACAAAACATAAAGTGAATAATCCAAAACTGGGCACCAAAATTGAAACCAATGAACTGTTGCACGCTAATATAAACAGAACTCTTTCAAGGAGACTTTCATCTATCTTGATGCCACATGCAAGAAACATGATACTTAGTTCATATCACATTATGGATTCTGCATCGATATAATATCCTTTTTCAAGTAGCCTGTGAAAGATGAAATTAAATCAAAAATATCATATTGAAGCAAAAGTTTAGACAATACAGATATGAGCATATGAAATATTTTCAACTTTATTTTAGAATCAATAAATCAGGTAAATTATAAAAAAAATCAGTATTACATTTGCTACGTAGATAGATCTGTTGAAATTTGAAAAAATGTTAAATAGATCAATTAATGGGTCATATTTAATAAAATATATTTCAATATACTGTTGGAATATGAAAAAACATCCATTAGCAAGGATTTTGAGCAAGTATTATTCACCTAATTATGCAGACAAAAGCAAATGTATGGCAATAACCGAGTAAATTAAAGTGGGAACAAACAATTGAAAGAGGGAAAAGAAAACAGTAAAGCAACAGCATTCCCTAATTTAAGATAAAAAGAAAATAGACCAAGAGGGAACCAAGGATGATGCCAAATAAATGAATGTTAAAGGAATAAAAAAATTACCCATGTAGAGCAGCAAGAATCCGTCCCCAAATTTAAGCATATAAGTTTGTATTCCTGTGGATAGCACATCCCCAAATTTGAATATGTAATGTTGTTTTCCATTAGCTGCCAAATGAAGGTTAAAAAAATCAACCCTTCAACTTGTATCATGTATATAATAGAACATATAAGCATCCTAAGTTGCAAATAAAACAAACTTCTACATTTCCACAAATGATAAAAGATAATCCCATGAAAGATAATTTTTAAATATTTCTATACCAAATTTTAAAACCTTTTAGAAATTATTAATAACTTCCCATAATAAATATAAGAACCTTTCCACAGAAGGTAGACAAAATTTCCATATTAAATTTCAACCTTTTTACAAAAGGTAAGTAACAATTGCATAATAAATTTTGTTTTCAAATATAACTCCAGATTTTGCATAGGTCTCTTCAAAAATTAGAAATCTATGGTAGAAATTTACCTTCTAAGAATAAAACACACTATATTACTTGGATAATTAACGGGATAATAACTGTAGTAAGAATATTAAAATGTAACACCCATGCCACTTTATTGCAAAAAGATCGGCACGATTCCAAACAAAAATCATCAAATGAATGTTTAACCACGATTTTATTATTCAGTTGTTGGTTTAACATAAATGTAGAAGAAATAGAGGGATGATAATAAGCTTATTTAAAAAAAATTAAATTAGAATAAAAAACCTTCCATTTTCAAAATCACCTTCATAGACTTGCATTGTTCCGTGATCATCAAGGGCAGCTATAAGCTCCTCTACACCATGCTGAGTTCAGTTAATCAGTTTCAAATTTTGTTCCAAACATAAGAACTTTGTTGCTGAAATTTATAATCTAGTTGAATGAAAGCAAATATAATAAGATGATTTCCATGACAATCTAGAAAATGATTCACGATCCTACACCAAAGGCGAAATTAAAATTTTGAAAACGTACACATGAGAATGCAAAATGCCTGATAAGTAATCAAACCTTAATGATTATTATCTCTAAAATCTAGTTAAGCTGCAATTTCATGCTTCACTTTGCTTTAAGAAACTTTAATTTTTTACTGACAATAATACTTGATAAGTTTCTCAGCTATTATAAACTCAAATTGACTTAACCTTTGATACAAACATGAAGGTAAAAGCTTACGCAAATAATTGCAAGTAGAAGGGTCCACCAAAAGCCACGAAGCATAAAGAATTTGTTGTACACATTTTTTTTACACAACACACACGGGGTAACTACAGCCACACCCCTAGTCACCCACACACAAATGCAAATGCATACTGTGAATTGGTGAAGCGAGGAAGGTTAAATGTAGGAATAAGCAAACGAATTTGCAGTGGAGAGTAAAGTACTAAGGAGCGAAGCCTATTGGATTTCAGATCAATGATGGTTGAACGTAATCGTGTAGATGCAGAGGTGATTCAGCAGTAGCTATTAATCGTCATTGTTGTCGCAGTCACTGGAAATCGATTGCACAAATGAATCGTCAGGCGGCGTTGCTGTCGACCTCAATGGAAATTAATTTAAACGATGAATCGTTAAGCGTCACTGCTATCGCACCAAATGGAAATCGGTCTAATAGATTAATCACTGCGTAACAGAGGTGGAACTCCTAACCGATCTAATAACTAAAAGCGAATGGATAATTACCTGTGAGTGTAGCGTAATGGACGTCACTCACTAGAATCTATTTAGATGATGAATCATCACTATTGAACTCACTGGAAATCGTCATCGGGGGTAAACAGGCGAGGAAATCATTTTTTTAAATAGTGAGAGCAAAAGGAAAATTAGGGTTATTAGTGTTGGGAAGAGTGAGGAAGAACGCGAAGGTGAGATACGAAGTTGGAAAACATGGTATATTTGAAATTCAAATAGACACCGGGTAATCTATTCAATGAATTCTCTTTATTAGTAGTAAAGAAGATTATTGCTTTTCAGATCGAATACCTTCCAAAATCAATAGTATTTGAAATAACTTCATACTTGTACCAACCATTTTCATATAAAAATCGAAAACTTCCAAATCAGATATTTATATAGAGTCAAAGGTCTTTGAAATCAGTCCATTTTCAAATACCAGTTCAGTTTCAAATCCATATACGATCTCAACAATCAAATTTTTTTTCAATCACATATCATTCAAATTCAAAATTTTCCAAATTTCAGACCAATAGTTTTCCACAACTTTAGTTTTATATTTATATCAGATTCAGATAAAATCAAATTTCTTTCCAAATCAAATACTTTTCAAAATCATTTATTATAAAACATTTACTAGGTTCAAAATGTTTCTTAAAACAAAGTCCATTATAAACCTTTCAAAATTATTTTTCGTATTTATACAAAGTCAGAACTGCTTAAAAATCAATTTGCCAATAATAAGTTTTTGTAAATATTTACTATGTTCAAAACATTTCTTAAAACTATTTTCATTTAAAACGTTTCACGGCAAAATTTCATACTTGTATAATTCAAAATAATCTTATATAATTTACTTATCAAAATATTTAACATTTTAAAACTTGTTCAACTTCTATTAGTCTTTACTTTAAAATTTTCAAAACTAAACCTTATATACTTTCCAAAATACTTGCTTTGAAAATTAATTCTCAATTTGGAAGTGTTTGACTATTCAGAATAGTCGGAAAAATCAAATTCCAATTCAAAATTGGGAATCAGCAATCAATCATCTCAACAAGATACACAATCAATCAATCAATCAATCCTAATGCATATGATACATGTGGTCATAATATTATTCAATAGAAACTTGAGAACTGAACATTGGGTTTTATTTCAAATCTTTTGAAATAAATATATACATATTTCTTTCGAATATCAAATCATACTTCAAGGATTTAATCAAATCGGTTTCATTAAACAATCGAGTAGCAAAGCTAATAAAGTGGCCTCCCCCACTTTAAAACTCGAAAATGAACGCCGATGTTGTCGCGATCATCATCAAAATTATTTTCCAGCGACATAAGTGAGTTTCAGACTTCATTTCTTTTAAATCTTTTGAAAACCCCTTTGAAATCATTTTCAAATCATTTATAAATATTTCTATCCGGAAAATACTTTCAAATTATGTAATGACCCACATTTTTGGACGGTTTAAATCAACAATAAACCACACATGTCGGACTCAAACCATTCAAAAGGGAGGATTGTTATGGGGTAAATAAGAAAAAAAAGAGAAAGAAATAAACAAACACAGAATCTCACAGCGGAATGACAAAATATAATAATCAAATAACAGTTCATGAAGCTGTTTTTCAAATAACATTTGAATACACTTTTGCAATACAGATCAGAGTTACATACTACAGGGATAATTTTATAATGCAGCGAAACAACATAATACAGTGGGATAAATATAATAAATAAAAATGGTACTAAATCTTCATCTTCATCCTCCAGAAATACGGTCTTCAATACACTGAAAAGCTCAGACTGACCCGAGCGAATTGAAAAGACAAAACACTCGAGTCAGAACTAAAAGATCTTATGTAAGTTAAATCAACAGTAAATAAATATGAGTGTAAAGGTGTTGGAGATGTTTACGGGGTTTTACATCTCCTATCCAGTGTCTAACGTGAGTGCAATAACTTAAGAGATGTTCGGGATTTTCATCTCCTAAGGATCCGTTAAACTATCTACATATATAGTACAATACGCTATTGTAATAGTGTCTACAGTAAAGTAAAGTATTAAAATAGCGTTAAGGCGTTACCCATATCCCCCTTAACACATTTTTATATATTTCCGTAGTCTATACAATACCGTAATTCCCCCGTAAACTGGAGGGCTATCATAGGGCACTCCATAGGTACGGTACAAACCAAACTCATAGAAGGCGCGATAAGGCATGTGATAAGGCACACAAGGCAATGCCAGGGTAGGATTCTGCCATTTTTTCAAGCAAATGGAACATTCAAAGGCATTTGAATGCTCTACTCAATGATATTCAGCTACTGGTCTAAGCTTTATTCAATTCTGATATGAAATGAAGGAGTTATGGCATAAAAGCATGTGTAGCATAGTGATAAAGACTTGTGCCTTTCAGCCAACCCACCCGAGTTTGAGCCCTAGCAAGCACATTATTTTTATGGAACATGAATAATGGTCCGGTAGGGAATCTAACTGCTGAACGCCTAACCATTTCCAATGTATGAAAGGAAGAGAGACTAGGCAAGGCAGAGAAGAGAGCTCAAAAGAATAAGGGAAGATTAAGTCTCCCCTCCCTGTTTGGTGGCCCAGGTTTCGAATAAAGTTTTCTGTTCGGTACCCGTCTATTTGGTACCCTAAGCATTGAACAAGACTTTCTGTTCGATGCTCATGATCCCACTGAGCCAAACATCTATGGATCCCATCATACCAAGCCTATGGAGAGCACATAGCGGATCGAGCCACGCACCCCGAGGACATAGTGAACCAAGCCTATGGAGAGCCTACCGAACCAAGGGGAGCCGAGTAAGATAGGAAATCCAATGAACATAGGCAACAACATGTCCACATACACTTATACCAGACCAACCTACCTTGGACTAGGTTTCTAACCAAACCGAGCAAGTTATATATGGAATAAAATATGCATATATCAGGAAACTATTAATTACATTTGGCATATTCGGGAATACTCCGTCTAGGCATGTTATATAGGGAAACTATTGGCCTGACCTCCCTATACCTTCACTTCTATAAATACCAAAGCATCCAACAACAATGGAGGATAATTCTGGGGAGGTAAGCTTATAGCACTAATGGCAGACAAGTCATAGCCCAACAGGAATAGCTAGCAGGAACAGGCTAGTAGGATCAACCTAGTAGGATCTGTCCATCAGGAACAGGCTAATAGGATTTACCTAGTAGGATCAACCTAGCAGAACTGCCCACCAGGATTAGCCTAGCAGGATCTTCCTAGTAGGAGCAGCCTAAAATGAACTGCCTAGTAGGAACTACCTGGCAAGATTAGCCTAGCAAGAACGGTCTAAGTAGGAATGACCTAGTAGGAACTTCCTAATAAAGACACCCGAACACGAATAAGCAGCCAAGAATAGCCAAATAGGAATAGATAAACACACTTCCTAGGGTTATGTCTTACTTTCTATTGAGCCTTAGACCATTGTATTTTGAATCTCAGACATTATATCAAAGATCTATATGAAGAATAGTAAAAATGGATGGTGGATGTAGGCTCATTCTGGCTGAACCACAAAAAATCTCTGTGTTTTTTTACTTTACTGCAAATTTTACTTTCTGCATGACCTATACATTATCTGCTCTATGAAAATCAATCATAATATAAATATAACATATGTATTATACACCCCGCATCCACAGCTCTACAATATGTCAATTGGAGGTGTTTGCCCTTTTTTGTGTGAACATTTTTTGTGCTTTTCATTGAGAGTGATTCTTAACATGCCTTTGAGACTAAAGAATAAGGTTGGTGCTACCAACGGGAATGCAGGGAACACCACAACACCCAATCAAGCAACTACCAATCAAGATGATTATTCAGCAAGCACTCTGGTGCTAGTAGATGTAATTACCATAGGCAACCTGGATAGAGTGGTGACCAAGCTAAATGAATGTTTTGCTGCCCAACATCAAGTAATGGTGTACATGGCATGCTTGGGGCAGCCGCAAACTATTGGTTGCAACACGTGAATACAAGGGCGATCCCAATCTACAAGATCCAAAGGACGAAGGGGTCGCAATCTGATAAGGAACCCAACCAAGAAAGTCAAAGAGATAGAAGAAGGAATACTGAAGGGAGGAAACGAGCAAGAGTTCAGCCCAAAGCTAGACCTAGGAAGCGGTTCGATACCGAACTGAACCGAACAGGATGATGTCGAACCAAGGGCAGCTGCAACAAACTCTCCTTATCCCCTCATGGAAATTATGGCCAATGGAGGATAAAAAGATCAATGGAACCAATTTAAGAGCCATAACCATGCCTGTAACTGAAGATCAAGTCGTCATGTGGAAGATGAAAGAAATCGTTCCCTCGAATGGAAAGGTCGAGCTATTTTTGACAGTCACCAAACTAGAGGATACGATGGCTGAATTATTAGACAATTTTTTCAAACATGAACAACTGGAGTGAGGGATTGGATCTTAGCTTAGTAGTACCTCCCAAGCACTAGGACTACCAGGGACCCTAGAAACTTCATGATGCCTACTATGGAACCATATCAAGGACTTACTGACCCTATAGTGCATTTATAATGGTATGCCCATCACATATTGGTTGGTGGAGCTATAGAAGATGCCCTATGAAAGTGCTTTCCTCTATTCTTGCTAGACTTAGCTATAATGTGGTTCTGTAGTGGACCCCTATGCTCAATTCATTCTTGTGCGAGTCACCTTGATTACATGTATAGTGGAGTGCACCTTGGAGCAAAGTTTACTAAGAGATCAACAATGGAGAAACCATCCACAGTAGAGGAGTTCGTCTATGAGCTGGAAATGTACGTGAGGTTGGAATATGCTACATCAGGAAGGCAGTCCAGTATAGCTACTGGAGAAGAGACTGACTAATGGAGCATGCAGGGACAGAGAGACCAATTCTGGAGTTCTGTTTGCAACCCATCAAAAATGGACACAAAGGAGAAGGTAAGGCAAAAAGGTGCCATGGAAATCCGGACTTCCATAAACCGAACTGGCTAGGGCTTGAACCAAATCAGACCGATGTAGAACTAATCATTACCAGACCAATAGTATAGCCCATGCCAGACCAAAAGAGGATGTCTCATCAGAAGTCAACGCTGATGTTGGAACCATACACTTGGCTTTTGAAACAGGATCGCCTAAGTTCATACTGACTGGTGCACAGGTGGTTGATCCATTGTCGAGGGCACGATGTGGCCCACCAAGCAAACTATGGTAGCATTCTAGTAGCGAGAGCAAGTCGCTGAACTAATGTGTCAAGTGTTAGGCGAGCGGAGCAGGTGACCAGAGCTTGATATGATGAACCATTGTCAGTTCAATCCAAACATCAGATATGCAGTCAACCCCCGGATTTTAAGACACTGGTCGTGATCAACCCTTGGACACGATTAAGGTGATACATTTATCGTATGGAAGCAGTTGAAGCTACGACGGGAGAGGATTTCATTGCTTCCTCTATCTATGTCATATTTAGAGACCATTTGGTTTAGTCATTTGGAGCACTAATCTGTTAGCACTTGGATATCAAGCAAAAGGATGAACAAATGTCAACTAGGTTAAAGACGAAAAGCCTTAGAAAGGAAATACTTTAGAAGATAGGGCAAATTTCCATTTTGACTACTAACGGAAACACCAAAAAGAATCTATCCCGCTACTAGAGAAGTCATGGATTGCAATAAATCAAGGATCGGAGAGTCAACAGTCGCAAAGATTGGAATCAACAAATATCACACATTTCATGAGATTTGTGGTCATGAGACCAATTAATGTAGATAAATCTCATAGGTATACTCTAAGCTGAAATGGAAGGTAACTCCACCGAGAATGCCATAAACTCCGAACCCTAGTCCCTCGATGGAAATGAGGAAAGAGTGTAAAATACGCTCGGGGGCAAGGTGTTGGATCCCCCATGGACATTAGAGCATGTGCGAAGCATAAACTTCCTAGCCCCAAAGACAGAGCCAACTTTATATGAATATGAAGCATGATACCATAGAGACGGAATACTCCCATAGAATGCGGGAATAACAATACAAATGTATGACTTACTTTAACTGATAAATTTCAAATGATATTTAATATAACAATCCGCCATTTCGACCTTCAGAAGTCGACAATAATGCATCCACGGTATTCACGTGCCGATCATCTAAGTGCCAGAAAGACAAATTGGTGGGGAGAAAGAAAAAAAGAAAGACAAAACAGAATCTCACAGAAATGCGATGAGTAATATATAATACTAAACAAGTCTACAAAACAAGAGACTTTAATATACATACATTAATCACAGTACAACACTAACCCATCATCAGCCTGGACAGTTATAACAACCTGTCCTTACAATTTCTCATAATTACAATAAGAACAAGGCAGCGAAAGATAAAAGATACATGCATACATCTTAGAGGCATCCAACTTGTCTCCTGAAGCTCCAAAGCATCCAGCTAAACCTGCAAAATATGCTCGGGCTGACCCGAGCATTATAAGAAAAATAATGGTCGGATCAGTCTGATAAAACTAACATGAGAAACACAATCAAATGGATTCTTGATGTTATAAAAACTTCTCAAAAATAAAGCTATATCGTAAGACCATGCCACATATAAACACGGATGAGTTTTTTCCTTATGACAACCAAAACATTTTTATTATAAATCCAGTGATATTATAATAATGTATAGGGATTGAAAATAAATATATAAAATAGTTGAAATGCTTGCATCTCACATTTCAACATGGTTAGGCACAACTAAGTCTGTAAAGGCACGTATTGGAGATTGGATTTCCATCAATGACAATGCTACTAGGGTGTCGTTTGCCACAGTACACCTCTAGAAAAATGTACCGAGGGCCTCACATGAACCCCTTGCAAATCAGAGCCGACTACTCCTTTAACGTAACATGTTGGATTACATCATTCCCCGGAACCAAGGCTCCAAAATAATATGCACCAACCATGGCCCCACTTCCGCGCGCATAACAAATCCATAAATATCGATTCTAGATCGAGGAATGACTACTCCTAATGGTAGCGAACCACATAGCTCTGAGGCACATCCTCTGTTTTAGTCATTACTGAGTTGTGAGACTTATAAGGTCACGATTACATTTTTCCTCTCTAGGAAATTCCCACTTGGAATGCTAACATTGCCTTCCAAGTACAATGCAATGCTAGCATTCGTCCACACAAGTTGTTCAGGATATGAATAAACTGAAGGCACTAATTCTACTACATCCATTTTGGAATCACCCTCAGGATTAGTAGCAAGTAGCCCTTGCACTTCAATCCATCTTCGATTCCATCATGTTCAAGTTGTCTTCAATACGACATTTGAGTTGGATCAAAGTGGTTTTTCAGATAATTCATACTTATCCAATCTTGGTCTTCTCGAACCAACGTTCGACGGTTTCTGCTAAACTCAAACTCGGTTCTTTTGGAAAATACAAACAATACATAGGAGAGGGGATCACCCCTAACCGTTTAAATTGATGGATCTCCCTATCATTTGTCCTAGGAGACCAGAACGAGATTTATACACACATTATAGCATCATCGAAGATGATTGTGCCATATAACCTACGTTTTTCTCCTAGATATTTCCATAGTTATATTTGACCAAGATTTGATAGTCGGTTATTTCACTATCAAATAATCAAACAAACATAAATTTAATTCCACGTGGGATCCACTAAACCTTTGTTAATTAGTCTTTCATAAATCCAAATCTCTTTCAATTATTTGATTAGAAATACCTTTACAAAGATATATTCACAAACCTCTTATATTTCTTTCAATACTCGAAAAACATTTATATACTTATCTCAACGATATAAGTATATTAACTAAACTTAGAAAACATTTCCTCTTTTCCAGATTCATATTTTAAACGGGTTAAACAAACATCATTTAAAACATTTCTGACTATAAACAAAACCACTTATCCTTCGGTGTTAAGTATGGAAAGAATGCTTTCGCACCACCATAATTAAGAAGGATTAAATGGTCAAAATAAATCTCATTCCTTCATAAAATTTCCCTTTTCTATATGCCCATTTGTATTATACAAATACCTTTACAAATCTCCAAATAAATCTATAAAACTCCTTAAAATGATTTATAAAGTCCCTTCTATCTACAAAACTCTTTTATAACTCTTCCTTCAAAATTCCTTTACAAAGATCCTTTATAAAATATCATTTACCAAATATCATTTAAAAATCTCCATTTTAAATTAAATCCTTTTATCAAGTAAAATCCTTTTTATAAACATATAATCATTTTCAAATACCTTTATTAAATTAATTGATTTCCTTTTAACATCATAACTAAATAATTAACTTTAAACCATCATTTTTAAAATAAGTAATTAACTTTAAAAATCATTAAATAAATAATTAATCAACTTTAAAATATCCTTAATAATATAATTAATCAACTTACTTTAAAGAATTTTCAATAAAATAGTTAATTAATTAACTTTTAAACATCTTTTGTAATTATATAAGCACTTGACCTCGAATTGTTAATAAAATTGAAGTTAATTAAATCCATAACTTTACAAATACAAAAAGAGGCTTAGCGACCACAATGATACTAAATCAAGTTAACAGTTAATTCTATTTGACTTTCCAAGTCACATAACTGGTATTTACATAAGTAAGCATATATGTAAATAAAATCAATTTAGCAATCACTAGCTAATCCATCACTTATCCAATATTAATTAATCCACATATTTATTAACTGACATATGAGTAAATATCCAAATTAATATACTAGTAGAATAGGGATTTATTCTGCTAAACATATTTCAACAATAATCTATTCCATTAAATTATAGTAGAATGGTGTTTTTTCTGCTGAATAATGTTAGAGATAAATTATAATTACTAAACAACGTATTTATACACAAGCAGTATCATTTTATAATTAATTTGCACTACAACATATGGGTCAAACGATTTCATGAATGTGTTCTATAAATCAATACGGACCCAATGTTGGAAAACGCATGTCAAACAGATTCCGAATGAGTGGGTTATGAATTTTTAAAGTTAAAACTTAAATTAACAAACCTTATATTAATTTTATAACATTCACCTATTTGGCCTAACAATAGGCCCAATAACCTAAACTAACCCTTCTTCTCAAATCAAAAGCTCCCAACCTCATTATTCATTTCTAGGAAACAAACTAGAACTTAACATCCATGCACAACCATGCACGATCACTTTGGCACTTCGACCACCTCACCAACCTCGCCCCACATCTGCCTCGCCCAGCTCCACTCCTCCAACCCATCGTCGCCACCCGTGGACCCCTGGAGCCAGATTCGACCCTCCAACCCGAAGCAAACACGAACAAGGAAACAATGTCACGACCCTTTTTCCACCACCACCGCAGCTCCAAGTACCTACAGCCTATGCCACCACCGTCGCCAACTAGCCCACGTCCCTACGCAACTCTGCCAGCCTCCACGTCGAACCCGATCCTTCCTGTAGCCAGCCCCATATCGAAAACCACAAGCCAAAACCCTATGACCTAAAACCCTGGTTCGATCTCTCCTGGCCAACTGCGACCACCAGACCCAAATCCGATCAACTCATCACCACAACACCATCGACACCCTAAAATCATGAAACTTGCTCTAAAAATCATGATTCTTCGATACGAACATGATTGCATGGGTCATCCGTCGATTCGTGATCGATGAAAAACCGATAATACTTGACCACTTATTGTAATTCATGAAATTCTCACAATATACTTAACAAAAAATCTGACAACTGTTTTTAAAAACAACTATAAATCAATACTAACAACTTTGGTGTTGGTTGCAAGTGCTAATTCCAAATGGTTGAGGAGTTGTTGTTTTTTTGAAGGTGAAGAGGAAGATGAAATTTTAGAAATAAATAGAGAACAATATATGAATGCTTTGCGTTTACAGTAACTACCTTTGTCCATTCAAGGCTAATAAAACTTGATTTTAAACTTATTCACGAAGCATGGAAATCAAGTACAAATTCACAACCAAGCTAATCCATAAATTTACACCATATTTCATTTCATCAAAATATTTAAAACAAGTTTTTGAGCAACTCACAGTATTTACTCATTTTCTAAAAATATGAAACAAAAGATTAGAGTTTAGTATTCTCACCAGAAATGCATGATCCAAGCTTTCCTTTAGCAATCAACTCCTTAGGTATAAATCACCATACTAACACTCCTTAATTTCAAACTTATTAAGGTAAAAGATGAGATTTTTAAGTTTCAAAGTTTAGAAGTTGAAAAACAAGTTTAAAGAGTAAGAAGGTAAAAAAGAAGTAAAGTAAAGGAGATGCATATATAAGATGGAAAATGAAAAGAAAAAAGGTTAAGACCAAAATGCCCCTTAATTCAATTTTTTTTAACTTTGTCATCAAAATCTAAACCACCTAAATGCAACGCATTTGAAAAAATGTTGGTTAATAAGGTGATTCTTGTACCTTTGTTCACTTTCATACTTAAGAGATCATTTCATTTCACATCTTTCATGTTTTCAAATTTTGAATAAAATTTTACATTTTTATTTAAATAATTATTATTATTATATTATACATTCCAAAATAAAAGTGATTGACATTTAGATGTTGTTTAGAGCATGATCAAAGATATTACAACTTCTAATAACTTGTTGTTCGATAAAAAGTTAAAAATCCGAAAAGTATATTTCAATCACATTTTCAGTTTTCCTTCGAACTACCTATTTATGTAAATATAATTTAAAAACTAATTTTCCATTATTAATTATAAATAAAAAAGAGTTGTTTAATCATTAAAACCATTAATTGAATATCTAAAATAAATTAAATACTCACAAACCAAAGCGATATAATTCTAGGTCATTACATTCAATAAAAATACCTAAGGCAAAGTAACGCCATACCACCTGACTATGCGACACTTGCAAAATTGAGAGAAATACTAATGGGTGGGCAAGAATGAATGTTCTTGACCCTTACGGGTTGAATAGACCTCTTACTTTGCATGCCAGACAGAACGATATAGTATGGTACACTAATAACAAATTGGAAATCTGGAAACTATGTGTCCATAGTGACCTGCAAATAGTTGTGAACCAAGCATTTTGGTAATTCTAAGTCAGTGGAGAATGGTTGGAGTCCTACTTAAAAATAGTAAGGGGAAAGGCTTTGCTTAATGTGCAAGAATGCTATGCGGTTAAGCATATCTCATGGGAGAAAAATTGAGATGCTGACGGTTTGGGAAACATTGGCTTGCTTAGGAAATGGATCACTTTTGGATTGGTCCTAGTAAAAAATTCACCCTTGAATGGAATGAAGGAAGGAAGGTGATGCACAAGTTGACTGGTACACCATACAAGATGGTAACCTATATAGAAGAGTTTTCACTAACCCGCTACTAAGGTGCATGGTTGCATGAGAGGCTAAGGAAGTATAGGATAATGGACATCAAGGCAGTCAAGGAGACCACATTGGGGGCAAACCCTAGAAAAGGAAATCTCATAGGCATTGATCTGAAATGGAAAATTTCTAATGGCCATGGGTGGAGCTGAGTATGCAATAAATGTTGCGGATTACTTTATCGAGTATGGAATTCCACTCTGGATGATCCCGAACAATGGGTAGCAATCTGAAAGTCACGAATCTACCAACATCTATCGGCAACACGGAATCGGGAAAATCTTTTCTATGGTGCCTTACTCGCTGGCCAATAGATAGGATGAAGAAGTCAGCAAGGTTCTCAAAACCCTCATAATGGAGCATTTGAAAATGATAAGGGAGCTCGGATGGATGAGCTGCCATTGGACTTTATGAGTATTGTGCTTCCTCCAAAATAGTGGGACATACTCCTTTTTCTTTAGCCTATGAATTATAAGTTATGTCTTTTATTGAAACTATAGTCTTATCTCATAGGAGAGTCCACTATGACTCGCGTAGATTTGATTAAGGAGAAGCGGGACGAGGCGGTTTTGAAAACCGTGGGACTGTAGTAGAAAGCGGTGGAAAATACAACTCTAAGACCGAGCATCTCCCACTCAAGGAAGGAAACCTAGTCCTAAAGTGAATTCCCCTCGGTATAGGCATTTGACCCATTTGGGAAGAGCTATATTTTATCTGTAGGGATCCATCAAATGAACTTACATTCTCATCATCATGGACAGAGCTGTATCTAGGAAACATGGAATGCTTAAAATATCTGTTTTGTTTTTGCGCACTGACTATAGCAACTACTTGGATTAGTCAATTGTCACAGTCTTCCCAAATGCTATAGATAGGGTGTGTGAAACCATGATAGATGACCAGTGCTACCAAACCACCACAAGAACAACCATTCCATGCTAAATAAAGTCCTTGATTTCTAGGACTATACAGACAAGGCCACTGCATACAGAGGGCACCCAACTTCGGCACATCATGGAAAGCTTGGACAAACCTTTGGCCAGCAATGGCGAGCCAAATCAGACCATGGTCAGGACATGATCGCCAAAATTGGTGCTCACCATTGATGATCGACCCCAAACCTTCAGTTGGCACTGGCGAGCCAAATCATCTCATGGTCTGGAAATAACCGCCAAATGGGTGCTCACCATTGACGATCGCCCCAAACCATTAGCCGAAAATGGCAAGCCAGATCATCCCATGGTCAGGATATGACCGCCAAATGAGTACTCACCATTGACTATCGAATGTAACGACTCGACTTTCGTCGCTCAAAAATCGACATTAATACATCCACTGTATCAACTGCCGAGCAATCGAATGCCGGAAAACCGAATTGTTATGGAGAAAAAGAAGAGGTAGAAAAAGACAGAAGAAAAAGAAAGAAGAAACAACAGAAAACACAGAACAATATCAGAATCTCACATATCGCAGCGGAATAACATATAATAGATAAATGAATAATCTTTTAAACCAAAGAACTATATCATTTTATATATTACATCATCATCAGAGTTTACAACAACAATATACAACACAACTGGAAAGTTATATAAACTTGTCCTCGTACAGAATACACAGTCGAAAAATAATATCATATACAAATGCTACGTCTCGCCATCCAGCTCGCCACTTGAGCTCCATGGTATCTCCTGAATCCAGAATGACCTGATAACCTGACTCTAGACTGCCCGTGTGGAAATTGGTGGGCACCCAGAGTTTAGGAAGGAAACAATAAACTCCAGGTCAGTCATGGTGACTGGTGTGAGAACTAAAACAGTTTATCTTTAAAACAACAACAACAAAGGAAGTAAAAGACATTCGCAATGCTTTTGGAAAATGAAACTACCATAAGACCTCCCGCCACACACACAATGCAAACGCAGAATTGGAGGAGATTTCTTCTTATGATAGTCAAACATGCTTACTACGCAAAATCATTTGATTTGATATTATTATTAGTGCATAGTGCAGAAAACATTTCGAAAGTATAATATTAATCTTAGCCAACATAGGCATTTCACACTATGCCTACTATAGCTACCATCTAAACAGTGGGGCGCCACCATAAGTAAATGGCAGGTTCAACAACTAATACCGTACAAGGTTCGTATTGGAAGATGGATTTCCAACAAATGGTCAGGCTAAGGAACTTCCTATGCCACGTAGGAACGCCTCTGGCTGGACGCTCCGAGAGACAACCTGCTCTCTGCCAACACAAGGCCGGTTACTCCCTTCCCGGGCAGTAAACCTGAGATATGCCACCCCGATCCTTTGGGACCATTATCCGAGCGCTCGATAATCAACATCACACATAATAAATAAAGTGTGTCCACATGAGTAAGTATCTGGGCTCCATACCATGATACTACCCTTTTCCAGAAGGAATGGTCATACCCTAGGGAAGCTACCCCTGAAACCTTGCTGCATCTTTCCTGTTTCGACCATTTCCGGGTTGTGAGGTCTGACGAAGTCTCGTCCACAAAGCTATGTTTTTTCACAAAGCCACGCTTTGATCAGAAATGATCAATAAATGATCATCACACAGCAACACTCAGCATGCCACATTACCAAATTGGGAATATATCGCTAATAAATTTCAACTACATAACCTCTGAGCTCGTACGTCTCAGAGAAGGGTGTTAAGCTAAGAGAATAAATTCTCCGCCACCAAAAGAAATGTATTTGAAAGAAATCAGCTTTATATCTCAAAATGTAATGTCAGACATGTAACCATACAAGTCTGTTTCGGGTTCAAACAGAATCGAAGGCACTTCCGAAGAAGCCCTTGCAATCCGGGTATTCACAATCCAGATAAAACTTCCCATCACAAAGGAAATCTCTATACCATAGCTAATGGTGCAGAGACAATCGATAGGTCATCCTATCGTTTTCACAAATATCCGGTCTTCAACACCGGTCTTCAATACGATCCATATCGTCGTATCACTAATTCAGAATGGGTTATATGACCAAAGGTCTTTTCCCGGCTAACCCGAATAGTGAGCACAACCTTTAAAACATATGGATATAGGGATTTCAATTAAGTCACAACTTATTACCCAAATCCTTTCCTTTAAATGGTTTAAACAAATTACCATTTTAAATCTTTAAACAGAAAGATTTACTTCACAAAATTTACCCAGTTTCACAAAGATTCATTCACAAATTTCCAAATCAATTTCCATTTCAATTGAATTAACCCATTAAATCTTTTAAACCAAAATTCCCAATTCAATGAATTCAATTTCAAAATATTGAATTCAATCTTAAATCAAATGATTTAAATTCCAATTCTATTAAGTTATTTAAAAATAACTTTTATTTCTGAAGCTCGTTTCAAAAACTTTAAATTTCAATTCCAAAACCATTTTGGATTCAAAAACTCAATTTTTCAAAAATTGATAAAAATCTGTGACTTAACCGATTTCCACGTGAAATCCACATTTGTGTGTGTATTGTGTAGTCCAAGGGTTTAACACAATAGTGCAACAACATTCAATCATCACAGATCAAATATAACAATATAATTGATAAGCGGTATAAACGATAACGCTTATCTTTCATTCACAGATCACAGATATATAAATATCACAAATAAAATAATCACGGATCACAATACAAAATAGGATATATCACAAAGCATCACACATCAAAGATGTCAAACAATTCAAATTAAATTTTTAAATCGATTTCACAAATATTCATTTTCCAGCTCCAAATTAATTTTCAAATTGATTTCCAAATCCAAATAAATTCCCAATGAATTTCCAAAATTATTTCCTTTTAAAATAAATTCCTTTATCTCCTCAAATCTATTTAAAAATCCAAATTTCAAATAAATCCTCAACTGATAAATAATAATTTCGAAATCCATTTATTAAGCCCTTTTATACAAATTTGAAATTTAATTCAATATGGTTCAAAAATAAAACTTTTATCTTTTAAAACCCCTTTTAAATTTATTCAATTATCAAAATTAAATTTTTCGATCAATTCTCAACTTATATTTTCAAAAATCCAATTTTACTTATTTCTGGTATCCATCGATACCAAAAATATATATTCGGCTAAATTATAGCCGACAATAATTTCGAACACAATATAATCACACGGCGATTATAAATAAATCAACACACAACATTGAAATAAATTCAAATATTTGAGGAATCCAGTTGGATCCCTCCAACCTGTTTCCCTGCATCCACAGATGTTAGCACAATACCAATTTCACTTCACAGTGAAACTATCGCGGTACATGAGATTTATAATTATTATCCGCTATTATGCGGCGCAATAGGGTCTCATCCGCTATATAATGCGGGAAATCAACTCCAAATACATATATAATACCAATTCCACTTCAATGTGAAATTATCGCGGTATATGTTTTTTAATAAATAACCTCCGCTTAATATACGGCGTATAGGGTCTATTTAACACAATAGATAACAATTTATCATTCAATCCATACAATCAACACTATCAACAATTTTAAATTTAACTATTTAAAATTTAAATCGAAACAAAATATTCGATTGAGTGAGGAGTTCTCACCTTGCTTTCAATAACGGTTGCGGTATTTAATTCAAATAAAATTAAACGCGCGTTTAATTTTACTCAAAATTTTCACTGACTCCAATTGACTCCAATCCAGCTCCACTGCGAAGAGCTCGTCGAAACGATTCCAATGCAATTCATTTCGTAATTTTTCGACCTCGTATGAAAAAGTTATGGTGTTTTAAAGTTTAAACGAATTAAATATATACAAATTTAACCATTTATTTTCAATTTCAAACCCTAGAATCAATTCTGGCAGTTGCTTTCAGCTCCTCCACATCAGGCCACTCCTTTTCTCCTTCTTCCCTACGTGAAAAACACGTTCAAACATGAACCCATAGCCGCCTCCTGCATCAACTTATCGCGACCTCCACGATGCACGAAACCCAATCACTCCACCACCATTCGAAAGCCCTTGCTTCACTCCACCTTCACCATCAATAGCTTGAATCTCGGCCACCTACCGCCCTCGAAAAACGTGCTTAAACGTGTAACTTTGTTCGCAAATTCCCATTGATTCGTCGCTCTATTTTCAATCATCTTCGTATGGATTTGAAGCTCTCATCGTCCTCTACAACTTTGTAGTTGAGCACTTTTCCTAATTGTTGATGGATCTGAAGATATTGGAGGAAGAACGAAAATGATTTCTGGCCATTGAAAATCTAGGGCCGGCTGAAACAAGCTTTGTTTGGGTTTGAGTGAAAATGTTGAGATAGTGGGTCCTTTTATAGAAAATTGTCAAACACTATTCACTCCGAAAATTTTCGAACTCCAAATCGAGCGTGCCGGCTGGCGTTTCTAAGGTTTACCCCACGTTTCGAACACAATGGAACGTGTTTTGGGAGCTAATTCGATCGTATGTGAGAGTTACGAAAATAAACGATCAGATTTAAATCAAATCGATTTCGATGCGTTTTGGCTTGCCCCGGACAAACGGTACATCCGATTGACACGAAATTTGAAACCATACAATAATTTCACATTACGGATCCGATGAAACAGGTTTCGTCGAAATCCAGGACTGTTTGAAAAATAGTCATTTTTACTCGTCAATTAAATATTAAAATATTCAATTTTCACAAATTAATTTTTAATTCGATTTTAAAAGTTCTATAACATCATTATAACTCCAGTATGATTTAATATAAATTTTTAAATCATTTTCAATCACATTTAATTCAGATTTCAATTATTTCTGGAATTGCAATATTGAATTATCGATTTAATTATTCAATTAAATCACTATATCGAAATCAAATAAATTCGACTTCCAAATCTTACTTATTAATACTTAAAATAAATTAAATATATGAATTTCAAATGACGGAAATTCTGGGTCGTTACAAACTTCCCCCCTTAAAAGAATTTCGTCCTCGAAATTGCAAAGTAAGAAAAATGCCCCAAAATCCCTTAACTTTTCAAAAATCCACTTAGTGAAAACTTTATATTCACTTTTTCCAAAACCTTTAACTTCAACCAAAACAATGGTTTCCATTTTCTAGTTCAATTCCTACGTTTTCGTTTCAATTTGGAAATTAACTTTTCATTAACAAAAATTTTCCAAAATTTTCAAAAATTTTCTAACGCCTTAAATTTTCAGAAAAATTCATCAGCGTCTCCTTTGCGCGGTTCGATCGTAGTAGGATCAAAATAGACATAAATATATATACATCGAGCCACCCAGTCGGAAAAGCAGAAAAACAGTTCATATTTCCTATTTTTATTGCGTAGGCGTATCTTTTTAGCATTTTTAAGCAAAACAGTTATTAATTTATCATTTTAGCGCAACTAAATCAACCGAACGGCAGCTCCGGCACCTGTACTTACTCAGTTTAAACATGTAAGTGACACAAATATAAAGTTATTAACAATTTACTCTTTTAAAATAACTACAACACATGCATATTAAGGGAAATGCATACTAAACAAGGTTTATAAGCAACTTATAAAATTTCAACATCACTTGTAATTGTTTACAACCAATTTATATACAACGACATTCAATTGTTCATTTTCAATTAGTTCATATTCACTAATTTAAATTCAAGTTGATTCGCTCCCAATTCAAATCAATTTCTATTTAAATTTACTTCACTTTCAATTTAAATTCAATTACATAGCTTTCAATTTCACTAATTCAATTTCCTTAATACTTAATGAATTATATATATACAATCAACCAACAATCATATAACAACCAATGTCATAACCAACACAACCAAATTCATTCAAATTTACTTTACTTACATTCAATTTGGTTCAACACATTAAATTTCCAATTGGTTTAATATTAAATTGACTTCCTTTCAATTTATTCAACTTCCAATTTATTAGCTTTAATGAATTAACACTTACATCTATTATTCCATATCAATTTCATTTACATTCGATTGATTAACTTCAATCCATTTATTAATTCAATTGCTAATTTATTTTACAAAATAAAGTTGAATTTCATTTTCATAACTCAAGTTCAAATTCATTACTTCATTTCATTAATTCACTTAATTAATTTACTTTGATATCAAAATCAACTTCATTCATCATTACTTAAGTTATATTCCAATTAAACATCATTTGTTTATCTTAACTTAAATTTCCACTTATAAATCCAATTCAGATTTCCAATTCTAAAGTAAATTCTATTTAACTTTTACCAAAGTCAAATTTCATTAATTTAATCAAATTCATATCTCATTTTGCTTAACAAAATTGTTTAACCATTTCTTTTACAATTGGTTTCACTTATATTCATTCATTTTATAAGTTATACAACTTATTTATTTAACTTCCAAATCATATCATAATTATTTATCTAATCCAACTCAATTCTGATTTAATTTATTTAACTTTACCAAAGCAAAAAATCTTTTATTTCATATTATAAGTCCAAAACTTATTTCACTTATAATCATTAATTACAACTTGGATTTTTTTAATTTAAATTTTGTTTATCACAACAAAACTTCAATTTTTCAATTTATTATGGTAGCAAATCAATCACACAGAAATTCGAAAATGATACTGATGATGCTGCAGTCATCACCCTTATTATTTCCCAGCAACACTAGTGAATTCAGTGCTTAATATTCTTTCAAAAATTTCTTTTTATTTATAAATCATATTTATAAATCTTTTTCTCATATAATTTCACTATTTTACTTTACTTATACAAGATCATTTCACAATTGCAAATCATCTTAATTATAATTCCATACTTATAATTCTTTTGCTTATACAATTTCTTCTTTTACAATTGTTGTTTTTATATAATTTATTCAAACAACCTTCATTAATTTATATATATGCACATTTTCAACAACCAAACAATCAATTTTATATACAATTTAATAATTCTGAAAAATTATTTCCTTTATATACAAAATATAATCGAGGTAAAATTATTTCATTTACCCAATTTAAAATAATACTATGTCGACTTGCCTCGTTTAAGTGTTTAGAAACCCCTATCGATAATATGGCGTCCCACATACCGACCGGAATTCATAAACAGCTCAACGGATAAGCAAACACAATATAAAACAATTTCATATTCACTAACAAATACGCACTCGTATCTATTATTACACTCACACTCATTCTAGAGAATTGCTGACTCTATCTCTAATGAGTAATTCCCAACAGAGCCAAGGTTGTCACTTAACCATATGCTCTGATACCAAATGTAACGACTCGACTTTCATCGCTCGAAAATCGACATTAATACGTCCACTGTATCAACTGCCGAGCAATCGAATGCCGGAAAACCGAATTGTTATGGAGAAAAAGAAGAGGTAGAAAAAGACAGAAGAAAAAGAAAGAAGTAACAACAGAAAACACAGAACAATATCAGAATCTCACATATCGCAGCGGAATAACATATAATAGATAAATGAATAATCTTTTAAACCAAAGAACTATATCATTTTATATATTACATCATCATCAGAGTTTACAACAATAATATACAACACAACTGGACAGTTATATAAACTTGTCCTCGTACAGAATACACAGTGGAAAAATAATATCATATACAAATGCTACGTCTCGCCATCCAGCTCGCCACTTGAGCTCCACAGTATCTCCTGAATCCAGAATGACCTGATAACCTGACTCTAGACTGCCCGTGTGGAAATTGGTGGGCACCCAGAGTTTAGGAAGGAAATAATAAACTCCAGGTCAGTCGTGGTGACTGGTGTGAGAACTAAAACAGTTTATCTTTAAAACAACAACAACAAAGGAAGTAAAAGACATTCGCAATGCTTTTGGAAAATGAAACTACCATAAGACCTCCCGCCACACACACACAATGCAAACGCAGAATTAGAGGAGATTTCTTCTTATGATAGTCAAACATGTTTACTATGCAAAATCATTTGATTTGATATTATTATTAGTGCACAGTGCAGAAAACATTTCGAAAGTATAATATTAATCTTAGCCAACATAGGCATTTCACACTATGCCTACTATAGCTACCATCTAAACAGTGGGGCGCCACCATAAGTAAATGGCAGGTTCAACAACTAATACCGTACAAGGTTCGTATTGGAAGATGGATTTCCAACAAATGGTCAGGCTAAGGAACTTCCTATGCCACGTAGGAACGCCTCTGGCTGGACGCTCCGAGAGACAACCTGCTATCTGCCAACACAAGGCCGGTTACTCCCTTCCCGGGCAGTAAACCTGAGATATGCCACCCCCAGTCCTTTGGGACCTTTATCCGAGCGCTCGGTAATCAACATCACACATAATAAATAAAGTGTGTCCACATGAGTAAGTATCTGGGCTCCATACCATGATACTACCCTTTTCCAGAAGGAATGGTCATACCCTAGGGAAGCTACCCCTGAAACCTTGCCGCATCTTTCCTGTTTCGACCATTTCCGGGTTGTGAGGTCTGACGAAGTCTCGTCCACAAAGTTATGCTTTTTCACAAAGCCACGCTTTGATCACAAATGATCAATAAATGATCATCACACAACAACACTCAGCATGCCACATTACCAAATTGGGAATATATCGCTGATAAATTTCAACTACATAACCTCTGAGCTCGTACGTCTCAGAGAAGGGTGTTAAGCTAAGAGAATAAATTCTCCGCCACCAAAAGAAATGTATTTGAAAGAAATCAGCTTTATATCTCAAAATGTAATGTCAGACATGTAACCATACAAGTCTGTTCCGGGTTCAAACAGAATCGAAGGCACTTCCGAAGAAGCCCTTACAATCCGGGTATTCACAAAGGAAATCTCTATACCATAGCTAACGGTTCAGAGACAATCGATAGGTCATCCTATCGTTTTCACAAATACCCGGTCTTCAACACCGGTCTTCAATACGATCCATATCGTCGTATCACTAATTCGGAATGGGTTATATGACCAAAGGTTTTTTCCCGGCTAACCCGAATAGTGAGCACAATCTTTAAAACATATGGATATAGGGATTTCAATTAAGTCACAACTTATTACCCAAATCCTTTCCTTTAAATGGTTTAAACAAATTACCATTTTAAATCTTTAAACAGAAAGATTTACTTCACAAAATTTACCCAGTTTCACAAAGATTCATTCACAGATTTCCAAATCAATTTCCATTTCAATTGAATTAACCCATTAAATCTTTAAATCAAGATTTAACTTATAGTTTTCAAAACTATTCACAATTCAAGTCTTTTATAATATAAAAGATACACCTTTTAAAATCGTCTTTGATTTCAAAATAAAGTTTAATCATCTTCACAAAGGTTAATTCATAGTTTTTCCAACTATTTACAATTTCATTTCAACTTTGAAATATTTTGATACAAATTGGAAATCTTTTCTTTTCACTTTATGAAAGCTCTTATCATTTGAAAACAAATAGTTTTTGTTTTGGGAAAACTGGTTACAATTACATAGTTTAAAACCATTCAAGTATAACACTTGAATTTAAATTTAAATTTCCAAAACTGTATTTTATATGGTTAAAAACCCATATAAACACCTTTTATACTTATAAAATCTTTTAAACCAAAATTCCCAATTCATTGAATTCAATTTCAAAATATTAAATTCAAACTTAAATCAAATGATTTAAATTCCAATTCTATTAAGTTATTTAAAAATAACTTTTATTTCTGAAGCTCGTTTCAAAAACTTTAAATTTCAATTCCAAAACCATTTTGGATTCAAAAACTCAATTTTCCAAAAATTGATAAAAATCTGTGACTTAACTGATTTCCACGTGAAATCCACATTTGTGTGTATTGTGTAGTCCAAGGGTTTAACACAATAGTGCAACAACATTCAATCATCACAGATCAAATATAACAATATAATTGATAAGCGGTATAAACGATAACGCTTATCTTTCATTCACAGATCACAGATATATAAATATCACAAATAAAATAATCACGGATCACAATACAAAATAGGATATATCACAAAGCATCACACATCAAAGATGTCAAACAATTCAAATTAAATTTTTAAATCGATTTCACAAATATTCATTTTCCAGCTCCAAATTAATTTTCAAATTGATTTCCAAATCCAAATAAATTCCCAATGAATTTCCAAAATTATTTCCTTTTAAAATAAATTCCTTTATCTCCTCAAATCTATTTAAAAATCCAAATTTCAAATAAATCCTCAACTGATAAATAATAATTTCGAAATCCATTTATTAAGCCCTTTTATACAAATTTGAAATTTAATTCAATATGGTTCAAAAATAAAACTTTTATCTTTTAAAACCCCTTTTAAATTTATTCAATTATCAAAATTAAATTTTTCGATCAATTCTCAACTTATATTTTCAAAAATCCAATTTTACTTATTTCTGGTATCCATCGATACCAAAAATATATATTCGGCTAAATTATAGCTGACAACAATTTCGAACATAATATAATCACACGGCGATTATAAATAAATCAACACACAACATTGAAATAAATTCAAATATTTGAGGAATCCAGTTGGATCCCTCCAACCTGTTTCCCTGCATCCACAGATGTTAGCACAATACCAATTTCACTTCACAGTGAAACTATCGCGGTACATGAGATTTATAATTATTATCCGCTATTATGCGGCGCAATAGGGTCTTATCCGCTATATAATGCGGGAAATCAACTCCAAATACATATATAATACCAATTCCACTTCAATGTGAAATTATCGCGGTATATGTTTTTAATAAATAACCTCCGCTTAATATACGGCGTATAGGGTCTATTTAACACAATAGATAACAATTTATCATTGAATCCACACAATCAACACTATCAACAATTTTAAATTTAACTATTTAAAATTTAAATCGAAACAAAATATTCGATTGAGTGAGGAGTTCTCACCTTGCTTTCAATAACGGTTGCGGTATTTAATTCAAATAAAATTAAACGCGCGTTTAATTTTACTCAAAATTTTCACTGACTCCAATTGACTCCAATCTAGCTCCATTGCGAAGAGCTCATCGAAACGATTCCAACGCAATTCGTTTCATAATTTTTCGACCTCGATGAAAAGGTTATGGTGTTTTAAAGTTTAAACGAATTAAATATATACAAATTTAACCATTTATTTTCAATTTCAAACCCTAGAATCAATTCTGGCCGTTGCTTTCAGCTCCTCCACATCAGGCTGCTCCTTTTCTCCTTCTTCCCTACGTGAAAAACACGTTCAAACGTGAACCCATAGCCGCCTCCTTCATCAAATTATCGCGACCTCCACGATGCACGAAACCCCATCACTCCACCACCATTCGAAAGCCCTTGCTTCACTCCACCTTCACCATCAATAGCTTGAAGCTCGGCCACCTCAGCCCTCGAAAAACGTGCTTAAACGTGTAACTTTGTTCGCAAATTCCCGTTGATTCGTCGCTCTATTTTCGATCATCTCCGTATGGATTTGAAGCTCTCATCGTCCTTTACAACTTTGTAGTTGAGCACTTTTCCTAATTGTTGATGGATCTGAAGATATTGGAGGAAGAACGAAAATGATTTCTGGCCATTGAAAATCTAGGGCCGGCTGAAACAAGCTTTGTTTGGGTTTGAGTGAAAATGTTGAGATAGTGGGTCCTTTTATAGAAAATTGTCAAACACTATTCACTCCGAAAATTTTCGAACTCCAAATCGAGCGTGCCGGCTGGCGTTTCTAAGGTTTACCCCGCGTTTTGAACACAATGGAACGTGTTTCGGGAGCTAATTCGATCGTATGTGAGAGTTACGGAAATAAACGATCAGATTTAAATCAAATCGATTTAAACCGATTTCGATGCGTTTTGGCTTGCCCCGGACAAACGGTACATCCGATTGACATGAAATTTGAAACCATACAATAATTTCACATTACAGATCCGATGAAACTAGTTTCGTTGAAATCCGAGACTGTTTGAAAAATGGTCATTTTTACTCGTCAATTAAATATTAAAATATTCAATTTTCACTAATTAATTTTTAATTCGATTTTAAAAGTTCTATAACATCATTATAACTCCAGTATTATTTAATATAACTTTTTAAATCATTTTCAATCACATTTAATTCAGATTTCAATTATTTCTGGAATTGCAATATTGAATTATCGATTTAATTATTCAATTAAATCACTATATCGAAATCAAATAAATTCGACTTCCAAATCTTACTTATTAATACTTAAAATAAATTAAATATATGAATTTCAAATGACGAAAATTCTGGGTCGTTACAATCGACCCCAAATCTTTGCCAGATCGGCTCATGGTCATGACATGACCTCCAAATGGGTGCTTACCATTGACGATCGATGCCAAACCTTTCGCCAGCAAAGGTGAGCTTGTTCAACCCATGGTCAGGACATGATCACCAAATGAGTGCTCACCATTGACAATCGACCCTAAACCTTTGGCTGGTAATGGCGAGCTAGATCATCCCATGGTCTCACCATTGACGATCGACCCCAAACCTTTGGTCGGCAATGGAAAGCCAGACCTGCCCATGGTTAGGGCATGACCACCAAATGGGTGTTCACCATTAACGATCGACCCCAAACCTTTGGCCGACAATGGGGAGCCTGATCAACCTATGGTCAGGACATAACCGCCAAATTGGTGCTCACCATTGATGATCAACCCCGAACCTTTGGTCGACAACGATGAGCCTGATTAGTCCATGGCCAGGACATGACTATTAAATTGGTGCTTGCCATTGACGATCGGCCCTAAACCTTTGGCTGACAAAAGCAAGCCAGATCAACCCAAGGTCTAGACATGATCGCCAAATGGATGCTCACCATTAATGATCGGCACCAAACTTCTGGCCACCAATGGAGAGCCAAATTAGCCCATGGTCAAGACATGATCGCCAAATGGGTGCTCACCATTAACGATCGGCCCCAAACCTTTGGCCGGTAATGGCAAGCCAGATCAGCTTATAGTCAGGACATGACGGCCAAATGGGTGCTTACCATTGACGATTGGCTCTAAACCTTTGATCGGCAGTGGAAAGTCAGATCAGCCCATGGTCAAGACATTACCGTCAAATGGGTGCTCACAATTGACGATCGGCCCCAAACCTTTAGCCGGTAATGACGAGCCATATCAGCCTTTGGTCGGGACATAACTGCCAAATGGGTGCTCACCATTGACGATCGGCCCCAAACCTTTGGCCGACAATGGTGAGCCTTATCAGCCCATAGTCAGGACATGACCGCTAAATGGGTGCTTACCATTAATGATCGACCCTAAACCTTTGGCCAACAATGGCGAGCTAGATCATCCTATGGTTAGGACATGATTGTCAAAGGAAAACGCTAAATGGGTGTTCGCCATTGACGATCGGCTCAAACTTCTCGTTAGCAGTGGTCGACTAGAGAGATCCCTATTTAGGTGTCCACAGTTGACAATCGGCTCAAAATTATAGCCGACAGTGGTGCACCAGAGACATCCCAATTTGGTTGTCCACATTCAACGATCGACTATAGGCTTTTAGGATGGCTATGGAGAACCTTATTTACCGACGGTCAGGACATAACAGCTGCTAAGATGGTTTGCATCCGACATTCGACTCTGGGTTTCTGTCAACAATGAATATCAGAGCTCGCTATAGTAAAATGTGACTATCAGTCAGGTGTTTCGGTGCAAGCAGTTAATACGGGAATTGCCTATGAAGACTATCAATAGACCGACACTTGGGCATATTTTTTTAAAGGACACATGAGACCGGATTACAAGTGCACTACACCAGAGATCGCTCACCTTAGCGCAAGGTAGCGATGAGTGGGCATTCCACCAGAGGTCGCTTATCATACTAAATTTGACAATGATAGATCATGCACAAGTACACGGGTCAGTAATGGGAAGATTATCGAAAAAGATTATGGAATTAATAATACAGTATGACTTCACAAAGGTTTCTCGTCTAGCCGAACTTGTCAGTGATTGATCTTCTACAAATATGCCAGTGGCAAAGGAAGAGCTGTTGAAAGAGCTAACAAAATGACACGTAACTACTTTACTAGTGTGCTCACCTTGCTGAACTTTTCAGTGATTGATCCTACACAAGTGCTAAGGTAGCGATAAAAAATGGCTAACAAGCTAATGGCTAAGTAAGGATACTCTAGAAATACAACGCAACTACTAAAATAATCAGGCATGACAATTTCATTTAAAATTTCTATAAGATACATATGCGCTTGTGTAAGTGTTCAAACAGGAAATATAAAGTATGGACCAAGGGAAGCATCAGTCACAGAAACTATTTACCCTACCGAACTTGTGTTAGTACCTTAGGTATTAGTTTTGATAACAGCAACCATATGACATCATATAAAATATAAATACTAATGTTCTTATCAAGTTATATATAGTATATAGTGTAGGATATTAGACAAGTGTTGATTAAGACGACTGTATAGTATCAAGAGCAGATTTAAGAGGCTGATACAGAGATTTAAGAGTTAGAGATTGAAGACTCATGGGTATTGAAGATTCAAGATATCCAGATAAGTTATAGAGTCATATATTATTGTTAAAACCTTGATAGCACTTTTCTGATCTCTCTCTTCATTTTTCAAAAAGGTTTTAAAATCTATTCTCTGATTTCAAATGCTTTTCACATATTCCAAATTTCAAAAATAATTTTAAAAATTCCCTATTGTCAAAATGTTCTTTCAAAATGGCCTTCAAATGGTTTCTAAGGTGTAATTATATTTTGAGTAATTAAGTTTTTAAGTATTTTATATTTTAAATATACTTTTAAATCTATTATACTTTGTTACAGTTTTAGTTTTGTACTTTCTAAATGTTTATAAGTATATTATAACATTTATTATAACTTTGACTTTAAATATATATTCACTTATACTTTATATATATCATTTTCAAAAGAAATTCATATTTAAATCCTTTATATATTTAAAAATATTTAAAAATAATTTTATAAAGTTTTCTTAAGTTTTGATATGATTAAAATATGTATAAACTATGTTGAGGTGATTGTACAAAGTTTAAAAATATTTTACAAAGCTTAATTTTTCAAAACAACTTTTATAAAGTGTTTTTCAAATATACAAAGGGTATGTCGACATACTCCTATAGCATATGTCGACATATAGACCGAATTCTCAAAATTCAAATTTGAATGGAAATGTCTTTTCATCATATCTCTTCGCGAATGGACATGATCGTTGTTTCTCTATAAATAAGAGGATTTTCCAATGAATTTTTTTTAACTAATTTCTCATTCTTTCTCTCCTCTTTTACTCTCTTGATTTCTAAAAGAAAATCTACTCAAAATATTCTCAAATTCAATCATAATCAAATTCAAACTCCATTGATTTGATTCTCTATCAATTATTCTCTGATCTCTCTCATCTGTATCATACAAAACACGATCAAAGTGCTATTCAAGTGGTTATACGATCATTTATACTCAAGATCAAGTAACCCAGTCTGTAAATTCTATTAAATCACACTCTTATACTCTTGGGTGTGCTTGGTGTCCCTGAAATCAAAATAGGTGTGCTTGTGTCCCATTTGAATCAAGTGGGTGTGCTTGGTGTCTTGTTTGAATCCAAGTGGGTGTGTTGGTGTCCCGTCCGGATCCAGTGAGTGTACCTAGAGCTCGGAAAATCTGAAGGGTGTGTCTCATAGCCTTGAAATCAAGATTGTATTGACTTTGATATTTGAAAAGAAATCCGCATAAGAAATTGTACGGGACTGGATGTAGGATAACTCCAAACCAGTAAAAAAATTCCTGGTGTGATCTCTCCAACTCTTTAATTTTTACTTTTACTGCATTTATATCTATCTTTGTTTGTATCTGTGATTGTTGATTCTATATTGTTTAATTATAATCTTAAAAGGATTTAAAAAGATTCAAAAAAATTAGTAAACACTATTCACCCCCCTCGAGTGTTAAATTAGCCTTAAGATCCATCTTCCGCAAATTAACATTTGGTATTAGAGCATTGGTTTTCAAAATTCCGTAATTTGATTTTTGAAAAGTTTTAATGGAAAAAGGTATTGATAATATTTTTAACACTATTCTTGAAAAGCAATTTTGCAAAATCAACATGACATTATTTCATGAATTTGCATCCATTCATATGAAAAGCCACTTGACCTTTAGAAAAGGTATAAATTGCAAGAACAGATGTGTTACATGACTTTTGATGAATAGACACTTGATGATCAAACTTTACAAATAAAAAAGGATAAATGGATATTGGATGCTCAAGGCACATGACTGGAAATCTGGAAATTTTGAAGGATATCATTTACAAAGATGGTGGATCAGTCAATTTTGAAGACAACTCTAAAGGATATGTGATTGGCATCGGTAATTCTAAAACTCCTACCATTTCTAATGTTTTGTTAGTTATGAATATAAAACATATCTGCTAAGTATTAGTCAATTGTGTGGTAAGGGATTTAAAATTAAATTTGAAAACGATAAGTGTCACATTGAATAAAATGAGTCAAACATCATCTCTGAAGGCATTAGAAAAAGAAATATCTATATATTAAGTATGAAAGTATCAAATGATAATTTATATCTTTTCGTTGAATCAAGTGATCCTTGGATTTAGCACAAAAGGTTTGGCCATTTGAATTTCAAACACCTATTCAAAATTGCAAAAAATGATCTAGTTAGGGGTCTTCCTAAAATAAGTTTTGATGTTATCAATCTTTGTAGTGCGTGTTAGTTAGGAACACTTAGAAAAAGTTCCTTTAAGTCAAAGAGATAATTTCTACATCTCAACCGCTTGAACTTCTTCATTTAGATTCTTTCGGTCCTTCGCAAATACAATCTATAAATCATAATAAATACGTGTTTGTAATCATAAATGATTTTTCTAGGTTTACGTGGACGATTTTCCTAAAACTTAAAAGTGATGCCTTTGAAATGTTTAAAATCTTTGTTAAATAAACTCAAAATCAAATGTCTATTAAAATCAAAACAATTCGAAGTGATCACGGTGGAGAATTTGAAAATGAAAATTTTAAATTTTTTGTAATAAGAAAGGTATTACCCACTATTTTTCATTTTCAAGAATGCCTCAACAAAATGGAGTAGTCTAACATAAAAATAGAACAAGTGCGCTAGAACTATGTTAAATGACAGTAATTTACCTAAAAACTTATGGGCTGAAATAGTTGCTACAACATGTTATATATTAAATCGAATTTTAATAAGACCTTTGACTAAAAAGACATCATACAAATTATTTTATAATAAAAAGCCTAAAGTATCATACTTTAAAGTTTTCGGTTGTAAATGTTTTATATTAAATACTAAAGAAAATTTAGATAAATTTAAGTGAATATTAGGCTCAGGTCCCTAATAAGTTTCAAAATACACAAAAACCCCAGTAAAAAAGAGTATGTAAATTAGGTCTCTAGAATTAAGTTACTAAGTAATTGTATATAGTTATGCAATTATTCACTGAATAATTGCAGACATTTATGCAATTATATCCAAAAGTTGCATAAATTTATGCAATTTTTTCGGTGAATAATTGCGGAAATTTCCACAATTTTTTTGGTGATTAATTACGGAAATTTCCGCAATTTTTTGGTGAACTATTGCGGAAATTTCCATAATTTTTCAGTGAACAATTGTGGAAATGTCTGCAATTTTTTGATATAATTGCATAAATGTCTGCAATTATTCACTGAATAATTGCATAAGTGTATGTCATTATTCGGTAACTTAATTCTAGAGACCTAATTTACAAAGTTTTTTTACTGGGGTTTTTGTGTATTTTGAAACTTATTAAGGACCCGTGCCAAACTGTCCCTAAATTTAAACCTAAATCAGATAAAGGTATTGTCATTGGATATTCAAACAGAAGTAAAGCTCATAGAGTTTTTAATACTAGAACTATAACTATTAAAGAGACATTACATGTTTCATTTGATGAAAATTTTAAAATTAATAATACCAGTGTTGATGAAGAACAATATGTTGATAAACAAATGAAATTACTAATGATGAAAATAATAATAATTCGAAAAATTTACATCCAAATAAGAGAACAAAATACTTAAACAATCATCCTATAGAAAATATTCTAGGAAATATAGAATCTATTATTAAAACAAGGAATTAATTAAATAAAATGAGTCATGTCGCTTTTATTTCAACTATTGGACCTAAAAATCCAAAGGAAACATCAACAGATGGTTCATGGATTCTTGCTATGCAAGAGGAATTGAATCGGTTCACAAGAAATGATGTTTGGGAATTAGTCCCAAGGCCTGAGGATAAATCTATAATAGAAACTAAATAGATATATAGAAATAAAATGAATAAACAAGGAGAAATTGTAAGAAATAAAGCATGTTTAGTCGCTCAAGGTTATTGTCAGGAAGAAGGTATAGATTTTAATGAAAACTTTGCACCCGTAGCCGGATTAGAAGCAATAAGAATCTTACTCGCTTTTGCAAATCATAATAATTTTAAATTATTTCAAATGGATGTTAAAAATTCTTTTGTAAATGGTTTTATTAAAGAAGATGTCTATGTAGAACAACCTCCACTTTTTGAAGATGAAAAACTACCTAATCAAGTTTATAAATTAATGAAGGCTTTATATGGTCTAAAACAAGCTCTTAGAGCATGGTATGATAGACTTAAATCCTATTTATTACAATCTAATTTTGAAATAAGTAAAGTAGATAGTACTCTATTTATCAAAAAACTAACAATGATATTCAACTATTACAAATATATGTAGACAATATTATTTTTGGTTCAACCAACAAACAATTAAATAAAGAATTTTCAAATATAATGACTAAGGAATTTGAAATGAGTTATATGGGAGAACTAAAGTACTTTTTAGGATTGCAAATAAAACAATTAAGTAATGATATTTTCATAAGTCAAGAAAAATATGCTAAAGATTTAGTTAAGAAATTTGGTATGTCAAATACCAATGATAAACCGACTCTCATGGCAACAAATGAAAAATTAAATAAGGAAGAAAATTCATAAGATATAGATCAAAAATTGTATAAAGGTATGATTGGATCACTACTCTATATAACTGTTAGTATACCTGATATAATGCATAGTGTATGTCTGTGTGCAAGATATCAATCTCAACCTAAAGAAACTCATCTAAAATCTGTAAAACGAATATTAAGATACGTAAATAACACATTAGACTATGGACTCTTTTATTTAAAAGAAGATTCCTTTGATTTAATTTCATATAGTGATGCTGATTATGCTGGTTGCAAATCAGACCGAATAAGTACAAGTGGAACTTGTCACTATTTAGGACACTCTCTACTTTCCTGGTAGCAAAAAGAAAAATTTTGTATCTCTATCTACAATAGAAGAAGAATATATTTCAACGGCATTAGCTTGTTCTCATGTTATTTATATGCAACAAACATTAAAGATTTTGATCTAAATTTTACTAAACCATCAATATACTACAACAATACTAGTGCGATTAATTTATCTAAAAATCCAACTCATCATGCAAGAACTAAACATATAGATATATGACATTCCTTCCTAAGAGAGAATGTAAATAAAGAAATAATCTCACTTGAATTTATAAATACTACAAATCAAATAGCTGATATATTAACACAAACATTAAATCAAACATCTTTGTTAAGCTAAGAAGAGAGTTAGGAATATGTTATTTCTTAGAAATATAAAAATAATAGCATATAAATTAAAAATTAAAAATTAAAATGAAAATCAAAACAACAAACTACACTATGTCGACATATCCATACTGTGAATGTTGACATATGCCGTTATTTTAAGATTTCATGTTTCCCTCCTTAATTCAAAACTTAAAACTAATATATATGATCACTTTATTTCAAAATCAAACCCATTTTACAGTTTTTCTTTCTGAAAATCTCAAATAAAATAAAATTAATGGATCCTAACCATTCCAAATGTCCAAGGCATGAATCGACATCATCTTCCTTTGATTCTCCCACTCCGGGCCCTCTTCAAAACTATACATTAGCCAAAGTGACTAAGATTGAAAGTGATCTAAAGCATACTCTCAATATGCCTTCTGAAATGGAAGCCATTCAATTGAGAATGAAGAAGGAACAAGAGAAACAAGGCGGAATTATGAGAAATCTGAAGAAATACCTATTCGATAACCCTACAAATCCAATAGTCATTGAGGATGACGTTGCAAACATGGTCACTCATGATCCTATGAATAACAGTGAAGAAGAAAAGGAAGAAGAAGAAGAGAAGGAAGAAGAGGAAGAAAAGGAAGAAGATAAAGTCGATGACGATGAGGTCAAGTGTATTAGAGAAGTATGCTTTGACAAGAATGGAAATTTGGTCGAGCAAAAAGGAATTTTTTGTCTTCATTATCCTTTTTGCCTTATTCATAAAGCCCCCATAATCAAAAGAAAGCCATAGATTCTAGGATTAGTACGTATTAGTCTGTTAGGATTTGATTTGGCATGTTTTATTTGGTTTTTATTTATTTGAATTAATATGGATATGATTGTATGGATTGGTGTGCATAGACTTATTTAGGATTAGTTATGATTTGATTTGACTTTGGATTGAATTGAAAATATGTGTGTATTAACTTGGTTTGAATAAATAAATTAGTTTGATTTATATTATCATTATTATTCCATTTATATTATATAGTACCTTGGTTAGGGGAAGTTTTGATAGAATTTTTTGTTAATGACAAAGGGGGAGAAATATATAAAATATCTAGGCATAGATTAAGAGGGAGTTTTGTAACTCGTAACTCAGGGGTAGTTATATCATATTTTATAAACATGGTTGTCATCATCAAAAAGGGAGAGATTGTTAGTACCTTAGGCATTAGTTTTAATGACAACAACCATATGACATCATATGAAATTTAGATACTAATGTTTTTATCAGGTTATATAGTATATAATGTATGATATTAGACATGTATTGATTAAAAAGACTGTACGGTATCAAGAGCAGATTCAAGAGGCTGATATAGAGATTTAAGAGTTAGAGATTGAAGACTCACAAGTATTGAAGATTTAAGATATCCAAATAAATTATAGAGTCATAGATTATCGTTAAAACCCTGATAGCACTTCTTTGATCTCTCTCTTCATTTTTCAAAAAGGTTTTAAAATCTATTCTTTAATTTTAAATGGTTTTAAAATATTATGAATTTCAAAAATAATTTTAAAAAATCCCTATTTTCAAAATGATCTTTCAAAATGGCCTTCAAATGATTTCTAACTTTTAATTATATTTTGAGTAATTAAGTTTTCAAGTATTTTATATTTTAAATATACTTTTCAATTTATTATACTTTGTTATAGCTTTAGTTTTATACTTTCTAAATGTTTTTAAGTGTATTATAACATTTATTATAAACTTGATTTTAAATATATATTCACTTATACTTTATATTTATTCTTTTCAAAAGAAACTCACAATTAAATCCTTTATATATTTAAAAATATTTAAAATAATTTTATAAAGTTTTCTTATGTTTTGATATGATTAAAATATGTATAAACTATGTTTAGATGATTGTACAAAGTTTCAAAATATTTTAAACGCTTCAAACCAATTTTTATAGTGTTTTTCATATAAACAAAGGGTACGTCGACATACACCTATAACATATGTCGACATATAGGCCAAAATTTTCTAAATTCAAATTTAAACGGAAATGTTTTTTGTCATATCTCTTCGCGAATGGACATGACCGTTGTTTCTCTATAAATATTAGGATTTTCCAACGAAATTTTTAAACTAATTTCTCATTCTTTCTCTCCTCTTTTACTCTCTTGATTTCTGAAAGAAAATCTACTCAAAATATTCTCAAATTCAATCAGAATCAAATTCAAATTCTACTGATTTGATTCTCTATCAGCTACTCTCTGATCTCTCTCATCTCTATCATTCAAAACAAGATCAAAGTGATATTCAAGAGGTTATAAGATCATTTGTACTCAAGATCAAGTAATCGAGTCTGTAAATTCTATCAAATCATACTCTTATACTTTTGGGTGTGCTTGATGTCCCTAAAATCCAAGTGGTTATGCTTGTGTCCCGTCTATATCAAGTGGGTATGCTTGTTGTCCTATTTGAATCCAAGTGGGTGTGCTTGTGTCCCGTCTAAATCCAATGAGTGTATCCAAAGCTCGGAAAATCTGGAGGGTATGTCTCGTAGCCTTGAAATCGAGATTGTATTGACTTTGATATTCGAAAAGGAATATGTACAAGAAATTGTACGAGACTGGATGTAGGGTAACTCCAAACCAGTATAAAAATTCCTTATGTGATCTCTCCATCTCTTTACTTTTTTCTTTTACTGCATTTATGTCTGTCTGTGTTTGCATCTGTGATGTTGATTCTATATTGTTTAATTATAATCTTAAAAGAATTTAAAAAGATTCACAAAAATCGGTAAACACTATTCACCCCCACTCTAGTGTTAAATTAGCCTTAAGATCCATGCCACCAGACCGACCATGGATCCCGCCGGACCAAGCCTATGGAGAGCACATACCAGACCGAGTCATGCACCCTGAGGACACATCGAATCAAGCCTATGGAGAGCCTACAAAACCGAGGGGAGCCGAACAAGATAGGAAAGCTAGCGAACATGGCCAACAACATGTCCACATACATTTGTAATGGACCAACCTACTCCGGACTGCTCCTAACCGAACCAAGCAAGTTATATATGTAATAAAATTGGCGTATATCACGAAAATATTAATTACATTTGGCATATTCAGGAATACTCCGTCTGGGCGAGTTATACACACAAACTATCTGCCTAACCTCCCTATATATCCACTCCTATAAATACCAACGCATTAATAACAATGGAGGACAATTTTGGAGAGCCAATATTATAACAATAATGGCAGACAAGTCATAGCTTAACATGAACATCTAGCAGGAACATGCTAGCAGGATATGCCTACTAAGAACAGGCTAGCGGGATCAACCTAGCAAGATCAACCAAGCTGGATCTACCTACCAAAATCGGCTTAGCAGGATCAGCCTAGTATGAACTGCCTAGCATGAACTATCTAGTAGAAGCAGTCTAGCAGGAACGACCTAGCAGGAACTTCCAAACAGAGACAACTGAATATGAATAGGCAGCCAAGAATAACCAAACAGGAATAACCGAACAGATTTCCTTAGGTTATGTCTTACTTTCTATTGAGCCTCAGATCATTGTATTTTGTATCTCAGACATTATATCAACAATCTATATGAAGAATAATAAAAATGGACGATGGATCTAGGCACATTCTGACTGAACCACCATAAATCTATGCGTTTTTTACTTTATTGCAAGTTACTTTCTACATGACCTATATGTGATCTACTCTATGAAAATAAATCATAATACAAATACAACAACGGTGTTATACACCCTGCATCCACAGCTCTACAACAAGTCGATTGGAGGTGTTTGCCCAATTTTTGTGCAAACAAGCGGTAAATAATTTTTTAATTTTGAATAAATATACTTAATTATTTATTTTACCTAAAATTGTTTATATAATTTAAAATACTCGTATTTATATTTATTATAAATGATAGAATTTTGCATAAAAATATTACATAACATATATTATACAGAAAACATTCAAAAATAATATTTTTATAGTTTTTTTAATTTTAAATGTATTAAAATTGAAAATTGAAAAGAAAATTATTTTTATATATGGTTGAAAGCAAAAATTTGCAGAAGCATAATTTAACAAAGTTAATTTTGTTACTTATATTTATTTTTAATTAAATATATTTATATGCATTGTATAAATTAATTTAAAATAAAATAAAATATTATTTTATAAATTATTTTAGGCTTTCATATTATATATTATGTACATCTATAAACATACATACATACATATTAAAAAATTATTTTATAAACTAATACTTAATTAGTTTCATGATTTAATTATTATATATATTTACATACATATATATAAATATAATTTTTTATTTTTTTTATATATAATTTATTTATAATTAACATTTAATATGTGTGTGTATATATATTTACTTATATTTAATATTTTTGTGCATGCATATACACATTTAGACAGTGAATTGAATACAAGAGGGGCTAACATGTCCATTGCGGAGTAAATCTCAATATCTATATATAAGCATGTCAAGCCATGTACACATTATTCTATTGCACGTGCACGCATACATATATGTGTATATGATGCATACATATATATAATATAATACAAATTATATATATAATAAAACCTTGTTTATAAATTTAAATAAAAGTTTGATTTTATTTAACAATTTTTTTAGAAAAGTTTTAAATGAATCAAGATTACATAGGCCCATTAAAGATCCAAATAGCTAAGAAAAATTAAAATTTACCTAAATAATCCATTAGGGGATGGCCCAGTTCCAACACTATCTACCTTCAGACCACCACTCTCTTTTTTGTGAGCATTAAATGTATGTAGTATTATCTAAACTACTCGTAAATATATATATAATTCTTCCACATGTTGTTTTCTTGGATGTAATCTTCGACATCAATTCTATTAAACTCTCCTCCTTCGTGCAATTTTATTTCATGAAAATCCACACCTTATTCTGTTTGCGTTTTGCAACACAAAGTGTCTACCCAAGTTTTGATTCCATTTGAACAAACTACCGGTGTTCGTGTTCTTCTCAGGATCATCTTTGCATTGCTATCCTAATTCATCTTAATATTAGGTCGCCTCACCTTGTTTTCCCTTTTCTTCTAACCTCCTTCCAATTTGCATCTTCTTCCTTGCTTCCTCTGTGTTTCCCTTTATCGCTAACGTTAGAGATGACGCTACTTTTCTATGTTTCATATATATATATATATATATATGTGTGTGTGTGTGTGTGTGTTAATCAAAAAATATAATCAATAATTATTTAGGCTTAAGATATTATATTATATATACACATACATGCATACATGTATACATACACGCATACATACATACATACATATGTGTGTGTATGGGCAATGATCAGCTATACCTCATTTTTGCTACACCTTAAATCCCCCGATTTCAACCACATATCCCGATTCAAATAATTATATTTTTTCTCTGTTGTCACTTCACTCTATTATTTAATTCGAAACATGTAGTCGAAATCCAAAGGGATTTGAGGTGTAGAAAAAACGAGGTATAGCCGATCCTTAATATATATATATATATCTGCGCGCGCGTATGTAAGTTCAATTTTGGGTCATTTATCTTTATGTAGATTATAATATGACACATTGCATTATTTAATTGCTTACACAAACATATCCACATTGTCATTAAATATATGATGTTTGATTATCAAATTCAACACAAGACAAATAAACCGAACTTTAAAAATTAAACTTTAATTTAATAATTTGAAATAAAAAAATTTAATATAAATTGGTCAAAGTACAATGAAATGAAATTAAAATTTAAACATATAACTCTCTTTACATAGAAACAACATTAAATATGATTTAATATTACAAAATTATTCATGGTACAGAAACAAAAAAAATTCTGGTGCAATAACTAATATAAGGAAAATTTTAAAATTCGTCTCTTTTGTCCCACTGTCAATACACCTAAGCCAACATAAAAAATCAAGTTTCTAAAATTCGTTTCTTAAAAATTTAATTTTTTTAATACAATAACATATCGATAATTCATCTTCATCGTACAAACATATGAGTTAGTATTTCTAAAATTATAAACAATTTTGTTTTTTACATTCATGAAATTATTTTAAAAATATGTAAATAATGGTTATGTGATCATATTTTTATTAGAATTTGAGTAAAAAAATGAGACAGTAATTGCATCCGCCAGAGGCAACAATAACTACATTTATTGGTCATATGTTATATGGAGCAACAATTGTATCTAATGCTTATGTGCTAGATGCATAAATAGCTGCATTTGTTGTTGCATCTGGATGTGCTAATGGTTGCATCTGCTGGATGTAGTAATAGTTGCATTTGCTGGATGCAGCAATTAGTTGCTGTATTTATGCAAATACTAGCTGCATCTGCTAGATGCAACAAATAGCTGCATCTGCTGGATGCAACTGGATATTATAATAGTTGCATATGCTAGATGCAACATTAGCTGCATTTGTTGGATCCAGTAATTAACTGAATCTGCTAGATGCAATACTTAGTTGTATTTGCTAATTGGTATTATCCTGTATCCAACTGGTGTAGTTATATATGATTTTGAAAAGTAATTTTTTATATATTAACAATGAAGATCATTGAAGAGCTTATAAAATTTATGATTTGACGGTGAAATCGGATTTTATATCCGACTTTCCCATAAAAAGATATTCGTTCGGAAGATTTAAGGTAAATGAGTTTATACAAAAACATGGGTGGTGTTAACCCAATGTTGACTTAATTTACAAAAATTATTGTATATATAAGTAATCCGCTTTACATCATGATTAAGAAAGAGGAACTCGAAATTAATTTGCGAAAATAAATTATAAAAACATATTTGAAAATAAAATACGAACATAGAACTAAGGACCGCGAAGAAAATTATTACGAGAAAGCTGCAAATTTTTGTTGTATTGTTATTTAATAGATTGAAGTGGTATTAATTTACCTTAATAGCTCTCTTACTATTAAAGCAACTCCAACAATCCCGAGTTTAAGGTAATATTTTGAATAGTAAATTATTATCTCTCAAGAGATTGAATTAAATTTGAAATTCAAAACCCATCAAAAATGGATGATGATATCAGAAATATTACCTACCCTAAACTTATTGGACAATTTTGATGAGCTTTGAATCCCAAATTTTATTCAATCTTTCAATGAATTTATAATCAGTGATATTACCCTAAATTTGGAATTGGTGCTCTAGTAATAAGGGACCCACTAAGATAAATTAGTTTCACTTTAATTTAGAGAATTGTTAAAAAGACTCCATATTTAGATATGAAGGGATTTTCGTTAAGGGGTCATCGAATTTGGGTTTTTTTTTTGAAGATTGCCGAATTTAGTGTAATTTCTTTTAGAAGGCCGCCAAACTTTTTGACCCCCTCATGTTCGAAAACAGAGTAATCTATAAAGCACCGTAGTAATAATAACATAGGTAATAATAGGAGAGCTATTAAGTAAATTAATACCACTTGGAGAGAGAAGAGTGTATGCCCGGAAGCTGTTATTGGAGTTTAATACGAGCTTTCAAATTTACCTACGTTGTTCTTTGAACAAAAATATTCATCGCTCGGGTAAAGTATTTGTTCTTCTTCCCACGTTATTCGATTCCTTAATATCCAGACATGATGAACTTCACCAGGTAAATTAAACCCAAATTCTCTTCTAAACTTCAATATCCCAATTTACCTACAAGAAATTTTATTGTTTAATTCTTTGAATCGCAGCTATGAATCTCTTAAAGAACTTCATTAACTCCATATCCGAATCATTATTAGCTTCTAATCGGAAGATGGAATCAGAAGGAAGTCCATCAGTTATAAGCGAGAGAGTTGTGCTGAAATTGAAAGCTTACTTCGATTTGGCGAAAGTGGAGATCGATAAAGCAGTTAGGGCTGAAGAATGGGGACTTAATGATGACGCCATTAATCATTACAGAAATGCTTTGCGTATTATGCTCGAAGCTAAAAGTGCTCGTGTTCCTGATCCTGTTTCTTCTTCTAGGTACAATTTTGGTGATTAGCTGGATTCCTTTTACATTTTTGTATTATTGCATGTAAGGATACTTTGGCAAGTTATTTGTGTAGGAAAAAAAGTGTTCTTCTGTTATTAGCAGCGACCAATGCATTTTATGCTATTAGACCATGGTTTTAAATATCTGATAGTTTTTGACAAGTTAATACATAATAGGGTATGCAGCGTGGAACTGAAAATGGCGTGGTCTGAGTTGGAATTTGGCTGCCAAGATTAATTATTGTTGATGTTATATTTTAAGTGAAATAATTTATAGGTTCTACCCTGACAACAAAAATTGTGTTATACAACTTTGTGCTTGTTTTTCTGAAACTTAAATTCTTCTATTTTCAGCAACGAGCACAATCAACTGAAAACATATCAGCAAAAAATAGCAAAATGGCAGGGCCAGGTTTCAGAGAGATTACAGATTTTGTCTCAAAGAGCCGGTAATAGCTATCTTCAACTAATTTTAGATTTTTTTAATTTGTCATGATATATATAATAGGATAATTTAATACATGTTTCTTTGTGATTAGCAGGAGGTAATGTCCCGAAGAAGGTATGCATTACTTTAATACTATTTTTAAGCCTATTCCAATTTGGAAGATTCTTTTTGATCATGTTATATTTTGCTTACCATGTTTTCTAACCTAAAACGTGAACTAATATAGAGTAACATAGTGGATTTGCATCCATTGTCTTAGTTCATATATATATATATATATACACACACACACACACACACACACACCCATAGAAATTCTTACACAAGATTGAGCAATTGTTATTCTGCGTGTGCAAGTTATACTGCATTGAAAACTGAAAACAATGTCACATCACTACAAGGACGGCAGCAGATGTCACAAGTTCGAAACTTGCGTTGCGTGATTCGAACATATATTGACAAGTGATTTGTTGTCCCAGTGACATGTTGTATCTAAGTACCATTTCAATAATAATAATAATAATAAATATAAATAAAAATGTTCATCACGTATGTCTCATGAACCCACTGGTTTGAACCCAAATGTGGTACCGTTACACTCCAAAATGGTTTTATCTTCCATTTCTTTACGTGAAGCCTTCATGATCTACTGAGAGGAAGGGAGTGCCAAGGAGAAACAGAAAAAGTCATACCTTGTGTCACATGTTTTTCATATTTTTTTCCTTTCTTTTATCTGTTTTCTTTCTTCTTCCTTTCCTTGTTTTTATTTTTTCATTTTTTTTAAGGTTTCTATATTTTGTTTGTTTCCGTCGGATATTTTTATTATATAAATTATTATTATATATTCCATGTGTTCTCATGCATGCATTTACCTTTTCCACATAGCTCTTCCCAACTTTCTAATTGCCTTTAAGAGTGAAACTGAAATGCTATTTTAGTAATCCGTTCTGAGCAGTAAATAGCTGTTTATATTTATTTTTCTAGTTTCATGTGGACATACACATAATTCTAGTCCTCAATAGACGATCAATAATTTTAATCACAAAGTACCCATGAATGATAGATTGTGACAATTTATGTGCAGGGAAGTAACCCCAATACCCTTGCCACTACAGTTTCTTCATCTACATCAAGAGCGAAGAAAGATAATTTTCAAAACTTACCAAGTTTTAGAAGTAATAATCTGCAAATAGGAAATAAGAAAGATATTGATGGTAGCTCAAAGTCCATTCAAAAAGTTGATAATAATTATGATACTAAATTAGTCGAGATTATAAATACAGCCATTGTAGACAGGAGCCCTGCTGTTAAATGGGAAGATGTTGGTATGATATATTACATAATAATTTTGACTCGTTGTTTTTAACTGGAAAAGGAAAATTTAATTGGGTTTCATACTATATGCAGCTGGCCTTGATAAGGCCAAACAAGCACTTCTAGAAATGGTTATTTTACCAACGAAAAGACGAGATTTATTTACTGGTCTTCGTAAACCAGCTAGAGGTACACACTGACTAAATTTATCTATTAATGATCATGTTATCAGTTGAAAATTTTCAGCATTCATCACTGGTTTTATTGCACTAACCATCCAGTATTGTTTTCTACCCATAGAAATTTCTGTTTCTTAGCCTCTTAAATAAATTATTGCATATTCATCCACTTTAATTATAGTAAACATTGCAGTTTTTAGTTTTTTGTGAATGTATGAGTGATCAATGTGAACCAATGTAAAATATCATTGACGTAGTTAATGATCATTGACATTATTAGGCGTTAGGATGTTTGCTAATGAACCAGTTTAATATATGTAACAAATGTGGGCTTAAGATACTGGTGTCTTTCACTATTTATTTATTGCAGTATTTTTAACTTCAGAGTTTAATTTTCCCATCAGGATTGCTCCTGTTTGGCCCACCTGGTAACGGAAAAACAATGCTAGCCAAAGCTGTTGCTTCAGAATCAGATGCTACATTTTTCAATATTTCTGCATCTTCCTTGACATCAAAATGGGTACTTATTTGATAGGCAAATATTATCATCTACAAATTATACACATCTAGTATCAACGGCATTCTGATTCGGTCTGATAGGTAGGAGAGGCTGAAAAGCTTGTTCGTACTCTTTTCATGGTTGCCGTTTCAAAACAGCCATCAGTAATTTTCATGGATGAAGTAAGTTAAGCTAATTATCATCAATGATTTCAGTTCTCCCGCAAGATTTTTTTTATTTTTTTTATTAAAAAAAATTCCTGCTTATACAATTGACTGCTTTGGCAAATTAAAAGCAAATTATGCGTGCATGTTTATCTTTACAATATTTCCTCCAGCTATTCACTTTGTCCATCAGTGAGTTAATTTATTTTAGTACCGATATCACACATTCTATCTTACTGATAATTTTCTTGTTTGGCATTTTTAGTTCCTGCTCAATGCAAATACGAAATTCTGTTCGATTCCACTTCGAAGTAGTCCTGCGAATCGTTATGAATAGTTTGTAAAATGATTTATGTAATAAGAGCGCATTACTGATACTATTTTTGTCAAAGTACTGAAGTTACACTGCATTTATGGTAATTCCAAAGTCTTTACTTGAACAAGTCGGAGTGAATTGTATAATTTATGTCTGATGATGTTCAAGTTCAATCTTTTTATTGCTTTTTACGAACAATATGATTAATGATAAATTATTTCTCTCATTACTTTATTTTTGAGGAAAAGAGTTTGAAAGCACTAATTCGTCAATTTATGTTGTGCAATGGTAGGATGTGGCATTACATCAATTATTTCTCAAATTCTAAATGTTAGCTCGGTCATTCATGATTTGATTTCGATGTTATTCCATGTCATGGATAACACTATCCTTTATCTTTTGCAGATCGATAGCATATTGTCTACACGATTGAACAATGAGAACGATTCAAGTAGAAAACTGAAATCAGAGTTCTTGGTCCAGTTTGATGGGGTTTGCTCTAACCCAAAAGATCTAGTCATTGTTATAGGTAAGGAGGTCAGATATTTCTTTGTACTATACTCACCCATGGTCAGGCTCCGCAACCCCCATTCTTCAAATCTCCCCACACGGGAATTCATATTTTCTTAATTGAGCCAATAATTTATGGACATGATTTTGTTACTATTTATAATATCAATATCTATAATCCATTCAAAACCATAAATCAGTAAAACCACTAAAATATAGTGGAAATTTGGATCTTCCCATTATTTTCAGATTTGATACATGGAAAACCTTTCTCAAAAACTTGTTTTAAATTACACCACTATTTTTAATTTTGGGAAAAAAAATTCGTTTTTTATCGAAAATCAAATCTGAAAATTAATCGCATGTGTCTATGATCAAAACAATTTTTTTAAAAAAGCTACAAGTATTTGCGGAGAAATCTATAAATATTTGCAGAGTTCGCTGCAAATATTTGCAAAAAAACCATGCAAATGTTTGGAATGTGGAAACTTCAAATATTTACAGAGTTTTCCTCAAATATCATGAAAATTAAATATGAGTTTTTATTATAACATGTTTTTGAGGAGGGATGACTGTCTATTTTGAAGCTTAATGGGGATGTTTTACAAATCCTCTCTAAAATATATCTTAACATCAATTTTAATAGTTATAAGCTTCAAAATCATATAAAACTGTGTGTAGATTATCTTGAATATATAAAGATGATTGATGTGTACCAACAATTGTCTCATTTAAAAATTTCTAGATAGTAAAATCACAAAGGGGGTTATGGGTGATGTGGAACCATATCCATAATTTTCCACTTTTTTTTGCGATCTGGATATGTTGAAATAGTATAACATCTACATATATGAATTCAAGACATATTCACAAAATTCAAGAATATTTAGATTTTATATGCCCTTCGAAAGCATGTGTAAGTCGATAGTTAGAATGAACATTTTCGAAGGTTGATATTCATACGTGTGTTGAACTGGATAATAATAAGATCATATTACACACACATACATGCATATAATATCGGTTCATTTTGATTTTTTTTGGTATGAAATATTAACGGGGATGCAAAGAAGAGGCTTATTGTAACCGAAATAGGTAAAACCTCTCTATAACATTTTATATTGCAAATTAAGTGATTTAAGTCTCTAAAATTTTAAAAAATATTATAATATCGATCACAATATAAAATTAGTATTCTAAAACATAGATCCGAAATCTTCAAATTAAGTGCAACGGAGACGGTTTAAGTTACATGCATTGTTTAAAATGTAAGATACAATGCAACAAACAAAATTGCACAATTAATAATAGTAGAACATCTAGTATATTTATATCATTAATTGCATGAAGTATACCATTTTTATAAATATAAGCCAATTTATTTTGGCAAAATTATATAAATTTAAAATCATTATGCGTCTTGCAATATAATAATGTAATGAGCTGGAACAGTGACATGTAGGTTGCATTTCAAAGAACGCAACATAAAATAAAAGCAGCCAAAATTTTATAAAAACACATCATTATAAATACTTTCTAGTTTATAACATTTATCTTCATTTAACATGCTATTATAATTACATAATGCAAGACGATTTAGTAAAAATAAATAGACTTAAAAGTTGCCAGTAGCTTGCATTGTAAAATGCTAAGGCTATCAATGGATAACCGAAAATTCAAAATTCGTCCACATTCGTATCCGAAAAGCGGATGAATATCTGGAAAAATGAATACGGATGCGGATATGAGGACATCCGCATCCGAAAATTATCCGTCCAATTTTGATCAAGATTATAGTCTATTCTATATGTATTTTAGTACAATGAAAAATGTATTTATTGGTTTATTAAGTTAATAGCTTATATTATATGCATTTAATTCATATTAACTGCTCAAAACTGTTTATTATCATCATACTTGTGATTTTGCATACTTTTATGATCAATGAGATTGAAAGAAATATATTAAATCAAAATTCTATTTATGTTTTTTGATTTATCGATCGTTAGCGGATAGGATAATTGTTTGGTATCTGTCCGTATCCGCGGATGCAGATATCCGATATCCGAAAATGAATTTAGATGCCGATGTGGATATGACACTATTTACATCCGAAAGAGTTCCGTTGACAAACCTATAAAATGCAATGTAAAACAAACACCAAATCAAAAAAAATAATAACTTGACCTTGAAAATTTAATAATTTGCATCATTTATAATCATACATTATTTGATTTAATAACGTAATATAAGAAATTCTAATCGAAATAAAAACAACATAAAAATTTTAGGTACGTTGCATTGTAAGAATGCATTATAGGGACTGGAATTTATTTATTTATTTGGAAAATATCAAGGGGTTGCTTTATAAATTAGGGAGTTGCTTTTTATTTTCAAAAGTTGGAGGAAGGTTTGACCTTTTTGAAAAGAAAAGAGGGTGAAAACATAATTTCCATTTTGAAGAATTGGGATGCATATGTTACATTACGGAATTTTTATTTCATAGATGGTACATACATACATCATCATAAAAGAATGCAGTTCTATGGTAACCAGTTAGAAAAGGCAATTTGCTTCTCTATTCTATTTGTTACACGTTAATGCAGGTGCAACTAATAAACCACAGGAGTTGGATGATGCTGTTCTTAGAAGATTGGTAAGTTGCCCCCCCCCCCCCCCCCCCACACCCTACCAACAACTATATTAATGCGAAATGTTTAGTAGGTAATTTTTTTGTGTTACACATTAATTGGCTGTACTGGGTAACCACTCGTAATATATACTACTTAAATTACTAATTATGAAGATGATCTATATCATACCAAAAATAAGTTAGCTCGATTCAAAAATAGCAAAAACGTAGGGGGTTTTCGGCTAAAATATATATTAGATCATATGGTTGTATATTTCTTTTTTCAGCTGTTTGTTTTTTACCATAATTAATGCTTTATAATATAATACCAGGTAAAGAGAATCTATGTACCTCTACCAGATGATAATGTTAGGAAACTATTACTCAAAAATCAACTCAAAGGTCAAGAATTTTCTCTTCCTGGTAAGTGTATATGCTTACATAGCGTAAATGAGTGTCATTTCAATCATGCTAATGAACATTATATTTTTCCATAACAATTGAATAATAATACTGATGATCCCTTGATATGTGAACAATATTTTCCGAAAACTCTTCACATATATGCTGGCTGCATCAATCAAGACTTGTTATATCTGTTTACATGGTTTGAGACACATTTTCTTTTTTCCCAGGTAAGGATATGGAAAGACTCGTAAAGGACACTGAAGGTATGGTGTTGATATTTTAGATAACTTAAAGTCTAGATACATCATTATTTCTAGTTATTTTACATGTCATTTCTCCTATGAAAGGATATTCTGGCAGTGATTTGCAAGCCTTATGTGAAGAAGCTGCAATGATGCCAATAAGAGAACTAGGCCCTCAGCATATTCTTACCATAAAACCAAATCAGGTGAAGCAATTATTGACATTCCGTACATGAAAGAAAGTAGGAGAATATTTGTTTCACATAGGAATTAAAAATAAAAATAAAATAATAATGATAATAATAAAAGGAGGATTTAAAGATACAAATCTTCTTTAAAATGAGCATTTATTGATATTTGAGCAATTTATTTCTTCAGTTACGGCCTCTGAAATACGAAGACTTCAAGAAAGCAATGGTTGTTATTAGACCAAGCTTGCAGAGAAGTAGATGGGAAGAACTTGAGCGATGGAACGAGGAATTTGGTTCAAATTGATATATGTGTTAATTCTAGCTGATATTGTATGATCCAATGATCATTAGTAGCAAGTTTTATCTAATTGTTACATTGTAGTCGTTCTAAAACAAAACTCATAATTTTATGTAAATATTGTATACATGTTTTAGCCATATAATCCCTATATGCTTTATAGCAAAGCAAATAATGACTGTACTATTCTTTTGTTTGAATATACCTGTTGAATCTAATAAAGAATTTTGTTTTTGTCATAAACTTGGCTGACCGTAAGCTTTACCTTTGTAATACGCAATATTCTATCAGGCCTGTCATGATATTCTATCAAAAATGAGGTTTGCATACGATACAATTTGAAAGCAGAGCTAGTAGAACAGGTAACTGGTATAAAGTACGTTTTACAACATTTACAATTTAAAATCTTCCACATTTGTATGCTTGCAAGCATTCTCATCTATTTTGTTACGAGTATATATATGAACAAATACTCCATGCGTACAACCAACTATTTGTCCGAATCCTCATCTTTTTTGGAAATTGAGACAGTCAATGCAAAATGATTATCTGCCCGATCAAAATCATCTTCTGGAAAGTCCTCCTGGTGTTTTTGAGAGAGCATTAGATTATCATTATCCACAATTGCAAACTTTTCTAGTAAAGTAAAATCATCTCTCGCCATCACTAGTAACATCTGCAACCATATGACCAACAAATATTAGTGCCAAATTATTATTATACGCTCTTTGTTGTTTATATATATATAAACATTTGACCGCTTAGAATATTATACAACTTATCCGAGAGTTTACCAAATTATATGTCTACAATAAACGATAGGCTAATAAAGATAGAAAGTCCATTAGTAATACAAATAAAGCAATGGAAAAGATACTCTGTTTTAATTACATAAATATTTCAAATATTTGAGAATTTTTCAATTTTAACAATATATATTTGTTGTCTTATTCTGGATGGCAAATTCTATTCATAAAACGAAAATCACCTAATATACATCATTATTTTCCTAAATAATTTATTACTAAAATACCCTTTATCTTAATTGCATTTTAATCTTTTTCTTACAATCCATCAAATTAAGTTGTTAAAATAATGAAATTTGGTCAAATTTATACATTTTAACAAAGAAGTTAATAAATTTTATTATCATGAAACATAACATACCAGTTAAGAAAACTTTCATAACAAATTGTTGTAATTTAAAAGTAGTTATCTAATTTTTTTTAAAGTTACAGTTGATGCTGAAATTGAGAAATTTAAAAAATATATTAAAGAAGTTACAATGTTGGTGCCAAAAATTAATTTGTTGAATTTTAAATTAATATAATGTTACGAATTTTTTGGTTTTGCGAAAATGAGTTTAAGTTTGAAAGAGGAAGATAAGGTAAATGAGAAAAGCTAATTTTGTATTAAAAAAATAATGTAAAATAGTATTTGACGTATACTAGTTAACCATATCTTTTTGTGTATGTAAAGTAATCGTTGGCGTATGAATAGAATTAGTCATTCTGGATTTCTATCTAGCATCAGATTGAAATCAGCTTGCATAAGTTTGACAAAGCCAAAGAATGGAAAGGATATATAACAAAATTAGGATTTTTTGTCAATTTAGCTCACTTTTTGAAACTTAATTACCACGTAAATATGTCAGTTTATAAACTATTTATAAATATATACCAATTTTAATCACTTCAGCATCATGTTGGAAAACATAGACCGACGATATTTCAAATGTCATCGACTATTTCTATTTTTTTATATTTATACCAATAATTTTGAAATGTCACCGGCTATATTTAAGCAGAATAACATTGACATCATTTCAAAAGTCGTCAGTCGTCCCATATCGCAAGAAATATGAAATAAAATGCGATATATGTATATATGAAATTTGTAGCATGTAACATTACAATCAACTGTTGTAGAGATCAATCATATGCCCTTTAGGAGACAATGTGAGAATGCACACATTGTACACGCTCGAGGGCCTAAACTTAACAAAATTTATGTGCTAGCTTATTTTGTTAGGTCCTATTTTGTTTATCTTTTATTTCTTTTTATTCCCTTCTTATTTTGTTCTATTACATTTTGAGATATTGTGTTTAACCAGCCTGTCAAACATGCAAATATGAATGGAAAATAAAACACTAACACAGAACTGAAACTGGTCTGCCTTCTTGTCAATGTTAGCCTATCATTTGCACCAATCTCAAGGAACATAGAAGCAAACCAACTCACGCACACTTTAGTTTGATGACACTACAAGACATAGTGTATTCCAACGGAGCCTTCCAACGGCCTCCAACGTCATTGACCAACGTCTTCTAACGTCCAGTGTTTTCTCGTATTCTCTCAAGAAAAGATATAAACCCTAATCCCTATATTTAATTAAATTTGTTAAATTAATGTATTAAATGTTTGTATTGTCTTATTGTATGTATAATCTAGTTTATTGAGACATAATTTATGTTATTAACTTATGTTATTAACTTATGTATTGCAAGATTATGTATATTTAAGTTTGTGTTAACAATAGAATAATGTGCATACAATTAGTTTTAGGTTTGTTTGGAAACGTTAGTTGTTAGTGAGCATACAATTAGTTTATGTATTTTAGACAATTTCAAAAACGATATTTTATATTCATGAAACCCTTAGAGTGTCTTTCGGCCCCGTTTGATAAGTATTATATATGATCGTTATGTGGATATTCGTTTTTTAACAGAACAGACATCTATATTCATCGTATACAATATTTGTTGGATTTGTCCCTGTATTGGACAAGTTACGAACACAATAACGTAATTAAATCTCGTAAAACATTTCATTTTAAATGATTCATAGAATTTTGACAGCGCTTCCTTTATGTTCCCTGTGTACACGCAAATGTGTACTGTTCAGGGAACTAAAGCGAAGTGCTGCCGAAATTTTGTTGAATCGTTTAAATTGAAATGATTTACGCGATTAATTACGTTATTGTATTTGTAATGGAAGGTAGGATGACCCATCGACAAAGTGTCAATGATCTATTAATATAAAATTCACTAATAATATTGTTTTAATAAAATGTTAATTTTTTAAATTTATATCGTACTTTTTAATTATATACGTAGGTAAATGGACAATTATTTTACTGATCGAAGCTCGATGTACAAAAAAAGAAGGGTCGAAAATGGAGGCTCAATAAGTGAACAGTTTAATAACGGTGTTCGCGTATTTATTGATTTCGCTTTAAGTAATAACAGAAACGACGAAGAAATCCGTTGTCCATGTACTAAATGCAAAATGCTAAAGCATTTGATACCAGAAATGGTTAGAGTTCATTTGCGTCAATACGGTTTCGTGCCGAACTATTTGGTTTGGGATCGTCATGGAGAACCGTTAGCATCTAATCATGTACAAGCTGAGGAGGTAGTGTGTACTGAAATTGATACGACGAATCTCGTAGAACATATGGTTAAAGATGCTGCACGGTCAATGTTTCATGTTCCTCAATTAATTGATGGTGATGGTAATGTTGAAGAAGAACCAAATATTGGGGCAAAAAAATATATGATTTATTAGATGCCGTAAAGAAACCCCTTTGGGAAGGCTGCACAAGCGGAACCCAATTATCAGTAACTGCAGAATACATTGCGATGAAATCTAAATACAACTTCACAGAAGCTGGATTTATAGCTGTTGTACAAGCTGTGAAACGGCATATGCCTCCCAATAATTTAATGTGCGAAAATCATTATGAAGTAAAAAAAAACGATGTCAGCTTTTGGTTTACCGTATCATAAAATAGATACATGTCTAAACGGTTGCATGCTGTTTTGGAAAGAAGATATCAACCTTAGAAATTGTAAAATATGTAATCAGGAAATGTACAAATCAAGAAAGAAAAAAGGAAAGGAAGTCCCGTATAAACGTATGCATTATTTACTAATTACTCCTAGACTTCAAAGGTTATATGCATCTTCTGTAACCGCGCAACATATGAGATGACATAGTATTAGAACACAGGAAGAAGGTACGTTAACACACCCAGTTGATGGGGAAGCATGGAAGAATTTTGACCACAAATATCCTGATGCCAAAGCGCAGTCCGCATATTTAAGTAACATAATGACTTAACACTTATATAAGTTAATTAAAATAATGTTATCTAAATTCAACTTATTTTGCATAACAGCAAAAGTTTCAGCAAGCACGGACTTCCATTCTCGAGGGCGCTGGGCGCGACGAGTTGACCGCCGATGAGGAGGATGCTATTTTTGAGTCTGTCATGGATCCAGCGGCACATGGCAGACGCTATGGTTTTGGGAATCAATCGGTAATAACTTTAACTTAAATTTTAAAATAATTATTCTGAACCAACTATTGCACATTGTGATGGATTATAGTAAACACGAATTACAATTATTAAACACTGATAATTTAAATTTTATTTACAGGCTAAGACGGCTCAGATTGAATATTAGAGGGCTCAAGATAAGAAGGAGATTGCACAGCTCAGAGCCTAGGTTGTCGCGCTCGAGGAACGCAATATCCGCACCAAAGCCAAGACGGAGGAGCTGAATAGGCGTCTTACGGAGTTTATGGAGCAATACGGCCGGTTTCCGTCTTCTGGTGGTTCTGGAGGAGAGTGATTTCAGGTATGATTTGATTTGTTTTGCTATGGACATGTATATTTGGAGAGTGTGAGGATTTGATACATTCTGATGTTTTGGATGTTGGTTTGAATGTGATTTTTGAGATGTTGACGTAGTAGTTTGGATATTGTTGGATTGGACGTTTTATTGGATGTTGATGTTGGATGGTTTATGTTGTTTATATTGATTTGTATTGTGTATATTGATTATTATATATGCTTATTACTTGGATTTACTATTATGATTGATTATATGTGAGATATGCTGTTGTATATGTGCTCGAAATTGAGCTTTTATGAGATATACGATGTTGGAGGTGGCTGGAAGCATACATTGTTGGTTCTGTAAAAAAAACACCCAGATTTCCAACGTCCACCAACGGTTTACTGGCACATTTATTCCAACGTCTTACAACGTCCTCCATCGGATCTTCCAACGTTTTCCAACGTTTATTTGGTCAACATCTTCTTCCACGTGGACAACCTGAACGTTGGAAGACGTTGGTATATGGACGTTGGGTCCGTTGATAGACGTTGGTATATGGACGTTGGGTCCGTTGGTAGACGTTGGACGCCGTTGAAATGTATATCAACGGCGTTTCCAACGTCCATCAACGACTTTCCAACGACCGCCAACGTCTGGCCGCCGTTGGAATGCACTGTGTGTCTTGTAGTGTGACAACCACAACCACTTATACAAACTATAGAAGTATTACACTAGTCAAAATAATGAATAAATATGTTAGCGACGACAAAGCGATCAAAAAAGAAAACAAATACTCACCAACACAAAGAAATACTTGTATTCTACGTAGTAAATCAATTTATTATAAAATAAGAACTGTCACAACACACAGAAGGCGCCACCTTCAAGCAAACCTAGGGAGTTAATTATTCTCATTACTATATAAAACATGAATAATTAGGACACACAATGGTTAATGATGGGGTGGTTTGAAGTAAGGTGGCTTGTAGTGTGGAGGTTTGTAATGGGGAGGCTTGTAATGCGGTGGTTTATAGTGAGGTGGCTTGTAGTGTGGCCGTTTATAATAGCGAGCATCAGCAACCAAAACCATCAAGCACATAGCCAAAAATAATAGAAGGCTCATGAATTTCTGATTAATAGCCATTATGATTATGATTATGATTTATGTACTTATTTCTTTTTGATGCATGAAACATAGGCATCTCTGCCTCTTTATATAGGAACCGAGACTTATGGTGACATCATGTGATTTCCAAGTCGGTTAAAAGAATTCAATTTTTCTTAATACATGAGACTTTGAAAAGGTAAAATCGTAGGATAATCAAACATTAAGGAGACTATGGATAAATGACAATATTTTTTGCAAATGAAGAAATATTCAAGAAAACATGTTAAAAGCATTTTTTTTATTCAGGGTTGCCAGTTGTCATATATTCTGGTTAAAATGAAATGCATCTTACTTGCGTATTTTAATGTATACCATAAGTGAAAATTTAATCTATGATGACAAACAACCTCAACTAAATAGCTAACTTAAAGTCTACAATTTCGATATCTTAGTTTAGATGCATCGCAATAATATGAATATCTGTTCTAATTAGTACAGAAAGGTAGAAAAAATAAATCATAAACTAGAGTTCTACTGTGTGAGTTTTTCTCAAAATGAGATTACCAGAATTCATGAATATAATGTATTGATATATGCTTCTCTTTTTAGATACACGATCATAGGCATGCTAGAAGAATTAAAATCATTAGGCCACTTCATGTTGTTTTGCTCTTTTATACTTTGTACCTTTTCATCCGTTGAGTTTAGTCATACTTATTTTATGCTTTTGTATAATGGGTATAACTACTATATTCAGTTCTAGAATTATATCTTCCTACGTGTGAAATGGTCTCTCTCTTCTAAGTAAGACATATCAAGGGTTTTAGCATACATCTATCGTACCACGGAATACTTCTAACTTTCTAGCAATCCCCATCCCATGACATTAAGATGTTAAGTTTTACTTAACAATATTCTTTTTCCAGCCATTGACTTTGTCTAAATATTTCATAGTTCACATTTTAGGCAAATTATATATTCAGTATATGGTATACAGGCACATTATGTAACTAAACTAGGATAGTAATCCTCGATGAATTGGACTACTTCATATGTATTTGGTGACCATAAGAATTAGATATATTTGTAGATTCGCCTGCCAAAACAAACATTAAAGTGATGCCTAGCATAAAAAAGATTGACCATATCAAGAAGATAAACTATAAAATGTTCATTTATGTAATATTTATAATATACACATGCTAGAATGAAGTATTTGTTATACGTCTAGAATACCAAAACAGAGAATAATCAATTATAAACTCATCTCACAAGTTTATCAAACAGATTTCTACTATTCTAGAAGTCTGTATTTGTTAATTTAAATAATAGATATGTCGTAATTAAATTACAACAACAAATTAACAACTATAGTAATAACTATAGTGCTAAATCAACCGTTATACTATTTAATGAAATAGTATACCACAGAAAGAAAAAGAAATATATATGTATATATAAATCTAACCGGTTGAAGAGAGAAATTCCGTTTGAGGCTTGTCGTGACAATTTCCTTAAAACTTTATTTAAAGTCTCTGATACAACAGACGTAATCTGCATGAGATTGTAAAGAGCATGTCAACTCTGTGATATATTATTTAGAGCAGTAGAGAAGGAAGAAGCAGAAGAAATTAGATTGGAATGGAATGAGAATGTGATCAGTATTCTCTTCTATTTATAATTTCGTCCGCACCCCTTCGAACAGTCGCGTCTGCCTGAAAGGTTGCACCTGTTACCTTTCATTGCTGCTGTTCAATAACGGGCCGCACCCGTTCGCTCCTGCTGCTGCCATACGCCGCACCCGTTCGCGTCTAACGGGTCGCACCCGCTTCCGGCTGCGTCTGTTCGCCAAAAACCCGCGCCCGCTTCAGAGGTCGCACCCCCTCAGTCAATCCGCGTCCGCTTGAACAGATTTGCACCTGTTCGTATAGCCTGCAACTGTCAGAAAGCCCGGCCCAGTTTTGCAGTAAAAATAGGATCATATTAGACCCAAACCCAAACTCAAACCCGAGCCCGGCCCGGTTCGGACGGACGACGGCGGCGCGCGCGCGTATGTGGTGGTGATGCATGATCTCCCTCCTTACAACGAAGCAAACATTTGGGTGCCCCAAGGTCCCAACCCCTTCATTAGGAAGCTATTAATATACTTGGCTTTGTTTGTATATTTGGCGATGTGGGACAAGTGTATTTCATTTACACTTTAGGAATTCCAACAATCCCCCACATAAATGATAATATACTTTTCCCCCACACAAAGCGAAATATCACAGAGTACATATAGAATAATGCTTTATCGTGGATAAGTAGATATTTCACTTTGAACTTTCCTTAGTTAAAACTTATCAGATCTACTTGGCTAATCGGTGAATTATTTCATCTTGAACCGTCGGCCTTTATTGTATATCCAGACAATAAGCTTTACGAAGCATTGATTCTCTTCTCATCCAATCTCTTGGTTGTGTTCATTTTGGTCCTGAACAAATTTGTTTGGTTCTGCGAGTGTTTATAGAAAATATAAGCCTTTAATATTCTCATAGAACCGACCCAGCTCACACTAACATAGGCGATCGCAACCATTAAGAGTATCCTACATATACTCCACTTGTTATATTCAAGATATGGTCATCATTAAAAAACATAGTTTTAACCTTTAAATACTTCTGTAGGCATGCATTTATATTGTGCACCATAGGAATGGACTTGGACTATGTCCAAGCAAATGCATTAAGTCTTGAGTTACTCAGAACTGGTTTGCCTATTAATCCTAGTCCTTGGGATCTTCAGTCGCTAGGATAGGTTTCCGTATAAGATAACTCTTGGTGGTTTAGGCTTTTAAACCCATTCCCCTCGATGCGTAGTCAATTTTCTCTCTTGATAAACCTTTAGTAAATGGATCCGCTAGGTTATCATTTGTTCTCACATAATCTATGGAAATAGTTCCATTTGAGAGTAACTGCCTAACTGTGTTATGGCGTCGACGAATGTGTCGTGACTTTCCATTATACACGAAGTTGTGCGCTCTGCTTAGCGCAGCTTGGTTATCACAGTGTATGCATATGGCCGGTACAGGTTTAGGCCAAAATAGAATATCTTCTAAAAAATGACGAAGCCATTCTGCTTCTTCGCTTGCTTTATCTAAAGCGATGAACTCCGATTCCATAGTGGATCGAGCTATGCATGTTTGTTTAGTTGATTTCCATGACACTGCTGCCCCTGCTAAGGTAAAGACATAACCACTTGTTGATTTTGATTCCTCTGAATCAGCAATCCAATTTGCATCACTATATCCTTCTAGAACGGCAGGATATTTTCCATAATGTAAGGAATAATTAGTGGTATTTTTTAAATATCCAAGCACTCTCATTAGTGCTTTCCAGTGTTCCTTTCCTGGATTGCTTGTATACCTGCTTAGTCGACTTACTGCATAAGCTATATTTGGTCTTGTGCAATTCATGAGATACATGAGACATCCTATTAAACGAGAGTATTCCAGTTGCATCACACTCTCATTAGTGTTTTTATGCAGTATTTCTGATGGATTAAAAGGTGTTCTCACTCCTTTAATTCCATAGTCTTGGAATTTTTCAATCACTTTGTCTACATAGTGTGACTGAGATAATTCAATTCCATTGGGTGTTCTTATTATTTTGATTCTCAAAATAACGTCTGCAACTCCTAAGTTTTTCATATCGAAATTGCTAATTAACATCTTCTTTATGGTCTCTATTACCTAAGTATTTGGACCAAATATTAACATATCGTCTACATATAAACAAATCATCACATATGATTGTCCAATTTGTTTATAATAAACACATTTATCATATTTATTTATACGAAAACCATTTCTCATCATGACACTATCAAATTTTGCGTGCCATTGTTTTGGAGCTTGTTTTAGTCCGTATAATGATTTTACTAATCTACAAACTTTGTTTTCATTTCCTTTTGAAACAAAACCTTCAGGTTGCTCCATGTAGATCTCCTCATCGAGATCTCCATTTAAGAACCCTGTCTTTACATCCATTTGATGAATTTCTAGATTATAAATCGATGCAATTGCTATTAGCATTCTTATAGAGGTTATTCGTGTTACCGGCGAATATGTATCAAAGAAGTCTACTCCTTCTTTTTGACGATATCCTTTGGCTACTAATATGGCTTTATACTTATCGATAGAGCCATCTGCTTTCATTTTCTTTTTGAAAATCCATTTGCAGCCAATAGGTTTTATTCCAGGTGGAATATCAACAATTTCCCAAGTTTTATTACTTAGAATTGAATCAATCTCACTTTGGATTGCTTCTTTCCAACATAGAGATTCAGAAGATGACATTGCTTCCTTGTACGTTTGAGGTTCATGTTCTAACACATATGTGAAAAAATCCGAACCAAATGTCTTGGAAGTCCTAGCCCTTACGCTTCTTCTTGGTTCAACTTCCTCAATCTCATGATGAGTTTCATCTTCATGTGAATTGCTTGATTCTTCTCTTGTCCTTTTAGGGACATTATTCCCTTCATTTCTTTTGTGCGGAAACACGTCTTCAAAGAATGAGGCATCTCTAGATTCCATGATTGTATTTACATGAATATCAGTTATATCAGACTTGAATACCAAAAATCTGTAGGCACTGCTATTTTGGGCTGGCCCTAGATAGTAACAATCTACCGTTTTTGGTCCAAGTTTGACTTTCTTGGGAGGCGGAACTGGAACTTTTGCCAAGCACCCTCACACTTTGAGGTATTTAAAACTTGGTTTGTGTCCTTTCCATAACTCATATGGAATTGTTCCTGTTTTATTGTGAGGGACTTTGTTTAATATGTGATTAGACATATTTAAGGCTTCCCCCCACAAGTTCGTCGGTAGACCAGATGTTAAAAGCATGACATTAATCATGTCTTTCAACGTTTTGTTCTTCCTCTCGGCTACACCATTTTGTTGTGGTGAATATGGAGCTGTTGTTTGATGAATTATACCATTTTCGGCACAGAACTGTTCAAATGGTGATTCATATTCTCCACTTCGATCAGATCTCAATATCTTGATCTTTTTATTTAACTGATTTTCTACCTCAGCCTTGTACTTTATAAATGATTTAATTGCTTCATCTTTACTATTCAAAAGATATACATAGCAATATCGCGTATAATCGTCAATAAACGTGATAAAGTACTTTTTTCCACCTCTTGTAGGTAACGATTTAAAATCACATAAATCTGTATGAACCAAACCTAGTGGTTCGGTGCTTCTATCAACAAATTGAAATGGTTTTTTAACCATTTTTGCTTCTACACATGTCTCACATTTGTAGTTCTTATCTACTTAGAATTTCGGAATTAATCCCAAGTTTGATAATGTTTTCATTTTTCGAAAATTTATGTGTCCCAATCTATCATGCTATGGTAAAATTTCATGCTCAAGCAAGTAAGAAACTTCAATTTTATTAATAGCACAATCAGAATACATAGTTTTATTGCCGATAACGGCTACATTTGCCTTAAATAGGCCATCACATAAATATCCCCTTCCGATATACATTCCAGCTTTGGACAGAACCATCTTGTCTGACTCGAACACCATTTTGAATCCTTTCTTTGATAGTACTAAACCAGAGATCAGATTCTTGCGTATGTCTGGAACGTAGAGCACGTCATTCAACTTGACGGTTTTTCCAGAAGTAAACTTGAGGATTACTATGCCACTGCCTTCGATCATGGAAACATCAGAATTACCCATGTAGAGTTTTTCTTCTTGGTTGAATTTATGATATGTTGAAAACATGGATTTATCAGAGCATACATGACGAGTAGCTCCCGTGTGCACCCACCATTGGTTAGGATTCTGAACCAAATTGCATTCAGATATAACTGCTGAAAAGTTGGACTCGTCCACTTCCATGTTGTCAACTATGTTTGCCTCTGAGTTGCGTTCCTTTTTGTGTCTGCAATCTCTAGCAGCGTGTCCCATTTTGCCACAAACCCAACATTCACCATTAAACTTCTTGGTTTTATTATCTTTGGATTTGTTTTCAGGAGCTTTCCTGTTCTTTGAGAAGTTCTTCTTTTGTTGAAGTGGCCTTTATTCATGTTCTTCGAACCTTCTGTTACCAACGCCTCCTCGCTTTGTTTGGTAATTCCGCGGTTATCTGCCTCAATCTTTAATCGTACGATGAGATCCTGCAAAGAAATCTCTTTCTTTTTATGCTTTAGATAGTTGCGGTAGTCTCTCCATGACGGCGGCAGTTTTCCCGTGATGGCTTCAACCAAAAACGATTCTCCAACCTTATGACCTTCTGCTTCGAGTTCATGAATGATGATTTGCAGTTCATGCAGTTGAGCAGTCACCGATTTGGAGTAGGGCTGCACAAAGTATGGGTTGGGTCGGGTCAGACCAAATATTTCATCCGACCCGCATAGGTATGGGTTTAAGGTAGCTCAACCCGTATCCGACCCTATATGAGGTTGGATATGGGTTGGGTCGAAGTATGGGTTGGGTCGGGTTTAGTAGGGTTGGGTTGGGTTGCATGAATCTAATAAAAATGAGAATATAAAGGAATATTTTCAGAAAATAACATTAAAATGTTCAACATAATATATTAGATTTTAGCTAGCATAACGCACTTAAACTAACTAATTCATTATAACATATATTTTATTAAAATTTCATTGTAAAACACATCATATGAAATTAATTCACTACATAGTAGAACAAGTGTTTTATTTTAAAATACATTAAAATGCCATTTGGAATATCTTTGCCAAATTCTATCTTGTTTGGGTTGACATAAAATATGCTTTTTCGTATATTTACTGTAGAATACATAAACATTATTCTAGGATTAGACTATTCTAATTTTAAGTGTATTGATATTAAATTACGTTTTTAATATAGGGTTGGGTTGGGTTAAAGTAGGGTTGGGTTGAACAAAATAACACACCCAACCCATATATAGTATGGGTTACAAATTGTAACCCATATCCGATCCGAACTAGGATGGGTTGGGTTGGGTTTATGTGGGTTGGGTCGGGTTGGTGGGTTGGGTCGGGTTGGATATGGGTTGTGTGGTGCCCTAGTTTGGAGTCGACCATCTTGTAGTCCATGAATTTGTCTACAATGAATTTCTTAAGACTGATATTCTGCGTCTTGTACTTTGTGGCAAGTGCATTCCAGAGTGCTTTTGATGTCTTTAGAGGTTGATATACTTTGTATAGCACCTTGTCGAGACAATTTAGAATATAGTTTCTGCATAGGAAATCTGAATGTTTCCACGTAGCAACATCTGATTCCTTGCCTGGTGCAGAAATCGGTTCTTCCTCCTCAAGATACCGTTGCAGACCGAGTGTGGTGAGGTAAAATAACATCTGATTCTGCCATGTTAAAAAATCGTCACCATCTCCTTTGAAAGGATCGGGTCTGTTGTGTGTAGTAGCCTTTGTTGAGAGCTCTACGGTTGCCATCTCTGTTTTAGTTAAAACAGGAAAGTCTTAAGATGTTATACGTCTAGTATACCAAAACAGAGAATAATCAATTATAAACTCGTCTCATAAGTTTATCAAACAGATTTCTACTACTTTAGAAGTCTGTATTAGTTAATTTAAATAATAGATATGTCGTAATTAAATTACAACAACAAATTAACAACTATAGTAATAACTATAGTGCTAAATCAACCATTATACTATTTAATGAAATAGTATACCACAGAAAGAAAAAGAAATATATATGTATATATAAATCTAACCGGTTGAAGAGGGAAATTCCGTCCGAGGCTTGTCGTGACAATTTTCTTAAGACTTTATTTAAAGTCTCCCAAGATACAACTGACGTAATCTGCACGAGATTGTAAAGAGCATGTCAACTCTGTGATATATTATTTAGAGCAGTAGAGAAGGAAGAAGCAGAAGAAATTAGATTGGAATGGAATGAGAATGTGATCAGTATTCTCTTCTATTTATAATTTCGTCCGCACCCCTACGAACAGTCGCGTCTGCCTGAAAGCTTGCACCCGTTACCTTTCATTGCTGCTGTTCAATAACGGGCCGCACCCGTTCGCTCCAGCCGCTGCCATACGCCGCACCCGTTCGCGTCTAATCAGTCGCACCCGCTTCCGGTTGCGTCTGTTCGCCAAAAACCCACGCCCGCTTCAGAGGTCGCGTCCCCTCAGTCAATCCGCGTCCCCTTGAACAGATTCGCACCTGTTCGTATAGCCTGCAACTGTCAGAAAGCCCGGCCCAGTTTTGTAGTAAAAATAGGATCATATTAGACCCAAACTCGGCCCGGTTCGGTCGGACGGACGGCAGCAGCGTGCGCGCGTTTGTGGTGGTGATGCATGATCTCCCTCCTTACAACGAAGCAAACATTTGGGTGCCCCAAGGCCCCAACCCCTTCATTAGGAAGCTATTAATATACTTGGCTTTGTTTGTATATTTGGCGATGTGGGACAAGTGTATTTCATTTACACTTTAGGAATTCCAACAGTATTCGGTGCACTTAGGTCAATCTAGATGTAGGAAATCATGAATAGTCCAATGTTTGGTCTCATATTAAATCTGTGTCTCCTCAAATGTTTGAAAACATTTGCAGTACTTAGCTATGTACTCTGGAGAGGCACAAGTGGATATATAGGCATACTTGTGTCATCATTATCAAATTAGTAGCAGGATTTAAGGCTTTAGAAGTGAGAAAAAAAAGCACTGTATCTAAATCCTATGGAACTGCACTAAAAAAAACAGAACTAGTTCTACTTATTACCCCTTCTTCCAGAAGTAAATAGCACTAACCACAAGTCTAAACATTATTATAAGTTACTTTATTGGTCAATATGGGCAATTTGCATTAACACTCAGTCAGGCATGACATTATGTGCAGATTTTTTATGCTGTATGTACCACTTCAATGCAATGTATAGTCATTACAGGCCGGCAAATTAAATCAGTACCACTGTGAAAAATACAATAAGCAATAAAATTGGACTTCAATAAAACAAAGCTGTACAGTGTGGGGATGATCGGATTGACAAAAAAGGCATTTGGGTAATTCATCGACGACGAGCAGATGGTGCAAACTACTCTTGAAAAACATCATAAAAGAGTCGCTGACACTCACAACTACTGGATGAGATTTTTACAAATTTGCAGTCAAAGGTATTACTCTTACTTCCAAACTTGTAAGTAAGATTTACTTGCATGAAATAAATGGACATGTGAGATCCACGTGTGTTGTGAGACCTGTTTATGTGTAAAACTTACTGGCAAGTTTGTATGTAAGAGTACGTTTGTAAGTAAGAGTGGCAAAGTCCTTTTGTATATCTTGTTATTTCCAAGTTTGAAGTTCAAAGTTCAACAAATTTTATGGTGTGGAAATGGGCTGGATTTGAAAATATCATCAGGTCTCGAAGAAATGTTAATATTTATATTGTTCCACTATTGATGTATATATAAATATTACTTGTCCGATCATCAAATGTTCGGGATTGTGTATAGTTTATATTTCTTTTATTTTTGGTTGTGAATTTTAAGCTGGTGTTGAGTTGTGTGGGATCCAACTTGCTACATATTCGATGTTGGGGGTAGCTAAAGAATGATATTATAATTGTCTTGTAATCAAAATACTTGATGAAACTATTGTGTTTCGATACTCCAACGCGTCCCCATAAACGCACGCTTGTAAAAAAAGGAATTCTCAGTGTTATGTGCCACCAATCTCACATATATACTAAGTTATGCATCATATGTCTTGCGATGTGAGATTTATCGTTCAATCCACGCACTCTCAAATGCAAGCCACACATAATAGAAACTACTTGCTTACATATTCATGATTGGTATAAAATCGTATCGAAATAATTTATCGATCAGTGACTTGTCACATTTTTCTCGTTTCAATAGTATATAACATCGTATTATTCTCAACGGTGTCCCAATGTGCCATTTTCACACGTTTTTACTCCATCTGAGTCATTGATCATTCGTTCTCAGAAATTCTTCAATTGGGCATTGTGTTATTTTTCTCTTCTCAGAAACATATATTGCGTCAAAATTTTATGGTACCTGATGGTGCATGTATATCTGAAAAATACGTATGACCACAAATAATCCTAAAAATGCTGTGCATAAAACTACGGTGTAACGACCCGTAATTTTTCGATAATTAATTTATTGAATTTAATCAGATTTATAATGTAATTTGGAAGAAATAAAAATTTGTGACTTAATTAATGTGAGAAATTTAAAATTTTAAGATTTATTAATGAGAATAATAACTGGAATGAAATGTAATAGTATTTAATTAAGGTAATTGATAACTGCTTTAAATGTAATTCCAATTAATGGAATGATTAAAAAGTTATGACTGGTTATAGATTGTAAATAAATTGTAACAATGTGTGTATTAATTTATAATTGGATTAAAAGAGTAATTAATAATTTAAATGTTGTATTAATTAATGAAATAGTATGTAATAAATTGTAATTGAATAAAAATTAGTGTTGTGCAAATAATTATAACATCTGTGTAGACAATCAACTTATAAATGTGATTAAATTAAGCTAAAGGTGACAATTGTTATTTGTTACCTATTTGTTTAACTTGTTGAAATCAAATTAGAAATAAATTGCATTAAATGTTACGTTAATGTGAATTAAGGCAATAACTGTAGAATATTGAGGTAATAAAATGTAAATTAGTGTTAGTTTTACCCATTTGACAATAAATGATTGAATAAAAAAATAAAATCAAATTTAATCAATTTATTGGAATTAAAATATAATTAATTGGATTTAATTACAGTTGAAATTGAACACCGTAATTAGTGTAATATTCAACACTGAATCGATTTATAAATGTGTTTTTTTAAAATGTGTTAAATTACTTAAATGTAAATATTGTTTTTTTTATCATCTTATTATTTAATCCGTTGAAATCAATTTGGAAATCAATGAAATTAAATGTAATAATTAAATATTGTAGTTAATATAAGAAAAGATGTTAACTATAGAGTTGAGTGAAATAAAATGAAAACTTATGTTGAATAAATTCATAAGGTAATAGTTGATTTAATATGAGAACATTTAAATTAAAAATAAAAGAATAAAAATGAATAAGTTTAGTAAAGGAGTAAACATATGTTTATTTGTTTGAAATGTATTTTAGCTTACAGATTAATTACAGGAATAAGAAATCAAATATTTAACAAGAAATTAATAGTTTTTGGTTTGTATACAATAATTCCATAAATACGTTAAATTACTATAAAAGGAATTGAACTATCTCATTTCTCTTTTAAAATTTAACTTAGAAATCAATGGCAATTAATGTGATTTGAACCTTTTAATTAAAAAGAGAGAAGATGTTAATTATAGACGTATATCGAAATAAATTTAAATTGGGTGATTTATTTCCAATTAATTCAGTTCATGTTTCTAATTTTAGTGTTGGTTTACTGCATATATGTTTGTACCTAAATATAAACTTACGTTTGAGACCTAATTATATATAAAAAAGGATTATTTAGGTTTGAAATCTCATATGGTTTTAAATAAAATGTTAATAGGAGATTGTAAAGGGGTAAAATAGATTTACACTTGACTATTTCCTTTTTACTTAGACTCGATTCGATTTTAATTGCAACATAATTTACCTTTCCATGTTCGCTCTTCTAATTTACTCTTACATTCATTGCTTCCTTATGTGGATTAGTAGGATACCTTTTATTTATGAATGCAAACCATAGGTGGAGATAAAGATGTCATATATATATTATACACCTATTTATATTACCTCATTTTGTGTTGTCATATTTGTTTAATGTATGTTAATGAGTTCCTAGTAAAATGTTTAATCGAAATGTTAACAGATGAAAGGTTCTTAATGTTGTATATTGCCTTAATTAATTACACAACTTTGTGTAAAGAATTTATTTTTATTTGTTGTGTGTTAATGTAAAATTAAATAGGTGTAACTATGGGTTTATGGGAGTTAAGGAAAGTAATAAAGAGGAAACATAAATTTGAAATTTGAATTCCAAAGGTTAGTTGGTAGTGTACATCTGGTCCGTGCATTCCTTCGTCATTATTTAATACTTACCACATTTCTTTCCTCATTTTTGCTGTTTCTTCATTTTTGTTTATTTCCTTCCTCATTTTCCTAAAGCTACATCTTTTCAAACGCGAGTTTTATTTTATATGTATACATATTTTTTTTATTTAACCTTTCTTTACCTCTTTACACCATGTCCTACCACCAATTCCTAAAGTTAAAAAAAAGCGAGTTTGTTGTTTTCTCCATCTCATTTCATATTTCTATAGTCACTTCATTTATTTTCATTTTTTTTCCTGTAGCCTTCTTCCACCTCATATTTTTTTTGGTAGCCTATATTTCCTAAAGCCTTCATTTTAGAAATGTGACATTTATTTTGTCCCTCCACCTTCATTTCTTTATTATTAAATAACCTGTCACTTTATTTCTTCTTTTACGTTTTGTTTCTCCTGACACCTCATATTCATTTAGTTCAAATTATTCTTTACTGAAGCTATAATCTTTATCAGCAAATTATTCACGTTTTTAAAATTGTTCCTTCATTTTTTTTCTTGTCGCCGCTTCCTTTCCTATGTTTGGATCTCCATTTCAAATCTTCCTTTCCTTGAATCATTTTAATGTGAACTTGCAAATCAAAATCTCTCATTTTGCAAATTCAAAGCTTTCTTTTATGAAACATGAGTTCATCCTTTTTTTTTCTACATGTCCTGCCCTCATCTTAGTTTGTTTTTCCATCTTTGCCAGAAGCCTACCTTGAGAAAAACGTAAGTATTAAACTTTGTTTATTTTTATTTAAACGTGTACCAATTATTATTTTAATAATATTTCTTACAACATGAATATCTTTTGCATATAAACCTCGATTCACGCGCGATTTCTTCTATTGGAATTTTGGGCTTTTATTGGATTTAAATCGACTATAAATCAAAGGCGAGTGTTTTAACCCACTCACAACTACTAAATTATCTTATGTTAGTTAAATTGAATTTATGATGTGATTTGGAATTGATTGGTTGATGTTTAGTATATTTAAATTGTCATTATAGTTAAATTTAACTTTTGTTGCATTTAATCATCGTTTAATTTAATATTGAATTTGATTGAAAATTTAACACCTGTTAATGATAATCAGTTATCTATTGATGTTTATTGATTGATTTGGGTGATGATTGTGATGTATGTTTAATTGTTGATATTGGATGATTTGATGTTATATTTATACTGTTATAACACTACAAGTTCCCTTAATTATTGTTAGAAAATCCCTATGGGTTGAAATGATACATACCCGAACGATCATATAGAATATGAGAAAATCGTTATGGGTTGAAATGATAAACCCAAACGATTTTCATTGATTTGGAATTTGGGACTGCGGGTTGAAATAATATATACCTGTAAATTTAAATTTTTACGGATTGAAATGATAAATATCCGCATCACTTGACCATAGAGTAGAAAATTATATACGGACACTGGATTAGTTAAATTAAACGTTTTTGAAACCCTTAAATTTTGAATTGGATTAAATGATATTTTGAAGGAAATTGATTTATATAAATTGAATTACTTTGAATATCCAAGTTTGAAGGTTGGAATTGGAAATTGGTTTAAATCGAAATTCTAAAGCATTTTAATCTATTTTAAATCTATTTAAAGTATTTTAACCCATTTTAATCTATTTTAAATCTATTTAATCTATTTTAAACCATATTAAACTATTTTAAATTATATTAATCTATTTTAATCTATTTTAAATTATATTAAACTATTTTAATCTATTTTAAACTATATTAATCTATTTAAACTATATTAATCCATTTTAAACTATATTAATCTGTTTTAATCTATTTTAAACTATCTTAAACTATATTTTTAAACTATTTTAAACTATCTAAACTATTTTCTGAATTTCAGGTTTTGTAAAGTGGAAGTTTTATATTTAAATCCTTGATTTTTAAGTAGAATACGATTAAATGATGTTATAACATAAGTAGGGATTTAAATGACATATTTGAGGAATATGATGATTTTAAATGAGGATTTAATCTATTTTGGAAATATGAATTCGAAAGTGATATAATTTCAAATGTGATATAATTTCGAAAGTAAATATGATTTCGAAAATGATATTTTGATATAAATTATAAATCAGTTTTGGAAATGTAAAAGAATCATCCGGTGTGAAATAAGTGTTTGGTTGTTAAAGAGACCGAGATCGGATATTGTCATACTCTCTGCCAATACCGAAAACCACTTTAACAACTGTGTACGTGGTGGAGATTCCAGAAATGAAGTACGATGGTTTGGCGAACGATTCTGTATGAGGTATTTACGTGACCCCGACACCCGTGAGTCAGCTTAGATGTGACTAAAACAGGAGCCACGTCGGGCCAAGTGAGGTCATTCCTCCGATCGGACATATTTCTTCGATACCATATTATGGCTTTGTGATGATTTGGTGGCCACCCCTTGATTTTGATTATGAGAGTGTGTTCCAAGGTGGGCGGTAGTAACTGCTATGCGTTACCACCAGTCCGGATTCGCAATTGGTATATATCTACCCTGGAATTGCCTCGAGTGCCGTGTTCACATGCCCTATCGTGCCTTCTACGAGTTTGTTTTGTACCATACCTATGGAGTGCCCTTTGGGTAAACCTCACGGAGAAGCGTACGGTACTGTATAGACCATGGGAATATATAAAATGTGTTAAGGGGATATGAGTAACGCCTTAACGCTATTTTAATACTTTACTTTACTGTAGACACTATTATAATAACGTATCGTACTACATAGTAGATAGTTTAACGGATCCTTAGGAGATGGAAATCCCGAACATCTCTTAAGTTATTGCACTCATGTTAGACACTGGATAGGAGATGTCAAAACCCGTAAACATCTCTAACATCGTTATACTCATATTTATTTACTGTTGATTTAACTTATATAAGATCTTTTAGTTCTGACTCGAGTGTTTTGTCTTTTCAATTCGCTCGGGTCAGTCTGAGCTTTTCATTTTATCGAAGACTGCTTTCTGGTGGATGAAGACGAAGATTTTGTACTATTATTATATATTATATTTATTCCACTGCATCATGTTGTTCCACTGCATTATTATCATTTATTCTTATTGTATGTAACTCTGATCTGCATTATAAAAGTTTAATCAATGCTATTTGTAAATAGCTTCATGAACTGTTTATTTGATTATTATATTTTGTCATTCCGTTGCGAGATTCTGTATTTGTTTTTTTCTTTCTTTCTCTGCTTTTTCTTATTTACCCCATAACAGTCTACCCTTTTGAATGGTTTGAGTCTGATGTGTGTGTCTTATCGTCGATTTAAACCGTCCATAAAGACAAGTCGTTACATATGGGTTGTTGCAGAGATGATCTCAGCTTACCTCATATACGTTGTTATTGTAGTGAAAACTTTGCTTTGCGGAAGCTTTTCCTAATATATCTTTAATCATCCAAATCACAAAGAGATAAATTTGGATAGAAAATAAATGGACATGAAATCAAAAAATCTACTAGTATTTATTCCGCTGCACTATTTCTTTCTATCTATTAAAATGTATAACTCTGATAGTATTGTATAATTCTGATTTATGTTGTAAATTAAATTGAGTATATATTGTTAAATAGCTTCATGAACTGTTTGTTTGATTATTGTATTTTATCGTTCCACTGTGAGATTCTGTTATTGTTTTCTATTTTTTATTTCTTTAAAATAAACCCATTGATAATCTACCTTTTAAACGGTTTGAGTTGGACATGTGTGGTTTATTGTCGACTTGAACTGTTCAAAAAGGTGGTCGTCACAGTTGGTATCAGAGCTTTGGTTTAGCGTATACCTAAACATGTAGGATAAGCTCATTGAGTGTATATACGTATATGAGAGAGCGTATTATTTAGTGATATAAAAATATTTTGAAATTAACAAATGAAATGATTTTAACTTGGATTATATATAGAATATAAAAGAATGAATTCTATATACTGAAAAAAATCATTCATGACTGTTGATGATGATTGAACGTTATCTCTTTGTTGATTGATTGTTTGATTAATATGGATGTGCATATTATCACTTATTGATTGATGAGTCGTGCTCGGCCACTTTATGAGCATCGACTATTGGCTATTGATTTGAGCATTTGACTATGGTTGGAAATTTTGGTTTTTTTGAAGTATATTTAACCAGTTTGAGAAACTGCATGTTTTAACATGGATTTGGAAGTGAATATATATCTGAATTTCCCCCCGTATCATTTTAAAGAGTAATTGATACCATTTGAAAGTGATATATGAAATATGGTTTATCTAGATATGGTTAATAAATAAACAAAAAGTTATTCAAACTTGAAATTTGAGAGTTTGAATTTTGGGAGTTTTTGAAATTGGGTTTTAAGATTCTGGAAATATATAATAGCATAATTTGAAATTATTTTCCGAATAGAAATGTTATAAATGATTTCAAAGTGATTTCAAAAAGGGATTTTCAAAAGATTTAAAAGAAATGGAAATCCAAAACTCACTTCTGTCGTTGGAAAATAAATTTTGGTGATGACTGCAGCATCATCGACGTTCATTTGCGAGTTTCAAAGTGGGAGAGGCCACTATGGTAGCTTGGCTACATGATTGATTTGATGAAATTTTTTCGATTCAAATCCCTGAAGTATGATTTGATATTCGAAAGAGATATGCATATATTTAATTCAAACGATTTGAAATAAAACCCGGTGTTCAGTTCTTGAGTTTTCTATTGAATAATATTATGAACACATGTATCCTATGCATTAGGATTGATTGATTGATTGTGCATCTTGTTGAGATGATTGATTGCTGATTTCCAATTTTGAATTGGAATTTGATTTTTTTGACTATTCTGAATAGTCGAACACTTCCAAATTGAGAATTAATTTTCAAAGCTAAGTATTTTGGAAAGTATATAAAGTTTAGTTTTGAAAATTGTAAAATAAAGACTAATGGAAGTTGAACAAGTTTTAAAAAGCCAAATACTTTGATAAGTAAATTGTATAAGTTTATTTTGAATTATACAAGTATGTAATTAGTTTTGAGATGTTTTAAATGAAAGAAGTTTAAGAAATGTTTTCGAACGCAGTAAATGTCTTATAAAAACTTATTTATTTGCAAAATGACTTTTAAAAGCAAATTTGATCCTGTATAAATATGAAATTTAGTTTTGAAATGTTTTATAATAAAATTTGTTTCAAGAAATGTTTGTAAACTTAGTAAAAGTTTTATAAAGTTATTTATGCATAAATGATTGTGGAAAGTATTTGATTTCTGAAAAGGAAATATTGATTTATAAAATTGATATAAATGGTAAACTGAAGTTATTTCTGAAGCTACTGATTTTGAAAATTTTGAAGTTTTTGGATTTTGAATGATATTCGATTTGAAAGGGAGAAATAATTGTTGAAATAGTATATGGATTTGAAACTGAACTGATATTTAAAAATGGATTGATTTTGAGGACCTTTAACTCTATATAAATATTTGATTTGAAAGTTTTCGATTCTTATATGAAAATGGTTTGTATAAGTATGAGTTATTTCGAAAACTATTGATTTTGGAAATCACTCGATTTGGAAATGAAATCTTATATATAATGGAATTTATATAAGTGTGATATTTGAAGTTATGATTTGGAAAGGGTACTATATATATAGTATGATATATTTCGAAGTAAAAGATATGGGAAGTACCCTCCGTGATTTTCGACAATCCACTTGGTGGATTGATTCTATTGATTGATTTCGGTCGTCCGGACATAAACTCATGAGTTCCTTTGAATTTCATAGCTTAACATATGGTCTTATGATTCGATTAGCATAGCATAATTCGGGAGGCGTGATGCCTACAGTCTACTTATGATTTCGCTGGGATAGCGATGTTACCACTGTGTAGCTACGATCTATGGTCTATGTACATGGCGCAATTCGAGGTGGCAGAGATTGCCTACAGTTTACTATGATTTCGCTGGATAGCGACGTAACCATTGGGTGTAATCACTAAGTAAACTGCGATCCACATGGCATAATTTAAGGGGCAGTGATTGCCTATAGTCTACTATGTTTTCTCTGGGATAGAGACGTAACGGCTAAGTAGACTACGATCCATGGGCGATTTGATTTTGTTTTGCATGGCATAATTCACTGGGTAGAGATTACCCAAAGTTACAAACGTTTCCTCTGGGATAGGGGCGTAACCATTGTGTAGCTGCGATCCATGATTGGTTTTCAATTGGTACTTTCCATATCTGTTTGTAAAAGTTTTCCAAGTATTTTCACTGGGTGTTGAAACGGGTCTACTAAGTACTTAGAGATTTCTAGTCTTGCGTCCGATCAACGTATTACTAGGTTCTGTAAGAACGAGGATAAACTTGTTGAAACATCGAGTTATCAAAAGTATTTTTAATATAAAATTATTTCGATATAAAAGTACTTTGTAATATAAAAAATTAACAAAGAAAATTTTCAAACATTTAAGAATTGAATATAAAAACGACTTGAATTATCTATTGGTGTAATTAAGAAACCAATGGAATAAATACGTAAGTTGTATATAGACCATTCTATTTGCATTTACAGTTTTGATTCAGATTTGAATACACGATTTTAAGGTAATTCACACCTGTCCGATTTAGGATTGTTTGCTCGATTCTCGATGACGAACACTGATGCGGATTTTTGATATGAATCTGAAGTTCTCTATCATTGTTTATTACTATGTAAGGAGGATGGAAGTTTCTAATCAAGAAGTCGGATTAGAGTCCGCACTAGAGTAGTCGGGTTACCAATACTAGTTCGGAAAATAAAATTGCGTGTTCGAGTAAGAGATCGAAATTGTTATACGCATGGCATATATATATCGTACAGATTTTAATAAAATGATTGTATGCTATGATTGCTAGCTATGATTGTTTCTTGCTTAGGATTGCTATGTTGTTTTGGTTGCATGTAGTTTTACGTTTCATTATAAATGTGAATTGGTTGCTTGTGTGTTAAACATGGTGAAATAAATTGAAATTGAATGTGAACGAAATAGACATGAATTAATTGGATGTATATTTTTTGTTGGATGATTTCTTTTGTGCAAATCATTGTCATAACCGTCTTGGTTGCATATGATTGTTATGTTGTGTATTGATGCTTATGCTTATGGTTTGGATTTAGAATTCATGTCATATAGTTCTATCAAACTCATGCATGCTTTATATATCCTTTTATAAGCAACTAATATTCATATTAAGTTGAGATATGTACATTTGAAGCCCATTCGGACGTATATGCGTTTTGGCTCGCTTTTGCTCGCTTTAATATGAGCGAACTTGCTCGTATTAATAATAATAAGGTACATATCTCGGATTACATACCGTACTTTTATGTTTTTCCCTACGGGATGCCTCATCACTGAGATGAGATGTATATTTGTTATATATATGTGTATTATAAATTTTTACGATCGAGTCGCGCAAAGGAGACGCTGCCGAAACTTTTCGTAAATTCGGGTGTTAGAAAATTTTTATAACTTGTTTACAAATAAACCGATATCGAAGTGGCATAGTAGAAGCATAGTAAAGATTTTGTAAATAATATTTTAATGTTTTATATGTTGATTATTTTGAATAAAATATATCGAAGGTTGATCCTCTACTTAACCCCTTTTTGAGGACGAAAAGTTTTGAGTGGGGAAAATAACGGCCCGTATTTTTAATTATTTTTAATTATTGAATTTAATATGATTATTGAATAAAAATGGTTGGAAATAAAAATATATATTTTATTTATGTAATTTATTTAATACGAACTTGAATAAAATTTTGAAATAACAATTTTGGTAAGAATTAAGGAATCATTTGTGTTAGAATGAAGTTCAATACATTTATTGTGTGGAAATCAATAGCAATAATTGAATAAATATTGAATTATTTAAATGAAAATAAAATAATTGTTGATAACTAAAATTCATTTGAAATTTAATGTTATTAATGTAATTTATTGGATAATTAAATTGTTTAAATTTAATATTGAAAATTGTTTAAATAATTGAATCTTGAATTTAATATAAATGAAAATGATATCGGAAGTTGATTTAAATTTTATTTAAACAAGAATGAAGATTGTTAACTTTTAAAATTGAATTTAAAAGTGAATAAATTTATTTTGGAAATTTCTCGTTTTAATTAACATGTAAAAATAGTCTTTTTGGGCACAGTCTCGGATTTCGACGAAACCCGTTTCATTGGATCCGTAATAGTGAATTATTATAGGATTTCAAGTTTCATAGCGATCTGACTTATTGTTTGGCCGTGCAAGCTTGAAACACGTATAAATGCTTTTAAGGAATTTAATTAAAATAAATTGATTTTGAAAAGCTATCATCTGAATATGGTGAAATTGACTCCTGGTACCTATTCCATGGTGTGGAATGGGGTATAACATATAGAACGCCAAGCGGCATGCGTCGTTTGGAGTTCGAAAATTTATGTGTGATAGTGTCAGATATTTATATATAAGGCCATCCTTATGTTCATTTCCGCAAAACCCTAACTCCTAAAATATCGACCGCGCTTTCTCTAAGATGGTTAATGGCTGAAAATCGCTCAACCTTCTCCCTTCGATTTCTTCCAATCCATTCATCGAAATCAAATGACTTCGACTAGGAAAATGAAGATCTCATCGAGCTCTACGCTTTGGACGGTTGGATCGTGGTGAAGCATCACGAGATCGCCAGAATCAATGCAGGAAGGTCGCGCAGATTTTCTTGAATCGTGCAAGAATGGCAGCGACGGGGTCAACGAGGCTTGCGGCGGCGGTAGCTCGGAGGCAAGCGTGTGCGCTGGTGAGGTCGGATCGACGAGCGATGGCTCGTGGTGGTGGCGCGCGTAGGGAAATCGTTCGCGTGGTTGGGTTTGAGCGCGGGCCTAGGTATTGAGCAACGAAGGAGGATCAACTGTGTAGGTTTAGTCTTAATTTAATTTTAATTATGTTAATTACCTTTTAATTATCTCGAATGCTAATTAAATCGTAACTTTTCCATACGAAGTCCATTTCGAGCGAAACGAGTTGCGTTGGAATCGTATCGAAGTCGTCTACGACATGAAGCTGAAATGGAATTTATTTGACTCTGAAATATTTTCAGTTTCAAATAAAGGTGAGTGGTTAGCCCATTCATGAAGTACTAAATTTCATACTGTTAGTTAAACTAATTAACGAAGCGAAAATTTATATTGATTGCTAGTTGAAAATTTAATCGGCTGAAAAATTAATAATTAAATTTGACCAGTAAATTGATAATTAAATTTGTTAGTTAAATTTGACCAAAAAATTTACAATAGGAATTGATAGTAGACCCGATAGTTAAATTTGAGACATTAGATGTGACATTTAAATCTGATAGTAAATTGACATTTAACTGAATATTTAAATTGATGTTGATAATTGGAATTTCATATCACTTTTAAACACCCGACCGTGATGGTTGTTGATTGTTGTGATATGGATGAATTGGTTGTTTTGGATGTTGGTTGATATTGAGATGGATGATATTTGTGATTGGTTGTTATGTTGTTTAGTGATTTCGATATATCCATATTATCATCCTGTTATTATCACTATTGATACGATTGATCACCGGTACATTGAATTTGGATATGACACTTTGGACATCCTATTTGATATGTGAATTTTTGGATGCATTGTTGACTGCTGTTGCAGAAATGCGATTGTATAGCTGTTTGGAAAAATTTGAAGATTTTTGATAAACTGGAATTTAGATCTTAAAATAACTTGAAATTTATTTATAAAATTTAAATTCTAATTTTAATAATAATATATATTTTTCCTAAAGAGTAATAAAAGGTTTACAAATTTTTCTATAACTTTAAAGAATAAAATGAAGTGTTGTAAGAAGATCGATGTTGTAAATCCAACCATTAAATGATTTTGATATGTTTGAATGAGATTATCGAATTTTGGAAATATGTAAAGTGTTGTAAAATACTCTGAAACTGCAATAAATTATCTAAAAATAATATTTGATGCAGGAAATCTGATTTTATTTCGATGATTTAAAATAATTTAAACATTGAAGTTTTGTTTGAACTATGAAATATATTGAATCGATTTGTAGTTGATTAACTTATTGAAAACTCTACAGTGAGGAGTTAAAATGGTGAAAACTTTATGGAAATTTGAAACAAATGAAGTTATTGCAAATATGTTTCACTTGATTTTGATTTGACTTACATGAGGATTTTTAGTCTTGGCTCGAGTGTTTTGTTTTTCATTACGCTTGGGTCAGATCGAGTTTTTCAGTTATCGAAGATAGTTATTCCGGAGGACGAAGACGAAGATTTGGTATATCATATCTACCAGTATTTATTCCGCAGCACTATTTCTTTCTGTCTATTAAAATGTATAACTCTGATAGTATTGTATAACTCTGATTTATGTTATAAATAGAATTGAGTATATATTTTTAAACAGCTTCATGAACTGTTTATGTGATTATTGTATTTTATCGTTCCGCTGCGAGATTCTGTTATTGTTTTCTTCTTTTCTTTTTATTTCTTTAAAATAAACCCATTGATAAAATATCTTTTAAATGGTTTGAGTTGGACATGTGTGGTTTATTGTCGACTTGAACTGTTCAAAAAGGTGGGTCATCACATATACGCTTCACACCTATTGCGCATATGACCCTTTTATGACAATAATAAAAAATGATACTTTTTGGTAGACCTTTACCATTAGCGACTTTCTCCTTCGAACTTGTATCCTTCTTCGAGTCTTTGCTAACATAGTCTCATCTTGAACTAATTTCACACATGACAATTTTCTTCTAAGTTTCTCATTCAAAATACTACTTCGAATAGTTTCTAGTGGGATAGTTTAGCACTGGAATTACTCAATGAAACAAAAAATGTTTCCCAACTTTCTAAAAGCGAACTCACCAATAAAAGAGCATGTAACTCATCATTAAATTTGACATTCATATTTTCCAATTGATTTGTTACATCTTGAAATTCGTTCAAATGCTCTGCAACAGACTTCTCTCCATCTAATCTCAGTTGAACCAACTTTCGAACAAGAAAAGCCTTATTTGTAGCACTCTTCGACTCATACAAAGATACCAACTTGTCCCACAAAGCCTTCGCGGATTCACAACTAGCCACATGATGAAAGACTGAATCATCAAAATACTGACAAATCAACGCAATTGCCTTCTTATCCATCTTCTTTCATTTTTCCTCCGCTACATCAGAGGGCGTCTTCACATCTCCATCAATCGGATCATGAATATCATTAAGGTACAAAACATCTTCCATCCTAGGCTTTCAAATACCCCAATTTTTTCCATCCAAAATAGCCATCTTTGAAAAAGAAATTACATCCGACATCTCAATAATTTTTCAAATCCAAAAATACTCTAAGCTTTGCGATGACCTTGCTCTGATACCAATCTGTAGTAAAAACTTTGCTTTGCGGAAGCTTTTCCCAATAGATCTTTATCATCCAAATCACAAAGACATAAATTTGGATAGAAAATAAACGGACATGAAATCAGAAATCAATACACAAGAGATTCCACACAACCACTCTCTTTATTGACTCACCAAAATTTGTTTACAATTAATCGAACAAAATAAAATTAAACAAAATACAAATTGAACCAATAACCAAATTGAGAAAGGAAGTCTTAATCTCTATGGCTAAAATTGCTGGAGGGGAAGAACAAAGATGGAAGAAGAGAGAATTAGAAAATATATTTTCACACATTTTACACTATCTCTTCTAGTCTCTATTTATAACATCAATTACTTAATGCCCAAGTTAATGTTAGATGACAAAAAATAAATTGATTAGCCAATTAGAGAGAGAAATAAACATAACCAAATATGCCAATTAATTAGGAGAAACAAAATCTTCTCTTTCTTTTTTTTGCATATTTATTTCCTTCTATTTGTGATTTTGTATCACCAAAATTTAACAGTTATTAGTTAGACATATAAGATTCATTAATCCTTTCACTTTCTAAATTAACAATAAAATGATGTTGTCGCCATGTGTCTTCAATGAAGATAAAGTAAGAACCATTTGCATGATGTATATGTCATGATACATTATAAAGTACCGAGTACTAGGTCTAAAAACAACATAATATGAGAAGGACCGCAAACTATATTGAATTTAGGGCTGTTATCTTAAAAGCGAATTTTTCGTAACCATACCCATATCAATCAGTTAATTATCTTATTTCAACTAAGTCGATATATCAATACAATCAACATGATAATGGTGAAATTATCATTTATAGTGGCAAAGCATCAAAAATAACTTTTATCAAAATAGACGGTAATAGTTATTTACCTACCCACTTATATTTTATATTTTCTTATTTTACTAACTTTTTCCCAAAAAGAAGCTTGCATGTGATCGAATTTTTTTTTGAAATTCAATTCAAATGATGTTAATTGCATTTTTATTCCTTTTCCCCAATATCTTTTATTGAGCGACATGATAAAATATAGGACAAAACATCATTACATTACAAAAATATGAAATATACCGTTCTTTTGAACAAAATTGTAATTTATAATGGTTGCCTGCTTATTGGTATATCAATCTTCAATATATTGACAATATGCTAATGTAACAGTGTCCTTGACTTGCATGTAAAAGTGATACGGTAACGATTTCCACATAATGGTAGTGGTAACTATTACAAAAATATCCGTAATGAATTATGAGATATTTGGATGACACAATGTGTATTGGTTAAAGTATGTCCTGAGACATCATCTATGATATTAAAATAACCAAAATGAATTTTGATACAAATAATATGGTTTAACTAACAAGATTACAACACTTAGGCATATTCTCGAAAAGCGAGCATTATTTTCAGTGGATATTCACATCACACCCTTATTTTCTACTTTTTTAATAACAAGAGTAGTACTTATTTAAGCAGAACACTCAACTTTGTTAGAACCTCTCTTGTTGGATTTTAATGACAACAACTATACAATTATGCCAAAGAACATCTAAACTAACTTGCAGGTACATGAATATCAAAAAGAAGGAGAACCAAATAAACAAATTGAAGACACAAGTATATACATGGAGATACAAGAAGAGATACAATAATGAAGCCAAGACGACGATGACAAACAAAGTTATATTAGTTATAGTATTTTGTGTCTAGAAGTATATGATTGTTAAAATCTCTTCAAAGAGGTATAAACACACATACACACAATCAAAATATTTTATAAAAGCAATGCAAGTTTTCAAAAATGCATGAAGCAAGACTCGAACTCGGGTCATTGGTGCACTCATTTTTAAATGAAAATCAAGCTTTCAAAAATGCATGGAGCAAGACTCAAACCCGAGTCACTAGAAAGCAAGTCCTCTAACCAACTAAGCTAATACAATTTTTATTTTTAAAGAAAATTCCGTCGACTAACTTGGTATATTCAGTCGACTGAATCTATGTTCTTTGAACTATGTTCACTGACACTTGTCAGCCAACTGAATTATTCAATTCAGTCAACAACCATATATTCAGTCGATTGAATCAAGAATCTCAATCGATTGAAACTGCTATTTTTTTTACCATTTTCTTATGGGAAAATTTTATTATTTTCTTCTAGGAAATTTTTTATCGTCATTTAGTCAACTGAATTACTTTGTCCAGTCGACTGAATGTCGCAACTGTCATTTTTATTTTAAAATACTGAAGGGATCCTCTTCCTCGCGAAGAGTCACTTTCCCTCATTAATGGTTGCAACTCTTCTAATGGTTATCACTCTTCACAAAATAGTTGCAACCATTCATTCTTTATATAAAGCAATCTTCATTCTTGAATTTCTAACTTAGTCTACTACTTTCTATCTACAACCATTTTTGAATTCACTGATCATTCAAAATATTCAATTGCTTTCTATTTGATCACTTGATCTTACAAATCTATTTCAATAGTGATCAATCTACTTCTATTTTTTTCACGAACACACATTATACCATCAAGAAGAAGAGTATAGGAAGGGTGTACATATTGGCTCATTCCTGCTATTCAAAGAGCACACAAAGTCACAAACTCAACTATTTGTACTAATCGAAGTAGTGTTGGAGATCTTCAGGCATGAAGCCCTATTCGGTAGCTCAGGCGGTCTGTAATACCTATTCCTCCGGATTAAGTGATGACGTTTGTTAGTTAAATCCAAAAGGAGTCAGGGACTGAACGTAGAATGAGAGTTCGAACCAGTATAAAAACCTCTGGTGCACTTTACTTATTATACTGCCAGTTTAATATAAGTTTTATTTAGTAAATATAATCATATTACTCGATTCGTATACACTTTCAAACTTATTTTCGTACTTATTGTATTAAAAAACATCTTTCGATCAAACTTTGCAACGCCATTCCATGGTATTATTTTTAAAATTTTACTTTTCAGTTTTTCTCTTCTTCTTCATCGTGAAGGTTAACTTCTCATAAGCGAACACTAAATGTTCGATTTATCAAATCTTTTAATTCTATTCAGGTTTTTTTAACTTCAATATTTTAGTTCTTCTAATGATTTCTTGTCCGAGATGTCATCTTTTTAGCACCAAACATTTTTTTAATACTTTTTTTGCCGTAATTTTACAATTTTTAGGAAATATATGCATCTATTTTCTATTTTATCTAAATATATCTATACATCCATTCATTTTGAAAATATTTGTTGAAATATCCATCCATTTAGCAAACATTTGCGAAAATATGTTTACATTCATTTATTTTGCAAATATTTGCAAAAACATATGTATATCTGTTCATTCTGCAATGATTTGTATAATTATCCATTTATTTTGCAAATATTTGCAAAGACATATTTTTACCTCTTCATTCTGCAACTCTTTACAAAATCATCCATTTATTTTGCAAATATATGCATAATTATACATTCATTTTGCTAATATTTGCAACAACATTTTTTGTTTTAGAAAATTGTCTACCTGTATTCATTTTGCAAGTATATGCACAAATATGTAGCCGTTTTCCAAATATTTCTTGTTCTATCCGCCAATACATTAATATTCATTCAATAATTTACGAAATAACGATGTTATATCCGTTCATGTTGCAAACATTTGCAAAATTATATTGTTTTTGCAAACAATTGTAAAAACATCCTATATTCATTTAGAAAATATTTTTATATTCGTCCATTTTGCAAATATAACACAAATGTACAAATTTTCTTTTAATATATTTCTACATGCATTTTTTGTTACAAATTTGTACCACTTATTTATTTTGTCCTAACTTATCTTCACATTTCCTTTTGATCTTCAACTATTCATGTTTTTTTGGATTTAGTTAGTGCGTGGAGAGAGAACAAAAACTGATTTTGAATTGTCGCACACAAAATCAATGTAGTTCTGAATTAAAATATTAGCAATCAGTAATCGTTCTTGAATCAAGGGGTTTATCTTTATCTATTTTGATTTGACTGGAATTTTGATTTATGACAATTTAGTAACTCTTAATGAAAAAAAAGAGGGGACGACTTTATAAAATTTGAGTAGTAGGGATATCTATTAAATAATAGTAAAGCGGAAGAATTTCTAACTCTTTTATTAATTATTGGAGTTTTCTTTCTTCTCCTTAATTCTCTATTGATATTTTACTTTAAAATCTTCTAATTTATCAGTCTACACTTATTTTACTATGACTCTCTTAACATTTTACATTTTGGTACGTACATTTAAAAATTCATAAAATTTATTTATGATAATTAATCAATAACCTTCTAACATTTTATATTCAAGTCCGTATATTTAAGTTAATTACATAATACAAAATCAAACTATTAAATAAATTCAATTAACTAATATTTATTAATATTACAAATAAATACTAAATCAAATAAATACTAAATAATGAAAATTTCAATATGCATACCGCTATTGTACCTACCAAAATGGTAAAACTAAATTTTTTATTCGATTACGATACATAAATCACATAAAACAATAATAAAAAATTAATTTATAATTCATCCATTCCAATAAATTTATCATACACTACATTGTAAAATTCTACTTTTAACTTCAAATACCTACATTTAAAATTTACCGCAGTATTTACAAAACCCACCTCATTTTTCTCCTTACAGTTTATGTTTAAGTTCATATATTTAAATTAATCATTCAATCTTAAATTTAAACTAATTAGATAAATTCAATTAAATGATATTCGTTAGTCCGCTTACCAAGGTATGAAAATATGAAAATTACCGTACTCATGTCAACAAAAATGGTAACATTAATTTTGCATTAAATTAAGAGACATAAGTAATAACAAATTCAATTTATAATTCATTTATCTCAATAAATTCATCATATAGTGCATTACAAAGTTATGTTTTTTTACTTTAAATATCTTCATTTTAAAAGTTCTGTATCCATTTACAAAACCACCCTCAGATCTATTTTAATATTTTACATTTAAGAATTAGTTACATAATCTAAAAACTAGTTAAATAATTCAGTAAACTATTATTCGTTGATTTGTCTAATAAATCATAAAAATATGAAAGTTTCAATATTTATACCCATGTTCATATTAACAAAAAGAGATAAAATTTATTTGGATATATAAATACATCAATCACATAACATAATTATATATATACAAATAATTACCATGAATTTAATTTATAATTCATTTATATCGATATATTTACCATCCATTGCATTGTAAAATTCTCCTTTCAACGTCCAATACCTACATTTTAAAATTTCTACAATTGTATACAAAACCCTCCTCAGTATCACATAATATCGATCATTTAAGTCAATGTATATATGTAATCTTGAATTTAAACTATTTGAATAAATTTAATTAACAAATATTTGTTAATTCATCTAATAAATCCTAAAATATGATCATTTCAATATATATACCATATTCATATTAACAAAAGTGGTAAAATTGTTTTTTCATTCAAATGCAAAGATATATAAATTACATAACATAAATAATATACATAAACAATATTAACAAACTATTAATCATTTATTTTAATACATCTACCAATATTGTTTTGTAAAATTTATTTTAGTTTAAAATACTAATTTTTTAACATTTCTACAATTATTTACAATTTCACCTGTCTCAGTTCTCTCCTAATATTTCATATTCTAATCCATGTATTTAAATTACTTGCGAAATCTCAGATTTAGACTATTTAAATAATCTCCTTCAATAGTTACTCTATTTTTTTTTAATAAATCTTAAAAATATATGCTAGTTTTAATGTGTGTGCACACGCGCTTATGTTCATATGTATACACACACATACATACATATACATATTCATTTTAACAAAAACAATAAAAATTTTTCATTCAACTATGAATATATACAAATCACATACATTAAATCATGTACATAAACAATAATGACAAAATTAATTTGTAAATCAATTATTATTGTTTATCTTAAAATTTTATCCTACACTGCATTACAAAATTCTATTTTTTAACTTCAAACATCCACGTTAAGGTTTCTGCAATTTTTTACAAACTTCTCAATTTTTTGCTACTAGTTACCTTTAAGTCCGTATATTTAAACTAATTACATAATTTTAAATCTAACATATTCAAAAAAAATCAGTTAAATAATATTTGTTAATTTATTTAATAAGGATGATACTATTTACACCCACTTAAACACTTCTCTCGCCCATTTATCCGCTCACCCGATCAAATATTTCATTCACCCATCCATACCCACTTTTTTCTTTTTATTTTGTTTTCTCATAACCATAACACAACCTTTTCTCCCTCTCTTCAAAAAATAAAATCGAAATTTCTTCATTTAATGTCTCCACAGTCAAATTTATTCTCTATCTTATGCTTTATCAATACAAATGAATCCAAAGTTGGTGTGACTATGGTGTTATCGACTTTAATTATACATAGATTTCCATTTTTTCTATAATTGTGTAACCATAACTAAAACTAACATAGTAACGAATAATTTGCAACTTAATTTGGTGCTATTATAAAATATAGTAAAGAACCTTCATTCCTACTTCAATCAAAAATGTTAAATTATTACCACTTCTATTGTTGTTTCAATAAGAAAAGAAAAAGAAACGACCAAACCAACTGTAATAAAGAGTAATATGATATAGCAGATATATTTAATTATTATTATCCTTCCCTATATAACAATAATAAGGTCACAAAAATATTAATTTACATACATATTCTAAATATAATTAAATACTATAACTTATCATCTCCTAATATGAAATCGATGAATAATTTTTACTTTCGTTGTTCATGCAACGACTTGAAATTTTATCGCTTTGATTTGAGAATATTTACTTAATTTTAAATATTCAATTAATCGTTTTTAATAATCAAATAACCCTATTCTAATTAATAAATAATAATGGTGAACTCATTTTGAATGTTTGTTAACGAAAATAAATAGTTCGATGAAAAATTGAAAATGTGATCGTAATTCGTTTTTTGGGTTTTTGACTTTTTATCGAACGGAAGTTGTCGCAATATTATTGCACACTTGTGCACAAACAAGTACACATTTAATAACAAGTCAAATAATATCAAATATATTAAATAAATCAAAACTCCTTAAGTGCTTTTAAAATGTAATTAAAAAGTCATTAAATAGAAGACTTTTATTTTGATGTAATGGATAGTACATGTCATCATTATGCAAGTCCATGACCATGTGCAGGGGGTGTGGTATATGAGTTAGCACTTAGGAAAGGAAAGTGTATGGAAGAAGACATTCTTGAAGGACGTTAAGGTCATTGGCTAAGAGGCTAAATGGTAATTCACTGTACTTTTGTAAGTTTATAAAAGAGCAAGCTTAGCATCTCCTTTTTATTTTTTTCATTTCCACTTTTCTTTCTCTTGTTTTCCTTACTTCTTCATCCATTTTCTCTAAAACAAAAACACCTCAAAACCTCACTCTTTTCACCTCAAACTCCTTGTATAAGTTTGTAATATGCAGGTAAACTCTACCATCATCCCAAAGCTTGAAAATTTAAAGCACCCAAGCCCCATTTCGACCATGGCCGTGAGCACCTAGGCTAGGGGAAGGGGAGGAGGTGAGCTTCTTAGGAGCGGGAGGGGCTTTGGACACAAGGAGAAGGAGGAAAGGTGGAGCTTTGGTGGCTAACTAGAAGGTGGTAGGAAGCTAGGAGCTTTGCCTTGGGTTTAGTCGGGAAAAAGTGAGATTTCTCACTTTGAATACCATTTTAAAATAATGATGGCATATTGTAAAAATATATATTTATATGTATTTATAACTTGCTTGTGTATATTGCTTGTTTGGATCTGATTTCCACTTGAAAACGGATGACATAAGTAATCGTTGTTTTGCAGGGGACAAAAAGAACAAGTCGAAGTGTCTTCGTAGTGATAGATCACTACGGAACACTTCGAGACACAAAAAGAGCAAGTCGAAGTGTCTTTTGTAGAGGAACTCTAAGGAGTTGCTCGCCTTGTTGATCTTATTTTACATATATTCTTGTTTATGGAAATATTTGTGATATGAGATGAAAATAAATTGTAGCATTGTTTAAGTACCATCGCTAAACCTCGTAGTAATACTTCTTGAAAAAGGATATGGTTTTTGATTTGTTATAAAAAGGTTTTAATATACCTTTAGTTTTTATAATATTTTGAAGTAAATGTTTCTACACTTATGGTAGTATAAATTATTGAAAGAAATGGAGTTTAAAAGCTAGTTGATTTACAAAACAAAGTTTTGAAAGTTATGGTCTATATAGCGATAGTCGCTATGGATGGACTTTGAAAATCTATGTTTATAGTAAAATATAGAAGGTTATCTACTTTAGATATTTTGTAAATCCTTTTCAAAAGTGCTTTATAAAGGTTGTATAAGTATTTAAAAAGGAGTTTGAAGTTTTAAATATATTGTTAAGAATTTATTTAAGTTATTTAAGCAAAAGGTTAACATTTTATAAAAGGAAACTCCTTTGTTTTCAAAAGTCAGGTTTTGTTTAAAAACGACCATCTTTAAAGGGATGTTTTAAATACAATTTTCAAACTATATTTTAAATATTTTTTTAAAAGATTTTTAAAAAGAGGAAGAAAGTTTGGATTCCAACACTATTGTTGTAATAAATGGTTTTGGGAAAATGGAAAGAGGTTTGTTTATAATATTTTGATTAGTATAAATAGCATACAGGATTATGAAGTCTTACACTTGACATTAAGCTTCAAAGTAGGTAAACTAATAATACCCAACTTGAATGGCTTTATTGTTAATCAAATGATAGTTTAAGTTTGAAATCAAAGATTGATGTTAAGTATATGAATTTTTATTTCCGTATACAAATTCGATTACTTGTGGAAATTAAGCAGTCCTCTACTTGGTACTAAAAGCCGATGGGTAGATTAATCCTCTATCTATGAGATCTAGAATAAGAGTGTTTTAACTAAGGCAAGACCATGAGCAATCAATGCCCTGACTTACCTTCATTTCTGGATGAGGGATAGAGTAAGTCGAAATATCGAAAATGTGACAACTGACAAGTATAGAAGATTTGATTTCTATAAAAGATCTTTACAATTTATGGTGGTATGGAAATATTCTTTTCATACTTAACACCAAATTCCAAGGAAGAGAAATTCGTCTCTATGTGTGAGGGTTTAAGAATGTACATCGAGAAAATGATAGTACAATAACTTGTCCGACTACATTGTTAATCAAAGGATAGTACAAGCTTGAAATTGGAAAGTGATGATAAGTATATTTGGTCTAATTTTCATATGATCCATTTACTTACACCAAAAGAAAAGTGTTTTGGGTTTATTTTTTTCAATGTTTTAAATGACATTTGTTTTAACCCAATTAAGTATGGTTTTGAAAATGAAATCTTAAGATTTTATGAAAATACTTGTCATTAAGAAAAGTATATGAATACCTTTTCTAAGTATTGAAAGTGAAAAGATTTGTGAATATATTTATACCATTAAGATAAGTATATGAATACGTTTTCTAAGCATTGAAAGTGAAATGATTTGTGAATATACTGTACCATTGAGATAAGTATATAAATACTTTTCCAAGTGTTGAAAAGAGCAGAGAGGGTTTGTAAATATATCTTTTATAAAATGTATTTTAATATGAATATTTGAAAGGAGATTTTAGTTAATGAAAGGATTAATTAAAGAGGCTTAGTAGTTTCTTATATGCTTAATCGTGCTTGGTTTCCATATGAAATTAAATCCCTGATTGGATTGTTTGCTTATTTGATAGTTAAATAACCGGCTATCAAATCTTGGCTAGTTTTGAAACTATCGATTGTTGGTTCGAAAATACCGGGATCAGATAAGCATGAGTTATCCGAAAACCACTTCGAACCGGCATAAGCGTTTGAATTGGGGACATCTTGAAAATGATGGAATCAAAGACAGAGTTCTTTGAAGTGCAAGGGCTACTTTCTACTACTAATCCTGAGGGTGATTCCAAAAAGATGTAGTAGAAGTAGTGTTTTTGGTTTGTTCAGTCTAGAAAAACTTGCATGGATGAATGCTGACATTGCATTGATTCCCTAGAGGGCATTGTTAGTATTTCAAAAGGGATTTGCTAAAAGGTAAAACGTAGGCTCAAGCCTCACACTCGGAAATGACAAAAACATGGAAGGTGCAGCAGGGCTACGTGGTTCGCTACCATTAGGGTATGGTCATCACTTGTATTTAGATCGATATTTACGGATTATGTATGCTTATGGCTACGGAAATGGATTGTTAAATTGGCAGTCGGGGTGATGATTATATTCAGTACTATCTAGGAAGGGATAGGCTGGTTTTGTGTTGGTAGAGATGCAATGTTTGCAGTCTCGGTACATTTTCTCTAGAGGTGTATTGTACATAAGGTAATCCCTTACCTTGTCATTGTTGGAATCAATTTTCCAATACGTGCCTTACAGACTTAGTTGTATACTAAATATGCTGTTAAATGTAATTAATATAACCATTCCAGTTATGCTAAATATTTATTTTAAACCCTAGACATTATTATAATATCATAAAATTTTCTAATAAAAATGGTTTGGTTATCGTAAGATAAAAACTCATCTGTGTTTATGTATGACGTGGTCTTACGAGATACCTTTATTTTTGAAAGGTTTTATAATATTAATAATCCAAATGATTTGAGTTTCTCACGTTGGTTTATCAGACTGATCCGGGTGTTATTTTCTTATAACACTCGGGTCAGGCCTGAGTATATTTTCAGATTTCATTATGAATGCTTTGTAGCTTCAGGAGACAAGCTGGATGCCTCCAAGACATATTTACGTATTTTTATTTCCGTTGTGTTCTTGTTTTGTATTTATCAGTAATTGTAAGGATATAATGTTTTAACTGTCCAAGTTGATGATAGTTTAGTTTACTCTGACTATTGTATGTATATTAAAGTTTTCTTTTGTAAAGATCATTTAGATATTATATATTACTCCCCATGATGTGAGATTCTGTTCCATCTTTTCTTTTCTTTCACCCCAACAATCTGTCTTTTCAATACTTGGATTCTTGGCACGTGAATACCGTGAATGTATTAGTGTCGACTTGTAAGGGTCGAAAAGGCTGGTCGTTACAGTTCATCTTAGTTTTTTTCTACCATTGATGGTTGATTGGAATAAAAAATATTTATGTTTGTGGTTTATATTTCATTTTATTTCTATGTTGCTTGGTTATGCAAAACCAACCATGTTTATTTCAAGATCATCTCTTAAGTTTAAGGTGGGTTTTTGAAGGAATTTTTATGATTTAATTCTACTAAATGTTTAAGTAGCGCCATTAAGTGTTTATGTGGGTGTAAATAGTAAGACTCTTTAATAAAATCATTAACACATATCGGTTTCAATATGTATATCATATATTCATACACACAAAAATGACAAAATTATTTTTTTACTTAAATATAAAGATATATAAGTTATATTAGGGATGTCAATGAGTACATAAAAAATCCAAAATTCATCTGTATCCGAAATATTAAAAAAAATATCGATATTCGAAAAATGGATACAGATGCGGATACGGCCATACTCGCGTTTAATAATTATTTGTCTGGCTTTTATCAAGACTATAGCTTTTTTGTGTGTAATTTAGTACATAAAATGATTGATGTTTACTATTTTATGTAGGTAAAAAATTTGATATGTGTATAAAAATCAATATTTGCTGCTTAAAATAATTTTTCTTAACATATTTATTGTCTTTTGTATTTTTAGCACTGAAATGAATTTATAATGAATTATTATTTTTTAATTTGTTTAAATTTATTAGTTGTGAACTAGTTGAAGAATATCCGATATCCGTCCACATCCACGGATATGGAAATCTGATATCCCAAAAATAATTTCAAATACATATAGAATATAACACTATTCGAATCTGTATCAGATCGTTTACATGCCTAAGCTACATTACTTAAATTATACATAGACAATAATAACAAATTTAATTTATAGTTCATTTATTTTACTAAATACATGACAAAGTTCTAATTTTAACATTAACAGTATAAATACTATATTTTACAATATCGTCGTGTGCAACACACGAATTACACACTAGTTTAATATTTGTTTTAAAAGATAATAAAGATGTTTGGCAAACTTCTTTTATTTTTAATATCACAAGAAACTTTCACCTTGACAACAACCTTGCTCAGTCTCTTATAATCTATAATTGATTTACAGTTGGATAATGATTCGCTTTGCTAGTAAGTCTTTCGAAAAATCATATTGACCTCATCTAAAATTTATCATAAAAATAGAACTCAATTTTTAGAATTTTACCAAAACACAATTGTACATTTTCGGAATAATATACTTGTTTTCAAAACATGAACACATATTTATAAATATCAAAATTTACAAAGCTTAGAATACACTTGGAAACATATAAGTGAAATACAATTGCACCAATTAGATCATCATAAGATAACATCTTTCATTAAGTAAAAGAGTTGTTTAGCTTAATTGGTACACAATGTTTAGTGATGAAGATCATGATGTGGTGGTTTGTAGTGTGTTGGCTTGTGATGTGGCGGTTTGTAATTGGGAGGCTTGTAATGTGGGGGTTCGTAATGTACACGAGCTTCGGCAACCAAGACCATTAAGCACATGACCAAAAATAAGACAAGGTTCATGATTTCTGATTATTAGCTGTTGTGATTATGATTTAATTAATTAATTCATTTTTGATGCATGAAACATAGGATATGCCTCTTTATATGGAAACTAGGCCCTATTGTCACATCATGTGATTTCCAAGTTGCCTGTTAATATAATTAATGCATAAGACTCCGAAAAGATAAATGACTTAAGATAATCCATTAAGGACTATATATATATATATATATATATATATATATATATATATATATATATATATATATATATATAAATATGTGGTATTAGTAAATTTTCTGATACATGAATGAGTATTCTAGAACACATGGTAAAGCATCTCCTTGTTCAGTGTTGCCACTTATCATGTATTTTAGTTAAAACAATATGAATCTTGATTCCAGACTTTGATGTACTTACCATAAATGAAGAGTTGTTAACCAATGATGACAGAGACCCTCAACTAAATGGCTAACTTAAATTTTGATTTTTGATATCTTGGTTAATATGCATTGCAATATGAATATTTATTATAATCAATGCAGAGAGCTAGAAACAAATCGTAAAGTTAAATAGAGTTCCAGTATATGACTTCTTTTTTTCAAGATGAGATTACCAGAATTTATGAATTTGTTAGATCTATTTTTTCACTTTTTAAACACATGGACATCAAGCATGCAAGAAAAATTGAAATCATTAGGCCACTTCATGTTTTGCTCTTCTATAATTTTTCAAAGGTCGACTTCAGCCATACTACTTATCTCATTAATTCGTATAATGGAAACCATTATCCAGTTCTAGATTTCAGACAGTCGTACATGTGAAATGGTCTTAATAACACATATCATAGATTTTAGTAGCTTACATCTATCATACCATGGAATACTTACGACTATCTAACAATTGTCATCCCATGAGATTATGACGGAAGTTTCACTTAACAATATTAATTTTTCACAGTCATTCACTATTGTCCAAATATTTCATAGTTCACATTTAAGGCAGATTAGATATTCAATATAGTTGCAGGACTTAAGACTTTGCAAGTTACATACATACATACATGTCTCTGTGTGTGTATGTATGTATGTATGTGTGCATGTGTGTCCGAATGTGTTTTCAAGTCCGGTAGGGCTGCAAAAATATATCTAAAATAGGACTAATTATACTTGTTACCCCTTCGTCCAGTAGTAACAAGCATCAGACATAGGTCTATACATAAATTAAACATATTATATATAAGTTACTTTATTAGTCAGACTGCAATTTGAATTGCCAATTACTCAGCCATGTCGTTGCCTGCACATATAGTATTTCCATATGTACCACTTCGATGCAATGTAAAGTCATTACACGCTATCAACAGTAGGTAGTGGAACAAGAATTCGATAAAACTAAAATGGTAAAATATGATACTTACAGTAAAGGGGATGATAATCCTATTGATAAAAAGAGACACTCTGTTAAGCACGACATTATCAACAATAGCATGCAATTTCCTTGATCTACTCCAAGTCAAACTTCATAACAAAGTGGCTGATCACAATTATCGAATAAGATTTTTGAATGGGTTGTGTTCATTCCAATGTTACAAATTTGCGTATCTTGATATTTCCACGTTCAGAAGTCTTGATGTAGGTGAGGAAATGGGCCTGATCAAATAAATATCAGCCTAAAAATTTGAATATAAGAGCACAATACACTTCATTAAGCTGGACTGAACTATGATATTCAGAAAATATTAAATCTATTGAACATACTAGTTAGCAGTAGAAAAAGAAGAAGTGACGCAGCGGATAATTCAAAACGATCTTCAATCGACGTAAATAGCAATCTGTGGATTGATGGATACTGAAATGAACTGACGCAGCGGATAATTCAAAACGATCTTCAATCGACGTAAATAGCAATCTGTGGATTGATGGATACTGAAATGCCCGAATTCGTTGATCCGAAGATGCTGAACTCTAGCTATCTCTGACTCGTTGATCCGAAGATACCGGGAAAGAGATCTACGATTCTTCGACGTTGATCTTGCGCACAAGATACCGTGAATCGGCTTCAACAAACGATGATCCGAGCGCACTCGAATGACGTTAGTGGAGATAGGAGATACACTCGACTACCAATTGAAATTGAAAGCAACAAGCTAACAAAAGAGAATTTTATTCAATATTCAACAACCTTACAAATGAAAAACACTCGCCTATTTATAGGCTACAACACGCAAGCAGAAAAAAATATAACTCCTAAGTCGGCAGCCGACTTAACAACATTTCAGAAAAAACTTAAAAAAAATTACAAGTACAATGGTCACACGACTTAAAGAAAAAAAATGCACGACTTAATGCTAACTCGGTGACGACTTATGGATAACTCGGCAACAAATTTCGCGATCTACAGATAACTCGGCGACGACTCATGTTATCTCGGCAACGACAAATCGCGACTTAAAATGGCGCGCGCACCACCGCTTCGCGACTCAAAGATAAGTCGTTCGCGACTTTCGATAGGTCGCGGTGATGGGGAACGCCGACTTTCTTTGTTTGCGCCCTAGATAAGTCGGCAGCAGCACGCGATTTAGGCAAAGTTTGATTTAAGGTGGAGCGGCGACTTAAGAAGGGGATAGGTCGTGGGTCGGAGGGAATTAGGTCGGAGGTAATTGGGTCGGAGGTGATAAGTCGTAGATCGGCAATGGGAAGGGGTAGGTCGGCAGAGTTAGGTCGTCTACGACCTTGGGTAGGTCGGCCGCGACTCAAGAGGGTAAGTGCTTCATCAAGAAGATACAAATTTATTGTTCAATAGCTAAGCATTTGAACAGCTAATGTTTGAAACATATTAAACACCAGCTATATTACTCCCATATTAGTCCTAACCCATTAATTTTTTACGAGCCCAAATTCAACCATTTACCTAGTCGGTTTATACCAACTAGACTAATTCAGCAAAATGACACCGGCAATTGTAACACTTTATCCTCTATGTTTAATCTTCATCGATCATTCAACCATTGGTACCCCACCAGCACAAGGTGAAGCTCCTCCACCTCTTGGTACAAACCTTCCTCTCTTTGCATTTTGGAACTTTCCTCTCCCGACCACAAATGAATGCTTAACTTTATACCATTTTTCTAACTTGGAATACATAACCTCTTCTATCTTTTTCTAAGAACACTCCACCACATACATACTACAAGTTAAGGATATTCTTTGTTTTCATGTTCTTTTTGGTTAAGAATTAAAACAAACATGCATAAGTTTGAAAATTTCCAAAAAAGGTCTATAATAATGATTTCCTTATGAACATAGTCCAAGTGGCTTAAGATTGATAAATGTAATGAAATAGCAAATGAAGATAAAAATAGTGGTTTATCTTAACAATAATTTTGCATTTTGATTTGTGATAATAAATGGTATTTAATCGGGTAATGAAGCTAGGCTCGGTAATTGTATGTTAAGCTCAACCAACACACATGCTCTATTTATACATTATAACTATCAACACGTTTGATTAAAGATCCACCATATGAGAAGCATGATGAGAATAATCTTTGACAAAATGACATCAATGGCCAGTATAAACATTAAGCAATCACTCTTCAAATCATCATATGGCAATCAGTTGTGTGAGGGATGAGATTATGCGCTAGCACTTCAAGGTTGTATCTATCTTGTTTATCTTCTCTCTACATTTGTTTTTCTTATCTCCTTGTTATTTTTATTTTATAACATTTCAGGCTTAGTTTAAGTAGCATGTCAGCCAAGTGAATTTGAATGGCTAACAAAACACCAATCGTATAAAATACCATTGCTCATAAAAAAGTTTGATGACTCTCCTAGTGAGATAACCACATTTTTAAAATGTCTTATGAAAATTGACACTAGTTAAGGACCTGAATATATACTTAGAGAGAAGGAACCAAAAAGAGCAAATGAATATTTATCAACACAACAAAAAACATACTTTCACGACAATAGCACAATTTGATATAAATACAACCATTACAGTACATAAGGCAACACCCTTCATCAAACCTAGGGAGTTGATTATTATCATTATAAAATACAAATATAGGAGTATCGCATAATGCTCAGTGATGAGGTGGTTTGTAGTGAGGTGGTTTGTAGTGCGGGGGTTTGTAATGGGGAGGCTTGTAGTGAGGTGGTTTATAGTGAGGTGGCTTGTACTTGGGCCGTTTGTAATGACCAGCTTCAGCAACCATTACCATCAAGCACATTGCCAACAGTACAACAAGACTCATAAATTTCTGATTAATAGCCATTATAATTTATGAACTTGATTCTTTTCTGATGAATTAAACATAGGTATTTCTGCCTATTTATATTGGAATGGAGCCATGTGGCCACATCATGGTATTTCCAAGTTGCCAGTTAGAATAATCCATTAACTATATTTTATATGCATCAGACTTTGAAAAAGTATCCCTTAGGGTGATGAAACATCAAGGAGGATTATATATAGGTCTACAGAAACCAATTTTGCAATAATGAAGATAGGGCTGTCAATTGATATTCAAAAAATCCGAAATTCGTTCTCATGCGTATCTGAAAAACGGATAAATATCCGACATCCGAAAAAACAGATGTGGATGCGCATACGAAGACATTCTCATTTGAAAATTATCCATCCGGTTTTTTAAAAGATTATGGTTTAAACTACGTGTATTTTAGTACAATGGAAGATATTTATTTATTGTTTTATTAAGTTAGAAGTTCATATTATACGCAATAAATGCATACTAACCGCTCAAAATTATTTATTGTCGTCATATTTATTTATTTTTAACACTTTAATAGTTAATGAGATTGAAAAAAAAATATGTTAAACTAAAATTTTCAATTTATGTTTTTTGATTTAACGATCATTAGCGGATATGATAATTATCCGATATCCATCCATATCCGTGGATATCCGATACCCAATAAGGGTTTCAGATACTGATACAGATATGACACTATCTACATCCAAATGTATCCGTTGACAGACCTGAAGTATTCAACAACACGTTTTAAAAGTATATGGTTTAAAATCTACATTTTTCGATATTTGGATTGATATGCATTGTAAACAAATGAATATCTATTTTGGCTAGTGTTGAAAGCTAGAAACAAGGCATCTTAAGTAGAACTTTATTTTACGTATATATTTTTCCAAAGAAAATGAGATTACTATAATTAGTAAACATACTGATCTGTCTGTTCTTTATTACATATGCAAACCATAGGCACGCAGTAAGAAGAAAAATTCATTAGGCCACTAGGTTGTTTTGCTCTTTACGCTGTACCTTTTTATAACTCTAGTTCATACACAGTCACCTCGCAATGTCTTTTAATGCTTATGAAATGGTCTTAGCAAGACTCATCAAGCGTTCGTACCACGGGATACCTATGACTTTCTGACAATCCACATCCCATGACACAAGATGTAATATTAACCTAACATTGATTCCATTTTTCCCCTTTTTTATAGCCATTGACTATTGTAAACATAATTTGTCGTTCACATTTACAGCAGATCAGATATTTTGTATAGTACTGTTGTGCATAATTTATTTAATTTTGATAGCGGTGGACATATGATCTTCAACAAAATGGACTAATTCGTATGTATGTGGTGATCAAACCAATAAGATACGTATTTCACTTGCCGAAACCAACATCCAAGTGATGTCTGAGCACTAAAAAATTTACCATGCCAATAAGATAAACTATAAAATCTTGATTTGTATGATGTCAATATGTATTCATGCCAATAAGATAAACTATAAAATCATGATTTGCATGATGTCAAATGTATTCATGCTAGCATGCAGTATTTGGTGCTCTTAGATTAAATTCAGCTGCAGGAAATCATAGATGGACCTATGTCTGGTCTCATATAACATTTAAAGTACTATGCCTTAGTTTAGAGAAGTGTAAGGGAATATATAAGCGTACTTTTGCCTTTATCAATTTAAGTTGTGGGGTTTATGACTGCACAAACAAACAAACAATCAAAACAATAACAGTGTAACTAAACCTTGAAGGACTGCACAGAAATATCTAAAACAAGACTGATTCTACATGTTACCTTTTCCTACTTTCTTTTTACATATGTAAATTAGCCCTTCCATACTTTATTTTATTAATCAGACTAGTAATTAGTGTGACACAAATCCATTTATAAATGAATTAGAGGTTCTTTACTGATTAATTGAGCAAATTGCACAGACAATTACAAAGGCATAACATTATGTGCAGACTTAATTCGTGAACTAAATTATAAAACATGAACTAAACTATACAAGCAATGAATTTAGGGTTGTTATCTTAAAAGTGAATCTTTCATTACCGTACCATTATAAATCAATTAATTGTCTTATTCAACTAAGTCGATATATCAATAAAATCAACGTGATAATGGTAAATTTATCATTTATAGTTGCAAAACATCAAATAAAAATTCGCTAAAATCGATGGTGATAGTTATTTACCTACTTATTTATATTTTATATTTTCTTATTTTACTAACTTTTTCCCAAAAAGAAGCATGCAAGTGATCGAAACACGTTTTGAAATTCAGCTCAAATGATGTTAGTTGCATTTTTTTAATTCTTTTTCTCCAATATCTTTTACTAAGTGACATGATAAAATATATGACGAAACATCGTTACATTACAAAAATATGAAATATACCGTTATTTTAAACAAAATGGTAACTTACCATTACTAGTATAATGATTACCAACCTATCGGTATACCAATCTTCGACAATATGCTAATGGTAACAGTGTCTTTGACTTGTCAGTGAAACTGATACGATAGTAACGGTAACCATTACCAAAATATCTCTAATGAATTATGAGATATTTGGATGCCACGATGTGTATTTGTTAAAGTATGTCCTAAGACATCATCTATGATATTAAAATAACCAAAATGAATCTTTGATACAAGTAATATGGTCTAGCAAATAAGGTTACAACAATTACACATATCCTCAAAAAGCAAGCTTTATTTTTAGTGGATATTTAAGTCCACCCTTACTTTCATACTTTCATACTTATTATATCAAAAAAAATCAAACATCTTTTGATCAAACTTTGCAAAGCCGTTCCGTGATATCATTTAAAAAAAAATCAATTTTTCTCTTCTTCTCCATCACGAAAGTTAACTTCTCATAACAAAACCCTAAATGTTTGATTTGTCAAATCTTCTAATTCTATTAAGTTTTTTTTGAACTTCAATTTTTTTAGTTCTTTTAATGACTTCTTCTCCGATATGTCATCTTTTTAGCACCAAATGTTTTTTTAAATAATTTTTTGTGGTATTTCTACATTTTTTTAGAAATATATGCATATATTTTATAAATATTTTCAATTTTTTTAAAACATATGTACATATTCATTAGAGGTAAAGCCTTGGCGCAACGGTTAGGTCACCCGTATGGTGATCTGGGTACTCAGGTTTGAGTCCGGAAACAGGCTCTTCGCAATACGAGAGAAATGTTGCGTACATCCCATGTTTCCAGTGCCAATCTAACATCTTCGAAAGCCTCTTCGACGCCTTTGAAACCTTGCTTTTTGACGCAGCGGATATTTCAAAACGATCTTCAATCGACGTAAATAGCAATCTGTGGATTGATGGATACTGAAATGCTCGAATTCGTTGATCCGAAGATACCGAACTCTAGCTATCTCTGACTCGTTGATCCGAAGATACCGGGAAAGAGATCTACGATTCTTCGACGTTGATCTTGCGCACAAGATACCGTGAATCGGCTTCAGCAAACGATGATCCGAGCGCACTCGAATGACGTTAGTGGAGATAGGAGATACACTCGACTACCAATTGAAATTGAAAGCAACAAGCTAACAAAAGAGAATTTTATTCAATATTCAACAACCTTTACAAATGAGACAACTCGCCTATTTATAGGCTACAACACGCAAGCAGAAAAAAAATTCAACTCCTAAGTCGGCAACCGACTTAACAATATCGCCGACTTAACATAAGTCGTCTACGACTTACAACACAGTTCAGAAAAACAAAAAAAATTACAAGTACAATGGTCACACGACTTAAAGAAAAAATGCAACGACTTAATTGCTGACTCGGTGACGACTTATGGATAACTCGGCACGAGCTTCACGATCTACAGATAACTCGGCAACGAGCTATTCTCTTCTTCGTGACTTACTGGAGCTTCATGAGTCAATCGCGCCTCAAAATCATCTCGCGCGCGCATATGGAGAAGGCAGGGAGGAGGCTAGGTTGTAATGGAATTGGAGTTAGGTCGTTCACGATTTGACGAGGCGGGGTTAGGTCGGTCGCGACTTTGGGAAGAGGCGTCGTTAGGTCGGTAATGGCGATAGGTCGGAGCATGGAATTAGGTCGTATGTCGACATATGGGTTGGAGATAGGTCGGCAATTGGGGAATAGGTCGGCATTTGGAGTTAGGTCGGCAATTGGGGATAGGTCGGCAATTGGGGTGGGAGTTAGGTCGTAGGTCGGCGTGAAGGTGGGAGTTAGGTCGGAGCCTCTGGTCGTCGAACCTAGGTATGCTGCTTCATCATCCTCCCCTTGTTGACAAAAATTCGACCTCGAATTTGTACTTCTCTCCTTTTCAACAAGCTCATCTCCATGGTATGGAATCAAATGTTTAACGTTGAAAACGTCAGCAGTGTGAATGTGTTCGGGCAACTTTAACTGATAAGCATTGTCATTGATTTTCTTCAAGATTTCTACTGGTCCAATCTTGCGAGCTTTCAACTTGTTGTAAGTCCCAACTGGAAAACGATCTTTCGTCAATACTGCGTAAACAAAATCACCCTCTTTGAAGACTACACTCCTTCGCTTGTTATCCGCCATTTGTTTGTACTTCTCATTTGTCTTTTCCAATCGTTCCTGAACGATTCTATGGCACTCCGTCAACCCTTCAACAAAATCAGCAGCTTTCTTAACTGTCTTCTTTGATTTTGGTATTACCGTTAAATCCAACGGGCCCTTCGGTAAGCTCGAATAAACAATCTGGAATGGACTGAACCCAGTACTTCGATTCACAGCATGATTATGGGCAAATTCTGCCTGACATAACTTCACATCCCAACTCTTTAGATTATCTTGAACAAGACACCTCAACAAGTTTCCCAACGATCGATTAACCACCTCCGTTTGTCCATCAGTTTGCGGATGATAAGCACTACTGAACTTCAGCTTTGTTCCCACCATTTTCCACAAACTCAACCAAAAGTGACTCAGAAATCGAGTATCTCTATCTGACACAATAGATTCTGGCAATCCATGAAGTCGATAGATCTCCTTGAAAAACAACTGAGCAACATGAACAGCATCTGCCGTTTTCTTACAAGCAATAAAGTGTGCCATCTTCGAGAACCTGTCAACCACCACATAAATGGAATCATTACCACGCTGTGTTCTCGGCAATCCCAACACAAAGTCCATACTCACATCAACCCATGGTTTAATTGGTACAGGTAATGGCATATATAAACCAGCATTAGTCGCAGTTCCTTTCGAAACCTGACAAATATGACAACGCTCCACAAACCTTTCCACCTCTTTCCTCATCGATGGCCAAAAGTAGGACTGTGAAATCAACTGTAAGGTACGGTCTCTCCCAACATGTCTTTCTTCGTGTAACTCTTTGATAATCTTCATTCTCAGACTACCCTCCGGTATGCACAATCTATTTCCCTTGAAAAGAAAACCATCAATCATCATAAACTCATCAGTCTTCCCTTCATTGTCCCTTTCAACAAATTTCTTAAAATAGGAGTCTTCTGCAGTCTGCTCCGGCAATAATTCAAAACCAGTCACCTCAACTTTCATTGTTGTCAACAAATGACTCCTTCTACTTAAAGCATCCGCCACACGATTTGTCACCCCTGACTTGTGTTTAACAACAAAAGTAAACTGTTGCAGATATGCAATCCACGATGCATGTCTCGCTGAAATCTTATCTTGCCCTTGCAAATGCTTCAATGCTTCATGATCAGTATATAGAACAAACTCCTTCTGAAATAGATAATGTCTCCAGTGTTTAATAGATTGCACAACAGCATAAAACTCCACATCATATGTACTGTATCGCATCTTCGCTCCTGACAACTTCTCACTGAAATATGCAATAGGACGCCCCTTCTGACTCAACACCCCTCCAATCCCAACCTTGGATGCATCAGTATGTAGTTCAAACACCAACTGAAAATCAGGTAGCACTAGAATTGGTGCAGAGGTCAAAAGATCTTTGATTCGTTCAAAAGCAACCTCGGCTTCCTCCGTCCATGCAAACTGTTTACCTTTCATGCAATCTGTAACAGGCGCCATCACACTACTAAAGTGTGGAATAAACCTTCGATAAAATGAAGCCAACCCATGAAAACTACGAACTTCCGTTATCGTCTTGGGCTGCGGCCAATTTCTGATCGCCTCAACTTTACTTTGGTCAACCTGTATTCCTTTCTCTGAAACAACATACCCCAGAAATAAAACACTATGCGTCATGAACACGCATTTCTTCGTTGCAGCATAGAATTGTTCTTGTCGCAATACCATCAGCACTTCTCTAAGATGATTCAAATGTTCCTCTGGACTCCCGCTGTAAATCAAAATATCATCGAAATACACCACCACAAATTTTCCAATGAACGGTCGAAAAATCTGATTCATCACCCTCATGAAAGTACTTGGTGCATTTGATAAGCCAAACGGCATGACCAACCATTCGTATAGACCCTCCCTGGTTTTAAAAGCAGTCTTCCACTCATCTCCTGGTCTGATACGAATTTGATGATATCCGCTCTTCAAATCAATCTTAGAAAAGATAGTAGCTCCGCTTATCTGATCCAACAAGTCATCCAACCTCGGCATTGGAAATCTATATCTCACGGTAATCTTATTCAATGCTCGACTGTCAGTGCACATTCTCCATGTCCCATCCTTCTTGGGTACCAATAAAGCTGGTACAGCACAAGGACTCAGACTCTCCTGCACACGCCCCTATTCAAGCAATTCCTCTACCTGCCTCCGCAATTCTTCATGTTCCTTCGGACTCATTCGATAATGTGGTCTGTGTGGCAATACAGCACCGGGAACAAGATCTATCTGATGTTGTATATCCCTCAACGGTGGCAACTCCGTTGGTAACTCCTCTGGAAATACATCGTCAAATTCTTTCAGAACTGGTTTAACTTCTTCTGGAATTTCAACCTCTTTACTGCTTTCTCGTCCAATCAACAAGAATACTTCCGGCTCTTCTTCAACTTCTTTAACAAACTCCTTCAAAGTCAATAGAGTTTTCAGCTCTTCGATTTCCTCCACTTTGTTTTCTTCCTGTTGGCGTTTCTTCGGAACCAGAGTAATCTTTGTACCTTCGAACATGAAACTGTAACTGTTGGTCCGTCCATCATGTTGTACTGCTCTATCAAACTGCCATGGTCTCCCCAGCAACAAATGACAAACGTCCATATCTACGACATCACACCAGATTTCATCTTTGTATTTCTTCCCAATTGAAAACTTCACACAAGCTCTACGTCCAACTTTCACTTCACCACCCTTCCTCAACCAAGCTAACTTGTACGGTTTAGGATGTTTCTCGGTTTTCAACTCCAACTTCTTCACCGCTTCTGTAGAGATAATATTATCGCAACTCCCAGCATCAATAACAAATTTACAAACTCTTCCCAGAATAGTGCATGTAGATTGAAAGATATTGTTCCTCAACCAACTACTTTCCTCCTCTTGCTTCGGTGTTAAACAACTTCTCCTCATCATCAATGCATACCCGTCATCTCCCGACAGTAAGTCTTCCTCCTCAACTGGTAAAGAGATAGAACATTCAGCTTCTTCATCCTCATCCTCAACCTCAGCAATCATTGCTCTCTTCTTTGGCTTTGGACACTCATTGCTTTTATGACCCAACTCCTGACAGTTGTAACATTTGAAACCGTTGTTAACTTTTGCCTTCTCAACCTCCTTCACCACTGGTTTACTGATAGGTTTAGACACATTAGAACTTCCACCAACACCCTTCACTTGATTATTGGAATTCGTAAACACACCACCTCCTCGTCGTCCCTGCTTCTCCCAAGCCAACGCTTTCTGATGTGCTTCCGCCACAGATCTTGGATCGAACATATTAACCATATCCTGAATCTGCATTCTCAATCCCCCAATGAATCTAGATGTCAGCTGCTCTTCCGTCTCCATAATGTCATTCCTCGCAATAAGCTGGTAAAACTCATCCACGTAATCATTAACAGTCTTTGTGCCCTGCCTCAAGTTCTGCAAACGTTGATACATCAGAGATTGATAATTGTAAGGTAAGAACGTTGCTTTCATCAATTTCTTCATCTTCTCCCAAGATTCAACTTTTGACTTCCCCATTCGTTCACGTGTAAGTTTAGTTTGCTGCCACCATGCCAAAGCTCTACCCCTCAACCTTGTAGCAACCAACTTCACTCTACGACGTTCTGGAACTTCTTTGAAATCAAAAATTTCTTCAACATTAGCCATCCAATCCAAAAACTCTTCGGCTTGCATACCACCTTTGAATTCAGGAATTTCAGTTTTCATTCCCGATTCCCACTTGTGATCGTACTCCGATTGATTCCTTCCTCGTCCACGTCCTCGTCCATGAACACTACCACCATCATACTCTTCTTCTCCATCCGATGTATATCGATGTCGATCCTGACCACCAACATCTCTACCACCACCATTCCTTCCTCCAACATTCCTACGATCTACATTCCTTTGATCACGATCATTCACATTTCTATCACGATCTCGATCCACGCTTCTATGATCACTATCAACACTTCTCTCCCAATTAGAATGTGGTGAAACTCTACTCCTTCCATGGCTCGATTCAGGTGATACTCTTCTCTGATTTTGACTCATCTCCAACATCATCCTCTCTAATCGACCAATCCCTTCCGTAAGCTTCTCATTGAAATTCTCGTTGATTCGTTGCTCCATTTCGTCGGCCTCTTCTCTTCCGTACAAAGCATTAATATTGCGATGACGTTGAACTCGTCTTGGCGGCATGATTGAATACTTCACAAACACTTCAACAAATTCACACTTCAAGTTTCAAACACCTTTCGAACTTTGATCCAAAATGAAATGGATCGAAAACTCCAACTTTGTTGCAAAATATGATGAACACGATGAACACAACTTCAACACTTCAAATTCTCGGCTCCAAGACTCGATTTAGCTATGATTGGCTAAAACAAGCTCCGATACCAAAACTGACGCAGCGGATATTTCAAAACGATCTTCAATCGACGTAAATAGCAATCTGTGGATTGATGGATACTGAAATGCTCGAATTCGTTGATCCGAAGATACCGAACTCTAGCTATCTCTGACTCGTTGATCCGAAGATACCGGGAAAGAGATCTACGATTCTTCGACGTTGATCTTGCGCACAAGATACCGTGAATCGGCTTCAGCAAACGATGATCCGAGCGCACTCGAATGACGTTAGTGGAGATAGGAGATACACTCGACTACCAATTGAAATTGAAAGCAACAAGCTAACAAAAGAGAATTTTATTCAATATTCAACAACCTTTACAAATGAGACAACTCGCCTATTTATAGGCTACAACACGCAAGCAGAAAAAAAATTCAACTCCTAAGTCGGCAACCGACTTAACAATATCGCCGACTTAACATAAGTCGTCTACGACTTACAACACAGTTCAGAAAAACAAAAAAAATTACAAGTACAATGGTCACACGACTTAAAGAAAAAATGCAACGACTTAATTGCTGACTCGGTGACGACTTATGGATAACTCGGCACGAGCTTCACGATCTACAGATAACTCGGCAACGAGCTATTCTCTTCTTCGCGACTTACTGGAGCTTCATGAGTCAATCGCGCCTCAAAATCATCTCGCGCGTGCATATGGAGAAGGCAGGGAGGAGGCTAGGTTGTAGTGGAATTGGAGTTAGGTCGTTCACGATTTGACGAGGCGGGGTTAGGTCGGTCGCGACTTTGGGAAGAGGCGTCGTTAGGTCGGTAATGGCGATAGGTCGGAGCATGGAATTAGGTCGTATGTCGGCATATGGGTTGGAGATAGGTCGGCAATTGGGGAATAGGTCGGCATTTGGAGTTAGGTCGGCAATTGGGGATAGGTCGGCAATTGGGGTGGGAGTTAGGTCGTAGGTCGGCGTGAAGGTGGGAGTTAGGTCGGAGCCTCTGGTCGTCGAACCTAGGTATGCTGCTTCATCACTTTTGGACCATGGTGGAACCCTTTCTTTAATCCTTGTGACATGTTTATGATGCTTTTGCAGGCTTTCTTTTCTTGAGCGAGCTTTATGGTTAACATTCCCCCCGGGGTATATGAAAGAAGATTTTGTTCTTTAGGAAAAAAATTCTTCTTTGCATTATTTCATTATCAATGGTCTTCTTTATCAATCTTATTTTCCTGCAAAGTACAAAGTAGACAAAAATTTTCATTATTAAATTGAAATTCATACCAATATTTTCAATGGTTTGTCCATATTAGCATAAGAATTCCTGATAATAGAATTTATGAAATCTAAATCTAGGGATAATGAAAATTAATAGATCCTCATCTGAGGATTATTAGTGATGAGAAATCCATAGTTGGGAACGAGTAAAGTCTGAAAATTCTTGTTTGATAATAATAAAAGTCCTGAGATCCAATCTTTGGTAATGATAAGAGAAGAGCAGAAATTTGGTTATAGAATAATAATAAAGGGCTAGAAATCCAAATCTGGCATTAATAATAGAAGTTTAGTAATTTTCTTCTGGAAATTTTTGATAGAATACCAAGAATAATTGTTTAATAATAAAAGTCCAGAGATCATCATCTAGAAATAAGTCATCGAAGACTAGGAATCCTCCTTGTAAACAAATAACATGAGTCCAGAAACTCTCCTATGAAATAATAGAAGACTTAAAACCCAGATTCGGTTGTTGACAAGTGTTGTTCAAAAGTTAGTAGTAGAACACCAATGACATGATTCGGGTATTAGTAAGATTAAACCAGAAGTTAAAAGAAGACTAGGAGTCCATCATAGAGGTCTCGATAACAAAAATCACAGAACCCAGATTCAGGCATTAATGAGTGAAGTTCAAAAATTAATAGCAAAAGATCCGAAACCCAAATTCGGGTATTAATAAGTGAAGACCAGACATTAATAGTGTAAGACCGAAAACCCAAATTCGGGCATTAATTAGTTTAGTACAAAAATCATCCGTGTCCAACAACTGTAAATGCTCATATGAGATTCTTGTCCTGCACCACTTTTTGGGCTTCAATTGTTTGAATGTTTTGTTTCGAGTTGCCTCTTCTAGTTCTCGACATGTGCCACCTTTTAGGCTTTGTATGTTATTGTTTGGTGTGAAGCTTCTCGGGCTTGGACATCTTAGTCCGTTGTTGTCCGGTGCGCTTGGTTAGCTTATCCACAAGCAGGACCCAATGATTTACCCGACCTTCCTCCAGGAGGCGCTCCAGCCAGGCTTTCTAGGCGGGATTGAAGGCTTGTTCGGTGCCTTGGCCAGGCCATAGCGTGGCGGGACCAAGGGCTTACTCCGTCCTCCATCCAGGAGGTGCTCCAGCCAGGCCTTATAGACGGGACTGAAGGCTGGTCGGTACCTTGGCCAGGCCATAGCGTGGCGAACCAAAGGCTTACTCTGTCCCCTCTCCAGGAGGCGCATTGAACTAGTTATAGCGTGGCGCGATTAAGGGCTTGCAGATACTTTACCCTGACCATAGCGTGGTGCAGATAAAGGATTACTCTGTCCTCTCTTCAGGAGGTGCTTTGACTGGTCATCTCGATGTAGACAAAGGCTTTTGATCGTTTAAGGTAGTTTCCAAGTTTAAGGAGAATTTTGCTCCTAATCATGTAGACTTCTCTTAGAAAATGACTCTTTATTCATCCAATGCAGGAAAGTACAATCGCAAATGTTATGCGTTCCATGTTCTACGAACCATATTGTCATCTGGCCGACATAATTTAAGGCTTCATGAGGAATCACTTTGCACACAATTAGTGAACCCTCCCAATTTGATCCTAGAGGTTTATTTGTAGGATTTTTTGTGTTTGCCATCACTCTTCGGAACACTAAATCTCCTTCTTGAAATGATCTCGTCTTTAATTTTGAGTGATAGTATTTTGACTCTTTGAGATTCTTCTTTAATATTCAGCAGTCCGAACAACTGCTTCATCTCTTAGCTCATGTATTAAATCCAATGACTCTTTTTTCAATTCCTGGTTTGGATTGAATGCATACGTGATTTTTCGATGTGAAGGTACCTCAATTTTGACTGGTAACATCGCTTCACATCCATATGTCACAGAATATGGGGTGACGCAGCATGGAAGTAGATCTGAACCAGCGGTCAAATCTATCCCGGATCTAATCACGAATTGCGGAAGTACGAATCGGTGAAACAAGATAAATTGATGAATTGATGATACCCAAATGCCCAAATCCGTTGATCTCTCGAGATACCGGATTCTAGCTATCTTCAACAGGTTGATCGCGCACGATACCGCGTTAGAAGATCTACGATTCTTCGACGTTGATCTCGCGCACGAGATTCCGTGAATCGACTTCAAATTCGTTGATTCGAGCGCACTCGAATATCCGAAGATGGAGAAAGGAGATCACACTCAACTTCCAATTTTAAAAGAGGCACAAAGCTCTCAACAAATTTTATTCAAAAATCAACTCCCTTACAAATGACAACACACCCCTATTTATAGGAAATTACAACACACACGACTCAACAGTTACAATACGACTTAACAAACAAACAATCGACTTAAGAAAATACAAACAAATGACTTAAGAAGTACAAAAAACAACTTAAGAAATACAAACAAACGACTTAAGAAAAAGCGGCACAGTGACATAAGATAATTCGCGACTTAAGGAACTCGGCAGCGACCTACTGGAGCGGGATTCCGGAGCTTTGCGACTTAACGATTTGGCAACGACATAAGCTTTGCGACATAAGAAACTTGCTCGCGACCTAAGGAACTGCTCATTCGCGACCTAGGGCTTCGTTCGCGACCTACTGGAGGCGACTCAAAGAGATGTCGTTCGCGACCTAAGCTTCGTTCGCGACCTACTGGAGGCGACTCAAGGAGATGTCATTCGCGACTTAAACTTCGTTCACGACCTACTGCTTTGCGACCTACTACTTCGCGACATAGGGTTTCTGGAGCGGCTTCGACCTCGCGACATAAGGAAGTCGTTCACGATTCAAGGTATGCCGCTGCATCATCCTCCCCTGGTTGAAAAGAATTCGACCCCGAATTCACACTTTCCTCTTCTTTGACCTGCTTATTCTCATGATATGGAATCAAGTGTTTGAGGTTGAAAACGTCAGCAGTATGGATATGATCCGGCAATCTTAACTGATAAGCATTCTCATTAATCTTCTTTATGATTTCCAAAGGACCAATCTTTCTAGCAGCCAGTTTGTTGTAAGTACCAACAGGAAAACGATCTTTCGTCGATACTGCGTAAACAAAATCACCCTCTTTGAAGTCCACACTCCTTCGCTTCTTATCTGCCAATTGCTTATACTTCTCATTTGACTTAAGCAATCGTTCATGAACAATCCTGTGACACTCCTGCAACTCATTCACGAAATCACAAGCTCGTTTAACAACCTTTTTCTGAAGTGGAACTGTCGACAAATCCAACGGTCCCTTCGGAATTGCTGAATATACCACTTGAAATGGACTGAATCCAGTACTTCGATTAACGACATGATTATGTGTGAATTCTGCCTGACACAATTTTGCATCCCAGCTCTTCAAATTATCCTTCACAAGGCATCTCAACAAGTTTCCCAAAGATCTGTTCACTACTTCTGTTTGCCCATCCGTTTGTGGATGATAGGCGCTACTAAAATTCAGCTTAGTCCCAACCATCTTCCACAGACTCAACCAAAAATGACTTAGAAATCGAGTATCCCGGTCAGAAACAATAAACTCAAGTAGCCCATGTAGTCGATAAACCTCTTTAAAGAACAATTGAGCAACACGGACTGCATCGGTGGTCTTCTTACAAGCTATGAAATGTGCCATCTTCGAAAATCTATCCACCACAACATATATAGAATCATTCCCTCGTTGAGTTCTTGGCAAATCCAAAACGAAATCCATGCTAACATCAACCCATGGTCTAGTAGGCACGGGCAATGACATATACAATCCTTCATTCGTAGCTGTCCCTTTGGAAACTTGACATATGTGACATCTCTGCACAAATCTTTCAACTTCTTTCCTCATGGAAGGCCAAAAATATGATTGAGAAATCAACTGCAAGGTACGATCTCTTCCCACATGACCTTCTTCATGCAATTCCTTCACAATCTTCATTCGCAAACTGCACTCTGGTATACACAACCGATTTCCCTTAAATAGAAAACCTTCTACCAATACATACTCATCCGTCCTCCCTTTCTCGACTTCATCTACAATCTTGGCAAAGTAAGGATCCTCAACAAACAAATCTGGAAATACATCAAACCCCATCACCTCAACTCTCATCGTAGTCAACAAATGATTTCTTCTACTCAAAGCGTCTGCCACACGATTTGTAACTCCCGACTTATGCTTTACAACAAATGTAAACTGTTGCAAGTATGCGATCCATGAAGCATGCCTGGCTGCAATCTTATCCTGTCCCTGCAAATGTTTCAATGCTTCATGGTCAGTATACAACACAAACTCTTTATGAAACAAATAGTGTCTCCAATGCTTTATGGCTTGGACAATAGCATAGAACTCCAAGTCATAGGTACTGTATCTTGTCTTGGCTCCAGAAAGTTTCTCGTTAAAATAAGAAATTGGAACACCCTTTTGACTTAACACTCCACCAATTCCAACTTTAGACGCATCAGTATCTAGCTCAAAGAGCAACTGAAAGTCCGGGTATCTAAGAATCGGTGTTGTAGTCAAGAGTGTCTTGATCTGTTGGAAAGCAGAATCAGCCTCTTCAGTCCACACAAACTGCTTTCCTTTCATACAATCTGTCACTGGTGCCATCACGCTACTGAAATGTGGAATAAACCTTCGGTAGAATGATGCTAAACCATGGAAACTTCTCACTTCAGTTACAGTCCTGGGTTGTGGCCAATCCTTGATTGCTTCAACTTTACTTTGATCCACCTGGATACCTTCCTTGGACAATACATACCCCAAGAACAAAATACTGTGCGTCATGAACATGCACTTCTTTGTTGCCGTGTAAAATTGCTCCTGACGAAGTATCATCAACACTTCCCGCAAGTGTTGTAGATGCTCTTCTGTGCTTCCACTGTATATCAATATATCATCAAAGTATACCACCATGAATTTTCCAATAAACGGTCGAAAGATCTGATTCATCACTCGCATAAAAGTACTAGGTGCATTCGAAAGACCAAATGGCATGACCAGCCATTCATATAACCCCTCCCGTGTCTTGAAGGTTGTCTTCCATTCATCCCCTGGTCGAATAAGAATCTGATGATACCCACTCTTCAGATCAATCTTTGAAAAGATAGCAGCTCCACTCAACTGATCTAATAAGTCGTCCAATCTTGGCATCGAGAATCTGTACCTCACCGTAATCTTGTTTAGTGCTCGACTATCTGTACACATTCTCCAAGTTCCATCCTTCTTTGGCACTAACAAGGTTGGTACTGCACAAGGACTTAAACTTTCTTGTACACGCTCTTGTTCAAGTAACTCTTCCACCTGCCTTCTCAACTCTTCGTGCTCCTTTGGACTCATTCTATAATGTGGTCTATGTGGTAACACAGCTCTCGGAACAAGATCAATCTGGTGTTGTATGTCTCTCAACGGTGGTAACTCTTTTGGTAATTCTTCAGGAAACACATCTTCAAATTCCTTCAACACTGGCTTAACTTCCTCAGGAATTTCAACCGCTTCACTACTTTCACGTCCAATCAACAGAAATACTTCAGGGCTATCCTCTACTTCTTTGACAAATTCCTTCAAAGATAACATAGTCTTTAGTTCCTCGATTTCCTCCAACTTGCTTTCACTTTGTTGTCGCCTTTTAGGAACTAAAGTGATTCTAGTGCCATCGAACATGAAACTATAGCAGTTAGTCCTACCATCGTGTTGCACGGCTCTATCGAACTGCCACGGTCTTCCCAACAACAAATGACATACATCCATATCCACCACGTCACACCAAATTTCATCCTTATATTTCTTTCCGATGGAAAAAATTACACAAGCTCTTCGACCAACCTTCACTTCCCCACCTTTCCTCAGCCAAGCCAATTTGTAGGGTTTGGGATGCTTCTCTGTCTTTAATTCTTTACGGCTTCTGTGGAGATGATGTTATCACAACTCCCTGCATCGATAACAAACTTACAAACTTTTCCCAAAATAGTGCATGTCGACTGAAAAATATTACTCCTTAACCAACTAGTCTCCTCTTCCTGCTTTGGCGTCAAGCAAGATCTCCTCATCATTAAAGAATATCCCTCTTCTCCCGTCAATAATTCTTCTTCCTCCTCAACCTGTGGTGAATTGGAACATTCTACTTCTGCATCCTCAACCTCAACAACCATCGCTCGCTTCTTAGGCTTCGGGCATTCATTGCTCTTATGACCAAACTCCTGACAGTTATAACACTTGAAATTGTTGTTGACCTTGGTCTTAGCAGCTTCATTGACAACCGGTTTACTAACAGCCTTGGAAACATTAGTATTGCTACTAGCCCCCTTCACTTGATTGCTCGAACTTGTAAACGCACCACCTCCTCTTCTACCTTGTTTCTCCCAAGTTAGAGCCTTCTGGTGTGCTTCAGCAACGGATCTCGGATCAAACATATTTATCATATCCTGAATTTGCATTCTCAATCCTCCAACAAATCTGGATGTCAATCGTTCCTCCGTTTCCATGATATCGTTTCTAGCAATCAGTTGATAAAACTCATCTACATAATCATTTACCGACTTTGTCTCTTGTCTCAAATTCTGCAAGCGCTGATACATAAGAGACTAATAATTATAAGGCAAGAAAGTAGCCTTCATCAACTTCTTCATCTTTTCCCATGAAACAATCTTCGACTTTCCCATTCTTTCCCGTGTAAGTTTAGTTTGTTGCCACCATGCCATAGCTCTTCCCTTCAATCGTGTAGCAACCAACTTAACTCTACAATGCTCGGGTACTTCCTTGAAGTCAAAAATTTCTTTAACATTTGATAACCAATCCAGAAACTCTTCCGCTAGCATTCCCCCTTTGAATTCTGGAATCTCTATTTTCATCCCCGACTCCCATCGACGATCATCTTCGGAATCTCTATTTCGATTTCGCCCTTGGCCATGGTTTCGACAAGAGCTACTACCACCATCACTGGATTCCTCCAAATCTGACGTATGTCGATGTCGATTCTGACCATCAACATTTCTGCTACCATGCACGTCTCTTTCTCCCGAAACTGACGGTTCTCTTCTTTCCCGATCCGATGGTGGTGACATTCTTCTCCTCTCGAAATTTGACAACGAAATTCTATGTCCACCTTGATTTGAACCTGGTGATGCTCTTTTTCGAGTTTGATTCATATCCATCATGAGCCTTTCCAATCTACCAATTCCCTCATCAAACTTCTCATTGAATTTATCACTAATTCATTGCTCCATTTGTTCAGCATCTTCTCTTCGATACACATCTGCAACATTCTGATGACGATTAACTCTTCTTGGAGGCATTGTCAAATCTTCCACAAATCCAAACACACACTTCGCTTCGATCCAAAAAAATTCGAATCAAAACTCCCCAACTTGTTTGAAATCTCACGAACACCCAACGAACTTGGAAAAGTTCGTTTCCTTGCTCTAATACCAAACTGACGCAGCACGGAAGTAGATCTGAACCAGCGGTCAAATCTATCCCGGATCTAATCACGAATTGCGGAAATACGAATCGGTGAAACAAGATAAATTGATGAATTGATGATACCCAAATGCCCAAATCCGTTGATCTCTCGAGATACCAGATTCTAGTTATCTTCAACACGTTGATCGCGCACGATACCATGTTAGAAGATCTACGATTCTTCGACGTTGATCTCGCGCACGAGATTCCGTGAATCGACTTCAAATTCGTTGATTCGAGCGCACTCGATTATACGAAGATGGAGAAAGAAGATCACACTCAACTTCCAATTTTTAAAGAGGCACAAAGCTCTCAACAAATTTTATTCAAAAATCAACACCCTTACAAATGACAACACACCCCTATTTATAGGAAATTACAACACACACGACTCAACAGTTACAATACGACTTAACAAACAAATAATCGACTTAAGAAAATACAAACAAACGACTTAAGAAATACAAACAAACGACTTAAGAAATACAAACAAACGACTTAAGAAAAAGCGGCACAGCGACATAAGATAATTCGCGACTTAAGGAACTCGGCAGCGACCTACTGGAGCGGCATTCTGGAGCTTCGCGACTTAACGATTTGGCAGCGATATAAGCTTTGCGACATAAGAAACTTGCTCGCGACCTAAGGAACTACTCATTCGCGACCTAGGGCTTCATTCGCGACCTACTGGAGGCGACTCAAAGAGATGTCGTTCGCGACCTAAGCTTCGTTCGCGACCTACTGGAGGCGACTCAAGGAGATGTCGTTCGCGACTTAAACTTCGTTCGCGACCTACTGCTTCGCGACCTACTACTTCACGACATAGGGTTTCTGGAGCGGCTTCGACCTCGCGACATAAGGAAGTCGTTCATGATTCAAGGTATGCTGCTGCATCATGGGGTATGACCTGTTGCAGTTTTGGTGAATGTACGATAGGCGCAGAGTACAAGTGGCAATTCGTCTACCTAGGGCTGTTATGATAATGGTTACTGTTACCATTTTGTAAATATCGTTACCGTACCATTTTTTACTGATAAACTAAAATTGTTTACCGTTACCGTTATCGATTGACTGGTATACTGATAAACTGGTAATCGTTACACTGATAATGGTAGATTATTGTTTGTCTAGAAAAATAATAAGTTCATATATTTTTACACTGAACGATGCTTTATTATATATCTCATTGAGTCACTTAATAAATGACATAGAAAAAAAAGTGTATTTATCATCATTTGAGTTGAATTACTAAAATAAATTGAACTATTTCCTTACTTCTAAAAGCCTGTATACATGAATATCAATGTATTATGAACGGACTGGTAAATTACTGTTACCGCTGGTTTTGAAAAAATATTATCGATGTTTTACCGTAGAAGATGGTAAATTTACCGTTACCATACCGATTATACTAGTATACCGACTTTACTTTAAAATGGTAACTGATTGACTGGTAATGGTATGGTAATGGTAAATTTACCGTTACCGTAACAGCCATACGTCTACATAATTTACTTTGGCTTTATTTAAGTGTTTTTTTATGATAGTCGTAATAGTCTTATTTGCTGCTTCGACGGCTCCATTAGCCTTTAGATGTGCTTTAGAAGAGAAGCTTTTGATGATTCCATTCTTATGGAAAAATCGAAAAAATTCTTCACTTTCGAATTGCGTTTCATTGTCAGATATGATCTTGTAAGAGATCCCGAATCTAGTAATGATGTTTTTAACAACAAATCTAAGTACTTTCTTAGAAGTGATTTTGTGGAGCGGCTCTGCTTCCACCCACTTAGTAAAGTAATCAATGACGACTACAACATATTTTTCTCCTCCTTTGGAAATTGACAGCGATCCGATTAAATCGATTCCCCAAACATCAAAAAATCATGGGCTGGAAATTGGGGTTAATTGGCTTGGTGGTAAATGGAGAATTTTTGAGTTTTTTTGACACTTTTCACATTTCTTTACATACTCTATTGCTTGACTCATCATTTGAGGCCAATAGAAACCTTGTCTTATTATTTTCTTTATCAGTTTTATCCCATTGGAATAGTCTCCACAAAATCCTTTATGTGCTTCCTTTAATAATTTCATCCCATCTTCCAAACTCGCGCATCTTAAATAAGGAAGAGTGTATCATTTCTTATAAAGAATCCCGTCCATCATAGTGAAGGTCCAAGCCTGTCGTTTAATTCTCCTAACTTCCATTTTGTCAGATGGTAGTATGCCATTAGTAAGATATTATACAATAGGTGTCATCCAAGTGTTACCGTTACAGTTATTTGCCTTTGGACGATTGGGCTCTTCCTATAGAATTTCCTCATCAATTTTCCCTTCTCCTTCTTGTGTCATCGCTTGGGATCTAGTTAAAACTAATAGTTCCTCCCTTGGTTCATGCATTTTCTTTTCAATACTGGGATTTTTTTGATATCCTACTAGTACGACATGAGTTTCTGAAGCTCTTCTCATGCTAGTCAATTTTGCTAATGAATCCGCTTGAAAGTTATCTTCCTTTGGGACTCGGTGTATAAAAAAATCTTCAAAAGGCAAGCAATTTTAGCATCTTCTTAACATATAGGGCTAGTTCGGTATCTTTAGTATGATATATCTGTTTTATCTTATTCACCATTACTTGAGAGTCGCTAAAGATTTGAATCCGTGAGATTTTAAGTTGCAAGACCAAAGTCAATCCTGCCACCATCAATTCATATTCAGCTACGTTATTTGTTGCAGCAAACCTAGCTCCATTGCATAGTATAAGCGACGCCCATCGGGTGTGATTATGACATACCATGCTCCGGCTCTCTGCTCATTTGGTGCTTCATCCATAAATAGTTGCTATATGAGTTTTTGATCTTTCTCTGCTGTTCCTTAACGAAGCTTGCACATTCATTGACAAAGTCTGCTAACGTCTGCCCTCTGATTGTTGTCCGTGGCTGAAATTCAATGTCATATTGGTTAAGTTTAATTCTCCATTTTACTAGCCTCCCTGAAGTCTCAGGTTTACTGAAAACTTGTTTGAGTGGAAAGTTAGTTAAGACTCTAATTGGATGCGCTTGAAAGTATGCTCTGAGTTTCTGTGCTGTCAATATCAAACAGTAAGCTAACTTTTCTATGACCGGATATCGAACTTCGGCATCCTTCAATCGTCTGCTTACATAATAAATGGGAAGTTAAGTTTCATTCTCCTCTCTAATCAGCACTGAACTAACCGTGTGTTCTGAAACCGCCATATACAAAGATAGGCTTTCTCCATCCTCGGGGCTGGATAATATTGGTGGACTATCTAAATGATTTTTTTAATTCTTGGAAGACTTTCTTACAATCTTCTCCCCATTCAAAATTCTTTCTCTTCTTAATCACATTGAAGAAGGGGACGCATTCATCGGTTGCCTTGAAGATGAATCTGCATAGGGCTGCAACTCTACCATTCAAGATCATTACATTTTTGCTAGTTTTGAGCTCTGCCATGTCTTTGATAGCCTGGATCAGATCGAGACTGGCTTTGATTCCTTATGCGCTAACGATGTAATCTAAGAATTTTCCGAAATGAACTCCAAAAGAACATTTCTAAGGATTCAGTCTCATTTGATACCTTAGTAACACTTTATACATTTCTTCAAGATCCTTAAGGTGATTCTCAGCTTCATGAGACTTTACTAGCATGTTATCCACATAAACTTCCATGTTTACCATTTGTCATTTGTCTTTTTTGGGCATGCTTTGTTTAGATCAGTGTAATCGACACATGTTCATCATTTGTCTTTTTCACCAACACTGGATTTGCTAGCTATTTTGGATAAAAAAAACTTCTCGAATGAATCTATTTTCAAGCAGCCTTTTAACCTCTTCTTTTAAGGCGTCAGATCGAACCTTATCAAATTGCATCTTCTTTTGTCGAATGAAGGTCATATTTGGATCAATATTTAGTGCATGACATATAACTGATAGATCAATCCCGATCATATCCGAATGAGTCCACGCAAATACGTCTTTGTTAGCTTTAAGGAATTGAATTAAATTTGCTTTCAAGTTGTCCTTCAGTTCCTTTCCCACTCTAATAATCTTGGCCAAATCAGCTGGATCTATACATATCTCCTCGAGATCCTCTGTAAGCTTTATCCTTTTCATTTCCCCTTGGTAATTTAATTCTGTAATGATCTCGCTTTCTTCTATTAAGTTGACACCAGTCCTCTTCCTTTTGCTCCCAGATGAGATGTGCCTTCCAAACACACGTTTATTTATTTTATTAGATCTTATTTTTGCTTCAAATTTTGGATATAAAAATCCAACATCTAAAGGCTGAAAAATAGTAGAGAAATCATAATAAGAAGAGTACTCCCTTTTGTAGTGATTAGGAGTAGCAAAATACATTTCGTGGGAGCTAAATTGTTCTCCCCGAATGGTACCCCAACCACTTTTAGTTAAAAATTTCATCATCGGATACTTCGGTGAGACAAACACATCCACCTCATCCAACGCAGGGCGGCCAAAGAATGCATTATAATATGATGGCTGATTGATGATCGTAAAAAGAGTTTTAAAAATTCTGCAGCATGGCGATACTCACATTTGTACTAGCAGCTTTATTTACCTCACCGGAGTTGACCCTTTATTATTGAATCCAAAAATAGGTTCAAGACTAGGCTTTAGCTTATCTTAAGGAATGCCCATTTGATCAAAAGCGTGCTTGAAGATAACGTTGACTGCGCTTCCAATGTCAACCAGGATCTTGGACACTATAGAGAGCCCGATTTGAGCAACGATCATAAGAGGGTCATTATGGGGGTGATGAATTCCCTTTTTGAGCTCTTGGGAAGTGATGAAAAGATTTGATATCTGTATATTAAGCTGTGGATTTTTAAGCGGGGACTTTTCCTGGATAGAAAATACTCCTTCCTTAGCTTCCTTGATATATTTATTTCTGGCTCCTTTACTTGTTCCCACTAGATGCGGTCCCCCATGAATCACGTCAATTCTATCCAAGGGTGAACTCAGGTTTAATGGATCTTCATCTTCTAAGTTATTCACAGCAGTATTAGGGAACTTTCACGGTCCATAGTTGGTTCGGGTTGCTTTCTGTTGGTCCTGGATGAACTCTTTCGGGTGTCCTTCACGAATTAGCTTTTGAATAATTCCAGCCAGCACTCGACATTCATCAGTTTTATAGTCATTCGCTTTATGATAAGAACAATAATTGTCGCCCTTTATTTGCTCAGGGTAGTTTCTAGCATTGAATGAAGTTGGGAAGTTAACTTTTTCTTTTGTTGTGGCATAGATGTAAGACATTTGCTTGTTCAAAGCGATTGAATTAGTATTAGAATCCTCTCACCTCGGTCTCTTGTGTCCTCGGTCAAATCCAAATCTTCCACTCTCCTTTTTAGGGTTAGCTTTCTTCTTGGCATAGTACAATTCATCCATTCGAATGAATTTATCAACTTGAGAATGAAAGTCTTGTAAATCTTTACATCCATGAACAAAGAGCTCTTTCCAAAATGGTATATTTTCTATCAGTCCGGAATGCACTACAATCAGCTTATCCCTGTCATTTATGTCTTTGGCTTCCAATGCCTCTGTATTGAACCTCCTAAGATAGTCACCTAGCTATTCTCCCTACCTTTGTTTGATGTTTGCTAAAATAGTATAATCAATTGTGGGGTCTTTGCATATGCAGAATTGAGCGACGAATTCATGGAAAAATTATTTCCACGAGTAAATAGTTTCTCTCGATACCGACAATACCATTTTGCGGCAGCTCCTTGAAGGGTTACTGGGAATAGTCTGCACCATACTGCCCCAGAAGCATTATATATATCAATTTGGCTGTCGAAAGCCATCAAGTGGCCATCGGGATCGATAGTGCCATGATATTTCATGGTTGGAATCTTGACATGAGATGGAATCATCGCTGACATGATTTCATCAATAAACGGAGCTACTCGCTCATTGTCATTTACTCGCTCATCTAGAGTTCTCTTCCCTTTTGCATTTAGCATGTCTTTGACAGCCTTCTCTGCCACATCTTTCAAATAAGCTTCAACATTATGATAGCTTTTTCGATTTGGGTTGTATTCCTTTGAAGTTGAGCTTCCAGATTGCTCCAGAGATTTTCCTTGTATTCTACCTTGATGATCGACTTTAGTTGCATGACCTTCTTTCTTCTTTGACGATGTTAAGTCGACCTTGCTTTTACCTTCGTACATATGAGCTTTCAAATTTCTCCTGGGGAGACCACTGCGTCTCCCGTTGTTGGTTTAAGAGTTTTGGAAGATTTTTGAGATAGAGCTGCTTTCAGGAGCTCTTGCATTTCTAGTAGTTGTTGCTCTAAATACCTTATCTTGACTGCATTATCATTTGGTTGTGCTGGAGTTGGTGGTTGTCCTTGCACAACTCTCTCCAAGTTGAAAGTTAGAGTAATATTTTCCTCCAATTTTTTGTGTGTACTGCTTCCTCGTCCATTCGACTAAGTCTTTTCGATTTCATTTTTCCTACAACAAGTCAAACGTTCCATAATTGATCTATAAGGAAACAACAATGTCGGAGGTTCGAACCATCCTTCTAGCGCAAAAAATGTTAACAAGAAATCTTATTAACACCTTACATCAAAACTTAAAGAATGACCAACCCCTTCGAAACCCCTTTCGAATGGGTCAACAGGAACTTCATGCTTTCGGAAGGTGCCACTTCGAAGATGTTAATTAGTGACAAGAAATCCGGTCAACACTTCGAAGCAAAGTTTAAGAAAGAAACAATTCATTCGGAACCCTTTTCGAAGAAGTCGAAAGGGTCATTACACTTTTGAAGGTAAAACCCTTTCGAAAGCATAGATTCTACTGTCATAGTGAAGATTCCTTCGAAAGGGATTATATGTTTCGGAGTATCTAAGCACCTCGAAGGAGTCCTCCCAACAAATATGACTTCAATAATCATATAGTGAGTCCCTTCGAATCCACTTTCGAACGAGTCGAGAGGGTCTTTATTCCTTCGAAAGGACTCGGAATACAACATATATAACAAATAAGATGTGGACTCGATGTGCTATGGAATCTCATCTTGGATAAATGATGCAAGTCCAATTGACTTGTCAATATTGGATTATCATCATCACGTTGATTTAGTATTATATAGCTTTAGACGTGATGGTAATATGCTTTGAAATCAAAATATCCAAGTAAACTTCATGACATTTCATATGACAATAAGGGTTAAAAAAAAAAGGTAAGTATCACGTGCAATTGATCATTAGACAAGCTAATGGCTGAAATGATCTTCCTCGTATTCGAAATCGATATTAGACCCATGCATCTTCTTTTTATTTCTTTAAATTGGATTACAGGTAAGAGAATTTTTCCCAAATTGATCTAGGGTTACAAGAATTTGATTTTGATAAGAAGCAAGAAGGAAATTTAAGAATCCAAAAACTGGTCCCTAAACTTGGACCCCTAGAGTCGTATTTATAGATGTGGATTGACCCCCTTCGGCATCCATCCTTTCGAAGCAGTCGAAAGGCTTTCTCTCAGCCTTTCGCATCCGTCCATTCGTCTTTGCCCTTCCGCTTTCATAGCTTCAAAGTCGGATATCTTTGTCTTTTATTATGCTTGGACTAGCCTTTCCGCCACCATCGAAAGTGCACTAACAAAGGATATTGTTACAACATTCTCCAATACTGCTTTCATGTACTCCTGAAACCTTTCGACACCTTCGAAAGGTATGCTTCTTTTTTCCTAGCGAAAGGTTCAAGGTTCCCTATCGCGTTATTTGGATGTAAGCGGAAGCACTTCCGACTCCTTCTTCGAAACCTCTCCTTGGTTGCCTTGGTCTGGTGCTAATCATGATGAGTGATTATTTGTGTGAGTGAGGAGGTGCTTTCGGATGGTTTCGAAAGGACTCGAAGGTGATGAAAGGATCATCGCAATAGGTCACTTGGTCATACGTGAAGTTTCCTTTATGCTTGCAGAAGGGCTCAACCATTTCGAAAGGCTCATTTTTTCTTTCGAAAGGTACACTTTGGCAGAATATTCCTTTGTGTAAGATTATCAGCGGCGAAACCAGGTCCTTCAACTCCTTCGAAGCCTATTCTCCATTTGGTATTTGTAGGGGAATCCCATGTTTGCAGCGCCAATCTAACATCTTCGAAAGCCTCTTCGACGCCTTCGAAACCTTGCTTTTGGACCATGGCAGAACCTCTTTCTTTAATCCTTGTGATATGTTTATGATGCTTTTGCAAGCTTTCTTTTCTTGAGCGAGCTTTATAGTTAACACATGATATTAGAAAGTAATTAAAACCTAACATTAATAAACATGCTTATTTTTTTATGAAGTTTTAACCGAAAAGTATTTTTCTGAAAAGTTATACTAAAATGTATATTTTTGGTTTTAAAGATAACTTATTAAAAACAGAAAATGTATTTTAGACTCAAAGTACTTTTTTGAAAATTTTAAAGGGGTCAAAATAAAGCATTTATTTGAGAAATAAAATATTTTTTTTATTAGGATATTTTTACAAGAAAAAGTGTTTACTGTAAAATATTTTATTTAAAATCATTTTTAAAAGGATTTGGTTTGAAGTCTTTAGGGAAATATTTTGGTAGAAAACATTTTGATTATAAATTGTTTTATTTAAAAAACATCAATTGAGAAAATATATTATAAAGGATATTTTTATAAAAGTATTCTGATTTAAATTATTTTGTTGAAGAATATTTAGTGGAAAGTCTTGTTTGAAAATAGAAAAATGTTTTCTTGAATGGTACTTTACAATAAATACTATATGATTTGAGGAGTACTTGTTTCATAAATGTTTTACAAAAACTAATTTTATAGAAATATATTTGATTTAGGAAAATATTTTGAGAAATTATTACGTTGAAGAAAATATTTGAAAATATTTTGTTGGAAAAACATTTTGATTTAGGAAGTATCTTTTCGAGTAAAGTATGCAAGGAACATTTATTTGAGAAAAATGTTTTATTCAAAGAATATCTTTGAGTTTGAAAACCTTTTTGTTGGAAGTTAATTTGGTTGTAAGTGTTTTACTTATAAGATACTTTTTGACAAATGATGTTTTGAAAGGAAAACATTTTTGGGTAAAGGACATTAGTGAAAAAAATGTTTATTGGGAATATATTTGAAAATAGGAAATTTTCGTTTAAAGGACTTCATAATTCAGAACAATAAATTTCTAGAACAGCACTTTAGAATAGTTAGTTTTAAGAACATTTATCATTTATCAATTATGATTTTCCTTTAGAAAAACGATCACTCATTCATCGGTTATTATTTCTCATTTCCTTCAAAAATAAATATAATCATTTATCTTTTGTTCTTAAAATTAATTATTCTGAAGTGATATCTTAGAAATTTATTACCATATGCTGAGAAAACCTTCAACCTAATTTTCTATTAAAAATATTTTGTTGAAAAAAGGAGTTGTAAATAAAATCTAGTTTTAAAATACTTTGAAAAATATGTTACAAAGAATAATTTGATTTGGAAGTACATAGTTGATAAAATATAATAATTAATTTGCGAAACAAACATTAGAGGTGTTTGTTAAAAAAATATTTTATTAAAAGGATATTTTATTTTAAAAGCTTCACTGAATAACATTTTGAGAAGGCTTTCAAAATGGGATTTAAATCGTAAATTGTAAAATTTAAACTTCAAATCGAAAAGGAATTCAAATCGTATATCGTAGATTCAAAGAATCCATATTTTATGGTTTGTAAACACTTTTGAAATTGATTTTAATGTTTGAGCTTCTATAACTAAACTTACTTTTATATCTATTCTATTTTTATTTTGTATTGAAAACATTATAATTGAAATTAAGAATTCAAGTAAGTGCTAATCTGAGTTGAATGTTTTTTTAATTGTGCTTTTAACTAAGTTTGAATTGAAACACAAATTGAATCGTAAAGAAAGAGATTTGATCTGAATAGGGATTTAAATCATAAGATTTAAAGATTTTTGACAACAATGATTTTAAGGACTATGAGACTAGAGTGAATGACATGTGGTGTAAGATACTGGATGATATGAGTTTTGAGTTTGTCTAACATCCATTATGATGATATAACATTTATGTCTATTATGTGTGACTTTTTCTAATGTTTTATAAGAATGCTTATTTATTCCCTTCCAGGATGACTGCCCATTTCAACGTATGGGACTGACATTTTACTTTATTTGTATTTGTTTACTAAGGTTAAATTGATTGCAATGTTCTTATTCTTATTAAGTGATTAGTTATAATTTGGAAAAATTGTACTGCTTGTTTGACTATGCTTTGTAATTTATGTCATGTTTGTTTGAATTGATTTCTTATGCGTGCATTGTATTGTTGTTGTTTGCCTGACCTTATTTTATTTGTTTGTTTGGTTGATTGTTTACCTTGTTGAGATTGTTTTTCTTGTATGCCAGGTTATATTGCTTATTACGCACGATGATTGTATTGTGGTGATTATCCAATGTTGATTTTTAGTGGAATGTACATTGGAGAGACTAGTGAGATATTAAGGAAAATGTTTGGTTTAGTCATAGTGGGATGGCGTAGTTCCCTAAGCTGAGAAAGACTAACTATTTTTGACTGACTAAAGAGATGTGATGATGTTCCTTGATGGTGAGCAATAATGACTGGAGAGTTCTACTGATTAAAGACTTAGTGGGTACCACTGTGAAATCAAAGGGACAAGCAGGAGATTCATTACATCTTTACTAAAATATGAAGTTTTAACATATGTATATTTCAAAATCTATTTTTACATAAGCAATTATCGGCTTTATAAGTGTTTTGATTTCAACAACAACTTTTCTTTTCATTTTTAAAGAAGTTTATATAGTTTAAAAAATTTATAAAATGGCATTTCTCAAAAATTAATTTAAGTTGATTTTAAAGAGAAGAAAAAAAATGATGAAGTTTAAGAAAAAGAGAGAAAAAAATGATAATATTTTGAAAAAGAAATTTTTTGTTTCAAGAGAATATGGAAGCTCTGATATGAAAATGAAGATATTTAGTACGAATGTTTTGATTTTAAAATGTATTGGAACTCTCATCACTAGCGGGCTGACAGATCCCTCTTAGGTATTTTGGATGAATTATCCCTGTCATTAGATGAATAAGTTACTATAAGAGGATTATGGAATCGGATATTTGACATGCTCTAAAGGTTGGAATAAGTTAAGTTCAAATGTGGATGCATACCAAGGGATCGTGAATAATTCGGAGGTTTTAATGTATGCTCATACAACAAGGGTATGTGAGGACCATCGCATGTGTATCCTGGACCTTGGTGGGTGTCTAATTCACTTTGGTGAAAGGGGATGAGCTACTTTGAGCATTGATGAGACTGCGATGTTGAGTAGTCGCCAACCTTGATGGTGATCATATAGTTATCATATATCCAAGAGTACTTGGTAAGAGATCTTGGTATGAGATTTTATTTCACATTGGTGATGGTGAGGATCTACTTTGAGCATTGATGAGACCGCACTCTTGAATAGTCGCTTATCTTCATGATGGTCATACGAGTTCATATACCCAAAAGTGCTTGATACAAGACCTTAGTAAGGTCTACACTTTCAAACCGTCTGTGTGGGTTTGAAGAATCAAGGATTGATGTAACTCTAGTATGAGTTGATGACCAAATTATTTTGAGGATGTAACCATGAGTTAGCACATATTATTTTGGAATATAACCATGAGTAGATATATATTTCTGAGGATGTAGCCATGAGTAGGCACATATCATTTCGAGGTGTGATAATGAGTATGTGCACATGATATTTTGGAAGGTGTAAGTATGAGATGATACACCATTTAATTTGAGGACGAGACTATGAGGAAGTTCATCGACAGTTTTGAGGATATGCTTATTATGATGGATGTGCAATCAGTAATAGGGGTTGGCGTACATGTTATTTGTTGGAATGATGATACCTTGTTATTTTGAGTATGTATGTTTTATTTTGATGAGCTATACTGATTATTGGTTTATATATTTATTTGTGCATGCAAGTTTGAGTTTTTGTTATGAACTTTTGTAGTTGGGATATTTAGATGCGTGATATGACCTGTGAACGGAGTCGATTTATGATTGAGATTGTTTCACTCTTTATTGGTGTGGTGTTATTTTTATACGCTATAGTTTTCATTATATGGTTATTGAAATGTATATATTAATACAGTATGTGTGTAGAAAATTGAATTCATTGTAGTGGATGGATTTTACCGTGTCATGATTAATTGCATTGTGCGATTGTCGTTTACCACTCTAGAGATAGTTAGTTGTGACTAGAATATTTTCTTACATATGATATGGTATGATGTCTTATGCATGTGCTGTGTTGATGTTTTATTCATTGGGGAATTGCAAAGGCATACATTTTATGCTTTGGAGACTCTTGGGAAGATCATATCTATTTAGCTGAGCTTGCGTATAACAATTCAAGTAAGCATTGGAATTGAACCATATGAAGCACTGTATAGGACGTCGTATTGTTTTCCTACGTGTTGGATAAAAGCTGGAGATGAATCCGTGTTGGGACCAGAGCTTATTGGAGGGTCAAACGAGATGAACACTTTGATAAAAGCTCGATTATGGATGACAGAGCGTAGATAAAGTAATAAGCGATTGAAGAAGAAAAGATTTGGAGTTTGAAGTGGGCAATGAAGTATTTTTAAAGGTTTTTCCTATGAATAATGATGGCAAGATTGGGGTGGGTTGGGAAGTTGATGGCAAGATATGTTGGACCATTTCTCATAGCCGAAAGGATTGTAAAGTTTGTTATTGATTGAAGTTAAGCGAAAGATTGCAAGCATCATATGATGTATATCATGTATCCCAATTAAAGAAATGTTTGTGAGATGAATATGTGGTTGAGCCACATGAGCATGAAGTCGTGCTAGATTTAATATTTGTTCGACAGTTAGCCAGAATTGTGGGCTCAAAAGTTAAGAAGTTTAGAAAGAAACATAAGTTTAGTGAAGTATATTGGAGTAAAGACCTTTAGATTGTACTTAGAAGATAGAAGATTGTATGAAATGGTCATATCTTGAGTTGTTTGAGTGAAGACAATTGCTTTGAGGTCAAGAGACTTATTATTTTGTTGTATAAGGCTATATTTTTACTTCTTGTGCATGATGATTGAGTATTTTTTGAATATATGTGATACATTTTATTTTTATATACGTTGATATGCATCAACTTGATCGTTGCATGGAAAGCAGAGACGAGTAGCTGAAGAAATAGGGAATTGCAAAGACACAATTTTCTTAACGCGAGGATAATATAGCGGCTTGAAATATTAACATAGGAATGATGATGTATTATGTAGTTGAATATATAGAGAGGCATGTAACTAGTCGAAGTTAAGGCTTTGGAGGTGTTTAAGAGCTTTGAGGTGATCAGTTTGAGGTAATCACACTTGAGAAGGATTTTGGTTGGCGCAGATCGAAATAAAGGCAGAGGGGTTCTTAGCAGGCTGGCACGGATTACCTCAAACTTACTGCTAAGAACTTACTGCGTGTATGTTTGGTCAGCTACCATGTAAAATGATAAAGGCAGAGGGGTTCTTAGCAAAATCTTTCGGTTGGTGAATTACTGCGTGTATGTTTGTCAAGGTGAATTTTTGCAATTCATATTCATTTATTACTTTACAGAGTATTCTATTTTAACAAACTTGTATTTGTACTTTTTAGCAAGCTTGTGTTTGGCATTCTCCCATTATAGAATGAGTATTAATTATTAATTCAGATCAAGGAGAATTGAGTATTGACAAAGGGAGAGAACTGAATTAAGAGAGACAGATGAAATGAATCTAATTGTAAGAGAGATGGCGAAACGAGCAAAAGAAATTGGTAGAAATTTACTTTGTTTGTTCTTACTTTTCTATAAAGCTAATTGTTGTGGCAATTTTGGTGTAGAAAATTTCATAACATCAGAAACTAACTATGCATGTTAGTAGAGAATAACAAAAGGTAAAAAGTTAATCAAATTAAACGCTGGATTAATTGCTTATTGCGAAAGACTGATTAAAAAATAAAAAGTAAAAAGGGAAAAAATTGATCATTTTGATTACTTATGTACAAAAACTGGATTATAACATTAGAAATTTAAGTAGTATTTGGTTTGCCCTTTTTAATTTTGGGTTTTCGTCTATACAAAAATGCGCATGACGTATGTATATTGTGGAAAACGACTAATTTAGAAAACAAAATTAACATAAAACATACAAAACAATTTTTATTTTTTTATTTTTCATGTTTTGAGAAATAAGAGAAGCACGATAAACAATTCATCCTTCCATCGTTCCTTCGTCCCTTTGTGGTCCCCTACGTCTTCCTTCCATCCTATCATCGTCCATCCACTCCTATCGTATTATGTAACTAGGATAAAGCCCGTGCTTCGCACACGGGCAAAATATGGTATAAAAGAGAAATGGTAATAAGACCGGTAAAAGTGGTACTTAACATATTTTGGACATAAATAAAATTATGACATTTACTAATTGGACAAAGTAGTTTGTACATGACACAAAATTTCAAACCTGAATACACAACCAATAAAGAGATAAACGTCGGTAACATACAAACATCAAACTAAAATAAGTTCATGTCATTAAAATTAGCTAATCTATGCAAGTGCAACAAAGGTGGTTGGATGATTAAAGTCAAGTGCAACAATGGTAATTTGAGTGGTTCAAACATCCTTCTTGCGACGTTTTTCTTGATGTTTGTTGTTGTCTATTTCATAGCTCATTGCAACTTCTTCCACAACCTGGTTAAAACAGAATATAGTGTTAATTTGGTGACAACATATACAGCTGTGAGCCTGTGATGTGCATATTAGTATTGATAATAATATACATTGTAGTATATGTTCAAAGCAGTAATTTTGTTAGCTCCAAACTTGCTACTTTGAGCAGCAACATATTTGACAAATCAATAAAGATTAGCCTATGTTTATACAATTCCATTGAGTGTAAATTTTGTTAGTTAACTGCAACTTGTGTGCATGTTTTTTCTCAATTTCCTGAGCACTAAGGTGGAATTTTTTTTTATTAACAGATTATAAAAACCGAAAGCTTTAACTCATTTACATTGCATTTCTAGCACTCTATGTTTGGTTTACATGCACAAATAACTCAGTAGATTTTCAGTCCAGAAGGCTGTTTTGTAAAGTGAAGGTAAACAAATAATTATCAGATGATGTAGGTAAATAAATATAGGTGCAAATAACTGAAATAAAAAAAAAATTAGCTAAGCTATTGGTCGTTTGAACAAATGGAAGTGAGATTTCAAAATAGTGTATGCCGATACAAATGCATAGGTTAAAAGCAAATTTTCTTAGACATGGCATTTCTCTCAACAAATATACATGAAAAACAATATATTCACAGTTAAAATTATTATTTGTATATGATTTAGTCCTAATTTTGCACCATTGTCCTCATCTCTCATGTACACATAATCATGTATCATAATTGGGGCCATATTACAGAAATTCAACATTATTTTGCAGACTGACTTCATCTTTGATATTCACATTGTAAGTAATGACAATAATAAAATTGCTGAAAATAGATGAGTAAATATTTAAAAAAACTAAAATTGTCCATCATGTTGTCAATAGTCTGTTATAACTTATTATCATAGGTGTCCCTCATAGACATTGATCTAAACTTTTACCCTCGTCGTGTATGAATTATTTTCAGAGGTTTGTTTAGTGAACTTAATATCTCCATCTATATGCTTCAAATTACAATTTTATTAATCTAAAAACTAAATTTTGATCTCTTGGATTTAGTGGGGTTTTAATAGATCTATAATGCTGAAGAAAGCAACGGTTAGTTTCCAGTGTTGGACATAAATCGCATGTTGATCAAATTTATGAATAGTAAGAGAATATATTTTGAATTTTTTTTTAAAAAAGGCAAAAAATAGAGCCAAAAAGGACACCATATTCAATAGCAGTGATCGACATACCGTATGAACTCAGGAACATGGGCATTGCTCATTAAAATTGAAAACAAAATAGGGCAAAAAAGTAGATGTGTCAAAAGTAGAGAAATAAATAGATTTTATAGCAGTAATCAGCATACCATATGAACTCAGTAACATGGGCACTGCTCATTAAACATGGGCACCAGCTTTGATATATATCTAAAAATAGAGCAAAAAAGGGCAAATAGTAGACATCAAACAATGTTATAATCATGAAAGTGGCTCACTACTCCTTAAACATGAAATGCATAATAAACTATATGAACTCAGTAACCATATACCATTTATTTTCAAGCTTCAGTAGGGTTGTTAAATATTGTTTCACAGATTAACCTACCAGTTTCAGCAACAACACATAAAACCATCCTGTTAAACATGAGAATAGCGAAAAATACATGAAGCAAAGCAAATGGATTGATTAAAGTCTAGCAAGTCGATGGTCTGCAGTAAAATGTGAGTTGGAGTAAGGAAAATATAATACCTGCAGATCTGGGATTCAGAGTTGGTGAATGTCAGGAGTAGGATAGAGTTACAGTGGAAATTGAAGTTGAACATTCAATCAGTTGTGAAGATTCCAAAAGAATTAGATATAGATCGTCCAGTTCAAATTCGTGAAAATGTGCTGAAGATCGGTAGTGGATTGAGATCGCTACTAATTTTGTGAATAATATGTTTGTTCGAAATTGGAAGAAAAAGAAATGGCAAATGGTACGTGGTTACTGGTTAGTGGGATGGTGGGTTAAAAATTGGGAGAGTATGGGGGCAGAAACGGTTTTGTTAGAAGAAAAAGGAGACGGGGAAACTGACATCTATTATTTTGAAATTCCGCTAGGATAGATGTTCCACATAAGCAATGTTAACTTCCTGTTTTTATATGTAAGTAATAGATTAATGTTGAAAACTCAAAACACAAAACTCATTTTAAACCAAACGCTACATTAATTTTTGGTATTAGCCATAGTAAATAAATTGGTTTTTATACATCATAATAATTTGAAATTTGCAGTATCATGTTTACATTGGCAAAGCGTCTCCAAGTTAGTTTCTGTTAGCTTGTTAATAAAGTTTGTAGGCCGTCTAACAGTAGGGATTTGTAAGTGCACTTTGAACCATGACTAAGTCGTAGTTATATGAATCAATTATGGACAAAAAATCTAACACTGACTGGACAAATTTGTATTTTGCAAGTAAAAAAAAAGGATTGAAAATATAAATGAATGGCGTTAACCTGCAAAAACGTGCTTCTGAATGATATGTACACATCGTATGTATCTTTTTACCACTTTGTGTATATGGTTATTAGACATATAAGATTCACTAATACTTTTACTTTCTAGATTAATAATTAATTGATGCCGTCAGCGTGTGACCTGAGGAACATATAAAACCAACCATTTGCATGATGTCCACATATACGGGCCATGGTGCATCACAATGTACACTTGGTATTAGGTTTAAAAAATGTATAATATGAGATGGATTACAAGTTGTTGTGGGAAATTTGGATGTTCTGGTGTGTATTAGTTAAAGTCTTGCCTGAGATCTAATCTATGATGATACTAAACAACCAAAATAAATATACCTTGGAAATAAACTATAAATGATAAATCATAAGGTAATTACACTTACTTGTATTCTTGAGAAATGACGAGCTTTATCTTTAATATCAGGAGAAACTTCCCTCGAATATTATCTCACTTGGTCGCTTAGCATCCAGAACTTGAATTGATTTCCAGTCTGGAAACTAAAGTAAATGTGGCAATCGTGATTCGTTTTATATAGAAGCATTTGTTACGAAAATATGCATGAAATCAAGATATGTTGTAGCAAAAATAATTTCACTATGATGTAGTGAAAAGTGGCATGCCAGTATCAATACATAGATGGAAGTAGTGAATGATATTATCAACAAAGAGGGGAAAAAACATGAGCATATTCCAAAATGAGGAAAATTAATATTAGCATGCTCATTAATCGCACTTTAAAAGTAAACATAGGTATGTGAATGTTTGGTTCAAATACATCATGCGTAAAGAAGTGAATTGAGAATAAGCATACATTGTAAAACTAATATCAATGAACCTACACAATCAATACCAAGATATCACTATTTACAATACCAACTGGTTTTGACTTCCAACCGGTCTCGATTACCAACTACATTTGTAAGAGATGGAATTTGTTAGGTGTGACTCGCATTGTAGGTGTGCGGTTGTACTTGATAAAGTCCCACGTTCCAAGAAATATGAGATAAGGCGCGGTATATATATGGAATTGATAGCACGTAACATTGAGAATTTTTTTTGTTACAATCAACTGTTGTAGAGACCAATCATATGCCCAAGGAAGTGTGTGAAGGTGCTCAATCTGGATGTCGTCAGACTGAGAATCCCCTCTCATGCAGTGTAGCGTGTGTACATGAGGGACAAGCTATGTACACCCTAGAGGGCCTAAACTTAACAAGATTTATGTGCTAGCTTTTTTTTATTTTTCTATATTGTTTATCTTTTCTTTCTCTTTATTTCATTATTATTTTTCTCTATTACATTTTGAGATATTGTGTTTGACCAGCCTGTCAAACATGCACATATGAATGGAAAATAAAACACTAATGCACAACTGAAACTAGTCTGCCTTCTTATCAGTGTTAGCCTATCATTTGCACCAGTTTCAAGGAACATAGAAGCAAACCAACTCATGCACACTTTAGTTTGATGACAACCACAGCCACTTATACAAACTATAGAAGTATTACACTAGTCAAGATACTCACCAACACAAACAAATACTTATATTATACATAGTAAATCAATTTGCTAATAAATAACAACCATTACAACACACAGAAGGCATCACCCTCAAGCAAACCTAGGGAGTTAATTATTCTCATTCCAATATATAAAACATGAATATAGGAGTAAAGCATAACTGGAACACAATGGTTAATGATGGGGTGGTTTGTAGTGAGGTGGCTTGTAGTGTGGAGGTCTGTAATGGGGTGGCTTGTAGTGTGGAGGTTTGTAATGGGGAGGCTTGTAGTGCGGTGGCTTGTAGTGCGGCCGTTTGTAATAGCGAGCATCAGCAACCAAAAACATCAAGCACATAGCCAAGAATAATAGAAAGCTCATGAATTTCTTATTAATAGCCATTATGATTTATGTACTCGATTCTTTTCTGATGAATGAAACATAGGTATCTCTGCCTCTTTATATAGGAACAGAGCCTTATGGTGACATCATGTGATTTCCAAGTTGTTGGTTAAAAGAATTCAGTTTTCTTTAATAGATTTTGAAAAGGTAAAATCGTAGGATAATCAAACATTAAGGAGATCATGGATGAATGACTATTTTTTGTAAACGAAGAAGTATTCAAGAAGACATGTTAAAAGCATTTCTTTATTCAGTGTTGCCACTTGCCATCGGTTTTAGTTAAAATAAAATGCATCTTACTTTCATACTTTAATGTATGTACCATAAGTGAAGAATTTAATCTATGATGACAAACAACCTCAACTAAATAGCTAACTTAAAATCTACAATTTCAATATCTTAATTTATACGCACTGCAATATGAATATATGTTCTAATCAGTATTGAAAGCTAGAAATAAATCATAAAGTGGTGTTCTAGTGTGTGAGTTTTTCCGTCAGGTTACCAGAATTTATGAATAAATGCATTGATAGATTAACACCCCCACAATACCTCCCCCTCCCCCCAAACAAACCCACCTCTCTGTTTTTAGATACACGACCACAGGCATGCTAGAAAAACTAAAATCATTAGGCCACTTCATGTTGTTTTGCACTTATACATTATCCCTTTTCATACATTAAGTTCAGTCATACTTATTTCATAATTTGGTATAATGGTATGACTATTATCCAGTTCAAGATTTTAGATCTTTACATGTGAAATGGTCTTGATAAGACAAATCAACGGTTTTAGCATAAATCAATCGTACCACGGAACACTTACGACTTTCTAACAATCCCCATACCATAAACATTAAGATTTAAGATGTAAGTTTTATTTAACAATATTATTTTTAACAGCCATTGACTATTATCCAAAGAGTTTGCGTTTAAGGCAAATTAATATAGTACACTGACACATTATTTAACTAAACTTGGACAGTAATCCTCAATGAATTGGACTTATTCGTATGTATTTGGTGATCATGTCTATTAGATATATTGGTAGATATGCCTGCAAAATTAAACATTTAAGTGATACCCCGAGCATAAAAAGGATTGACCACATCAAGAAGATACATAATAAAATATTCATTTATATAATATTTATAATACATACATGCTAGCACGAATTATTCGGTGCACTTGGTTCAATAATAGCTGCAGGAAATCATGGATAGTCCAACGTTTGGTCTCATATTACATCGCGTCTTCTCAAATACTTGAAAACATTTGCAGTGCTGGGCTATGTATTCTGGAGAGGCACAAGTGAATATATGGCATATTTGTGTCACCGTTATCAAATTAGTTGTAATTAAGACTATGCTAGTGAAAAATAAATAAAATACTGTACTCAAATCCTCTAGGACTGCCAAAAATATATCTAAAACAGGGCTGATTCTACTTGTTTACCCCTTCGTGCGGAAGTAACTAGCACTAAACATAAATGTACACGTTAATTATGCGTGCTATACTTACTTTATTAGTCTGCATGACAATTTGCATTGACACTCACTCAGGCATGATATTATGTGCAGATTTTGTATGCTGTATGTACGTATGTGAACAATATAAGTAATGAAATTGTACTTAGATAATACTAGAACTGTAAAATATGAGACTTACAGTTAGGGGAATGATTGTATCGATAAAAAAAAAAGGCATTTTATCGAGCAATTCATCAGCAACAAGCAGATTCCGCAATTTACCCCATTACAAACTTCGTAAAGAAAAAATCACTGGCACTCCCAGCTACTGGATGAGATTTTTGAATGAGTTGTATAAATTCTGATGTTACAAATTAGCATATCTTGTTATTTTTCAAGTTTGAAGTTCAACAAATTTGGTGTAGGTGAGGAATGGGCCGGTATGAATATAACATCAGACCGTAGAACCAAACATAAGTGTTAGTTTAGCCGAAGATGATTGTAAGGCTAATCTACCACTAGAGAGAGGGATGAACAGAATTTTATAATTTTTGTGAATCTTTTTGAATTCTTTTAAGATTATAGTTTAAACAATACAATTAACAATCACAGATTCAAACACAGATAAATAATAGTGTCTAACACGTGCGTTGCACACGGTAATGTTGTTAAAAAATATTATTTATATTTTAATTATTGTTAAAAATATATTTTTATTATGCAATATATGATAAATTTATTGTGATATATTAATCATAAACTAAAATGACTTGCGATGCTCAGATATAAGATTGAGAGTTCAATACTTGCTAACTACATATCTTTATAAAAATTAATTCCCTAATTCAAAGAAATTATAAATTAAAATTGTTAATATTGTAAAAAGGTGGAACCCAGTGCACGATGGCGGGCTCTGAGGAGGTCGATAATGTACGCAGTCGCATTGCGAAGAGGCTGTTTTCGGACTCGAACCTGAGCGCCCAGATCACCATGCGGGTGACCTAACCGTTACGCCAAAGCTCCACCTCTTGTTAATACTGTATATTTAATAATTTATTTTATGTAATATTATATATATATGTGTGTGTGTGTGTGTGTGAGTGAATACGTAACTTCATCATTTTGTTAATATGATTGTTATATATATCTGTGTGTGTGTGTGTTTTGAATTATCATCTTTGTTGAAGGATTTACACTACTAGAAAAAAGCTAAATACCGACGGAGGGGGGCGACGGCTTTCGATGGCCTATTTTCGACGGCTTCCGACGGGCCGTCGGCGGCCGTCGGAAGCCATCGGAAATTATCGAACTACAGGCTCAGTCGAGTCTTCTTCCTCCTCACTTTTCATACGAAAATATTAATCCCTAAATCCCCAAATCTCTTCCCCAAGCTTCCAATCATCAATTTCGAGCTTTCGGATCCTCCCCGACTGCATAATCAACGTCTATTGCTTTCCAGCTAAGGTATAATCTCTTATTTTCGAGAAAAATTGAGTTTTTACCCTAATTCTAGATTTGCATAAATTAATAAATTAGGGCTAATTGGTGATTGAAATTGTTTCCAATTGTGTTATAATAGTTTCTAGCATTCAATGATATACCTATTTCATCTTTTATCATGAAATTGTGAAAAACATGTATAATTTGGGCTTGTTCGTGTATATGGAAATCGTTGTATATGCCTTGGTTGTACCATTGTATATGTGTGTAGCGCTGCTATCATTGTATTGTGTTAGTTGGACTAAGATAAAATGAATGCACGAGCTTCGAATATTATATTGTGCACGTATTGACTTATGCAACAAAAAAAATTGCGTCCAACGAGCCTTAAGTTGATGGAATACGTCGAATAAATGTGTTAAATTAAAATATTTTTTTGTAAATGTGAATAGTTAGTAAAACTGTATTTTTTCGTAAAATGCGCACATTTAATTAACTAATGTCCCTTAGACAATTTTTGACCCCGTCTGACGAATGTTGTACATGATCATTATATAAATAGTCGTTTTTTTTCAAAAAACGACCATTTATATTCATCTGGTACAATGTTTGTTGGATTTGTCCCAGTATTGGACAAGTTATGAACACAGTAAGCATTTACATTTTGTATATCACTTCGTCTCAAACGGTTCATAAAATTTCGGCCTAACTTTTCTTTTTTGTTTCCTGCGTACACGCATTTTGTGTACAATGCAGGGAACAAAAGGGAAATGCTGCCGAAATTTTGTTGAATCGTTTGAGACGAAGTAATATCCAAAATGTAAATGCTTACTGTGTTTGTAATGGAAAGTAGGATGCCTGACCATGGAAAAAAAAAATTTATACAATTTTTATATCGATACGTTAAAAAATAAAATGTGCCCTATTTGAAAATATTTTTAAATTTATGAAGTTGTTCTTTAAATTCAAATATTATACGACCATGAAAATAATCTTTTTCGAATTTGTATTCTTGAAAATAAATATTAAATTTTGAACTTCTAATTTTCTCAAATAGGAAAAATGATTGATTATTTTGTTGATCGGAGGAGATGAATGTACCAAAGAAAAGGACAGAGGGGCTCAATAAAAGAAGATTTTTATAATGGTATAAACGTGTTTGTTGAATTCGCTTTAAGTAATAACGGAAACGATTCAGAAATTCGTTGTCCGTGTAGTAGGTGTAGACATTTGAAGTATTTGTTACCAGATATTGTGAAAGTTCATTTGTGCAAAACCGGTTTCGTACCCGAGTATTATGTTTGGGATCGACATGGAGAAGTTGTAGCAAATACTTCTGTAGAGTCTGAAAGTGTCGTTAACGAAATAGTTAGGACGACCCGTATAGAAAATATGGTCGAAGATGCAGCACGATCAATGTTTCCTAAGGTTGAAGTTGACGACGATGATGGAAATGTTGAAGAACCAAATATTGAAGCAAAATTTTTTTATGATTTACTAGATGCTGCTAAGAAACCTATTTGGGATGGTTGTAAAAGCGGCACTCAGCTGTCAGTAATCGCAGAATACATTGCGATGAAGTCAAAATACAACATCAGTGAAGCTGGGTTTACGGCTGTTGTACAAGTTGCAAAAAGACATATGCCGCCCGATAATCTTATGTGTGAAAATCACTACGAAGTTAAAAAACTTATGTCGGCTTTTGGTTTACCGTATCAGAAAATAGATACATGTTTAAAAGGATGCATGTTGTTTTGGAAAGAAGACGCAAACCTTAGAAATTGTAAAGTTTGTAATCAGGAGAGATACAAACCAAGAAAAAAGAAGGGGAAGGAAGTTCCGTACAAACGTATGCACTACTTACCCATAACTCCAAGACTTCAAAGATTATATGCATCTTCTGTAACTGCGTCTAATATGAGGTGGCATAGCGTGAGAACGGAGGAAGAGGGTGGTACGTTGACACATCCGGCCGATGGAGAAGCATGGAAGCATTTCGATAAAACGTATCCAAATTTTGCAGCGGAGAGTCGAAATGTTAGATTAGGATTATGTACGGACGGTTTTTCTCCATTTTCTCAATTTGGTTCTAAATATTCATCTTGGCCCATTATCGTCACACCGTATAATTTACCTCCATGGATGTGTATGAAAACGCAATATATGTTTCTTACTGTTGTCGTTCCTAGCCCCGACGATCCGACACAAGGAATCAATGTATATTTACAACCGTTGATTGAGGAGTTAAAAATACTGTGGAACGAAGGAGTAGAAACATACAATTGAGGAGTTAAAAGTCACGACTGTCACATAATGATGGAAAATTTATTTCCCGTAATGTTCAAAGAACTACTGCCGTTAAAAGTTTGGAAGGTAGTAACGGAGCTTAGTATGTTTTACAAAGAGCTTTGTTCGACTACTTTAAAAGTGCAACGTTTACGTAAACTTGAAGTGGACATTCCTATATTGATTTGCAAATTAGAGAAAATATTTCCGCCAGGTTTTTTTAATGTGATGGAACATTTACCTGTTCATCTCCCATCTGAAGCACGACTTCGAGGTCCTGTCCAATATGGATGGATGTATCCATTTGAGAGGTATGTAATATGTTATAACGTAATTTAATTGCATTTGAAAGATGAAGTTAATATAAATTAATTTTGCATAGATATTTGAATCATCTGAAGAAAAAAGTGAGGCAAAAAGCACGAGTTGAAGGTTCGATATGTAAATCTTACATCGAAGAAGAAGATTTGTTCTTTTTCTCTCACTATTTCAGTGACCATGTGAATATTTCATTTCAAAGTATTCCTCGTAATGACGAAGGTGACGAACAAGAGTCCTCTCAAGTAATGTTATCTATTTTTAGACAACATGGTCGGCCTTTTGGAAAATGTGTAGAAATATGGCTAGACGATAGAGATCTTCATGTAGCACACACTTATATTCTTCTAAATTGTGCCGAGGTTGCACCGTTTGTTAGGTAATATGAAATAATAATTTGTGTTTTATCTTTTCTATAATGCATGCGCGTGTATAACCTAATGTAATAATTTATTTATATAAACAGTGTTTATGAACGTGAACATCCGAACGGAGATCTCAGTAAAGAATTTTCCGGTTGGTTTTCAAATTACGTTTATGAGCCGAGAAATTGTGTTGTTGACGAAGGGTTGAAACATCTTGCGATGGGACCAAAAAGAGTGGTCAAGACATATCCAATATATTTCGTCAATGGATATAAATTTAACACCAAAGAATACGGTGCAGAAAAATTAACAAATAATACTGGTGTATTTGTTAAAGGTAGTGACGATCCAGAAAATCATTTAAATGATTTTTATGGCGTTCTGACACAAATTTTGCAACTGACATATTTCTCACGATTCACGGAGGAGGTGTTTCTATTTAGATGCAATTGGTTTAGCAATGTTCCAGGTTCTGGAATTAATGTGCACAAGGATTATAATCTTATCGAAATAAAGCATACATCGCACTATCACAAGTATGATCCTTTTGTACTAGCCAAACAAGCATTTCAAGTTTATTATGCTCCTTATCCGTCTCTAAAAAGAGATAAAGCAGATTGGTCTGCAGATTTTAAAACAAAGGCCAGATTCACATTCGATGGGAAGAATATTCCGGACGAACAAGCTTATCAGGCAGATCTTGAGCAAAATAACGAAATAATAATTACAGACGATCATACAGATTTTGGTCCTTTGATCGATGAATCAAATGTTTTGCTAGAAGCGTTTGACAGTGCAGAGGAAAATATCATCGAAAACGAGACCGAATCTGAATCAGAAGACGATGATGACTGATATGAATCTGAATCTATTTTTTTGCAATTGATGTAACTATGTTGAATTCTTGATGTATTATGAAATTGATATAACTATGAAACCAAATCCGTTTACTATTGTTTGCATGTTTTATGTTATTTCCATTTGTCATTTATTTAACAATTTTTATTGAAAATGCAATGAACTCTGCTTATCGTTGGAAGAGTACACCATTATGAATTAGGTATAACACACTTCCATTTCTATTTCCATTTCAGTCATTAATTAAGCAATTTATACCATTGATGTCATTTTCATATGAAATATATTAATTATCATGTTTTTATTCTCTTATATAATGATGTGTATATGTCATAGGTTTATCAATATGTCATGTAGAGGTAGGAGCAGTTCCCGATCGTCAGGAGGCGATGGCAGTGGCCCATCGCAAGAGCCACAGCGTGCAGTTGTATCGTTAGTCCCTAGAGCAGATGGGTAAGAATTAAATTTTATTCAGCATCTTATTTTTTCTATGGTATACGTACGTACTTATCTATATCGTACTTAAAAACAGGGGGTTCGATCTACTTCCTTCTAAGGTTGTGTTGGACGTCTCTAGAGCTTCTTATCGCAGTAGGATGAGTGCCTACTGGCCGAAGTGGGATAACATCCCTCCTCACATCATAGAGTGCATATGGCAGGATGTCCTAGTATGCATATTTTTCTGTTTTCCATTTTTAATTCGTTTTTGTCGTTTTTTTTACTATTTATATCGTTTAAAGTGTAATCTTTTTTTTAACACAGGCTGAGATAGACATCCAGACAGATGATATGATGCTGGCACGAGCATACTGGATGAAGAAGATGCGCAAGAACTACAGGGATACGATATCTGAGATTAAGAAATCTGGTAAGAAACCACGGTGGATGGGAGAGAGCGTGTGGCAAGCTTGGTTGAGATACTGGGAGACGAACGAGGCGAAGGCAAGTATACTAATTTTTTTTGAATTATTAATTTGACGTGATCGAAAAATAATGTATCAAATTTTGAATGTACAGGCAGAGTCGGATAGAAACTCTGCAAATAGAAATAAGAATCACGTCACTCATCGTAGAGGATCGAAGTCGTTTCAGCAGTATCGGCAGGAGTTGGTAAATTTACTGAATAATAAATGTAAATAGTTTATACTATATGATTTTAAATGTATAATAATTGTATGTAACAATCAACTTCAGGAAGCCGAGTCACATGGTCATGTCAGCTATATGGACATGTTCACCCGTACGCATGCTGTCGAGCATGTTAATCCAGACGGGACTGTTTCGTACACATGGCAGGACGATAAATCCAGCAAAAGCCATGTAAGCATATTTCATTTTATTCAGTATTAGTAATTGTTTTAATTGTTAAACTATGATGACATAAGATATGATATTATTAATTTGTTAATGCAGGAGAAGTTTATGGAGTAGCGGCAGAAACTCCTTGCTGACACGGGTCGAGATCAGCGGACGACCAATGAGGAAGACGTTATTTTTTAGTCCGTTATGGATCCAGCAGAGCATGGTCGACGATACGGATTTGGCAATTTAGCGGTAAATAATTTATTTTTTCTTAAAATACTTAAAATATGATATTTTCACCTTTTCAAAACAATAAACTTGGATTTTATTTATTTTTCAATTATTGCAGTCCAGTAGTCAGAGTAGGGGACGACGGAGTAGACATCAGAGCGATCTTGTAGATATAGAAGAATTGCGGACTAGAGTTGCCCAGTTGGAGGAGCAGAACCGCCAACAGGCCATGCACACCGCACATTTGTTAGAGTACATGCAGCAGCAGCAGGGTGGTGGTCGCTTTCCTTCCTCGGCTGGCTCTGGATCTGCGGGAGATTGATTCATTACTTGCTTTCTTGTTCGTTCAGGTATGTTTTGTTTTAATTTAGAATGATTTGGTAGACGACGTAGGTAATTGTTGATTTATGTATAATTATGTTTGACACATTTGGTTCTATGGTTGTATGAGGACGTGTATGAGAATATTGATGAATTTGTGTATTAACAACATGGTAGAACAGTTATTGTTAGGATTATTGTTAATGTTGGAATGGTTATTTATATTTTATTTTGATGTAATTTTATTTATTTGTGTGTGTATTAAATATTTTGTAGTTTGGGTTTGAATATTTGGTTGGACTATTGTATATTGGATTATGCAGTATTGATATTATAGTGTTTGGAAGAGAAATGTGGTTGGAAGGCAAAATTTGCAGCAAATTTAAAAAAAAAACAGCATATTTCCGACGGCTTCCAACGGCTTCCAACGACTTCCAACGGCTTATTGGTCAAAATTTCCGACGGCTCACGACGAATAACGGCGGCCTATTCCAGACGATTTTCGACGGTTTCCGACGGTTACCGACGGGCGTCGGTAACCATCGGAAACCGTCGGAAATCGTCTGGATCCGTCGGAACTGGATACGACAGCGTCCGTCGGAAACCGTCAGAAATACCGCTTCCCGACAAAGCCATTTTCGGCGGCTATTTCCGACGGCGGCCGACGGCTTCTGGCCGTCGGAAAACGTGTTTCCCCTTGTAGTGTTATAAATAGATTAATGAACATTAAATAATTGAATTTGTTTGAATAATTTGAATTAATGATCGACATAACTAATTAAATATGAGTTAAATGTAAAAAAAAGATTAAATTGAGAAGAGTATAGATCCTTTGGTTAGCTTATCTGCATGTGAACTTTTTTTGAATCAGACGTGAACTTTTATTCATTTTTAAACACTTTTATGCTTGTAGTTAACCATAAATTTCATGTTATTGTAGAAGGGTCGTGCTTACAACTTTAATTGTTGTAAAATAACGTTATGTAGTATTTAGTTGAGTTATGAGTTCGGTATGGTTTGATAACATGTTGAAAGTGAGAATGTTTGTATGATTTAATTTTTATTGGTTTAGTCTGTCCGTTCACATCGTAATGTTGTAAAATATGAATTTATCTTTTAAAGATTCTTAAGAATAAAATTATGTTGTGTAATGTATGATATTTTTTTTGAGATAAATGAATTAGAAATTAAAAAGCTATTGTTATTCATGTATACATTTTACGTTATGTGATCTGAATATCTTCATATATCCGAATAAAGAAGAAATAATTTTATTATTTTTCTCATATACGTGAATATTGTATATATTGAAATCCTCTTATTTTTAAGGTTTATTAGATGGATTAACAAATATTAGTTAATCATATTTATTTTTACACAATTAGTTAAATATTTAGAATTGAATTTAAAATATTAAAAGATAATTGAGAAGGGTTTCTAAGTAATTGTAAAAAAATTAAATTTTTAGGTATTTGAAGTTAATAGAATTTTATAATGCAATGTATGATGAATTCATTTAGTAAATAAATTTGTTATTGTTATTAATGTATATAATTTATGTTATGCGATTTATATATATATGCATTTAAATGAATTTTTTTACCAATTTGTTGATGCACCTATAATATTCGTATTGGAAATTTAATCTTTTAGGATTTAACAATAAATGTTAGCGGATCAAGTTTATCGATTAATTTAAATTTTGGATTATGTAATTAATTTAAATATGTGGAATATAATGTAAAAAATTTGAAGAAAACCGTAAAATATTTGTAACTAATTGTAGATTCTTTTAATGGTAGGTATTCGAATATAAAATAGTGTGAAAAGTTTAATAGAATAATTTTAAAGTGGTAAATCATAAGATTTTGAAAATAAAATGTCCACTTGGAGAGAATTAAGGAGAACATAGGTAACTCCTAGAATCAATGAGAAGATTTCAAATTCTTCTGTTTTACTATTATTTAATAGATAAATACAATAAAAGTAAAAAAAAGACCACACCAGGATTTTATACTGGTTCAAAGTTACACTACATCCAGTCATGTACAATTCCTTGTACATATTTCTTTTCAAATAGAAAAGCAAATACAATCTCGATTTATAGCAACGAGACACACCCTACAGACTTTTCGACCTTTGGGTATAGTCACTTGATTTACACGAGCCACAAGCACATCCGTTAGATTTTCGAGCTACTAAGCACACCCAATTAATTTAAACGGGCTACAATCTCACCCACCAATATATAAGTATGATTTGATAGAGTTTTATAGACTTGGATCGTTTATCTTGATTACAAATGATCCTATAACCTCTTAAATAACACTTTGATCTTGTTTGAGTGAGAGAGATGGGAAAGATGAGACATTAATCAATAAATAATCAAATAAATAGAGTTAGAATTTGATTTTGACTGAATTTGAGAATATTTTGAATAGATTTTCTTTTAGAATTCAAGAGAGTGAAAGAGTAGAGAAAATTTGAGAAAGTAGTTAACAAATATTTATTGGTTTAACCCTTATGTATAGAGAAGCAACAGTCATGTTCATTCGCAAAAAGATACGAAGAAAATACACTTCCATTTAAAATTTGAGTTTTGAAAATTACGGTCACTATGTCGACATACAAAAATTGGATATGTCAACATATCCTTCACAAAATTGAAAAATACTTTATAAAAATTATTTTGAAAATATTAAGGTTTGTGAAATATTTAGACACTTTGTAAAATCATCTAAACATAGTTTATACATATTTTAATCATATCAAAACTTAAGAAAACTTTATAGAAATATATTTAAATATATAAAGGATTTAAATATGAATTTCTTCTGAAAATAAGAAATATAAAGTAAAAGTGAATATATTTGAAATCAAAGTAATAACAAATGTTATAATAAACTTATAAATATTTAAATATAAAGTAAAATATTTCCCTCGAAAATATTTAAAAATATCTAAAAATTAAAATTATAACAAAGTATAATCTTCAAAGTATACTTAAAAACTTAAAATATAATAAAATCAAAAGATAAAATAATTTGAAGGCTATTTCTTTTAAAACCATTTTTAAGATATTTGAAAATCATTTGAAAATGAGAAATAGGGAGAGAGAGATCAAAGAAGTGCAATCATGGTTTTAAAAAAAATTCCTAAGACTCTATAACTTATCCGGGATATCTTGAGTTCTTCAATACTCGTGAGTCTTCAATCTCTAACTCTTGAATCTTTGTATCTACCATTTGAATCTTTCTTTTGATATTGTATCGTCTTCTTAATTAATACATGTCTAATATCATGCATTATATACTAAGATAACTTGATAAAAACATTAGTATTTATATTTTATATAATGTCATATGGTTGGTATCATCAAAACGAATGCCTAAGGTACTAACAACCTCCTCCTTTTTTACGATGACAACTATGTATATAAAATATGTTATAACTGCCCCTGAGTTACAAAACTACCCCTTATTTTATGCCTAGATTGATTTTATATATTTCTCTCCCTTTGTCATCAACAAAAATCTGACTAAAAAAACTCCCCCTAACTAAGGTACTATATAATATATATATTATTGAGATATAAAAGCAATTTTGAAAAAGCAACAACATTATTATATAAGAGTGATAAAAATGACAAGTGATAACATAAACTATTTGTATTAATCACATCAATCCAATATATATATTTAAACTAAAGTAACACATAAACAAATTCAAGCAATCAATTTAATTCACATAAGTCAATCTAATCCAATCAATAAGTCTATACACACTAATCAAAAGTAAATCCAAATCACATAAAACAAACCATATTCGAATCCTAACAAATCATACAAAAATGTGATAATCCTAAGTACTAAGTTTTTTTTTATTATGGGAGACTTGTGGATGGAGCAAAAAGAATAATGAAGGCAGAAATTTTCTTTTTGTTCGACAAGATTTCCATCTTGATCAAAACAGACTTCTCCAGAGATAATGACAATGTATAATGGCAAGAAATAGAATTTTCATTGATAATAAGGATGAGTACAAGGAATACGTTAGAAATAAAAGAAAAATACACGAGATTCAACATAAACTTAGAAAATCCAAATACAAAGATATATAACTTAAACAAACAACTAGAAAGATGTGGATGGAGATGAAGAAGAACCACCAAACTTGCGGATGATCTTTCCAAAGAATTTATCCATTTTGTTGGAAATGGAGGTAAATTTCTTTGAGAATGATTTCTTAAGCTTCCTTTAGTTGTGAATGATCTTCTCTTGATTTTTGAGAAAATCTTTGTTGGATGGATTAGGTGGCATATTGATACTTTCCAAGGAAGTATCCTCCTCATCTTCTTATTCTTCCTTCTCGACTTCCATTTCCTTTCCTTCCTCTTCCTCCTATTCTCTTATTTTTTACTCCTCTTCCCAAGTCAACCTTTGTTTCTTTTCCACAAGCGTTTCATAAGACTCGAAAAAGGGTGAAATATGCATAAGTGAAATATTGGCTTTGTCAAATGTTTTTCGAGGAATTGTTTCCTCTCCTTTAAGGTCAATACAAAAATAATTGAAAACTCGTGTAAGACACACACCATGGAATAGTGTGTTTTCATGTTTAGAAATTTTTTTAGGAAAAAGTTCATCCAAAATGATTTGAGACCAATTATGTCGTATTGACCATAAATGGCGAAAAGAGCTTTGAAAACTTTTTGTATCGAGTTATTATAATTACCCATTCTACGAGTGATATTTTGTTGCAAAAGAAGCATTAAAATTCTTGCTTTTGGACGCAATTTTTTGTTTTTAAATTCAAAATCATCATCACTTTTGAAAATGTCGCGAATCATTTCACGATTTTGAAAATCAATTTGAAAAGTTGAAAGGTCCATTCCACTAGATTTGTATCCAAGAATGTGACCCAAAAGTTCACAATTTAAAACAATTTGTGTCCTCTTGACACTACTCCAAACTTCTCCTTCCCTTCATTCAGAAGACTTTCCTTTTTAATTTGTGTAAAACATCTTCATCAATTTTGGATAACAAACAAAATCATTTTGAGAAGCATCGATTAAACCAAGAATTTTATTTTGCAAAGAAAGATTTAAAAGATCATAAGTAGGAAAATCTTCAAAAATAGCAAATCTTCTAGGAAAGACTTTTCCGAAAGATATATACTCAATATAGACTTGCATGGCTTCTCGATCATTAAAAATATTTTCTTTTACTTTCTTAGAGAGTCTCATGGTTGCCTTAGTATTGCTCGAGGATGCCATTGAAGAGTAGTTTGAAGAGGTAAGAGAGTTTATGATTTTTGAAGTTGAAAATGAAAGTGAAAAATTAATTGACGGAGATTAGAGTAAATAAATAGAGAATCAAAGGACATGTTCTCTGCTCAAGAGACATCTTTTCAGAACATAGGAGTTGGTGAAAAGGTGGAGGAAAATTGAAAATTTGAATTTAAAACTGAAATTCTAAATCTACCTACATATGTCGACATATGTAGGTGAGGTATGTCGACATATAGGTCAAAATTTTCAAAAAGAGAAATTCAATAAATAATTCATGTTTATCTATACTTATAATTATCTTATAATTATTATTTAATAAATACACTAAATAATTTACAAAAATTTTAAAATATATTTTATATTATTTTTATTTAATATTTTATTAATATATATATATATAATATTTAAAGTGGAAATTAGCCACAAGGGCCTCTTTAGTAAGTGGAATTAGTTTCTAGGACACACAACTGAAATAATTACTTTCAAGGACAAAATGTAAAATAATTAGTTTCTAGGGTCTAAAAACCTATGAAATTATGTCCTTGAAAGTAATTGGACTGCTGACTTTATCCTTGAAAGTAATTATTCTGCCGAATTTGGCCTTGAAAGTAATTTCTTTGAATGTGTGTCCTAGAAACTAATTGGACTGCAAAGTTTGTCCTTCTGGTGAAATGCCTCATATTTAAAATATAGTCTGCGGGTGCGGCGCAGTGGAAAGGAGGCTTGGGTTCTAGTAAAAAGAACCATGTTAGATTCCTACCATGCTCTTTCCTATCCTATATAAATTTACTAGGGGGTATGGGGGCTTGGATCAGCGGACGGCTTTACTATACCCTCATCAAGAGTTTACCGGCCCGCTGGGTTCTCCTGGGTTTTTTTTTATAAAAATTATTCAACCAATATTATTATTAATTTATAGGTTATTCCTAGCAATCAAAACCAATCGACAAAAAAATTCAAAATTTTAATTTAAATGTGTGCCTATTTTAGTTTCGTTTCTCCAGATTTCTCATTAAATGTTGCTGTGAAGCACATATTAGCATTCTCCGTGTTTGGTTCGCTATCACTTGAGGAAGTATCTGAATCGTTTAGTGTTGCAGCATAAGCTTTTCTCCATTTCCTGGATGAATCGGTATTTGGTGTGTTTTTTCAGTTTTTCAGGATGTGGATAGTCTCCTTTTATATGGCCAGGTTCATCACAATTAAAGCATCCAACGCCATTTCCGCTACAGTTTCCCCTTGGATTTTTGTTATCATATCTCTTGAGAGTATTCATCTTTTTATACTTAAGAAATTTTCTGAAATTTCTTGTCATGAAAGCGATTTCCTTATCATCATCGTTGTTTGAATCCAGTTCATTTGTTGTGGCGTTGAAAGCGATGGATTTCTTCTCTATTGCCTTGCTTTCTCTCCTGCCTTGCATATGTGCTTCACATGACATTAAATTGCCAATTAACTCTTCCATTTTCAAAGTACCTATGTCATTAGCTTCTTCAATCGCAAGAGTCTTATGGTCTCATTCAGGAGTAGGTGAATTAAGGATTTTTCTAACTTGATCTTCTTCAGAAAAACTTCTGCAAAGTGCAAGTAGTGAATGAACTATATCTTAAAATCTACTATACATATCAAAAATTGACTCATTTGGACTCATTTTAAATAATTGAAACTGATCTGTTAATATAGAAATTTCGTTCTGGACTTTACTGGTGCTCTCGTGTGTAATTTGCAATGTTCTCCATATTTCAAATGCAGACTTACAAATATACACTATATTAAATTCATTTGCCATTTTGTCAGCAGTCCAAGTTGAAAAATTAGTCTCGGGCTTAGTGTACTCATTTTGTGTGATGTTCCAAATGTCTTAACTAATTGATTCCAAATATATTTTCATTTTACATGACCAATATGTGTAATTACTGCCATTAAAATATGGTTGTCTAGTAGTAGATTTTCTTTCTACAAATGAAACACTGACAAGTGGATTAACAGTGCTACTATTAGTATTACTAATAGTGTTGCTAGCCATTAAAACTTTTCAAAAATCAAAATTATGAATACTTTGAAAACCAATGCTTTGATACCAAATGTTAGTTTAGTGGAAGATGGATCTTAAGTCTAATTTGACTAGAGGGGGTGAATAGTGTTTTATAATTTTTGTGAATCATTTTGAATTCTTTTAAGATTATAGTTTAAATAATGCAATTAACAATCATATATTCAAACACAGGTAAATATAAATGCAGTAAAAGTAAAAGGAAAGAACACAGAAGGATTTTATACTGGTTTGTAGTTACCCTACATCCAGCCCTGTACAATTCCTCGTACAAATTTCTTTTCAAATAGCAAAGCAAATACTATCTCGATTTCAAGGCAACGAGATACACCCTCTAGACTTTCCGACCTCTGGGTAGAGTCACTCGATTTACACGGGCCACAAGCACACCCACTAGATTTTCGGGCTACTAAGCACACCCAATTGATTTACACGGGCTACAATCTCACCTACCAATATACGAGAATGATTTGATAGAGTTTTACAGACTCGGATCCTTGATCTTGATTACAAATGATCCTATAACTTTTGAATAGCACTTTGATCTTGTTTGAGTGAGAGAGATTAATCAATTGAGAATCAAATCAATGGAGTTTGAATATGATTCTAGTTGAATTTGAGAATATTTTAAGTAGATTTTCTTTTAGAATTCAAGAGTGTGAAAGTGGAGAGAAAATTTGAGAAAGTAGTTAACAAAAATTCGTTAGTTTAACCCTTATTTGTAGAGAAACAACAGTCATGTCTATTCGTGAAAAGATAAGGCGAACTCACATTTCCATTCAAAATTTGAATTTTGAAAATTACGGTTACCATGTCGACATTAGGAATTAAATATGTCGACATATCCTTCAAAAAATTTAAAAACACTTTATATAATTTATTTTTAAAATATTAAGTTTTGTGAAATATTTTGATACTTCGTAAAATCTTCTAAACATAGTTTATACATATTTTAATCATATCGAAACTTAAGTAAACTATATAGAAATATATTTAAATATATAAAGGTTTTAAATATGAATTTCTTTTGAAAATAATAAATATAAAGTAAAAGTGAATATATTTGAAATCAAAGTAATAAGAAATATTATAATAAACTTATAAATAAGTAAAAATATTTAAAAATTAGAATTATAACAAAGCATGATATTCAAAGTATACTTAAAAGCTTAAAATATAATAAAATCAAAAGATAAAATAATTTGAAGGCCATTTTGAAAACAAGAATTCTTTTAAAACTATTTTTAAGATATTTGAAAATCACTTTAAAAGGAGAAATAAGGGGAGAGAGAGATCAAAGAAGTGTAATCAGGGTTTTAACGAAAAATCCTAAGACTCTTTAACTTATCCGGGATATCTTGAGTTCTTCAATACTCATGAGCCTTCAATCTCTAACTCTTGAATCTCTATATCTACCTCTTGAATCTTCTTATGATACCGTACATTCTTCTTAATTAATATCTGTCTAATATCATGCACTATAAACTAATATAATCTAATAAAAACATTAGTATCTATATTTTATATAATGTCATATGATTGTTATAATCAAAACCAATGTCTAAGGTACTAACAATAAGATCATAATAAACTTTGGTACAACAACATAACACTAACCCTCACATCTCTCATACAATTGCTGCTTTGAGAGTATGAAATAACACCATTAAAACCAGTACTTTGGCACTAGCGATTCAAATGTATGTCAATTATATACATTTGTATAAACATGACATGTATATATACGAGTAGATATGTGTATATATGAGCAACCGTGAGTGAACATCAAAGAGTAGCAGGATGGCTTCAGTTTGAATTGCCTTAAGTCTTAAATTCAGAACTTTTAAATACATAACTGGTGCAAATCTGTGTTACAAACACGTCATGTTAAATTTAAAGTTGTGTATTCCGTATTTTGACGATGACAAAAATTGATATATAATCACAAGCATTGCAGAGTATTTCATACACAACAATACAAAATGTAATGAAGACAAATAATCAACAAACTGTGGAGTTTTGAAGACAAAGACCTAAATAAAATTGGTACTCTTACTTCTTTACAAATAATTATACTTCTTTAAAAGCCATACGACTCTCATATATATCGTCACATAAGTATTCAACTTACTCGTATACTTTATTTACAGTTTTTCAAAAAATTTAATCCTTTTAACAAAACTCTCAAGCTTTTATTCCAGAAAAACTAGAATAGGGATCAGTGTTACCCGCAGCGACCAACCAATGGTACTCAGGTTCCATTTTTTAAATTTTGGTCAAACGGCGCAACTTTTCAAAGCGTAGTGACTTCTTCCATTTCCTCGCCTCTCCAATCAAGACCCCTTATACAAACTCATCGCTCTGTAAATTGATTTTTATCCTTCATTATAAATCTTTTTTATTTATCCTTCATTATAAATCTTTTTTTCTCTTACACCACTATTTTCTACTCTATTGAATTCAATCTCTTAAACCCAATTAATTTACACAGGCTACAATCTCACCCACCAATATACGAGTATGATTTGATAGAGTTTTACAGACTCAGATCCTTTATCTTTATTACAAATGATCCTATAACCTCTTGAATAGCACTTTGATCTTGTTTCAGTGAGAGAGATGAGAGATTAATCAATTGAGAATCAAAACAATGGAGTTTGAATTTGATTCTAATTGAATTAGAGAATATTTTGAATAGATTTTCTTTTAGAATTCAAGAGTGTGAAGGTGGAGAGAAAATTTGAGAAAGTAGTTAACACAAATTCGTTAGTTTAACCCTTATTGGTTGAGAAACAACAGTCATGTACATTCTTGAAAAGATACGACGAAAGGACACTTCCATTCCAAATTTGAATATTGAAAATTATGGTCACTATATCGACATTAGGAATTGGATATATGTGACGATCCACATTTCGGAAGGTTTAAATCGACAATAATCCACATATGTCCAACTTAAACAATCCGAAATGTAGATAACCAATTGGGTTAATTAAGAAAAATATGAAAAGAAGAAGAAAACAAACACAAAATCTCACAACAAAACGATAAAATATAATAATCAAATAATAGTTCATGAAGCTGTTTACTATACATTTGATTATAATCTATACAACATTTATCAGAGTTATATATATACATCAGGGATAAGTAATCAATGCAGCAGAATAACATGATGTAGGGAATAATAATAGTAGCAATATACCAAATCTTCGTCTTTGTCCTTAAGAGAATAATCTTCAATACGCTGAAAAAACTCAGGACCAACCGGAGCATAATGAAAAGACAAAACACTCGAGCCAAGACTAAATACTCTTATGTAAGTCAAATCAATATTACGAAATATGAGTGCAATAACTTAAGAGATGTTATGGGATTTTCCATCTCCTAAGGATTCGTTAAACTATTTATATATAATAGTATACGCTATAATAGATAATGTCTATCAGTAAAATAAATATCAAAGTAGCATTAAGGCTTTACATTGATCCACCTTAACACATTTGTATAGTTCTAAACCAAAGCTGTAATGGGCTCGTATAGAAACAAATATAACAAGGCATGTGAGGCAATGTCCAAGGTAGGATTCTACCAGTTTACCCTTTCTAGCTGGTCGTAACCCATCTGTGGCCGACTGCGACAATCAATCCAAAAGAAGAATGTGCACCCATCGAATATGAAACCACAATAGTAATACAAGGGATCAACGTCGCTAGAGGTAGCTAACCTTATTGGCTAGACATAGGCTCCTGTTTTAGTCATTTTAATTATGAAACGAGTGTCAAAGCTATCCATCATCATTCTCTTACTTCATTTCAGTAAACGTTCGCCAATTCAACCACTACATTTTGGATATCATCCACCGCATACACGGTTGTCAAAGTGGTTCCAATATTTGCAGACAGTATGCCAATAAGATGCCCCGGTCTCTTTAACAACCAAACGTCTTTTTACACACCGGTTGGTACTTTTATATTTCAAAAATAATTCGTATTTGATATCAAAATATCATATTCGTTTCAAAATCAAATCCATTTCGAAATCATCATATTTGCTTCAAAAATCATATTTTACTTCAAAATGTTAAATCAATTCGATATATCGATTACACTTCAAAACTTGATTCGAATTACAATTTTGGTTATAACACTTTAACCCAGTTCGCATTTAAAACCAAGATTTAAATATAAATATTCCACCCTTTTGACCAGTTTGAATTTTTAGAAAATAGTTTAAATAGTTAAATAGTTTAAAATAGTTGAATAGAAAATAGTTTGAGTATTAAAAATGGTTTAAATAGTAAAATTGTTTGGAAAATTAAAATATTTTAAATATTTTAAATATTTAAAGAACATATATTTTACACCATTTATACTAAAGTAATTCATTTGAAAATAGTTCCAAAGTCAAACTGATTCAATTTCCACATTTTCCAATTCAAATCAATTTCCATTTCCATTTCGATTTAGTCGATTCAATTCCGATTTCAAGTCAAATTTTACTTTGATTCCAAATTAATTTCAATTCCAATTCCAAATTAACTTCAATTCCAAATTAATTTTAATTCAGTTCCAAATTCATTTCAATCCCAACTCCAAATTAAAACTAGTTCGATTTATATCAATTTCGAGTTCGATTTTTCAGCATATCGATTAAAAACAATTAAATCAAATTTACTTTCAATATTCGATTAAAAATCCAAATCTCCAAATATAATTCAATTCCGAGTTCAATTTTTGAAATATCATTTTATATCACTTTTACTTAGCAATATTCAAAATTCGACTAAAAGTCCAATCTTTCAAACAAATCAATTTCTATAATTCAAATCATATTTCGATTATAACTTCAAAATCTCAACTTTGATTATTTAAAACAAATTCCTGTTTCCAAAATTTAAATTTAAACATTCCGAGCTCAAATTCGAAAATAATTCGATTCCCACAAATTCGATTTTTATTTCTTAAATAAAATCATTTAAATAAACTTCAAGTCGAAAATTTTAAAAATCATATAATTTACCCAAATCCGATGTCCGTATATAATTTTCTATCATATGGCCAAGTGAATCAATTATTTCAATTTAATTCAGGGATGGATATATATCATTTCAATCCAAAATAAATGCCATTGGTATATATCATTTCAACATATTTCTTAATTTATTCGAAATAATTCAATTTACAGTTTTATACTGTAATTAATATACAATATGATAACATGATATATTAAACATAAATAAACATCAAAACATCCAAAATATCAATCAATAGCATCTATCTCAATCCATCATCCAAACAGTCAATAATCACAACAATCAACCAATTATAGATAAATCGAGGATTTTACTAGCAGTTAAATTCTAATTCAATTTTAACTGTCAATTTAAATTCTATCAATTAATTCAGGTGTCATTTAAATGTCAATTAAATTTATCAACAACTAATAAATTTAAATCACTTCACGATATAAATTTTACTTTTTAGTTTTGCTCTTCTTCATCATGAAGGTTAACTTCTCATAAGCGAACACTAAATGTTTGATTTATCAAATCTTTTAATTCTATTCAGGTTTTTTAACTTCAATATTTTAGTTCTTCTAATGATTTCTTGTCCGAGATGTCATCTTTTTAGCACCAAACTTTTTTTTTTACTTTTTTCGCCGTAATTTTACAATTTTTAGGAAATATATGCATCTATTTTCAATTTAATTTAAATATATCTATACATCCATTCATTTTGAAAATATTTGTTGAAATATCCATCCATTTAGCAAACATTTGCGAAAATATGTTTACATTCATTTATTTTGCAAATATTTGCAAAATCATATGTATATCTGTTCATTCTGCAATGATTTGTATAATTATCCATTTATTTTGCAAATATTTGCAAAGACATATTTTTACCTCTTCATGCTGCAACTCTTTACAAAATTATCCATTTATTTTGCAAATATATGCATAATTATACATTCATTTTGCTAATATTTGCAACAACATTTTTTTGTTTTAGAAAATTGTCTACCTGTATTCATTTTGCAAGTATATGCACAAATATGTAGCCGTTTTGCAAATATTTTTTGTTATATCTGCCAATACATTAATATTCATTCAACAATTTACGAAATAACGATGTTATATCCGTTCATGTTGCAAATATTTGCAAAATTATATTGTTTTTGCAAACAATTGTAAAAACATCCTATATTCATTTAGAAAATATTTTTATATTCGTCTATTTTGCAAGTATAACACAAATGTGCAAATTTTCTTTTAATATATTTATACATGCATTTTTTGTTACAAATTTGAACCACTTATTTATTTTGTCCTAACTTATCTTCACATTTCCTTTTCATCTTCAACTATTCATGTTTTTTCTGGATTTAGTTAGTGCGTGGAGAGAGAACAAAAACTGATTTTGAATTGTCGCACACAAAATCGATGTAGTTCTGAATTAAAATATTAGTAATCAGTAATCGTTCTTGAATCAAGGGGTTTATCTTTATCCATTTTGATTTGACTGGAATTTTGATTTATGACAATTTAGTAACTCTTAATGAAAAAAAAAGAGGACGACTTTATAAAATTTGAGTAGCAGGGATATCTATTAAACAATAGTAAAGCGGAAGAATTTCTAACTCTTTAATTAATTATTGGAGTTTTCTTTCCTCTTCTTAATTCTCACTTGATATTTTACTTTAAAATCTTTTAATTTATCAGTCTACACTTATTTTACTATGACTCTCTTAACATTTTACATTTTGGTACGTACATTTAAAAATTCATAAAATTTATTTATAATAATTCATCAATAACCTTCTAACATTTTATATTCAAGTCCGTATATTTAAGTTAATTACATAATACAACATTAAAACTATTTAAATAAACTCAATTAACTAATATTAATTAATATTACAAATAAATACTAAATCAAATAAATACTAAATAATGAAAATTTCAATATGCATACCGTTATTGTACCTACAAAAATGGTAAAATTAAATTTTTTATTCGATTACGATACATAAATCACATAAAACAATAATACAAAATTAATTTATAATTCATCCATTCCAATAAATTTATCATATACTGCATTGTAAAATTCTACTTTTAACTTCAAATACCTACATTTAAAATTTACCGCAGTTATTTACAAAACCCACCTCATTTTTCTCCTTATAGTTTATGTTTAAGTTCATATATTTAAATTAATCATTCAATCTTAAATTTAAACTAATTAGATAAATTCAATTAAATGATATTCATTAGTCCGCTTACCAAAGTATGAAAATATGAAAATTACCGTACTCATGTCGACAAAAATGGTAACATTAATTTTTCATTAAATTAAGAGACATAAGTCATATATAGTACATAAAAATAATAATAACAAATTCAATTTATAATTCTTTTATCTCAATAAATTCATCATATAGTGCATTACAAAGTTATGTTTTTTACTTTAAATACCTTCATTTTAAAATTTTTGTGTCCATTTACAAAACCACCCTCAGATCTATTTTAATATTTTACATTTAAGAATTAATTACATAATCTAAAAACTAATTAAATAATTCAGTAAACTATTATTCGTTGATTTGTCTAATAAATCATAAAAATATGAAAGTTTCAATATTTATACCCATGTTCGTATTAACAAAAAGAGATAAAATTTATTTGGATATATAAATACATCAATCACATAACATAATTATATATATACAAATAATTACCATGAATTTAATTTATAATTCATTTATATCGATATATTTACCATCCATTGCATTGTAAAATTCTCCTTTCAACGTCCAATACCTACATTTTAAAATTTTTACAGTTGTATACAAAACCCTCCTCGGTATCACATAATATCGATCATTTAAGTTAATGTATATATGTAATCTTGAATTTAAACTATTTGAATAAATTTAATTAACAAATATTTTTTAATTCATCTAATAAATCTTAAAATATGATCATTTCAATATGTAACCATATTCATATTAACAAAAGTGGTAAAATTGTTTTTTTCATTCAAATGCAAAGATATATAAATTACATAACATAAATAATATACATAAACAATACTAACAAACTATTAATCATTTATTTTAATACATCTACCTATATTGTTTTGTAAAATTCATTTCAGTTTAAAATACTAATTTTTTAACATTTCTACAATTATTTACAATTTCACCCATCCCAGTTCTCTCCTAATATTTCATGTTCAAATCCATGTATTTAAATTACTTGCGAAATCTCAGATTCAGACTATTTAAATAATCACCTTCAATAGTTACTCTATTTTTTTTAATAAATCCTAAAAATATATGTCAGTTTTAATGTGTGTGCACACGCGCTTATGTTCATATGTATACACACACATACACATATATACATATTCATTTTAATAAAAACAATAATTTTTTTTCATTCAACTATAAATATATACAAATCACATTCATAAAATCATGTACATAAACAATAATGACAAAATTAATTTGTAAATCAATTATTATTGTTTATCTTAAAATTTTATCCTACACTACAATACAAAATTCTGTTTTTTAACTTCAAACATCCACGTTATGGTTTCTGCAATTTTTTACAAACTTCTCAATTTTTTGCTACTAGTTACCTTTAAGTCTGTATATTTAAACTAATTACATAATTTTAAATCTAACATATTCAAAAAAATCAGTTAAATAATATTTGTTAATTCATTTAACAAGGATGATACTATTTACACCCACTTAAACACTTCTCTCGCCCATTTATCCGCTCACCCGATCAAATATTTCATTCACCCACCCATACCCACTTTTTTCTTTTTATTTTATTTTCTCATAACCATAACACAACCTTTTCTCCCTCTCTTCAAAAAATGAAATCAAAATTTCTTCATCTAACGTCTCCACAGTCAACTTTATTCTCTATCTTATGCTTTATCCATACAAATGAATCCAAAGTTGGTGTGACTATGGTGTTATCGACTTTAATTATACACAGATTTCCATTTTTTCTATAATTGTGTAACCATAACTAAAACTAACATAGTAACGAATAATTTGCAACTCAATTTGGTGCTATTATAAAATATAGTAAAGAACCTTCATTCCTACTTCAATCAAAAATGTTAAATTATTACCACTTCTACTGTTGTTTCAATAAGAAAAGAAATAAAATGACCAAACCAACTATAATAAAAAGTAATATGATATAGCAGATATATTTAATTATTATTATCCTTCCATATATAACATTAATAGGGTCACAAAAATATTAATTTACATACATATTCTAAATATAATTAAATATTATAACTTATCATCTCCTAATATGAAATTGATGAATAATTTTTACTTTCGTTGTTCATGTAACGACTTGAAATTTTATCGCTTTGATTTGAGAATATTTACTTAATTTTAAATATTCAGTTAATCGTTTTTGATAATCAAATAACCATATTCTAATTAATAAATAATAATGGTGAACTCATTTTGAAGGCTTGTTAACAAAAATAAATAGTTCGATGAAAAATTGAAAATGTGATCGTAATTCGTTTTTTGGGTTTTCGACTTTTTATCGAACGGAAGTTGTCGCAATATTATTGCACACTTATGCACGAACAAGTACACATTTAATAACAAGTCAAATAATATCAAATATATTAAATAAATCAAAACTCCTTAAGTGCTTTTAAAATGTAATTAAAAAGTCATTAAATAGAAGACTTTTATTTTGACGTGATGGATAGTACATGTCATCATTATGCAAGTTGACGCAGCGGAAATAACGAATGACGACGAATTGAAGAATTCGTGTCAAACTAATCGATGAAACGATTAGATGAAACAATATGAATCGATGGATTGATGATACCAAAATGCTCTAATCCGTTGATCTCGCGAGATGCCGGACTTTAGCTATCTTCGACACGTTGATCGCGCACGATGCCGTGAGAGAAGATCTACAATTCTTCGACATTGATCAAGCGCACTTGATTCCGTGAATTGGCTTCAACAATCGTTGATTCGTGCGCACTCGAATGCCGAAAGTGGAGATAGGAGATAACACTCAACTACCAATTTTAATGGTGGCACAAAAGCACACAAAAGAAATTTTTATTCAAATTCAACAACCTTTTACAAATGACATAACTCGCCTATTTATAGGCTTACAACACAACACTTACAACACAACTCATAGGTCGTGAACGACCTAACAATTGCGACCTAAAACAAAACTCACGCGACTTAAAAACTTACGACCTAAAAAAAAACTCCATCAGCGACCTTCAGAGAATCCGCAACCTAGAGATCTTCTGGCGACCTAACTGGATTCAGCGACATAAGGAAATTCACGACTTAATGAAGTTAGCAACCTATCGAAGCTCGGCAACGACCTAACGAAGCATCTCGCTGGATCATCTCGCGACCTAGTATAGGTCGTCCACGACCTAGAGCAGAGCAATACGACTCGCGACCTAAGGAGGAAGACGATTCACGATTTAGAGACGCTTCACGCGCGCGACTTAGGGCTTCGCTAGATTCACGGAGGAGAGGCGATGCACGTTCGCGAGCCAGGCTGGAGGAGGGGAAGCAACTTAGGCAAGGTCTTTCGTGACCTAGGGAACGTCGCTCGCGATCTTCTTCTTCACGACCTCGTTCGCGATCTGTTGAGGTATGTGCTACATCATCCTCCCCTTGTTGGAACAAATTCGTCCTCGAATTTAAAAGTTCTTCCCCATTGGGTTGTTCATCTCCATAATAAGGTATAAGATGTTTAACATTAAACACATAAGAAGTATACACATCCTCTGGCAGCTTCAACTTATAAGCATTTTCATTGATCCGTTTTATAATTTCTACTGGACCAATCTTTCGGGCTTTCAACTTGTTATAAGCACCCACTGGAAAACGATCATTCGTTAACACAGCATACACCCAATTACCCTCGTTGAACTCCACACTTCTTCTCTTCTTATCTGCAGCTCGTTTATACTTCTCATTTGTCTTCTCCAAACGTTCCTGAACGATTCTATGGCATTCTGTCAATCCATCAACAAAATCAGCAGTTCGCTTAACTGTCCCCTTCGGTTGTGGTACTATCGCTAAATCCAACGGCCCCTTTGGCAAGCTTGAATATACAATCTGAAATGGACTGTAACCAGTGCTTCGGTTAACAGCATGATTATGAGCAAACTCTGCCTGACACAACTTTAAGTCCCAACTCTTCAAATTGTCTTGTACAAGACATCGTAACAAGTTTCCCAACGATCTATTCACCACTTCCGTTTGCCCATCTGTTTGAGGATGATATGCACTACTAAAATTCAACTTCGTTCCAACCATCTTCCACAGACTCAACCAAAAGTGACTCAGAAATCGAGTATCTCGGTCAGAAACAGTAGATTCAGGTAATTCATGTAAATGATAGATTTCTTTAAAGAATAACTGTGCCACATGAACTGCGTCCGTTGTTTTCTTACAAGCAATGAAATGTGCCATCTTCGAGAAACGGTCTACCACAACATATATAGAATCATTTCCCCGTTGAGTTCTAGGCAAACCCAAAACAAAATCCATGCTGATATCAACCCATGGTTTAGTAGGCACGGGTAATGGCATATACAATCCCGCATTCGTCGCCGTCCCTTTGGAAACTTGACAAATATGACATCTCTCCACAAATCTTTTAACTTCTTTTCTCATAGAAGGCCAAAAATATGATTGCGAAATCAACTGCAATGTACGATCTCTGCCCACGTGACCCTCTTCATGCAATTCTTTGACAATCTTCAACCTCAAGCTACAATCTGGAATACACAATTGATTTCCTCTGAACAAGAACCCATCTTTCATCACAAAATCATCAGAACTCCCTTCCTGCACCTGATCCAGCACTTTCGCAAAATAAGAATCTGAAATAAGCAACTCTGGCAACAAATCAAATCCCACTACTTCCACTCGCATAGTTGTTAGCAAATGATTTCTACGGCTCAATGCATCGGCAACTCGGTTAGTAACTCCTGATTTGTGCTTCACAACGAAAGTAAACTGTTGTAAATAAGCAACCCACTAAGCATGCCTTACTGAAATTTTATCTTGCCTCTGCAAATGTTTCAAAGCTTCATGGTCAGTGTATAGCACAAATTCTTTATGAAATAGATAGTGTCTCCAATGCTTTATGGCTTGGACTATAGCATAGAATTCCAAGTCATAAGTACTGTATCTCGTTTTAGCTCCCGTCAGTTTCTCACTAAAGTAGGCAATAGGATGACCCATTTGACTCAACGTTCCCCCAATTCCAACCTTGGATGCATCAGTATGAAGCTCAAAGAGTAACTGAAAATCTGGGTATCTAAGAATGGGCGTTGTGGTCAAGAGTGTCTTGATCCTCTGAAAAGCAGAATCAGCCTCTTCAGTCCAAACAAACTTCTTTCCTTTCATACATTTCGTAACTGGTGCCATCACGCTACTGAAGTGTGGAATGAATCTTCGGTAGAATGATTCTAAACCATGAAAACTCCTTACTTCTGTTATTGTCTTAGGCTGTGGCCAATTTCGAATAGCTTCAACTTTACTCTGATCAACTTGAATACCATCCTTCGACACAATATAGCCCAAGAATAGAATACTTGTAGTCATGAAGGTACACTTCTTTGTTGCAGCATAAAATTCCTCACGTCGTAAAACCAACAACACTTCCCGCAAATGCTGTAGGTGTTCTTTAGTGCTTCCACTGTAGATCAAGATGTCATCAAAATATACCACTACAAACTTCCCGATAAATGGTCGAAAAATCTGGTTCATGACTCTCATGAATGTACTCGGAGCATTTGACAAGCCAAACGGCATCACCAACCATTCGTACAGACCCTCCCGAGTTTTAAAAGCAGTCTTCCACTCATCACCCAGTCTAATACGAATCTGATGGTATCCACTTTTCAAGTCAATCTTTGAAAACAAAACAGCACCGCTCAACTAATCCAACAAATCATCCAGTCTCGGCATAGGAAATCGATATCTCACCGTAATCTTATTCAATGCTCTACTATCTGTGCACATTCTCCACGTTCCATCCTTCTTCGGCACCAACAAAGCTGGCACTGCACAAGGACTCAAACTCTCATGAACACGCCCTTGTTCCAGTAATTCCTCTACCTGTCTTCTCAACTCCTCGTGTTCTTTTGGACTCATCCGATAGTGCGGTCTATGAGGCAATGCAGCACCTGGCACTAAGTCAATCTGATGCTGTATGTCTCTAAGCGGTGGTAACTCCTTCGGCAACTCCTTTGGAAACACATCTTTGAATTCCTCCAAAACTGGCTTCACTTCCTCTGGAACTTCAGTAACTTCACTGCTTTCATGCCCAATCAACATAAAAATTTTAGGACTCTCATCTACCTATTCCACAAACTCCTTCAAGGACAACAAAGTCTTCAATTCCTCAATCTCCTCCAGTTTGTTCTCATTCTACTGTCGCTTCTTCGGAACTAGGGTGATTTTCGTGCCCTCGAACAAGAAACTGTAGCTATTTGTTCGACCATTATGTTGTACCTCCCGATCGTACTGCCACGGCCTTCCCAACAGCAAATGGAAAACATCCATGTCAACCACGTCACACCAAATCTCATCTTTGTATTTCTTTCCAATAGAAAATGGAACTTGAGCTTGCCTCTCTACCTTCACTTCTCCTCCTTTCCTCAACCAAGCAAGTTTATAAGGACTAGGATGTTTCTCCGTTTTCAACTTCAACTTCCTCACAGCTTCCGTTGAAATGATATTATCACAACTCCCAGCGTCAATGACAAATTTACAGACCTTCCCCAAAATAGTGCACGTTGACTGAAAAATGTTACTCCTCAACTAACTCGACTCCTCTTCCTGCTTCGGGGTTAAACAAGATCTCCGTAGCATCAGATTACATCCCTCGTCTCCCGACACCTCTTCTTCCTCCTCATCACGGTGTGAATTGAGATCTTCTTCTACATCCTCATCTTCCACTTCAGCAATCATAGTTCTCTTCTTCGGTTTCAGACATTCGTTGCTCTTGTGACCCACTTCCTGGCAATTATAGCATTTGAAATTGGTGTTGACTTTTGGTTTGGTCACTTCATGAACAATCGGCTTACTCGATGCTTTAGGAATATTAGAACTACTACCCGCTCCTTTGTTCTGCCCCGTAAAACTTGGAAACACACCTCCCCCACGTCTACCTTGTTTCTCCCAAGCCAACGCTTTTTGATGTGCTTCTGCTACAGATCTAGGGTCGAACATGTTCACCATATCTTGGATCTGTGTTCTAAGTCCCCCAACAAATCTAGCGGTCAATTGTTCTTCTGTCTCCATAATGTCATTTCGAGCAATCAACTGGTAGAACTCATCAGCATAATCAGCAACAGTCTTCATCCCTTGCCTCAGGTTCTGTAATCTTTGATACATCAGTGATTGGTAATTGTAGGGTAAGAAAGTAGCCTTCATCAATTTCTTCATCTTCTCCCAAGCAACAATCTTCGACTTCCCCATCCGCTCTCTAGTAAGTTTGGTTTGCTGCCACCATGCCATAGCTCTTCCCCTCAACCTAGTAGCAACCAACTTCACTTTACGATTTTCTAGAACCTCCTTGAAGTCAAAAATTTCCTCAACATAAGCTAGCCAATCAAGAAATTCCTCGGCCTGCATACCTCCCTTGAATTCCGGTATTTCAGTTTTCATCCCGGACTCCCATTTGTGATCATATTCCGAATGATTTCTTCCTTGACCTCGTCCTCGTCCATGAACACTACCACCATCAAACTCCTCTTCAAAATCTGATGCATATCGATGTCGATCCAGACCACTAACATCTCTACTACCACCATTCCTACCATCAACATCCCTTCGATCTACATTCCTCTATCCACGATCATTCACATTTCTATCACGACTTCGATCATCAACATTTCTATCACAATCTCGATCCATACTTCTATGATCACTATCAACACTTCTCTCTCGATTTGAATGTGGTGAAACTCTACTTCTCCCATGGTTAGATTCAGGTGAAACCCTTCTCTGATTTTGATTCATCTCCAACATCATCCTCTCTAATCGACCAATCCCTTCATTAAGCTTCTCATTAAAGTTTTCGTTAATTCTTTGCTCCATCTCATCGGCTTCTTCTCTCCCATATAAAGCATCAATGTTGCGATAACAGTTAGCTCTTCTCGGAGGCATGATCACTCTTCAACAAATTCCAACAAAAACTTCACTTCGATCTAAAAATCTTCAAATCAAAACTACCCACTTGTTGAAAACTTCAAAAATCTCCAAACGAACAAATCTCTTCAAAATCTCGATAACCCACTTCTCCAAATGATGTAAATCTCGCACAACTCCAAAAATCTACGCAAACTCCTTGCGCTCTAGCTCTGATACCAAATGACGCAGCGGAAATAACGAATGACGACAAATTGAAGAATTCGTGTCAAACTAATCGATGAAACGATTAGATGAAACAATATGAATCGATGGATTGATGATACCAAAATGCTCTAATCCGTTGATCTCGCGAGACGCCGGACTTTAGCTATCTTCGACACGTTGATCGCGCACGATACCGTGAGAGAAGATCTACAATTCTTCGACGTTGATCAAGCGCACTTGATTCCGTGAATTGGCTTCAACAATCGTTGATTCGAGCTCACTCGAATGCCGAAAGTGGAGATAGGAGATAACACTCAACTACCAATTTTAATGGTGGCACAAAAGCACACAAAAGAAATTTTTATTCAAATTCAACAACCTTTTACAAATGACATAACTCGCCTATTTATAGGCTTACAACACAACACTTACAACACAACTCATAGGTCGTGAACGACCTAACAATTGCGACCTAAAACAAAACTCACGCGACTTAAAAACTTACGACCTAAAAAAAAGCTCCATCAGCGACCTTCAGAGAATCCGCGACTTAGAGATCTTCTGGCGACCTAACTGGATTCAGCGACATAAGGCAATTCACGACTTAATGAAGTTAGCGACCTATCGAAGCTCAGCAACGACCTAACGAAGCATCTCGCTGGATCATCTCGCGACCTAGTATAGGTCGTCCATGACCTAGAGCAGAGCAATACGACTCGCGACCTAAGGAGGAAGACGATTCGCGATTTAGAGACGCTTCACGCGCGCGACTTAGGGCTTCGCTAGATTCACGGAGGAGAGGCGATGCACGTTCGCGAGCCAGGCTGGAGGAGGGGAAGCGACTTAGGCAAGGTCGTTCGCGACCTAGGGAACGTCGCTCGCGATCTTCTTCTTCACGACCTCGTTCGCGATCTGTTGAGGTATGCGCTACATCACAAGTCCATGACCATGTGAAGGGGGTGTGGTACATGAGTTAGCACTTAGGAAAGTGTATGGAAGAAGACATTCTTGAGGGACGCTAAGGTCATTGGCTAAGAGGCTAAATGGTAATTCACTATACTTTTGTAAGTTTATAAAAGAGCAAGCTTAGCATCTCCTTTTTATTTTTTTTATTTCCACTTTTCTTTCTCTTGTTTTCCTTACTTCTTCATCCATTTTCTCTAAAACAAAAACACCTCAAAACCTCACTCTTTTCACCTCGAAATCCTCGTATAAGTTTGTAATACGCGGGTAAACTCTACCATCATCCCAAAGCTTGAAAATTTAAAGCACCCAAGCCCCATTTCGACCATGGCCGTGAGCACCTAGGCTAGGGGAATGGGAGGCGACGAGCTTCTTAGGAGGGGGAGGGGCTTTGGACACAAGGAGAAGGAGGAAAGGTGGAGCTTTGGTGGCTAACTAGAAGGTGGTAGGAAACTAGGAGCTTTGCCTTGGGTTTAGTCGGGAAAAAAGTGAGATTTCTCACTTTGAATACCATTTTAAAATGATGATGACATATTGTAAAAATATATATTTATATGTATTTGTGACTTGCTTGTGTATATTGCTTGTTTGGATCTGATTTCCACTTGAAAATGGATAACATAAGTAATCGTTGTTTTGCAGGGGACAAAAAGAGGAAGTCGAAGTGTCTTCGTAGTGAATAGATCACTACGGAACACTTTGAGACGCATATACATATATGAGACTTGTAGGGAACTTTTGTAGAGGAACTATAAGGAGTTGCTCGCCTTGTTGATCTTATTTACACTAGTATAAATCGCACGTACGTGCATCAAATAGCTTTGATGGTCACAAATTTTTTATTTTAAAAAGCTATGTTGGTGGTGTCGATTGCAAATTTATAGTGAAATTATGTTTAAGCGTGCTTGGGAAGGGGATGGTGGTGGAGGTTGTAAATCAACGGTAATATTCCGTTGGTGGATTGGGGCATTTTTGGAATTTCAAAAAGACACGGTTGAAATTCAATTCATCGAATTCTCATTATTAATAATAGAGATATATTCTTGTTTATGTAAATATTTGTGATATGAGATGGAAAGTTGAACTCCTTTGAGATGAAAATAAATTGTAGCATTGTTTAAGTACCATCCCTAAACCTCATAGTAATACTTCTTGAAAAAGGATATGGTTTTTGATTTGTTATAAAAAGGTTTTAATATACCTTTAGTTTTTATAATATTTTGAAGTAAATGTTTCTACACTTATAGTAGTATAAAATATTGAAAGAAATGGAGTTTAAAAGCTAGTTGATTTACAAAACAAAGTTTTGAAAGTTACGGTCTATATAGCGATAGTCGCTATGGATGGACTTTGAAAATCTATGTTTTTAGTAAAATATAAAAGGTTATCTACTTTAGATATTTTGTAAATTCTTTTCAAAAGTGCTTTATAAAGGTTGTATAAGTATTTAAAAAGGAGTTTGAAGTTTTAAATATATTGTTAAGAATTTATTTAAGTTACTTAAGCAAAAGGTTTAAATTTTATAAAAGGAAACTCCTTTGTTTTCAAAAGTCAGGTTTTGTTTAAAAACAACCATCTTTAAAGGGATGTTTTAAATACAAGTTTCAAACTATATTTTAAAGATTTTTTAAAATATTTTTAAAAAGAGGAAGAAAGTTTGGATTCCAACACCATTGTTGTAATAAATGGTTTTGGGAAAATGGAAAGAGGTTTGTTTATAATATTTTGATTATTATAAATAACATACGAGATTATGAAGTCTTACACTTGACTTTAAGCTTCGAAGTAGGTAAACTAATAATACCCAACTTGAATGGCTTCATTGTTAATCAAATGATGGTTTAAGTTTGAAATCAAAGACTGATGTTAAGTATATGAATTTTTATTTCCGTATAGAAATTCGGTTACCTGTGGAAATTAAGCAGTCCTCTACTTAGTACTAAAAACCGATGGGTAGATTGATCCTCTATCTATGAGATCAAGAATCATAGTGTTTTAACTGAGGCAAGACCATGAGCAATCAATGCCCTGACTTACCTGGCTTCGTTTCTGGATGAGGGATAGAGTAAGTCGAAATATCGAAAATGTGACAAGTATAGAAGATTTGATTTCTATAAATGATCTTCACAATTTATGGTGGTATGGAAATATTCTTTTCATACTTAACACCAAATTCCAAGGAAGAGAAATTCATCTCTATGTGCGAGGGTTTAAGAATGTACATCGAGAAAATGATAGTACAATAACTTGCCCGACTACATTGTTAATCAAAGGATAGTACAAGCTTGAAATTGGAAAGTGATGATAAGTATATTTGGTCTAATTTTTATATGATCCATTTACTTACACCAAAAGAAAAGTGTTTTGGGTTTATTTTTATCAATGTTTTAAATGACATTTGTTTTAACCCAATTAAGTATGGTTTTGAAAATGAAATCTTAAGATTTTATGAAAATACTTATATCATTAAGACAAGTATATGAATACGTTTTCTAAGTATTGAAAGTGAAAAGATTTGTGAATATACTATATGAATACGTTTTCTAAGCATTGAAAGTGAAATGATTTGTGAATATACTTATACCATTGAGATAAGTATATAAATACTTTTCCAAGTGTTGAAAAGAGCAGAGAGGGTTTGTAAATATATCTTTTATAAAATGTATTTTAATACGAATATTTGAAAGGAGATTTTAGTTAATGAAAGGATTAATTAAAGAGGCTTAGTAGCTGCTTATGTGCTTAATCATGCTTGGTTTCCATATGAAATTAAATCCCTGATTGGATTGTTTGCTTGTTTGATAGTTAAATAACCTACTATCAAATCTTGGCTGGTTTTGAAACTATTGATTGTTGGTTCGAAAATACCGGGATCAGATAAGCATGGGTTATCCGAAAACCACTTCGAACCGGCATAAGCGTTTGAATTGGGGACATCTTGAAAATGATGGAATCAAAGATAGAGTTCTTTGACGTGCAAGGGTTACTTACTACTAATCCTGAGGGTGATTCCAAAAAGATGTAGTAGAAGTAGTGCTTTCGGTTTGTTCAGTCTAGAACAACTTGCATGGATGAATGCTGACATTGCATTGATTGCCTGGAGGGCATTGTTAGTATTCCAAAAAGGATTTTCTAAAAGGTAAAACGTAGGCTCAAGCCTCACACTCGGAAATGACAAAAACAAGGAAGATGCAGCAGGGCTATGTGGTTCGCTACCATTAGGGTATGCTCATCACTTGTATTTAGATCGATATTTACGGATTATGTATGCTTGTGGCTACGGAAATGGATTGTTAAATTGGCAGTCGAGGTGATGATTATATTCGGTACTATCTATGAAGGGATAGGCTGGTTTTGTGTTGGTAGAGATGCAAAGTTTGCAGTCTCGGTACATTTTCTCTAAAGGTGTATTGTACAGAAGGTAATCCCTTACCTTGTCATTGTTGGAATCAATTTTCCAATACGTGCCTTATAGACTTAGTTGTATACTAAATATGCTGTTAAATGTAATTAAAATAACCATTCCAGTTACGCTAAATATTTATTTTAAACCCTAGACATTATTATAATATCATAAAATTTTCTAATAAAAATGGTTTGGTTATCATAAGATAAAAACTCATCCGTGTTTATGTATGACGTGGTCTTACGAGATAAATTTATTTTTGAAAGGTTTTATAATATTAATAATCCAAATGATTTGAGTTTCTCACGTTGGTTTATCAGACTGATCCGGGTGTTATTTTCTTATAACACTCGGGTCAAGCCTGAGTATATTTTCAGATTTCGTTATGAATGCTTTGTAGCTTCAGGAGACAAGCTGGATGCCTCCAAGACACATTTACGTATTTTATTTCCGTTATGTTTCTTGTTTTGTATTTATCAGTAATTGTAAGGACATACTGTTATAACTTTCCAAGTTGATTATAGTTTAGTTTACTCTGACTGTTGAATGTATATTAAAGTTTTCTTTTGTAAAGATCATTTGGATATTATATATTACTCGTCACGATGTGAGATTCTGTTCCATCTTTCCTTTTCTTTCACCCCAACAATCTGTCTTTTCGATACTTTAATGCTCGGCACATGAATACCGTGGATGTATTAGTGTTAACTTGTAAGGGTTGAAAAGGCTGGTCGTTACAGTTCATCTTAGTTTTTTTCTACCATTGATGGTTGATTGGATTAAAAAATATTTACGTTTGTGGTTTATATTTCATTTTATTTCTATGTTGCTTGGTTATGCAAAACCAACCATGTTTATTTCAAGATCATCTCTTAAGTTTATGGTGGGCTTTTGAAGGAATTTTTATGATTTAATTCTACTAAATGTTTAAGTAGCGCTATTAAGTGTTTATGTGGGTGTAAATAGTAAGACTCTTTAATAAAATCATTAACACATATCGGTTTCAATATGTATATCGTATTCATACACACAAAAACGACAAAATTATTTTTTTACTCAAATATAAAGATATATAAGCTATATTAGGGATGGCAATGAGTATCTGAAAAATCCAAAATACATCTGTATCTGAAATATTAAAAAATATATTGATATTCGAAAAATGGATACAGATGCGGATACAGCCATACCCGCAACTAATAATTATTTGTCTGGCTTTTATCAAGATTATAGCTTTTTTGTGTAATTTAGTACATAAAATGATTGATGTTTACTATTTTACGTAGGTAAAAAATTTGATATGTGTATAAAAATCAATATTTGCTGCTTAAAATAATTTTTCTTAACATATTTATTGTCTTTTGTATTTTTAGCATGGAAATGAATTTATAATGAATTTTTTTTTTCAATTTGTTTAAATTTATTAGTTGTGAACTAGTTGAAGAATATCCGATATCCGTCCGCATTTACGGATATGGATATCTGATATCCCAAAAATAATTTCAGATACATATAGAATATAACACTATTCGAATCTGTATCAGACGTTTACATGCCTAAGCTACATTACTTAAATTATACATAGACAATAATAACAAATTTAATTTATAGTTCATTTATTTTACTAAATACATAACAAAGTTCTAATTTTAACATTAACAGTATAAATACTATATTTTACAATATCGTCGTGTGCAACACACGAATTACACACTAGTTTAATGTTTGTTTTAAAAGATAATAAAGATGTTTGGCAAACTTCCTTTTATTTTTAATATCACAAGAAACTTTCACCTTGACAACAACCTTGCTCGGTCTCTTATAACCTATAATTGATTTACAGTTGGATAATGATTCACTTTGCTAGTAAGTCTTTCGAAAAATCATATTGACCTCATCTAAAATTTATCATAAAAGTAGAACTCAATTTTTAGAATTTTACCAAAACACAATTGTACATTTTCGGAATAATGTACTTGTTTTCAAAACATGAACACATATTTATAAATACCAAAATTTACAAAGCTTAGAGTACACTTGGAAACAGATAAGTGAAATACAATTGCACCAATTAGATCATCATAAGATAACATCTTTCATTAAGTAACAGAATTGTTTAGTTTAATTGGTACACAATGTTTAGTGATGAAGATCATGATGTGGTGGCTTGTAGTGTGGTGGCTTGTGATGTGGCGGTTTGTAATGGGGAGGCTTGTAGTGTGGGGGTTTGTAATGGACACGACCTTCGGCAACCAAGACCATTAAGCACATGACCGAAAATAAGACAAGGTTCACGATTTCTAATTATTGGCCGCTGTGATTATGATTTAATTAATTAATTCATTTTTTATGCATGAAACATAGGATATGCCTCTTTATATGGAAACCAGACCCTATGGTCACATCATGTGATTTCCAAGTTTCCTGTTAATATAATTAATGCATAAGACTCCGAAAAGATAATGACTTAAGATAATCCATTAGGGACTATATATAAATATGTAGTATTAGTAAATTTTCTGATACATGAATGAGTATTCAATAACATATGGTAAAGCATCTCCTTGTTCAGTGTTGCCACTTATCATGTATTTTAGTTAAAACAATATGAATCTTGATTCCAGACTTAGATGTACTTACCATAAACGAAGAGTTGTTAACCAATGATGACAGAGACCCTCAACTAAATGGCTAACTTAAATTTTGAATTTTTATATCTTGGTTAATATGCATTGCAATATGAATATTTATTATAATCAGTGCAGAGAGCTAGAAACAAATCGTAAAGTTAGAGCATCTCCAACAGCTCACATTTTCTCAAATCTGCACCCGAATCCATCTCCAACAGGGTACGAGAATATGCGATAGTGTGGAAAAGGGGGCCTTCGGGCTGAGAAATTGCGATGGGATGAGGCGCCTGTTCAACAAGGCGCCTGTTGGACAGGCGCCTACTATACTCCAACGGCCATTTCGCCAACGGTCGTATTTTCATCTTCAAATAATACTCTCCCCTCTTCTTTCGTTTCAAACCAATTTTCTTCCTCCATTGCAATTTTTTGCTGCCACTGATCTCAACTGAAAATGTACTCCGATTTCGACGTCGTTGCTGCAAGGTCCAGTTTTGAAGAATACGACTTGCAAGACGCTACGATTCCGATTGGGGGAGAAGTAACTAATGCAAGTTGGAGCGCTGCGGAAGACTACGATCTTTGCTACATTTACTGTGCACTCTCAGTCGATCCTATTCGAGGGACCGATCAAAGTGGTGAATCTTTTTGGGGAAAAATTACTAATTGCTATAATCGGAAGAACATCAATCGGAAAAGAACGCTATCTTCAGTCAAAGGTCATTATGGAAAAATAAATCGTCAAATGCAAACGTTCGATTCTCAAATGTTCAAATTGAAGCAAACGAATCCTAGTGGCTTTGGGAATGAAACGCATTTAGTAAGCTTTAATATAATTTCATTGTATTTTTTTATCATAGTTCTCTAAGTTTACTGGTTATTTTTTGAACAGAGAATGGCCGCAAACAAATTGTTCAAACAAATCTATAAACCTGATAGTAAACAAGCACCACATTTTTATCAGTTCATGCACGTGTATGACATGTTGGTCGAGCACGTTAAATGGAAATCATCGCTTCAGAAGACCGTTCAACAAGTTCAATCAAACAGTGGTCGGGGTAAAACGCCTAGAGTTGGAGAAACCTCCAGTCCTATGGAATCCCAAGGAAGCTTCGGTTTAGGATCAGAAGAAGGCCCATCCCCAATTGAAGATCATTTTGTTAGGCCACAGGGAGAAAAAGCGGCCAAAAAGAAGCAGACTGCCGCAGCGGATCAAGATGAAATTAAAAAACTCATGCTTAAATCTGAAGAAAGATTTAACCGGGCAATGGACACTCGAGCAATGCAACACCAAGAAAAGTTATCAAGAATGGATCAACTTATTGCTGGAAACCGCCAAAGAGACGAAGATGCAATAATGTTCATGGATACGTCACATATGTCTGCAGAACAACTACAGTATACGGAGCAAAGAAGGAGAGAAATTATGAGGCATAGACTTGAAGAGGATCATTAAATGAATTACCGTTTCTACAACCATTGTATCTTTAAGTACCGTTATTTGTATTGTGTTCTTAATGCAAGCAATTATTAATATAAGTTTTTTCATTTAAATTGCATTAAACTGAAAAACGATTTTAACAACATTAGCTTAATTATACATAAACAGATTACAATAACCTTAATAAGAAACAACAACATAAACAATAGTAGAAAACGTAAGAACAGAAATAGAGTTTCACTGATTTCCAGAAAACCCCCAAAGATGATCTATGAGATCATTTTGTAGTCTTCGATGAAGTTGAACACTACGGTATGACATTTGGCTTTCTACATGAAACTCGAGTTCAAGTGCGCTTCCAATCATATCGTTGCGCCAAACATGCGGTGGTGTAGGAGCACCCTCGTACACGTAATCTTCTTCCATGTCTCTTTCATCCTCTACAATCATATTATGTAAAATAATAAAAGTGTATATTATTTTTGTCATTTTCACTGGTGACCAAAGTCTGCATGGATTACTGACTATGGCAAATCTAGACTGAAGAACCCCAAATGCTCTTTCAACATCCTTCCTCTGGCCTTCTTGCATTGCTGCAAACTTTGCTTGTTTATTGTTTTGTGGGTTAGAAATTGTCTTGAAAATGGTACTCCATTTCGGATATATACCATCACCTAGATAATATCCATGATCGTACGTGTTACCTCCCAAAGTAAATGTACAAGGAGTTCATCTACCGTTTGCTAAATCATTGAACAACGTAGATCGTTCGACTACGTTAAGATCATTGTTCGAACCTGGCATTCCAAAAAATGCATGCCATATCCATAAGTCATACAACGCTACAGCTTCAAGAATAATAGAAGACCTACGAGATTTACCCTGATAAGCTCCAGCATACGCCTTTGGACAATTCTTCCACTCCCAATGCATGCAGTCTATACTGCCTAACATTCCGGGCCAACCTCTACTACCATGCATATTTAATAAGTTAACTATATCAGCCTCGTTAGGTCAGCGTAAGTATTGATCACCGTAAATGTCCACGATAGCTTGACAGAAATGTTCCAAACACTCTAATACGTGCTTTCCGCCACTTTCAAATTTTCATCAAGTGCGTCTGCCGGTCCTGCATATGCAAGCATTCTGAGTGCAGCTGTCATTTTTTGAATTCCAGTCAAACCCATTGTACGAGATGCATTGGGTTTGAAGATAAAGTATTTGTCATGCTGCTTGATACAGTGGAGGATTCTAAGAAATAGAGGACGCCGCATGCGGAATCTTCTTCTAAAATCAGCATCTATGTAAGTAGGATTTGGAACAAAGTAGTCTTCCATCAGTCTGTCGTTGTGCCATGAATGTCTACGATTTTTATACCGACGACCAACAACTGATCCACCGTGTTGCCTGCTCGATTGACCAACCTATAGCGCAGCCATACTTAGTAGTTCCTTTTCGCGGCGAAAATGATCTTCCATTATTTCATCAAATTCGTCGTCGCTATCATCAAAAAAATATAATCTTCCGCCGCCATTTGTTATATTTGAAATTGTATGAAATAAGAGTGAGCAATAATACTTCTCAGCATCTAGCAAGCCTTTTATAGCTTAATTCCCGGTACTGGCTTTCATAACAAAACAAAAAACTGTAGCAATAATACTTTATTTACTGCTGAAGCACTCTTCTTATCATCCAACTGTAGCAATAATACTTTATGTACTGTTGAAGCAGTGCTCTTATCATACAACTGTAGCCATCCCATCATACAACTGTAGCCATCCCATCATACAACTGTAGCCATCCCATCATACAATTGTAGCCATCCCATCGTACAACTGTTGCCATCCCATGTTTAAGCAACTATTGTATGTTGGAGCAGTGTTGAATGGTTCTTATCATACAACTATATCATCACATCATACAACTATAGCCATTTCTTAACGCAATAATACAGAAAGAAACAAGTCAATGTTACTGAAACACCCAACAGTAATACAACCAACAAAAAATACCACTACTAAGAATAGGAACTGACACTAACAAACTCAACGAGAATACACTCAACTTATGGATATCCAAATCGTTCTAGCCAATTTTGACGTACGATATAAGCCTCATGTCCAGTGAATGTGCTGTGATATTTGAGAAAGTAACGACCTTTAAATGTGGAACGGGTTGGTTCGAATACATTTTCAAATATAACTTCATTGATAACTATACTGTACCGCGTACAGGTGTTGCAGAAGTTCCCATACGCAGTCCTCAACTCTACCTTCGTACGTCTACTTCTACACTCAACATTGTTATTGTATAGTTCAGCAATGGTGTCCCAAAACTGAGTTGCCATTATCTCTTCATCGTCGCACATCTGATCAGTTTGTATAAAAACATTTACTAACTGTTTCAATTCCATAGCCGAAAATATTATGTTACTCATTGATTGAATTTACCGTACTTTTAAATGTTGTGACATAAGAGTATAAAACTTTCTCTTAAATAAACAAGTCGTGATCCGCGTACAATAAAATGAAGCATGAGATTAACGTCCACGTGTCAAACATCCATAAACTGTTTGACAAACAAACACAAATGTGTTTGTTACTTCAAAATCGTCACAATTTAAGTACATATACGCTCAATAATAACCAAGCATAAATTAGCATCATCACCAACATATAGATAATCACATAATAACACAGTTTAAAACATCTAAATGCAGCACATCAGTCTATGTGATCTGAACCGCTATCAATCTCCTCATCGTCTCCACTATCGTCGTCACTGTCGTCGTTGACGTCATCAAAGTCGTGAGGCTGAGGTCCCGCATGGAGCTGCTCCTGAAGCTGCTGAATCTGGGTCTGTAATCCCTACGTCTGCGCATCATACTGAGTCTGCTGCTGTTGGACCGCAGTCTGGTAACTCTGATACATCATCCCTGTATAATCGAGCGTCATACGCTCAAATGCAGCAATCATCCGTCTATCATAATCCATGTACTGAGAAAACTGATATGCGCACAAGAAAAATTATACATAGGTGGATAATATAATGACAAGTAATATAATGACAAGTAAATTAAGGAAAATTTAAAACTCATACAGACCTAATGAGGCTGGTACAATCCGGCGGATGGTATACTCGTAATAGCGTCGTCTGTAGGATACTGCAAGGGATACTCCACAACCTGACCGTGTACATCATACGCTCTAAACGAATGAGGTGGTGGGTCGAAAGTAGGAAGCTGCGTGTACTGAGATGACGTAGGCTCAAAGGTGGCAGGCGGTAGTGGAACTCTACCAGAAGAGGTACGCGGGCCAATATGATCGGAGTTCATACCCCGAATATAATCAGGCAAAGCGTAAGCACGTGGGGCTACTCGAGCCCAATATGAATCAAAGTCTCCTAGAACTGTAAATGGCTCACCATCCACCCATCCCGCACCCCTCATCGCATGAATATAAGCTGGTCCAACCCGAATATCACCATACATATCATCCTATGGTAGCGGATCTGATGGAATGCGAACTATACCATACAACTGTAGCCAACACCGATCCCCTAAATACCATATGAATGGACATGTAGGAACCTGAAAGCAAATCCTACGTCGCGACATGGATAAATGAAAAGTGAGTGGATGATCAGGACCGGGCTCTAGGAACTGTAAGTATTGATCCCATGGATGAATGATAATGTTACCACGCCGCCTCATATCCATCTGCTGTCTAGCCTCCATCAACTCATTGTGCACCCCTTGTGCAACACGGGACAAATGCATAGGAGGACCCCAACGATGCAATCTAGGAAAGTAAATATACGGTGTGGCATTCGCCTCTACAATAAGTCGAGGGTGCATATTGGCAGTATACTCGTAGTACCAAAATGAAAGAATGTACCAAAAGCCATACATCTGTCTAGACTGCTGAAGCGCATATGTATCTAATGCTACGTACAAATAACCAATAATAGCGGTACCGTAATCATATATATGTAGTCCATCCACATCTACTAACCCAGCTAGAAAACTGTTATCCCGCCTTTTGGCAAAGCCGTGACACCAAAAAGTTGACTGGAAAACTAAAGACAGTACATCGTAAAAGATCGTTATGCACTGTTTCACCGTGGATATCAATGAATTTTGTCCGGGTCCGGATCGGGCCACAATTGATGAGACACGTCGAGCAAGGCCAGGAAAAGCAACATTCCAAATTCCGAGTCAATTCGAGTTCACACGCTCAAGATATCATCGATGCACGTTTGGGAAAAATGGCCCTAAGTTCGAACCCAACAAGATCGACTCCATCAGGATCGACTCCAATAGGTTCGAATCCATAGGTAAAGAAGCCATTCGAATCCCTCAAGTCAAGGCACTTCGAATCGATGAGGCAATAATCGTTCGAATCCATCAGTTCAACTCCATATGGTTCGGAACCATCAAAAAGCATTTGTTCGAATCGATTCAGACGAACCACTCCGCATCCATCCAGGACACCACGCTTCGAATCCATCCTGCTGTGATGACTTTGTATCGATCGGCTAGAACACATCACGATCGATACGAATGAACCCTTGTTCGAATCCAGGTACGATCACTGTCTTCGAATCCATAAAGCCAACGCGGCGAAATCCCAGGACGACTCGATCAAACCCGGAGAAAAAGGAGAATCGACCCGAGGAACACGCACCACGTCACCATCTTCACGTGCAGAAGCATGGATTCGAACCTATGGATTCGAACCATATCGATTCGAACGAATCCATAGGACGAGGAACACCATCTTGAATCGATCATAACTTGAGATCTACAAATCCAAATGCTATGAAATTTTCACAGTAGCTTGAGCACATGTTGAAAAATGTTCACGCCAAATTTCAGCTCGATTGGACAATTTCTTGATCGATTCGAACATAGCTTCGAATCGATCCCAAGGTGGGCCCGGATTTCCAGAAAGCGGGCATGTGGGCCCCCTCACGTGCCAGAACTGGTCTCCCTTCAGTTTAGGCGAAATATCAGCCTCCTACACCTATAAATAGAGCCCCTGGTCATTCAGAAGGGGGGTCGAAGAATTTTAGGAGCTAAAGAGCGCCCAGACTCTGTCAGATTTACTCAGAATCACCACTGCTTCCTTAGATTCAGATTGTAATCCTATAATCAGTTGTACTACATCAAAAGAAATTGTAATCATCAAGTGAACATCAATAAAATCATCAACTTCAAAGTGGACGTAGGCAAGATCGCCGAACCACTATAAATCTCGTGTTTATGTTTATTATTCCTGAATTGTGATACCCTGTTTGCTTAGATTTAAGATTTGTGTGTGAATATTGTTGATTTATATTCATACACTGGTGCTTTCACAATATTCTGGGTTTGTGACCAATTTTGGCGCAAACACTTTGGTGCTTTCACTGAGAACTGAACTCAGGAGTTCTATCATTTGAAAGTCGAATCAGAAGGCTAAGAAATTTAGATCTGAATCATCATGACAAGACAAACAAGTAGGAGGCAGAGACCAGAACAAAGTCAGCATGAAGGGAGTCAAGAGGCATCCTCGGGGGCAAACCAAGCATCGGTCTTCATCACCAGGGATGAGATGGAGACAATGATGAAGAGACAGGAGGAAATGATACAGAATTTGCTTCAACAGATTGGACAACTTGGAGCACAAAATCAAGGAGCAACCAGAATCCAGAACAGAGCAGGACCATCTAACGCAGCGCCGGAGCTGGGGGGCACACACTTAGGACATGTTGATCCGAACCTGGGAAGAGAGACAAGGACATCCGAGCAACCTAGCGGCGATAGAGGGATGAATGCTCAGCCAGGGGGGCAGACACCCGAAAGCTCACACGGACTCGGGGGGCGGATCGAAGATAGTGAACGCGGACTACAACTTGGAGACAATGATAGATTGGCAGAGATGGTCAGGCGAGCCATGAGAGGCGGATTAGTAAACAGAGATCTTGAAGACGTGAACACGAGTCCCTTTTCTCCTGCGATTAGGTTGGCTAGGAACCCACCAGAATTCAAACTGCCAACAGTAGAAAGGTATGATGGGAGGACGGACCCTGCGGTCCATCTAACGAGGTATATAAGGCACATGGAAGTGCTGGGGGCATCACAGGAAGTCATGGCCCGGTGCTTCCCATTGTATTTGACAGACATAGTGGCTTTATGGTTCAGACAGCTAGAGAGCGGCTCCATTGGGACATGGACCGATTTGATTGAGAAATTTATGAGGCAATTCAGGGTTCATATTTCAAGACCCAAGAATGTGATGAGTTTGGCAACGCTAAAGCAGAAAGCTGGGGAGTCTTTGAGGAATTTTCTGACGCGGTTCAATGCGGCAGCAGCATCGGTGTATCGGCCAGATCCATCCATGGTTATGATGGCAGCTGTGTCCGGAATAGCTGACGGCACAGAATTCAAAAATTCATTAACTAAGGATCCGCCTATGGATCTAGGAGAATTCTATCACGAGGCAGAAATTTTTTTACGATTGGAAGACGCTAATACTGAAAGAGAAGAAGGAGAGGGAATAGAAGTTTATGCACTTAAAGACAAAAAACCTTTTGAAAAGGATTTAGACCAGGATAAAAGAAAACGAAAGGCTGAAGAAAATGATGACAGGTCAAAGCGGCAACGGAGGGAGCCGCGATTTACCACCTATTCAGAACTCAACGAGGGTTTGGAGCGAATCTACCAAGACACCCGAGAGCAAGTTGCCTATCGTAGACCAATACGATGGGATCCAACTACCGACGAGAGAAAATCAGACAAATATTGCTTATTCCACGAGCTGAATGGACATAGCACAAATGATTGTAGACACCTGAAGGATGAAGTAGAAGGGCATATCAGGAACGGTAGGCTACTTCAGTATGTGAGGAGGCGAGCTCCAACGGTGGAACCAAGGCGACCACCGACTACATCAGCTAGGGGTGATCCTGAACCAGGACATCGTTTGGTTATCAATTGATTTGAATAACGATGAACGAGTCGTAAATTTCTCACTAACAACATCAAACCATTTACACATGTATGAGATCGCAAACGATCCACAGGCATGCTCTGAATGATTACTGATCGTCTCGTAGTGAGAATTTACACTTTGGCATCCTTGCTTTGCTTTTATTTCATGTTGATTTGAACATTTAGACTCTGTTTGTTTGAATATTTCTGTGAACGTTAATTTGATATTTGCAATTCTATAGAAGAAGTTACTCGCGTATGCTTTGGATCGCGAACGGTCCCCAAGCACACCTTGTATGGCGACGAACCGCCACGATCGCTGATTCAGAAGTTCACCCGGACGTGAACCTGACATTGATAATACTAAGTCCCCCCCGGGCACACTCATTCGCCTCGAACGGCACCCGACCTCGAACGGTCACCGTTTGCCTCGAACGGCATCCGACCGCGAACGGTCACACTTCATCTAGTATAACAGTCGATCGCGAACGATCACACTCTGCCTCGTGCGGTACCTGACCACGAACGGTCACAATTCACCCAATATGACATTCGATCGCGAACGATCACATTCTGCCTCGTGTGGCATCCGATCGCGAACGATCACATTTTATCTCGTGCACCATGCGACCACGAACGGTCACAATCCGGCATAATTCGTCTAGAACGACACTCGATCGTGAACGATCACATTCTTCTTTCCACGACATCCGATCGCGAACGGTCCCATTTTGTTATTTGCCGCGAACGGCATCCGACCTCGAACGGTCCCATATCACCTCAAATGACATACGGTCGCGAACGGTCGTCATTCGTGGTCAGGAAAGACTATCAAATTCTTTTCAGGTCAATGATAAGATATGAACATCCAGCCTGTGGAATTACAAAACACACCTTCCAATCGCAAGGCATGTTTTGGGGGGCAAATGTTATCCCGCCTTTTGGCAAAGCCGTGACACCAAAAAGTTGACTGGAAAACTAAAGACAGTACATCGTAAAAGATCGTTATGCACTGTTTCACCGTGGATATCAATGAATTTTGTCCGGGTCCGGATCGGGCCACAATTGATGAGACACGTCGAGCAAGGCCAGGAAAAGCAACATTCCAAATTCTGAGTCAATTCGAGTTCACACGCTCAAGATATCATCGATGCACGTTTGGGAAAAATGGCCCTAAGTTCGAACCCAACAAGATCGACTCCATCGGGATCGACTCCAACAGGTTCGAATCCATAGGTAAAGAAGCCATTCGAATCCCTCAAGTCAAGGCACTTCGAATCGATGAGGCAATAATCGTTCGAATCCATCAGTTCAACTCCATATGGTTCGGAACCATCAAAAAGCATTTGTTCGAATCGATTCAGACGAACCACTCCGCATCCATCCAGGACACCACGCTTTGAATCCATCCTGCTGTGATGACTTCGTATCGATCGACTAGAACACATCACGATCGATACGAACGAACCCTTGTTCGAATCCAGGTACGATCACTGTCTTCGAATCCATTAAGCCAACGCGGCGAAATCCCAGGACGACTCGATCAAACCCGGAGAAAAAGGAGGATCGACCCGAGGAACACGCACCACGTCACCATCTTCACGTGCAGAAGCATGGATTCGAACCTATGGATTCGAACCATATCGATTCGAACGAATCCATAGGACGAGGAACACCATCTTGAATCGATCATAACTTGAGATCTACAAATCCAAATGCTATGAAATTTTCACAGTAGCTTGAGCACATGTTGAAAAATGTTCACGCCAAATTTCAGCTCGATTGGACAATTTCTTGATCGATTCGAACATAGCTTTGAATCGATCCCAAGGTGGGCCCGGATTTCCAGAATGCGGGCATGTGGGCCCCCTCACATGCCAGAACTGGTCTCCCTTCAGTTTAGGCGAAATATCAGCCTCCTACACCTATAAATAGAGCCCCTGGTCATTCAGAAGGGGGGTCGAAGAATTTTAGGAGCTAAAGAGCGCCCAGACTCTGTCAGATTTACTCAGAATCACCACTGCTTCCTTAGATTCAGATTGTAATCCTATAATCAGTTGTACTACATCAGAAGAAATTGTAATCATCAAGTGAACATCAATAAAATCATCAACTTCAAAGTGGACGTAGGCAAGATCGCCGAACCACTATAAATCTCGTGTTTATATTTATTATTCCTGAATTGTGATACCCTGTTTGCTTAGATTTAAGATTTGTGTGTGAATATTGTTGATTTATATTCATACACTGGTGCTTTCACAACATTCGGGGTTTTTGACCAATTTTGGCGCAAACAAAAACCAAGTCTAATAGTACCCTTATTGTTACTAAAAAATGTAGACCCAAAAAGGTATAATATGAATGCACGGATAACGGGAGTGTGCATATCCTCAACGGCCATGTACTCTACTATATAACGCTGCAAACAAGGGAGAGTAACAGCTCCTCCTCTAACCTCCTCATCGGCCATAGTCGGTAAATAAGCTGAATATGACTCGAACTCCTCAAATGAACTATCAAATGGAACAGGGAGACGGTTAGGTCGACCAACCTCTATGCCAGTGAGCATGTAAAAATCTAGAGGAGTCAGTCCTAGCTCAAAATCAGGAAAATGAAATGTGTGAGTGGTAGGCCACCATCTCTCGGTGAGGGCCTCTACCAGACAACGATCTACATGTGCAAATCTAGGTAAAGCAAGAAATTCACCAAAAGGTGATGCATGTAGCCTATCCAAAATCGGCTCCGGTAACTGATCAAAATATTCAGACATACACCTATACCAACTACCTCGCATCGCTACGTGACGAACCTAAATATATGATTATTTAATGTTAAAGTAAATAAAGAATTATTATACATTTATATTTACATGGTCGTTCATTAAGAAATAAATAAATAAACGTATACCTGTGGCGTCGCTATAGCTGCAGTAAGTCGATGCGAAACAGTAGGGGGCAAGTCGTGCAAAGATCGAAGATCGTCTGGAGTCACGGTAGCATCTGGAGGGACATGAACAGGTCTGATATTGGCATCAGTCGTATATCGAACGGTGCATCTACCAGTTTTGACCGGACGGGGCGGCATTTGGACGCAAAGTTGATTTAAAAATGGTGGTTGAAAAGATTATGGAGGAGGTAAGAATGAAGGAAAATGGGGAAAATGCGCCTGATATAGGCGCATTAACCAGGCGCCTGATGCCCAGGCGCCTGTTCAATAGGCGCCTGCCCTCATTTCTATTGTAGAAATGAGGGCTCCAACAATTTGGAGTGCGGAAAATCGAATTTCCGCACTCCAAACTGTTGGAGATGCTCTTAGATAGAGTTTCAGTATATGAGTTCTTTTTTTTTCAAAATGAGATTACCATAATTTATGAATTTGTTGATCTATTTTTTCACTTTTTAAACACATGGACTTCAAGCATGCAAGAAAAATTGAAATCATTAGGCCACTTCATGTTTTGCTTTTCTACTTTATAATTTTTCAGAGGTCGACTTCAGCCATATACTACTTATCTCATTAATTCGTATAATGGTAACCATTATCCAGTTCTAGATTTCAGACAGTCGTACATATGAAATGGTCTTAATAACACATATCATAGATTTTAGTAGCTTACATCTATCATACCATGGAATACTTACGACTATCTAACAAATGTCATCCCATGAGATTATGACGGAAGTTTCACTTAACAATATTAATTTTTTTACTGCCATCGACTATTGTCCAAACATTTCATAGTTCACATTTAAGGCAAATTAGATATTCAATATAGTAGCAGTACTTAAGACTTTGCAAGTTACATACATACATACACGTCTATGTGTATGTATGTGTACGTGTGTGTCCGAATGTGTTTTCAAGTCCTGTAGGGATGCAAAAATATATCTAAAATAGGACAAATTCTTCTTGTTACCCCTTCGTCCAGAAGTAACAAGCATCAGACATAAGTCTATACATAAATTATACATATTATATATTAGTTACTTTATTAGTCAGACTGCAATTTTAATTGACAATTACTCAGCCATGTCATTGCCTGCACATATAGTATTTCCATATGTACCACTTCGATGCAATGTAAAGTCATTACACGCTATCAACAGTAGGTGGTGGAACAAGAATTCGATAAAACTAAAATGGTAAAATATGATACTTACAGTAAAGGGGATGATAATCCTATTGATCAAAAGAGACACTCTATCAAGCACGACATTATCAACAATAGCATGCAATTTCCTTGATCTACTCCAAGTCAAACTTCATAACAAAGTGGCTGAACACAATTATGAATAAGAATTTTGAATGGGTTGTGTTCATTCCGATGTTACAAATTTGCATATCTTGATATTTCCATGTTCAGAAGTCTTGATGTAGGTGTGGAAATGGGCCTGATTCAAATAAATATCAGCCTAAAAATTTGAATATAAGAGCACAATACACTTGTTAGAGATGATACCTGGAATTCAAGAAGATGAGGCCATTGGAGATACTCGCGAAGCTTGGAGAAGCCCTAACCCTAGATGCGGTGAAGGAGAGGCAAAGTCGCAGTGCTTTGTGGCTTCGTTCGGTGGAGTGGAGGACCGGACGAGATTTCTCGTCCGGTGGTGTGTTCGTTCGGGAGATGATGTTCGGCAAAGAAGGATGTTGTCTCGTTCGGTAGAAGAAATGCCGGACCAAAGATTTGGTCCGGTGAAGTTTGTTCGGTCGAGATGAGTGACTTCAGTGAAGAGAGGCATTGGTTTGGAGCGGAGAAGTGATGAAGACCGAACCAAACTCAGATGCCGATCCAGATTTCTCGTTTGGACATTGGCTGCCGAACCAAGTTGATGCCGGTCCAAGTGATGCCAAACCAGATGGATGCCGAACGAAATATCTCGTTCGGCATTTGGGCATGCCGATCCAAACTGAAGTGATGTATGCCGAGCCAAGTAGTGTTTGTCAAACCAATGTTATTGTGCTGATTATCGAACCGGATGTGCCGAACCAAACCCCAGGGTGCTATATAGCAGCTACCCCTCTTTATATCTTCACTCTATAAATATGGAGCTTTTGGACAACGATGACAGTCATCCTAGAGAGCTGAAACTCTGCAGAATTTTGTCTGTACTATTAATTATTCTTATGTATAGCATCCAAAAATGAATCAATCTTGTAACTCTAATCTTTCGGTGATCAATAAAATCTCCACTCCCCAACAATGACAGCCATATAGCAGCTACCCCTCTTTATATCTTCACTCTATAAATAGTGGAGCTTCTGGACAACAATGACAGCCATCCTAGAGAGCTGAAACTCTACAGAATTTTGTCTGTATTATTAATTCTTTTTATGTATAGCCTCCAAAAGTGAATCAATCTTGTAACTCTAATCTTTCGGTGATTAATAAAATCTCATCTCCCCAAGTGAATGTACACTGCCTCGCGGTAGTGGAACCACTATAAATACCAGTGTTATTTATTTTTTTGCATTGCATAGATCTGTGACTGTCTGTTCTGGTGTTTATCTCTATTTGTTCCGTCTCACTACAATCACGATCCAGTTGTTTTCTGCTGCGTTGGGTTTTTATTCCCTTAGACTGATCATTTGAAGGGATTTTCCCCAACAGTCTGGTATCGGAGCTGCAAGGTTGATTGAGTAGTGTTAGACGCTATGGTAGGAGATGAAGCGACTCCAGTTGTTACAAGACCTTATACTAGAGGGATGTATATCGCGTTAGGATCACAGTTGGCAATTAAGAAATGGAATGGGGATATAGACTTTGAGAAGTGGAAATGGAGGATGAAGAATTTTCTAATAAGGAATGAAGTCCATCCAGTAGTGTTTGCCCCTGAGGAGTTGACGACTGACATCTCAGTTGCGAAAAGGAAGAAGATGGAGAAATAGACGTTTACTACTTTACAACTAGCTATGGGAGAGAATGTCATCTCAGAAATTAGTAGTGAGACCACTGCTAGGGGCATTTGGACCAAGTTAGAAAATCTCTACTTGAAGAAATCTCTGACTCACCGTCTAATATTGCTGAATACATTTTTCACTATGCGGGTGAGGGAGGGTACTTCAGCGAAGGAACATCTTATTTTCTTTGATGATCTAGTGATGAAGACGAAGACTGCTGACTTGAAGATGGATGAGGAGCAAATGACAATGATTCTTTTGTGTTCTCTTCCGGAGCGATACACAGGTTTCGCTAACAGCCTTATCTTCATTAGAGACACATTAACAGTGGAAGATGTGAAGTCAGGCCTTCTATCTGAGAGCTTGAGAGAACAGATGAAGGAGATAAGTGAAGGAAGTAGAGGTGGAAGTAGTAGTTACGGCCTGTTTGTTGAAAGCGGTAGAGATGATAAGAAGAATTGACACTCTAGAGGGCGTTCCAAGTCTAGGAAGCCCGGTAATGGCAGGAGAGGAAAGTCTAAGGACGGAAATTGCTTTATCTGTAAGAAACTTGGTCATTGGAAAAAGGATTGTCCAGATTTGGAGAAGAAGAAAGAAGACGGATCTTCATCATTTGCGGTAGAGAAGTCTATATCTGACGATGTGTTGTCTGCAGAAGTGTCGGATGTCTCAGACAATTGGGTGCTGGACTCGGGGGCGTTTTTCCATATGATGCCTAATAAGAATTACTTCAGTTCTTTCGTTGGACGATAGGGAAGCTCTATTCTTATGGGCAATGATGCTAGCTGTAGAGCAATGGGTGAAGGTACAGTGAGGATCAGGATGTTTGACGGAGTAATACGCACTTTGACAGGTGTCCGGTATGTTCCAGGCCTTCGAAAGTCCTTAATTTCTTTAGGACAATTGACATCTTTGGGATGCAAGGTAACTATTGAGAAGGATAGTCTGAAGGTTTCGAGAGGTGCACTGGTTCTTATGAAAGGAGATGTGTTCCGAAATCTATATTTGCTGAAAGGAACCACAGTTCTTGGAGAGTCGTGTGTTGGAGTAGAAAGTTCTCATGCTTTGGATGCCACAAAGCTTTGGCATCTCAGGTTGGGTCATATTTCAGAGAAGAGCTTAGAGTTGCTTCGGAGATGGAAGATGATCAAAGCAGAAAGCTTTGACAAGATGAACTTTTGCCAGGAGTGTGTGTTAGGAAAGTAAACTAAAGTAAATGTTTGCACAAAAAATGGACAAACACCTCAAATTCGTATGATTTAGTAGGTTTTATGTTGTTCTTAGTGATTTGGGTGATTTATGCAAATATATGAAAAGTAGGGGGTGAACTGTAAAAGACACGCAGATTTATAGTGGTTCAGCCAGAATGTGCCTACGTCCACTTTATATATTATTTCTCTTTTCTTGTTTAGATTACAAGTACAAAGCTTTGATACAAGTAAAAGAAAGTTGTTTGAAAGTTCTCTCCGCGCTTGAGCTCTCAAACTTGTCCCCCATTGCTGTACCCCTGCCCCTCTATTTATAGAGTGAGGCTGGGGGTAGGGGTCTTGGATGTATACAGCTGCTGATGGGCCCGGGCTGATACAATCTGGCCTGGCAAATTTGGTTCGGCAATGCCTTGGTTCGGTAGTAGTTGGTTGGAGATAAGGTCTTGGTTTGGTAGTACTTTGATCGGTAGTGGATGGAGGGTGGCTGGTTCGGTAGCACTCTGGATCAGTGGAGGTTGATTCGGCAGGGATGCTTTGCAGTTGGTTCGGTGAAGTCTGGTCCGGTAGGCAGTGGAGTTGGACCGGAGGCAGGTGGTCCGGTGGGAGCTTGGAGAAGCATGGTTCGGTGGTTGGTGAATTTGGTTCGGTGCCTTCTTTCTCACTCTGATTCGGTGGTGGAATGAACGTACCCAACACTTGCCCCCCAAAGTAGGGCATATGCTCAGCATATGTCGTGCTTTGTTTCAGTTTGGACGTCCATATTCGGCCAGAGAAACGAACCGGCTGGTCCGGCTATCCAACCTTCCTCTATAAGTAGGAGCCACATCCCTTCGTCATTCCTTACCGAACGAAATAGCTGAGTTAGCTTCTGAACTGTCGAGTCAATTACTGTGCCGAACCAACCTTAACTGCCGGACCAGGTAAATTCTCCTTTGCCGAACGAGTTTTCAAGGTTGATTCTCTTTGTTTTACCAAATGATCCTAAGGGCTTTCGATGCCGAATGAACTCGATGCCGAATGGATCGTGAAATCTTCAGCACCGAATGATCCTAAGGGCTTTCGATGCCGAATGAACTCGATGCCGAATTGATCGTGAAATCTTCAGTACCGAATGAACCTAATACCGAACGAACTTGAAAACTTTCTGTATCGAATGGACTTGAGAATTTTCTGTACCGAATGATTTTATGTTTCGAACGACAGGTTAAACTCCAGACATCATATACTTGCTTGTTTTATACTTCTACATCCTTTGTTCTAACAACGTGCCTTTTTGTGTTTGCAGAAAAATGTCTCACAAAGTGGAAACCTGATCAGAGAAAAAGAGATCTCATGACAGAGAAGAGCCTTCCGCCGTGCCCCCAGTTCAGCCAGGACCTGTCCGTCACGGGCCCACCCCGAGATCATTAGTGGATGGATACGGTCCTCAGGAACTTCTTAACTTGCCTCCTGATTGCTTCCCTAGCTTACTCAAGGGCGAGCAACTTGATGTTATATCTCGCTCCTTTGGGATCGACCGAGCACGCATGTTATTGCCGGATGTGGGAGTGATGCCGTATGATCCTCCCGAAGGATATTTTGCCTACAGCAGATACCATTGCATGTGTGGGGCCATCCCGCCTCTCAACGCCTGGGTAGTCATCTTTCTCACTTATCTAAAGGTAGCTCCATTCCAGCTTCAGCCCAACTCTTATGCCATTCTGGTGAGTCTCTTCGTCATCTTCCAGAGGAGATATGGGCGTCCTCCTTCCAACCGGGAGATCCGGTATTTGTACAACTTGAGAGGCTACAAGAAGGGGTCTCCCTACATCAGCTTGGAATCGGCCGTATCCTTTAAGCCGGTCTTGGATCTATACTCCAAGTACAGCATGTTTAAGAAGGAATGGTTTTTTATCAGGGATGATTCCGTTTCTATTCGGCGCTTCACCTCCGGATGTAAGTCAAAGCTTTATTTTTAATCCCCGTTCTGGTTGCAATACTCTTTCTTATGTGTTTTTATTTTTTGCTAGCGACAGGTGGTTTTGCGGTCGTGGAGAATGATCGCCTGGTTCAGATGGCATCAGAAATAGAAGCTATTACTGGGAGAGACAGGTCAGCTGCCTACCTGATCAGGAATGCTACACTCTTGGAGTACAACTTGATCCTTCCACAGCAGTCCGTGGTCAAGCAGAGGGACACGGCTGAAGAGAAGGCTTCCCAAGCTAAAGAAGGGGCCGAGTCGAAGAGCAGTAAAAGGAGGCCCTTTCCGAAACACCCGGTTGCCGGGGGGAAGAAGCTCAAAAAGTCCGACGGTCCCTCTCCCAGCACATGTCCAGATATCCCGGAGGAGGGAGAGGTGGAGGAGGAGCAGTGCGAAGATGGAGGAGAAGGTGCTGGAGGTGGCGACGGTGTCGGGGCTTTGTCTTCTGGGCAAGTAGGCGAGATGCAAGAGTGGACGGATGACGCTTTCCGCCAAGCCTTCGAAGGTCTGGAGGGGTTAGAGAAGTCCAAGAGAGCCGATAAAGTTGGGACCGGCGTTGATTTATCTTCCGGGAGCGCCTCTACTGAAGCAACTTCGGCGGTTCAAGGTGAATTTCTCTTTACTCTTTTAATTCTTGAATGATGGCTTAATACATATTGGTGACACTTGGTTTTCATATCAGGAGCGGGTAAAACGGCCAAGACCTCAGATCTTCGGCACAGGCTTGAACAATACAAGCTCTCCAAAGCTTCCGCCAAGCCGAAGCCTTCCACTAACCGCCCGGGAGACATAGTCGGCTATCGTCCTCTTCTCGGAGTTATCGAAGAAGATATACAGAAGAGGAAGAGGAGTCGATCTTCGTCTGTACCTCTTCTTGAACCCCCGGCCCCATTCCAACCTATTCACGACATTACAGAGGAGGATACCGAGCTTATGCCCTCTCCCCATCCGTCTGAGAACCCAACCGTCATCCCAATAGATCATCCTGGTTTAGCACGCAATCCGTTTGCGGGTCATCCGGACCTGGACCCGGCATCTCATGATATCTCTTTTGATGAGGTTACTGGCGAGCACCTTCTTCCTCGCAATCCAATGGTAAGTGTTCTTGATGAGGCCAAGTCCCTGGACCTTGATTTGCTTACTACTCGGGTTGTCGCTATGGGGAACGAAGCTAAAGCAAATATCGACCGGATTGCTGAGGAGACCAGGAAGTTGATGGGTCATCATGCCCGACTGGTCAAGGCCGGGGAGGAAATTGGGAACGCCAACATAAGACTACGGTTAGTGGTTTTCGATCAGGCCAAGCAACTCGCTGATCAGGCCATCCAGATCTCTCAACACGAGGCCGCCTCCAGACGTCTAAAGAAAACTATGGAAGAGGCCAGCCGGGCCGAACTGCGGAAAATGGAGGCTACTTGCAAGGAACGGATCGATATGGCCATTGCCACGATGGACGAAGTTCGGAAAGCGGATCTTGAGCAGATAGAGGAGTTATCTAGGAAGCTTGAGGCTGTAGAGCTTGCTCAAGCCAAGTTGAGGGAGGAGATGGAGGCGATGCGGAAATCCCTTCAGGCTGACTGCTCGAGATACCAATTGGAGAGAGATGCCGCCGTCGCAAGGTTGTCGGATTCCGAGGCCCGGACGAGGGAGTTTGAAGAGAACGAGGGGCTGATGGAGGGGATGCTCCAGGATATGTACTTCCGTACTTGGAGGCAGGGTAACTTGTCCTGGATGGATGATTATCCCCGGGTTATGGCTAGGATCTATCTCAGGGCTCTAGAGGAGGCCCAGGCTGAGGCAGATAAGGAGGGTGGTGTGGCCTTTAGGATGGATGCTGTTACTGCCCAGTTTACCAAGGAGGAGAAGGTGGCGGTGAAGGAGGGCATGCGGTTGCTTGCAGCTGAGGAGGCAGGTGTGCAAGTGGAGGATGATGATCAAGTTGATCAAGGAGCAGATGTTGGTAAGTCTTCCTTTCTAGTCTTTCCGTTAACTTGGTTGCTTATCACTAATGAATTCTTTCTCTGACTGGACAGGTGGGCAACAGGACAAGGATAAGACTCCGACGCAGCCGGCTCCTTGATTCGACCTGGAAAGTTTTTTTTTTCTTTTTTTTGTGGACTTAACATGGTCGTATATGTTAGTCTTAAAACAGTAACGTAACTCTTAGGTTGTAATTTTTGCTACTTGTAATAAATAGCTCTATTCTTGACGTGTAATCCTTTAACTTAAGCTGATTCTGTTGTCTTTTGAATGTTTTTGCTATTTTGACATGTTGTATGAGAAATATAGATATGCATATTCTTGTAATTAGATTGTGTTTGATGTCAGGTTCTTGTTTAAACATAATTTCATGACTTGCAATGTTAGCGTGAGGCGTGAATAAATTATAGTCACGTATTTATGAAAGAAGGAAATACCGCCCTTTATATTTTGCTTGTAGATGGCAGTTTTGAATATCCTGTGTGACCGAGTATGGGATGCGGTCCAGTATCTTGTCGTGAGCATTTGCTTTCATTAGTGAATGTCTCCTGCTCTGTGTCCTGTACTTCAGGGATTGTTACAGAGGATAGGAGAAAAGTTGCTTAAGTAAAATTGAAATATGTGAAAAAGTAAAACTTCCAATCACGGAAGGCCTTCGATGTGCTTAAGTTCGTGGCAAACGGGCTTTGTAGTCACTTTCCCTAGCTGTGGGTCTTGGAGACATTTGTCACCCATCTTACGCCTCCGCGGGGAGTTAATTCTTTTTTACCACAGCCGCACTTAAGACACATCGGAGCCGAGATCGCGCACAGTAACTACCCGGGCCATTATGGCCCGTAATCGTGGGTATTATTCGATTTACTGTGGCCGGCTAGCGTGGGTGCCGATCGTCAACCGTGTACTGCCCCTGGCTGGCCATACCTTATGTTGGGGCTTATAGTCGGTTCACAGTTGCCGGCGAGCCGAACGCCGTAATGAGCTGCCTTGGCTATAGTCGGCCTTCTCGGTGGCTTATAATCGGCTCATTACAGTTGGTTTTAAGGGCCGTCGCGAGCAATGAGTTAACCCGCAGCAGAGGGATGCCGGAGCAAAAGTATCTCATTGGCGAGGGCATAGATTCGCATAGTACCTGTTAGGTCTTGTCCAGGTGAAGTTGCGCTGTGGAGTGCTTTGGGTGGAAATGCTATACGCATAGGATTTTGTTCAATGGGAAAGGATAAAGTTAACAAGCAGCCAAGATATAAAGGAACTAGTTAAAAAAGAGACAAGGTTTTTTAAAGTGGTTCGGCACGAAAAGGCCTACGTCCACTGATTCTCTTTGTTAATTCACTTCATATGGGCAATACAAGTTAAGAAAAGTATCGACGGAGGTGTTGGATGTTCCATGCCCTCTGGAACACCTCTTCGTCCATTGTTGACAAAATATAAGCTCCATTGTGGAGATCTTTATGAATTACATATGGTCCATCCCAGATTGGATCTAGTGCTCCGGGGTGAGGGAAGATTCGCTTGAGGACAAGATCCCCTTCTTGTAAGGTACGATGCTTGACTTTGGAGTTGTATTGTGCTGCCACTTTTTGCTTGTGGGCTGCTGCTTTAAGGATTGCATCATTTCTTCTCTCCTCAAATAGATCCAAAGACATGTGAAGGAGTTCTTCGTTCTCTTCTGGGTTATAGTGGATCCTGTGGTGGGAAGGCACGATGGTTTCAACTGGGAGCATAGCCTCCGATCCGTATGCCAAAGAGAAAGGAGTATGCCCTGTCGAGGTTCTGAAAGATGTGCGATAGGCCCACAGTGCCGTAGGGAGTTCATCCACCTAAGCGCCCTTTGACTTTTCGAGTTTCTTTTTTATTAGGGTTTTTAGAATTTTGTTGACGGCTTCGACTTGTCCGTTTGCCTGGGGATACGCTACTGATGAGAAGCTTTTGTGAATTCCATGCTCTCGGCACCAGTTGGCAAATTCTTCGCTGTCAAACTGAAGTCCATTGTCTGATATGATTTTAAATGGGACTCCCTACCTGCACAGAATATTTTTGATCAAGAAGTTAATAACTTTTGCTGAAGATACTTTATTCAGAGGTTCTGCTTCCACCCATTTGGTGAAATAGTCGACTGCCACTATAGCATATTTGGCCCCGCCTCGGCCCATCGACAGTTCTCCGATTAAGTCAATTCCCCATACTGCAAAGGGCTGGTCATTTGTGTAATCTCAGTTGTCGGTAGCCGCGGAATCTTAGCAAACTTCTGGCATTTGTCACATTTTTTGACGAAATCTAAGGCGTCCTTGCTTAAGGTGGGCCAGAAATATCCATATCGGAGTATCTTTTTTGCTAAAGTTTGCCCTCCGGTGTGATCTCTGCAGCTTCCTTGATGAATGTTGGATAAGATTTCCTTGGCTTCCCTCCCAGTGACACACCTTAATAACGGGTTAGAGAATCCGCGCCGATAGAGGATGTCTTCTTGTATTGTGTAGCGGGAAGCTTTCCTCAAGATTTTCTTGACTTTGTTACGCCCGTTGGGCAGTGTGCCGCTTTGTAAGTAGTCTCGGATGGGAGTCATCCAAGTTGCTTCTTCAGTTGCAGCTATCAGATTCACTTGCTCAAAACTTGGGGCCAGTTGCCTTGAGATGGTTACTGCCCCGAAGACGGCGCTGTCTCTCACACTTGCTTGCTTTGCCAATTCGTCGGCCTCTTGGTTCTCTTCCCGAGGGATGTGTTTGACTAAGTAGTGGTCCAATCGGCTGAGAAGCAACTTGGTCTTCTTTAAATACGCTATAAGTCGTTCTTCTCGAGCTTGGAATTCTCCTAGTATTTGATTAACAATAGTTGAGAATCGCTATGAAGACACAAAGAATTGGCTCCAATTTCTAAGGCAAGTTCTAATCCAGCTATCACTGCTTCATACTCTGCATCGTTGTTGGTGGCAGCGAACTCCAACCTTATAGCATAGTGCAGCTTATTTCCCCTGGGAGTGATTATTACTACACCCGCCCCCGAGCCTTGTTCGTTTGATGCACCATCCACAAAGAGATTCCACTTGATGTCTTCTGCTATTTCCAATTGCTCCTTGTCTTCATTGGTAGTGAATTCTGTAATGAAATCAGCCATGGCTTGTCCCTTGATGGCGGTGCGAGGGTGATAGGTGATATCATACTGACTTAGTTCAATGCATCATTTAAGTAGTCGCCTGGAAGTGTCGGGATGATGGAGTACCTGCCTCAGTGGTTGATCGGTCAGAACTTTGATGGAATGGGACTGGAAGTAGTGACGCAGTTTCCGTGATGTGATTAGTAAACAGTATGCTAGCTTTTCAAGTTTAGGATATCTGACTTCTGCCCCCGTAAACCTCTTACTTACGAAGTAAACTGGCCGCTGCGTGCGGTTGTTTTCTCTTACCAAGGCAGCGCTTAGGGCGTGGGATGACACAGCAAGGTATAGGTATAACTCTTCGCCTTCGCTCGGAGTCGAGAGTACCGGTGGTTTCTGGAGGTGTTCGATTAAGTTAAGGAAAGCGGTTAAGCATTCGTTAGTCCATTCGAACTTTCCTTTGTCTTTCTTTAGAGCTTCGAAAAGGGGACGCACTTGTCCGTTGCTTTGGAGATGAATCGGCTTAGGGCGGCCACTTTTCCATTCAGGCTTTGCATTTCCTTTCGAGTGGAAGGTATCTTGATATCCCTTAGTGCTCGGACTTGTTCAGGGTTTGCTTCAATCCCTCAGGCATGGACGATGAATCCCAAGAACTTTCCTGATGATACTCCGAAGGAGCATTTTAGGGGATTCAACTTCATTCCATACTGGCGAAGTACTTGAAACATCTCGCCTAGGTGGCTTACATGATCGTCGGCTTTCCTTGACTTTACCAGCATGTCATCCACGTATACTTCCATAGTTTGTCCTATTAGCCCTGCAAACATCTTGTTGACGAGGCGCTGGTAGGTGGCTCCTGCATTTTTAAGTCCGAAAGGCATTACCTTATAGTAGTATAAACCCCGGTCAGTGATGAAACTAGTGTGGTCTTGATCGGGAGCATGCATAGGAATTTGGTTATATCCTGAGTACGCGTCCATAAAAGATAAGAGCTCGTGCCCGGCTGTGCTGTCTACAAGTTGGTCGATTCGGGGAAGTGGGAAGCAATCCTTTGGGCAGGCGTCATTTAGGTTGGAGAAGTCAATGCATGTTCGCCACTTCCCATTAGCCTTCTTTACCAGTACTGGGTTAGCGATCCATTCCGGGTAGATGGCTTCTCGTATGAAGTCATTGGCAAGTAGATTTTTTACTTCCTCATCGAGGGTTGCTGATCGCTCTGCCCCCATACTTCTCTTTCTTTGTTTTACGGGCGCCTTGGTAGGATCAATGTTTAGTACGTGGCATGCTACGTCGGGGGAGATTCCGGTCATGTCAGCGTGTGACCATGCGAATACATCCAAGTTGTGGCGGAGAAAGTCGATGAGTTGCTCCTTCAACTCTGCTTTTAGTTGGGATCCAATTTTCAATAGTCTACTCGAGTCGTGCTTGTCTACAGATACAAACTCCATAGCCTCTGCAGGCTCGGCGGTGGCCTCCTCCTCTTTGTCCCTGGGGTCTAATTCATTGAAAGGGTCGCTGGTATATCGAAGAGGAGGGGCTTTCTTTAGTTGCTACGCTTCTAGACTTTTCGTGCAGAGGGCAACCTCTACACCCTTCCCTTTATCCTTCCTGTGGTTGTTGCGAAGTTCAGTCACATAGCAGTCTCGAGCAACGTCCTGGTCTCCTTCTACTTCCCCTACTCCATTGTCCGTTGGAAATTTCATCTTTAGGCACCATGGGGCTAGGACAATTTGGAAGTCAGACAAGGCTGGCCTTCCTAAGAAGGCGTTGTAGGCCGAGTGGTTTTCTATTAGCACAAACGTCTGTCTCCGTACAACGGAGTGGGGATGGCTTCCAATTTCAACAAAGAGGTCCAGTTGCCCGAGGGGAATCTTCGCATCTCCAGTGAAACCGTGTAGTGGTTTATCGCAGGGAGATACATCCTTCATTGATAGTTTCATTTTGTCGAATGCATGTTTGAACAGGATATTTACTGAGCTTCCAGTGCCTACTAGAATTCGGTAAACTTCGGCGGGACCGAGCCGGGCAGAGATAACCATGGGATCCATGTGAGGGTATTGCCTTCCTTCTAGGTCACGCTTACCGATTGTGATGTCATCACTTTCTTTCCGCTTCGGGTGGCGTTCTTCTATAACCAAATTGACACGGTCTTTATTGTCTCTAAGCGACTTTCCATATCTTTCCATCTCTTTCCAGCTTCTGTCTGCGATGTGCGGTCCTCCCGAGATGGTATGGACCACTATCTTCTCTTGACTAGAGCCGCTAGTGTTGCGGTTTCCTCTGCCGATCTCCGGTGAGGGTAGCCTTGGGTTCTCATTGGCAGGAGCTGGAGTCCTGTCCTGACCTTTTACATAGCGTTCCAGTTTCTTCCTTCTGATGTGTTCTTCGATCAGGTCCCGGAAATGATGGCACTCATTGGTATCATGCCCATGAGATTCGTGGAAGCGGCAGAACTTTCCAAACTTCTGCGCGTTATCTGATTCCTTCTTCTATGGTGGGCGTTTGTATCTGACTTCGCCTTGGGTGGCAAGGAAGATGTTTTCGACGGTCTCGTTCAAGGGAGTGTAAGCGTCGAATCTCGGTCCTGGCTGATATAGGCGCTTTTCTCCCTTCTTGCCCCCAGCATAGTCTCTGGAATCATTTCTTCGAACGTCCCTTGCCGCAGCAGGTGCGTTGCTGTGAGTTGCCTTATTTTGCTGTCCTGACTGCCTCTCAACGGCAGCATCCTCAAGCCTCATATATTTCCCGGCTTCATGGAAGAAATCGGGTAAAGTAGCCGGTTTTTCTTTTGTCAACCTTCTAGCAAATTTGGTGTCCGGATGCACACCATTACAGAGGGCCATTAGGATGAGCTTCTCATCAGCATCTTGGACTGCGGCCGCTGCGGCATTGAATCGGGTTAGGTATTGCTGCAGTTTCTCTCCAGGTTTCTGTTTGACACTGGATAAGGAATAAGCGTCCTTAGGTTGTTCCACATGAATGCGGAACTGACTGATAAACTTTTCTTTCAACATTTCCCACGAGCTGATGGATCCCTAGGGTAGATGACAGAACCAGGAGGTAGCGAGATCTGCTAAGAATAGTGGAAAGCATTTGCACAGTACTCCCTCTGTCGCTCCACTCATGAGCATATGTTGTGTGTATCTCTGTAAGTGTACAACGGGGTCGGAGGTTCCTTTGTAAGGTTCCATTGTTGGCATCTTCCATTCTCGGGGGGTGATAGCAATTTCGATATTGCGGGCGAAAGGGCTGGTTACCCTAGCGCCTATCCCTCGATCTCTTTGCTCCCGTTGGACGCACTCTCTGAATAAGCATGCCATCCTTTCATCAGAATTTGGAGCAGATAGAAACGAGTTTGGTTCTGTTCTGTGGGATTGATTCCGTCCAGATGACCTATAGGGATGGTATCGTCTGTCATTCCTTATATTTTCCAGTGGCTGCCTTTGGTCTTCTGGGAGCATGCTAGGGTCAGCTACAGTTGGCCCTTGCCTTGATCTTCCCCTGCTGGGTTCTGATCTAAGCACTTCCCCGGGTCCAACTTCGGGATGGACTCTAGCTCGGCCCCGTTCACTAGCGTTTCCGTGGTTAGGCAGTATGACAGGCTCAGCTACAGTTGACCTCCACCCGGTACCTCCCCCGTTGGGTTCAGTTCCAAACGTTTCTTCAGGCCTAACTTCGGGCTGTGCTCGATCTCGGCTCCTACCATGGCTGCTTCTGCCGTTAGCTCCTTCGAAGAAGGAAGATCTTTGTTGTCTCTGAGATCCTCCAGACTGGGACTCGCCCCATGATTCAGTGTTGCGGTTGGACTCTTCAGCATCCCTTAAGCGTGACATGAGATGGTCCACCAAGGCTTCCTGCTGGGACGTGAAGCGGTTAGTTACTTCAACCACAACCCTGTCTAAATCTGCCCTAGTAATTGCTGTGGGCTGTTCTGCGGCAGGAGTGGTCGGATTAGCTTGTCCTTCATTTGGTACTGAAGCTAGAGGAGGACGATTTACTTGATCCGTGACCGCTGGATCTGGAAGACTGCTGGATGCGATGTTTTTTCCTTTGTTAACATCTTTTTTCTGCTTAGGAGGCATGTTTTCCGAACGATGAACGATGCTGTTAGGAAAAAGGTTAAGTGGAAGAAGCTGAAGCTTCGAGCTCCTAGTTCTTAGTGAAAGCACCAAAAATGTTTGCACAAAAAATGGACAAACACCTCAAAGTCATATGATTTAGTAGGTTTTATGTTGTTCTTAGTGATTTGGGTGATTTATGCAAATATATGAAAAGCAGGGGGTGAACTGTAAAAGACACGCAGATTTATAGTGGTTCAGCCAGAATGTGCCTACGTCCACTTTATATGTTATTTCTCTTTTCTTGTTTAGATTACAAGTACAAAGCTTTGATACAAGTAAAAGAAAGTTGTTTGAAAGTTCTCTCCGTGCTTGAGCTCTCAAACTTGTCCCCCATTGTTGTACCCCTGCCCCTCTATTTATAGAGTGAGGCTGGGGGTAGGGGTCTTGGATGTATACAGCTGCTGATGGGCCCGGGCTGATACAATCTGGCCTGGCAAATTTGGTTCGGCGATGCCTTGGTTCGATAGTAGTTGGTTGGAGATGAGGTCTTGGTTCGGTAGTACTTTGATCGGTAGTGGATGGAGGGTGGCTGGTTCGGTAGCACTCTGGTTCGGTGGAGGTTGATTCGGCAGGGATGCTTTGCAGTTGGTTCGGTGAAGTCTGGTCCGGTAGGCAGTGGAGTTGGACCGGAGGCAGGTGGTCCGGTGGGATCTTGGAGAAGCATGGTTCGGTGGTTGGTGAATTTGGTCCGGTGCCTTCTTTCTCACTCTGATTCGGTGGTGGAATGAACGTACCCAACAGTATCTTTTGGAGTTGGACTCCATAGACCGAGGCGAGTACTTGAGTACATGCATACAAATGTCTGGGGACCGATTGCTACTCCTTCTCTTGGAGGAGCAAAGTATTTCATCTCTTTCATTGATGATTTTTCTCGAAATGTATGGGTGTTTGTGATGAAGGCCAAATCAGAAAGTTTTGAGAAGTTCAAAGACTGGAAAGCGCTTGTTGAGAACCAATCTGGTTCTAGGTTGAAGGTGCTGAGATCTGATAATGGCGGTGAATTTGTCACTAGGGAGTTCCTCGACTTTTGTAGACAGCATGACATTCAGAGACATTTCACCACACCCAAAAATCCGCAATCCAATGAGGTTGCAAAAAGATGAACATGACTCTACTGGAGAAGGCTCGTTGCTTGAGATTGACGGCGGGCTTGTCTAGAGGCTTTTGGGCTGAGGAATTATCAACCGCGGTGCATATCATAAATTGAATTCTGTGCTCAGCCATAGATGGGAAGATTCCATAGGAGAAGTGGAGAGGTAAAGCAGTGTATCTTAGTTACTTTCGAATTTTTGGTTGTCATTGTTAGTCCATGAGTTGATGGTTTTGATAACAACAACCTTAGAATAAGATTATAAAATATAAATACTAACATTATAGTTTAGATATATATGTATATGCAGGATTTAACCATGCAGGTACCAAGAATGAAGACTGCACAGTATAGAGATTCAAGATATTAAGATTGAAGACTCATGAGTATCAAGATAATCAAGAGTTCAAGATTTCAAGATAAGTATTGAGTCTAGAATTATGTTAAAACTTCACAATAGCACCGAAATCTTCACTCCATTTTTCTTTTGGGATGGAACCCATTTCTACCTTTTAGTGGCTTACAAACCCACGACAAGTAGCTTACAAACCTACGACAAGTGGCTTACAAACCCACAAACATCTTGGTTTTGTACAAGTTCTCGAGTCCTGTCATGATGAGATATTCTGCAGGAAGAAGCTTGCAAAACTACTTCAGAATGATTTTCAAAACTGCTTTTCAAAATGTTTTAGCCTTAAAAATTATCTTTTCAAATGATTTTCAAAACGATGTTTTAGCCTTTAAAATATTCTTTGTTTTTAAACTTTGTTTGTTTTAAACTATCTTTTAATTATAATATATTTACTTAGATTTAAATAAAATTATAGTAAAATTATATATATATTATTCTCTACATTTACTTGTGTATTTTAACTATAGTCAAGTATATTTATAAAGTTTAAAATAGTTTTAATATAAGATAAATGTTATTTTCAAAGAAAATCAAATCATCAAAAATTGCTTTGGGATGTCGACATACCCATGGTGACCATGTCGACATAGTGTCAGTTAAAATTCAAAATTCAAAAGAAGTGTCTATTCGTCATAACTCTTCACGAATGGACATGGCTGTTGTTCCTCTATAAATAGGGGTTAGTTTCAACGAATTTAACATCAGTTTTTCTGGTTTTTCACTTCTCTTCTTCTTCCACATTTTCTTATTCAAAATCCTATCATTACTCTGCCGAAATCAACATTGAATCTAACTGGATTATCTCTGGTTTGATTCTCTATCACTATCTCAACAAGATCCAAGTGCTAGTTATAGGCTTCTTTGTAATCTATCTAGCGAGAAAAGGTGTGATTGTAGCCTTGGAAATCAATCAAGTGAGAAAAGGTGTGATTGTAGCCTTGGAAATCAATTGGGTGAACTTGTTGCCCCTGAAATCAAGTATCTCTACCCAGAGGATTGTGATTCTGGAGGGTGTACCTCGTAGCCTTGAAACCGAGGGTTGTAATTCTTGAATTGCTTTTGAAAGGAAATCTGTACTTAGTTGTGCGGGACTGGATGTAGGGTAACCTCGAACCAGTATAAAATCTGGTGTGTTCTTTCCTTTACTGCATTTACTTTATTTCTGCATCTGTGTTTGTTTCTGTGATCATATCTGTGTCTGAATATTGCATACATTTGTGTTCAAATTAACATAAATCCAAAAAGATTTAGTAATTTCTTAAAAACACTATTCACCCCCCCTCTAGTGTTATTCCTAGTCTTAAGATCCGTAATCCGCATTCCTCACAGTCCTATGTACGTTCATCATACAGGTGATGACAAGTTGGAGGCTAGAGCATACAAGGGCATACTAATGGGATACACCGATGGTATCAAAGGGTATCGAATTTGGAATCCTGTTGATCGGAAGATTGTTCATTCCAGACATGTTACGTTTGATGAGTCTGCCATATTCAATCCGAAGTAGAAGCTACATACCACATCAGAAAATTCTGATAGGCCTAAGGAGATGGAAGAAGTTCTCGTGTTCCAACCAAATAGTAGAGTTATTGTTGATGCTGTCAAGGAAAACGCAGTTAATGAAACATCACAGGATAGTCCATAGGTACCTTCTAGTAGTGCTGGTGATGTGCATGAATCTAGAGGAAGTTCAGTTCAAGGTGGAGCTGAAAGGAGTTTAGGCAAAGCAGTACCAACCTGGGTCAGTCGTAGGACTATTAGGCCACCCGAAAGGTATGGTGATTGGCAGTTTGCGAACCTTCGCCTTAGTGATCAGTTTGACTATGCCCTACATGCGGTTCATGAGGAGCCGCTTGACCTTGATGAAGCTTTGAAGTCATGTGACAGTTTGAAGTGGATGTGCGCTATGGAAGAGGAGTTAGAGTTGTTGAAGAAGAACAAGACTTAAGAGTTGGTACCACCTCCTCAAGGAAGCCGAGCCATATGTTGCAAGTGGGTGTTCAAGGTGAAGGATGATGTGAGATACAAGGCTAGACTAGTTGCTAAAGGGTTTTCACAAAGAAAGGGATTGGAGTATGATGAGATATTCTCTCCAGTAGTGAAGCATACGTCCATCCGCAATTTGCTCGCTATCGTCGTAGCTCATGACTTGGAGCTGGAGCAACTGGATGTGAAAACCGCGCTCTAGCACGGAGACTTGGATCATACCATCTACATGAAGCAGCCAGAAGTGTTGTAGATTGGAAAGAAAATTGGGGTTGCAAATTGAAGAAATCGGTGTATGGACTTAAGCAGTCGCCTAGACAATGGTATAAGAGGTTTGACTCTTATGCTCTTACTTGGTTTTGATCGTAGCATCAAAGACGCTTGTGTGTACTTCAAGCATTTAAAGAATGGTAGATGGGTGTACCTACTCTTGTACATGGATGATATGTTGATTGCTTCCAAGGATAAAGCTGAAATCGATAGTTTAAAGCAAAAGCTAAAAGCGGAATTCGAAATGAAAGACCTTGGAGAAGCAAAGAAAAATTTGGGTATGAAAATCCAAAGGGATAGAAAGCTATGACTTTTGAGCCTCACTCAAAAGGAGTACATTCGAAAAGTGCTTACTCGGTTTAGCATGGAAGGGGCAAAGGCAATCAGCACACCCATGCCTTTGCACATATAGCTTTCTAGTAAATGCTCTCCGATCTCGAAAAAGGACAAGGCTTATATGATGAAGGTCCCATATGCAAGTGCAGTTGGCAGCTTGATGTATGTCAGTGGTCTGCACTAGGCCTGACATTGCACATGCTGTTGGATTGGTGAGTAGATTCATGACAAATCCAGGGAAGACGCATTGAGAAGCAGTGAAGTGTATCTTCAGATACCTGAGAGGAACTCCAAACCATGGACTTGTCTTTGGCGGTAGAGGAAGAGATTTCAGCTTGATTGGATTTTGTGATTCCGACTATGCCTGTGATAGAGATCGAAGGAAGTCAACTTGCGGATATCTGTTCACCATTGGTGGGATAACAATCAGTTGAAGAGCGAGGTTGCAGACAATTGTGACTTTGTCTACTACAGAGGCAGAGCTCATAGCTGCGGTTAAAACAGCTAAGGAGGCGCTTTATTTGAGGCGATTGTTGTGTGATTTGGGCTTCGTATATGAAGGCGTGGATGTGTACTGTGATAGTCATAGTGCAATTCACTTAGCTGAAAATCTGGCATTCAGCTCGAGGAAGAAGCATATTGAGGTGAGAGAGTCGTTCCTTGTCTCGATGAGTGAAGAGAAACTAGTTCATCTTCATAAAGTTCACACAAAGGAGAATGTAGCAGACATGTTTACCAAGTCGTTGTCTATTGCTAAGTTCGAGCATTGCTCGGACTTTATTCGCTTAATGAAGTGCTAGGTGTCACGGAATGGCATGGGGGGGAGTTGAGATGGTTCATGGAGATGTTTGTTTTCATGGTGGAGATTGATAGGTTCTACACGGACTGGGTACTACAAACACTTTTTTGACGGACGGTGACCTTGCCAGAGTTTGTTGCTAGAGTGTAATGGGTGATGGCATTGCTGAAGCTCATTGAGTAAGTATCCATTGCTTGGAGCATGAAGATGTAGATGAAGTTGGAAGGCTTGTTTGGAATTCGGTATCAAGATGGAGATTGTTAGAGATGATACATGTAATTCAAGAAGATGAGGCCTTTGGAGATACTCGCGAAGCTTGGAGAAGCCCTAACCCTAGGTGCGGTGAAGGAGAGGCAAAGTCGCAGTGCTTTGTGGCTTCGTTCGGTGGAGTGGAGGACCGGACAAGATTTATCGTCCGGTGGTGTGTTCGTTCGGGAGATGATGTTCGGCAAAGAAGGATGATGTCTCATTCGGTAGAAGAAATGCCGGACCAAAGATTTGGTCTGGTGAAGTTCGTTCGGTCGAGGTGACTTCGATGAAAAGAATAAATTCGTTCAGTGGAAGGCAAAAGAGAGGCATTGTTTTGGAGCAAAGAAGTGATGAAGATCGAACCAAACTCATATGCTGATCCAGATTTCTCATTCGGACATTGGCTGCCGAACCAAGTTGATGCCGGTCTAAGTGATGCCGAACCAGATGGATGCCGAACGAAATATCTCGTTCGGCATTTGGGCATGCCGGTCCAAACTAAAGTGATGTATGCCGAACCAAGTAGTGTTTGCCGAACCAATGCTATTGTGCTGATTGCCGAACCGAATGTGCCAAACCAAACCCCAGGGCTGCTATATAGCAGCTACCCCTTCTCATATTCTCACTCTATAAATAGTGGAGCTTCTGGATAACAATGGTAGTTATCCTAGAGAGCTGAAACTCTGCAGAATTTTGTCTATATTGTTAATTTTTCTTATGTATAGTCTCCAAAAGTGAATCAATCTTGCAACTCTAATCTTTCAGTGATCAATAAAATCTTCTCTCCCCAAGTGGACGTACACTGCCTCGCGGTAGTGGAACCACTATAAATACTGGTGTTATTTATTTTTCTGCATTGCATAGACCTGTGACTGTCTGTTCTGGTATTTATCTTTATTTGTTATGTCTCACTACAATCACGATCCAGTTGTTTTCCGCTGCGTTTGGTTTTTATTCCCTAAAACTGATCATCTGAAGGGATTTTTCCCAACAACACTTCATTAAGCTGGACTGAACTATGATATTCAGAAAATATTAAATCTATTGAAACATACTAGTTAGCAATAGACAAAGAAGAAGATACAAATTTATTGTTCAATAGCTAAGCATTTTATCAGCAAATATTTGAAACGTAATAAACATCAGCTATATTACTCCCATATTAGTCCTAACCCATTATTTTTTTACGAGCCCAAATTCAACCATTTACCTAGTCAGTTTATACTAAACTAGACTCCTTTACCTACTCGGTTTACACCAACTAGACTAATTCAGCAAAATGACACCGACAATTGTAACACTTTATCCTCTATGTTTAATCTTCATCGATCATTCAACCGTTGGTACCCCACCAGCACAAGGTGAAGCTCCTCCACCTCTTGGTACAAACCTTCCTCTCTTTGCATTTTGGAACTTTCCTCTCCCGACCACAAATGAATGCTTAACTTTATACCATTTTTCTAACTTGGAATACATAACCTCTTCTATCTTTTTCTAAGAACACTCCACCATATACATACTACAAGTTAAGGATATTATTTGTTGTCATGTTCTTTTTGGTTAAGAATTAAAACAAACATGCATAAGTTTGAAAAATTCCAAAAAAGGCTCTATTTATACATTATAACTATCAACACGTTTGATTAAAGATCCACCATATGAGAAGCATGATGGGAATAATCTTTGACAAAATGACATCAATGGCCAGTATAAACATTAAGCAATCACTCTTCAAATCATCATATGGCAATCAGTTGTGTGAGGGATGAGATTATGCGCTAGCACTTCAAGTTTGTTTCTATCTTGTTTACCTTCTCTCTACATTTGTTTTTCTTATCTCCTTGTTATTTTTATTTTATTACATTTCAGGCTTAGTTTGAGTAGCATGTCAGCCAAGTGAATTTGAATGGCTAACAAAACACCAATCATATAAAATACCAATGCTCATAAAAAAGTTTGATGACCCTCCTAGTGAGATAACCACAATTTTAAAATGTCTTATGAAAATTGACACTAGTTAAGGACCTGAATAAGTATATGCCAGAGAGAAGGAACCAAAAAGAGAAAATGAATATTTATCAACACAACAAAAAACATACTTTCAAGACATTAGCACAATTTGATATAAAAAACAACCATTGCAGTACATAAGGCAACACCCTTCATCAAACCTAGGGAGTTGATTATTATCATTATAAAATACAAATGTAGGAGTATTGCATAATGCTCAGTGATGAGGTGGTTTGTAGTGAGGTGGTTTGTAGTGCGGGGGTTTGTAATGGGGAGGCTTGTAGTGCGTTGGTTTATAGTGAGGTCGCTTGTAGTTGGGCCGTTTGTAATGACCAGCTTCAGCAACCATTACCATCAAGCACATTGCCAACAGTACAACAAGACTCATAAATTTCTGATTAATAGCCATTATAATTTATGAACTTGATTCTTTTCTGATGAATTAAACATAGGTATTTCTGCCTATTTATATTGGAATGGAGCCATATGGCCACATCATGGTATTTCCAAGTTGCCAGTTAGAATAATCCATTAACTATATTTTATATGCATCAGACTTTGAAAAAGTATCCCTTAGGGTGATGAAACATCAAGGAGGATTATATATAGGTCTATAGAAACCAATTTTGCAATAATGAAGATAGGGCTGTCAATTGATATCCAAAAAATCCGAAATTCATTCCCCTCCGTATTCGAAAAGCGGATAAATATCCGGCATCCGAAAAAACAGATGTGGATGCGCATACGAAGACATCCGCATTTGAAAATTATCCATCCGGTTTTCTTAAAAAACATGGTTTAAATTACGTGTACTTTAGTACAATGAAAGATATTTATTTATTGTTTTATTAAGTTAGAAGTTCATATTATACGCAATAAATGTATACTAACCGCTCAAAACTATTTATTATCGTCATATTTATTTATTTATTTATTTTTAACACTTTAATAGTTAATGAGATTGAAAAAAAAATACATTAAACTAAAATTTTCCATTTATGTTTCTTGATTTAATGATAATTAACGAATATGATAATTATTCAATATCCATCCATATCCGTGGATATCCAATATCAGAAAAGGGTTTCAGATACAGATACAGATATGGCAATATCCATATCCAAATGTATCCGTTGACAGACCTAAACGAAAAAGTTTTCAACAACACATTTTAAAAGTATATGGTTTAAAATCTACATTTTTCGATATTTGGATTGATATGCATTGTAAACAAATGAATATCTATTTTGGCGAGTGTTGAAAGCTAGAAACAAGGCATCTTAAGTAGAACTCTATTTTACGTATATATTTTTCCAAAGAAAATGATATTACTATAATTAGTAAGCATACTGATCTGTCTGTTCTTTATTACATACACAAACCATAGGCACGTAGTAAGAAGAAAAATTCATTAGGCCACTAGGTTGTTTTGCTCTCTACGCTGTACCTTTTTATAACTCTAGTTCATACACAGTCACCTCGCAATGCCTTTTAATGCTTATGAAATGGTCTTAGCAAGACTCATCAAGCGTTCGTACCACGGGATACCTATGACTTTCTGACAATCCACATCCCATGACACAAGATGTAATATTAACCTAACATTGATTCCTTTTTTCCCCTTTTTTATAGCCATTGACTATTGTAAACATAATTTGTCGTTCACATTTACAGCAGATCAGATATTTTGTATAGTACTGTTGTGCATAATTTATTTAATTTTGATAGCGGTGGACATATGATCTTCAACAAAATGGACTAATTCGTATGTATGTGGTGATCAAACCAATAAGATACGTATTTCGCTTACCGAAACCAACATCCAATTGATGTTTGAGCACTAAAAAATTTACCATGTCAATAAGATAAACTATAAAATCATGATTTGCATGATGTCAAATGTATTCATGCTAGCATGCAGTATTTGGTGCTCTTAGATTAAATTCAGCTGCAGGAAATCATAGATGGACCTATGTCTGGTCTCATATAACATTTAAAGTACTATGCCTTAGTTTAGAGAAGTGTAAGGGAATATATAAGCGTACTTTTGCCTTTATCAATTTAAGTTGTGGGGTTTATGACTGCACAAACAAACAAACAATAAAAACAATAACAGTGTAACTAAACCTTGAAGGACTGCACAAAAATATCTAAAACAAGACTGATTCTACATAAAATGATTGATGCTTACTATTTTATGTAGTTAAAAAATTTGATGTGTATAAAAATCAATATTTGCCACTTAAAATAATTTTTCTTAACATATTTATTGTCTTTTATATTTTTAGCACTGAAATGAATTAATTTTTATTTATTTATTTAAATTTATTAGTTGTGAACTAGTCGAAGAATATTCGATATCCGTCCGCATCTACTGATAAGGATATCTGATATCCCAAAAATAATTTCAAATACATATAGAATATAACACTATTCGAATCTGTATCAGACCATTTATGTGCCTAAGCTACATAACTTAAATTATACATAGACAATAATAACAAATTTAATTTATAGTTCATTTATTTTACTAAATACATAACAATGTTCTAATTTTAATATTAACGGTATAAATACTATATTTTACAATATCGTCGTGTGCAACACACAGATTACACACTAGTTTAATATTTGTTTTAAAAGATAATAAAGATGTTTGGAAAACTTCCTTTTATTTTTAATATCACAAGAAACTTTCACCTTGACAACAACCTTGCTCAGTCTGTTATAATCTATAATTGATTTACAGTTGGATAATGATTCACTTTGCTAGTAAGTCTTTCGAAAAATCATATTGACCTCATCTAAAATTTATCATAAAAATAGAACTCAATTTTTAGAATTTTACCAAAACACAATTGTACATTTTCGGAATAATGTACTTGTTTTCAAAACATGAACACATATTTATAAATACCAAAATTTACAAAGCTTAGAGTACACTTGGAAACAGATAAGTGAAATACAATTGCACCAATTAGATCATCATAAGATAACATCTTTCATTAAGTAACAGAGTTGTTTAGTTTAATTGGTACACAATGTTTAGTGATGAAGATCATGATGTGGTGGCTTGTAGTGTGGTGGCTTGTGATGTGGCGGTTTGTAATGGGGAGGCTTGTAGTGTGGGGGTTTGTAATGTACACGAGCTTCGGCAACCAAGACCATTAAGCACATGACCGAAAATAAGACAAGGTTCATGATTTCTAATTATTAGCCGTTGTGATTATGATTTAATTAATTAATTCATTTTTGATGCATGAAACATAGGATATGCCTCTTTATATGGAAACCAGGCCCTATGGTCACATCATGTGATTTCCAAGTTGCCTGTTAATATAATTAATGCATAAGACTCCGAAAAGATAATGACTTAAGATAATCCATTAGGGACTATATATAAATATGTAGTATTAGTAAATTTTCTGATACATGAATGAGTATTCAAGAATGCACGGTAAAGCATCTCCATGTTCAGTGTTGCCACTTATCATGTATTTTAGTTAAAACAATATGAATCTTGATTCCAGACTTTGATGTACTTCCATAAATGAAGAGTTGTTAACCAATGATGACAGAGACCCTCAACTAAATGGCTAACTTAAATTTTGATTTTTGATATCTTGGTTAATATGCATTGTAGTATGAATATTTATTATAATCAGTGCAGAGAGCTAGAAACAAATCATAAAGTTAAATAGAGTTCCAGTATGTCAGTTCTTTTTTTCAAAATGAGATTACCAGAATTTATGAATTTGTTGATCTATTTTTTCATTTTTTAAACACATGGACATCAAGCATGCAAGAAAAATTGAAATCATTAGGCCACTTCATGTTTTGCTCTTCTACTTTATAATTTTTCAGAGGTCGACTTCAGCCATACTACTTATCTCATTATTTTGTATAATGGTAACCATTATCCAGTTCTAGATTTCAGACAGTCGTGCATGTGAAATGGTCTTAATAACACATATCATAAATTTTAGTAGCTTACATCTATCATACCATGGAATACTTACGACTATCTAACAATTGTCATCCCATGAGATTATGACGGAAGTTTCACTTAACAATATTAATTTTTTACAGCCATTGACTATTGTCCAAATATTTCATAGTTCACATTTAAGGCAAATTAGATATTCAATATAGTTGTAGGACTTAAGACTTCGCAAGTTATATACATACATACATGTCTATGTGTATGTATGTATGTATGTGTGTGTGTGTGTGTTCGAATGTGTTTTCAAGTCCTGTAGGGCTGCAAAAATATATCTAAAATAGGACTAATATCTAAAATATATCTAAAATTAGATATTTAACATACATGTCCAAAAGTAACAAGCATCAGACATAAGTCTATACATAAATTATACATATTATATATAAATTACTTTATTAGTCAGACTGCAATTTGAATTGACAATTAATCAGCCATGGCATTGCCTGTTTCCATATGTACCACTTTGATGCAATGTAAAGTCATTACACACTATCAACAGTAGGTGGTGGAACAAGAATTCGATAAAACTAAAATGGTAAAATATGATACTTACAGTAAAGGGGATGATAATCCTATTGATCAAAAGAGACACTGTAACAACCCGCATATTTATCGATTTTATATTTAAATATTTTATTTAAATATTTAATCGTTAGTCGGATTTTAGTCCGAAAAGCTACTTTTTGCAAACAGTCGAATTAGGACACGAGACCACTTCCATTGAGTTCAAAATGCCATTTGCGACCTTTTTGAGTATAAGCTTCGATATGTTTGGAGTTAGTAGAATTTTGCTACTTTTTCACTTTGGACTTTGGGTTGGGTTCAGCCCACTTGCCCAAATCTGGTTATATCTTTACTCCACCCCCTCTCCTCTTCATTACTTCACTTTCATTTCCTAAGTCTCAAGCTTCATCAAAAATGGGGGAAGAGAAAAAGAATTAGGAAATTCCTAAGCCCTGGTTCCATTGCAAATTCAAGTTCTTGCTCCAAATTCAAAGAGAAGCTATTGGTAAGTCTCCTCTTCATCTTCTCCAACCCGTTCTCCTTTCAATTTCAGAAAATTCCCTAAACCTAATTTAGGAAATGTTTCTCTTTTGAGCATAGATTCAAGCTCATTTGGGTTGTGTTGAAGAGTGGTTGATTCTCCATTTGCTTTCAAGCTCCTTCTTCATTGTTTTTGTGAAAAGGTGAGATTTTTATCTCACATCTTAAACTATATTTATCTTCGATTGTTAGGTATGAATTCCTAACACTTATTCTTGTGCAATTGCACTTGGTTTGGATTGATTTGGTGAATATTACAATTTTTAGTGTTTTGAGTTCAATTCTTTAAAAATCCAAACTTTGATCTTTGATCATGATTTTTGTGATGCATTGAAGAGCTTATAAGGCCGGGTTGTCGTTTGGCTTAAATCCTTAGTGCCGTTGCTCGCGAAAATGCAATTTGGTCTAGATTTGGCCGTTGAACTTGGTAAGTTGGGCAGTGCTGGAAACAGGTCCGGCCGACCGAGCTCTGTAGCCGGCCGACCGACCTGCTTCCAAAAGTGCTAAGCACTTCTCTGTTTTGGGTTTGGTCGACCGGCTGCAGAGCACAGTCGACCGACCTGCTACTCTAGCATTTCCCTGCCTCTGTTTTGGGGAGTGCAGGTTACAGGCTTCGACCGACCGACCTGCTACCCGAGAATTTCTACCTCTGGTCCGGTCAACCCAACTCAGTGAGCCGGTTGACCGACCTACTCCTATTTGCCTATTATGCCTATATTGCCTACTTTGTTTGAATTTCCAACTCTAATCGATTCATGTTGTTTCCCTTTTGTTGTTATCATTTATTATCGACTTGATGACTTCTTTTCTTTGGGATTGTTGGAATATCCATTTTGATGGATTTGATATCGATTTCTTTGGATTTTATTCACGTCTTCGAATGTGAATTTTTATGATTGATTGTTTCTACAATCACTTCTTTGATTTGTCACTTCAAAATATAAAGGTTTTCTATACTAGTATTAAATATCAAAACTTCTTCATCAAAACGATTTCAACTCTATTTTCAATATCAAAGCTCGTTTCTTAAAACCGTTTTCCAATCTATTAGTATATACAAACCTTTACCTCATTCGTATGAGAAAATCTAATTAAACGGCTTAGCAAAACAAGTGGTATGAAACGCTTGCGTTTACTTCGTCGGTTAATTTATGGACTTGTTCGATTGAAACTCTTGTGACAATTTTCTAGTGTAGATCTACAATCTGTTCGTAAATATTTGAGTTAAGCAAGTGGTTATGGGACATGAAGCTAAACTCTTATATTTACTAGCTTAGTGTAATCAACACTTCTTGATGATCGATGATGATCATTTTATGGTTTAGACTAGCAATGTGCGATGTCTCTTTGTCCATGTGAAGGACTGTACTTCACTTTATTGAGCTTCGTCTCATTTCTTTATGGGCTGGCAACCCAAGTACTTTTAATGTGTTTCGATTCATCTGATGTACCGTTTGCACTACATTGATGTCTCAGCCTTCCGATTCATTGGACGTACCATTTGCACTGCGTCAATGTTCTGAATTGTATTGTCTTTTCAATTCATTGGACGTACCGTTTGCACTGCATCAATATTCGAGTCATCTGATGTACCGTTTGTACTACATCGATGTCTCGGCTTTCCAGTTCATTGGACGTACCGTTTGCACTACGTCAATGTTCAATTCATTGGACGTATCGTTCGCACTGCGTCAATATTCGAGTCATCTGATGTACCGTTTGTACTACATCGATGTCTCGGCTTTCCAGTTCATTGGACGTACCGTTTGCACTACGTCAATGTTCAATTCATTGGACGTACCGTTTGCACTGCGTCAATATTCGAGTCATCTGATGTACCGTTTGTCCTACATCGATGTCTCGGCTTTCCAGTTCATTGGACGTACCGTTTTCACTACGTCAATGTTCAATTCATTGGACGTACCGTTTGCACTGCGTCAATATTCGAGTCATCTGATGTACCGTTTGTACTACATCGATGTCTCGGCTTTGCAGTTCATTGGACGTACCGTTTGCACTACGTCAATGTTCAATTCATTGGATGTACCGTTTGCACTGCGTCAATATTCGAGTCATCTGATGTACCGTTTGTACTACATCGATGTCTCGGCTTTCCAGTTCATTGGACGTACCGTTTGCACTACGTCAATGTTCAATTCATTGGACGTACCGTTTGCACTGCGTCAATGTTCGATTCATCTGATGTACCGTTTGTACTACATCGCTGTCTCGGCTTTCCGGTTCATTGGACGTACCGTTTGCACTGCGTCAATGTTCCGGCTTTCATGCTCCTGTTTGGGATTGGCCATCCTTTTCTTGTGATTTCTGGATTTCTAATTATTGATTTCTGGAATTTATGTTTCACCAGCTTTTACCATTGACATTGATGAGTATGTCATTTTATTGTGGCTTGGTGAATTAAATTAAGAATATGACGTTCTTTTCTCTGTTTTGAGATTATTGAGATATTGTATGACTTTTGTGGGATTTCTAATGTATACTTATCATAGTATGACACCTTTTTGTTATCGTACGTTTTATTATCATATCTCATATCCTATCTCACTTTATCTGATATTTATAGCTAGACTGATCCGTTTATTATTTTCTTCTTAAATAATACTCGAGTCAGACTGAGATTTTACAGGTGCTTCCTCATGACTTCGTATCTGGAGCCATCTTCTGAGTTTTGGCTAACTACTCTAGTTTAGTAGTTTTTGTTGTATACATTTGAGATTGAGACTCCTTGATGTATACATATTCTTTTACCTTGCACTTGTATCTATTCTTTTGTGTTATGTGGATCTTATTTGACCACTACTCTGATGTACACTTTCATGTGTTATATTCATATCTATTTCCGCCTTTGTGATATGAATTGTCTGTGACTGATTTGTGTTATGTTTATTTCTATATTTGTTTCCGAAGATTATATATATAGCCATTGTGTGATAGCTTTGAGTTTGTATCGGTATGTCGGATTTCCTCTTGAGATGAAAAGTTATATTTTTATCTGGCATATCGGTACACGCACAAAGCAATTATGCAGATGGTCGCTCCTCAACAGCCTTATTCTCCGTGCTAGTTGACGGCATTACCTCGTAGTGTCCTTGGCTGGCGTGGGTATAGAGGTGGGGCGTCACAGCTTGGTATCAGAGCCAAACTTCGGAACAATGTAGGATAATCTAGCAAGGATCATTGTCCTAAGTCTTTCTTAGGAATCGTGCCATAGGATTTAATTCGGGTCTTCATACCGTTCTATCCTATTTCATTTTATGATTCTTTGTTTTATCAATCAAGTTTGTTTGGTATTCATTTTGAGATTAACCTTTTTCTCTTTTCTTTCTTTCTTAAAGAAAAGAAATGGTTAGACCTGGCCGTCCCAGCGCCGGTCAATCCAGTGCTACTCCTCAGGAGGGAGTATTTATGTCTGCCCAACAGCTTCTAGATCTTGTTAAGAATGCTCAAGCTATCGGACCCATTCCAAAGCCTACTCATCCTCGATCCGATTTTGCACGCTTGTGTAGAGATTATACCGATTTGGGTGGAAGGCCATTCCGGGAATCCGAGAGTGTCATTGAAATTCACAGCTTGGCTTTCTCATGTCCTTGATGACATTTATTTTGTGATTATCTTATTCGAGTTCTTTTTGATATGGGTTTCATCCCATTGTTTTTTTATATATCAAAAGAACTTGTCATTCCTTTTTTATTTAAAACATTTCTGGGCTTGATGACTTCTTTGAGGATTGCGAACCCGGATTGGTGGATCCGCAACACTCAACTTGCTTTTTATTGATGTCGAAATTATTTTATGTGATTTATCTTTCCGAGCTGATTTTTACTTAGGCTTCGGAATTGATTTTTGTAAGGATTAACTTAATTTTATATAGCCATATCCTTTGTCCCGTGTGGTCTATTCATCTTCGACATTTTCAATCTGTTAAGCAGATTTCTGTTTTTCCTTTGTGATTTTGATCCCAATTTGATGGCATCATTTTATTCTTTAAGCTCACATGATGAGGAAAGTGTTATTTCTCTCATTCATGTAGTTTGATAATTTTCCGGTATTTTTGAGTTTGTCTTAGGATTATCACCTAAGCAATCTTTTGTGTGGCGTTAAGGTCTTTTTAGCTCGACCTTGCCACCGATTTTCATTTGCTACGAGTTGCGGGAGTTAGCATTCCATTTACCGCATTCCGCACTCGTTATGATTCTTATGAATGACTTGTTCTGTCATTCAGTTTATCCAGTTTATTTCATCCATTTTTGTAAATCGAGTATTCTATGAATATTTCGATGAGACCATTCTTGTATTCATTGATTTTGGGTGAAAATAGCAATTTAAAATTTTGCAAATCTTTTTCATAAGATTTATTTGTAAGTACAATTGGATTTTTGTTCTTTAAGCAAACAAAGAATATTCTTAAAAGTTTTTAAGAAACATGTTTATTATCTTGAAGATGATTTTGTGATTGTATTGCCCATTGAGTGCTTTAAGAATTTTGGTCGATGCGCTTGATCAACGTTATCGATAGGAATCTCCTAAACGCTTTGATGAGACAAACAGACACAGTAAATTGATTTGGAATAAGTAATTTTTTTTTCTAGAAGGAATTATTACATAAAGATAATTGTGATTCTGAAAGTTTTAACTTTTCGGGAAAGAAGATTATTTGAAAGAATTCTTTTTCGATACTTCTATTCTTGTGATTCCCGATGGGAACCAAGACTTTATCTTTTGTACCAATGCTAATCGTATTGGTTTGGATGACGTTCTCTTGCGAAAGAGAACGTGCTATCACTTGTACTTCTAAATCATTAAAGTCGATCGAGACTAGGTATGCCACTCATGATTTAGTGCTCGCGGCTACTGTTTTCGCTTTTGGAGTTTGGCATCATCATTTTTTGGGGGAGAAATTTGTTCTCCGCCTCGATCATAAATATTTGGAATATTTATTTTCTCATAAAGAACTTAATATTGGATCGAGTTCCTCGCATCTTATGATCTTGATATTCTTTGTATATTCCCGGAAAGAGGAACCGTGTTGCCAATGCACTTTGTTGTAAACAACAAGTGGTTGATTCTTTGATGATGTCTGAATGGAATTATCTTTTTATCAAGTCCATCGGACGTTTTGATATACTTCGCTTTATTGAGCTTTATCTCATTTCTTTTATGGACTAGCGTCCGATGTTATTTTATGGTGTTCGGTTCATTTGACGTGCTGTTTGCACTACGTCGATGTTCTGAATTATTTGAGCTTTGGTTCATCTGGCGTACCGTTATTGTACTATGTCGTTGTTCCAAATTATTCGAGTTTCTCGTTTCTCTGGTGTACCGTTATTGTACTACGTCGTTGCACCGGCTCAATTTTCTGCTATTCGTGACGTTTTCCACGTCTTTTATTTTACAGAAATGCCTTTTGGATTCCGCTTTTTATTCTTGTGTCCGGTGTTATTGTTGAAATAGAAGTTTCACCTATTTGACTTATGAGCAACATTCTACTCGCATCATTGCTTCGGGGGTTGAGTGCCTTCGAAATAAAGATGTTCTTTTTGTGAAAGTTCTATGGTTCTCAAATCCCAAGGATTGCTCTTGGGAAATCTAGAGAATTCATTGAGCGAACTCATCTGGATTTACTCTTTCGTGCTCTTTATGGTGGACTTCTTGATTCAAATTTTCTTTTGTGTTGATATGCTTTTATGGTTGTTACTCTTTATTTCCTTCTTAAGTATTGCGAGGACGCAATTTCTTTAAGGAGGGGAGTCTGTAACAACCCGCATATTTATCGATTTTATATTTAAATATTTTATTTAAATATTTAATCGTTAGTCGGATTTTAGTCCGAAAAGCTACTTTTTGCAAACAGTCGAATTAGGATCGAGAGCACTTCCATTGAGTTCAAAATGCCGTTTGCGACCTTTTTGAGTATAAGCTTCGATATGTTTGGAGTTAGTAGAATTTTGCTACTTTTTCACTTTGGACTTTGGGTTGGGTTCATCCCACTTGCCCAAATCTGGTTATATCTTTACTCCACCCCTCTCCTCTTCATTACTTCACTTTCATTTCCTAAGTCTCAAGCTTCATCAAAAATGGGGGAAGAGAAAAAGAATTAGGAAATTCCTAAGCCCTAGTTCCATTGCAAATTCAAGTTCTTGCTCCAAATTCATAGAGAAGCTATCGGTAAGTCTCCTCTTCATCTTCTCCAACCCGTTCTCCTTTCAATTTCAGAAAATTCCCTAAACCTAATTTAGGAAATGTTTCTTTTTTGAGCATAGATTCAAGCTCATTTGGGTTGTGTTGAAGAGTGGTTGATTCTCCATTTGCTTTCAAGCTCCTTCTTCATTGTTTTTGTGAAAAGGTGAGATTTTTATCTCACATCTTAAACTATATTTATCTTCGATTGTTAGGTATGAATTCCTAACACTTATTCTTGTGCAATTGCACTTAGTTTGGATTAATTTGGTGAATATTCCAATTTTTAGTGTTTTGAGTTCAATTCTTTAAAAATCCAAACTTTGATCTTTGATCATGATTTTTGTGATGCATTGAAGAGCTTATAAGGCCGGGTTGTCGTTTGGCTTAAATCCTTAGTGCCGTTGCTCGCGAAAATGCAATTTGGTCTAGATTTGGCCGTTGAACTTGGTAAGTTGGGCAGTGCTGGAAACAGGTCCGGCTGACCGAGCTCTGTAGCCGGCCAACCGACCTGCTTCCAAAAGTGCTAAGCACTTCTATGTTTTGGGTTTGGTCGACCGACTGCAGAGCTCAGTCGACCGACCTGCTACTCTAGCATTTCCCTGCCTCTGTTTTGGGGAGTGCAGGTTACAGGCTTCGGCCGACCGACCTGCTACCCGAGAATTTCTGCCTCTGGTCCGGTCAACCGAACTCAGTGAGCCGGTTGACCGACCTACTCCTATTTGCCTGTTATGCCTATATTGCCTACTTTGTTTGAATTTCCAACTCTAATCGATTCATGTTGTTTCCCTTTTGTTGTTATCATTTATTATCGACTTGATGACTTCTTTTCTTTGGGATTGTTGGAATATCCATTTTGATGGATTTGATATCGATTTCTTTGGATTTTATTCACGTCTTCGAATGTGAATTTTTATGATTGATTGTTTCTACAATCACTTCTTTGATTTGTCACTTCAAAATATAAAGGTTTTATATACTAGTATTAAATATCAAAACTTCTTCATCAAAACGATTTCAACTCTATTTTCAATATCAAAGCTCGTTTCTTAAAACCTTTTTCCAATCTATTAGTATATACAAACCTTTACCTCATTCGTATGAGAAAATCTAATTAAACGGCTTAGCAAAACAAGTGGTATGAAACGCTTGCGTTTACTTCGTTGGTTAATTTATGGACTTGTTCGATTGAAACTCTTGTGCCAATTTTCTAGTGTAGATCTACAATCTGTTCGTAAATATTTGAGTTAAGCAAGTGGTTATGGGACATGAAGCTAAACTCTTATATTTACTAGCTTAGTGTAATCAACACTTCTTGATGATCGATGATGATCATTTTATGGTTTAGACTAGCAATGTGCGATGTCTCTTTGTCCATGTGAAGGACTGTACTTCATTTTATTGAGCTTCGTCTCATTTCTTTATGGGCTGGCAACCCAAGTACTTTTAATGTGTTTCGATTCATCTGATGTACCGTTTGCACTACATCGATGTCTCAGCCTTCCGATTCATTGAACGTACCGTTTGCACTGCGTCAATGTTCTGAATTGTATTGTCTTTTTAATTCATTGGACGTACCGTTTGCACTGCGTCAATATTCGAGTCATCTGATGTACTGTTTGTACTACATCGATGTCTCGGCTTTCCAGTTCATTGGACGTACCGTTTGCACTACGTCAATGTTCAATTCATTGGACGTATCGTTTGCACTGCGTCAATATTCGAGTCATCTGATGTACCGTTTGTACTACATCGATGTCTCGGCTTTCCAGTTCATTGGACGTACCGTTTGCACTACGTCAATGTTCAATTCATTGGACGTACCGTTTGCACTGCGTCAATATTCGAGTCATCTGATGTACCGTTTGTACTACATCGATGTCTCGGCTTTCCAGTTCATTGGACGTACCGTTTTCACTACGTCAATGTTCAATTCATTGGACGTACCGTTTGCACTGCGTCAATATTCGAGTCATCTGATGTACCGTTTGTACTACATCGATGTCTCGGCTTTCCAGTTCATTGGACGTACCGTTTGCACTACGTCAATGTTCAATTCATTGGATGTACCGTTTGCACTGCGTCAATATTCGAGTCATCTGATGTACCGTTTGTACTACATCGATGTCTCGGCTTTCCAGTTCATTGGACGTACCGTTTGCACTACGTCAATGTTCAATTCATTGGACGTACCGTTTGCACTGCGTCAATGTTCGATTCATCTGATGTACCGTTTGTACTACATCGCTGTCTCGGCTTTCCGGTTCATTGGACGTACCGTTTGCACTGCGTCAATGTTCCGGCTTTCATGCTCCTGTTTGGGATTGGCCATCCTTTTCTTGTGATTTCTGGATTTCTAATTATTGATTTCTGGAATTTATGTTTCACCAGCTTTTACCATTGACATTGATGAGTATGTCATTTTATTGTGGCTTGGTGAATTAAATTAAGAATATGACGTTCTTTTCTCTGTTTTGAGATTATTGAGATATTGTATGACTTTTGTGGGATTTCTAATGTATACTTATCATAGTATGACACCTTTTTGTTATCGTACGTTTTATTATCATATCTCATATCCTATCTCACTTTATCTGATATTTATAGCTAGACTGATCCGTTTATTATTTTCTTCTTAAATAATACTCGAGTCAGACTGAGATTTTACAGGTGCTTCCTCATGACTTCGTATCTGGAGCCATCTTCTGAGTTTTGGCTAACTACTCTAGTTTAGTAGTTTTTGTTGTATACATTTGAGATTGAGACTCCTTGATGTATACATATTCTTTTACCTTGCACTTGTATCTATTCTTTTGTGTTATGTGGATCTTATTTGACCACTACTCTGATGTACACTTTCATGTGTTATATTCATATCTATTTCCGCCTTTGTGATATGAATTGTCTGTGACTGATTTGTGTTATGTTTATTTCTATATTTGTTTCCGAAGATTATATATATAGCCATTGTGTGATAGCTTTGAGTTTGTATCGGTATGTCGGATTTCCTCTTGAGATGAAAAGTTATATTTTTATCTGGCATATCGGTACACGCACAAAGCAATTATGCAGATGGTCGCTCCTCAACAGCCTTATTCTCCGTGCTAGTTGACGGCATTACCTCGTAGTGTCCTTGGCTGGCGTGGGTATAGAGGTGGGGCGTCACAGCTTGGTATCAGAGCCAAACTTCGGAACAATGTAGGATAATCTAGCAAGGATCATTGTCCTAAGTCTTTCTTAGGAATCGTGCCATAGGATTTAATTCGGGTCTTCATACCGTTCTATCCTATTTCATTTTATGATTCTTTGTTTTATCAATCAAGTTTGTTTGGTATTCATTTTGAGATTAACCTTTTTCTCTTTTCTTTCTTTCTTAAAGAAAAGAAATGGTTAGACCTGGCCGTCCCAGCGCCGGTCAATCCAGTGCTACTCCTCAGGAGGGAGTATTTATGTCTGCCCAACAGCTTCTAGATCTTGTTAAGAATGCTCAAGCTATCGGACCCATTCCAAAGCCTACTCATCCTCGATCCGATTTTGCACGCTTGTGTAGAGATTATACCGATTTGGGTGGAAGGCCATTCCGGGAATCCGAGAGTGTCATTGAAATTCACAGCTTGGCTTTCTCATGTCCTTGATGACATTTATTTTGTGATTATCTTATTCGAGTTCTTTTTGATATGGGTTTCATCCCATTGTTTTTTTTATATATCAAAAGAACTTGTCATTCCTTTTTTATTTAAAACATTTCTGGGCTTGATGACTTCTTTGAGGATTGCGAACCCGGATTGGTGGATCCGCAACACTCAACTTGCTTTTTATTGATGTCGAAATTATTTTATGTGATTTATCTTTCCGAGCTGATTTTTACTTAGGCTTCGGAATTGATTTTTGTAAGGATTAACTTAATTTTATATAGCCATATCCTTTGTCCCGTGTGGTCTATTCATCTTCGACATTTTCAATCTGTTAAGCAGATTTCCGTTTTTCCTTTGTGATTTTGATCCCAATTTGATGGCATCATTTTATTCTTTAAGCTCACATGATGAGGAAAGTGTTATTTCTCTCATTCATGTAGTTTGATAATTTTCCGGTATTTTTGAGTTTGTCTTAGGATTATCACCTAAGCAATCTTTTGTGTGGCGTTAAGGTCTTTTTAGCTCGACCTTGCCACCGATTTTCATTTGCTACGAGTTGCGGGAGTTAGCATTCCATTTACCGCATTCCGCACTCGTTATGATTCTTATGAATGACTTGTTCTGTCATTCAGTTTATCCAGTTTATTTCATCCATTTTTGTAAATCGAGTATTCTATGAATATTTCGATGAGACCATTCTTGTATTCATTGATTTTGGGTGAAAATAGCAATTTAAAATTTTGCAAATCTTTTTCATAAGATTTATTTGTAAGTACAATTGGATTTTTGTTCTTTAAGCAAACAAAGAATATTCTTAAAAGTTTTTAAGAAACATGTTTATTATCTTGAAGATGATTTTGTGATTGTATTGCCCATTGAGTGCTTTAAGAATTTTGGTCGATGCGCTTGATCAACGTTATCGATAGGAATCTCCTAAACGCTTTGATGAGACAAACAGACACAGTAAATTGATTTGGAATAAGTAATTTTTTTTCTAGAAGGAATTATTACATAAAGATAATTGTGATTCTGAAAGTTTTAGCTTTTCGGGAAAGAAGATTATTTGAAAGAATTCTTTTCCGATACTTCTATTCTTGTGATTCCCGATGGGAACCAAGACTTTATCTTTTGTACCAATGCTAATCGTATTGGTTTGGATGCCATTCTCTTGCGAAAGAGAACGTGCTATCACTTGTACTTCTAAATCATTAAAGTCGATCGAGACTAGGTATGCCACTCATGATCTAGTGCTCGCGGCTATTGTTTTCGCTTTTGGAGTTTGGCATCATCATTTTTTGGGGGAGAATTTGTTCTCCGCCTCGATCATAAATATTTGGAATATTTATTTTCTCATAAGGAACTTAATATTGGATCGAGTTCCTCGCATCTTATGATCTTGATATTCTTTGTATATTCCCGGAAAGAGGAACCGTGTTGCCAATGCACTTTGTTGTAAACAACAAGTGGTTGATTCTTTGATGATGTCTGAATGGAATTATCTTTTTATCAAGTCCATCGGACGTTTTGATATACTTCGCTTTATTGAGCTTTATCTCATTTCTTTTATGGACTAGCGTCCGATGTTATTTTATGGTGTTCGGTTCATTTGACGTGCCGTTTGCACTACGTCGATGTTCTGAATTATTTGAGCTTTGGTTCATCTGGCGTACCGTTATTGTACTATGTCGTTGTTCCAAATTATTCGAGTTTCTCGTTTCTTTGGCGTACCGTTATTGTACTACGTCGTTGCACCGGCTCAATTTTCTGCTATTCGTGACGTTTTCCACGTCTTTTATTTTACGGAAATGCCTTTTGGATTCCGCTTTTTATTCTTGTGTCCGGTGTTATTGTTGAAATAGAAGTTTCACCTATTTGACTTATGAGCAACATTCTACTCGCATCATTGCTTCGGGGGTTGAGTGCCTTCGAAATAAAGATGTTCTTTTTGTGAAAGTTCTATGGTTCTCAAATCCCAAGGATTGCTCTTGGGAAATCTAGAGAATTCATTGAGCGAACTCATCTGGATTTACTCTTTCGTGCTCTTTATGGTGGACTTCTTGATTCAAATTTTCTTTTGTGTTGATATGCTTTTATGGTTGTTACTCTTTATTTCCTTCTTAAGTATTGCGAGGACGCAATTTCTTTAAGGAGGGGAGTCTGTAACAACCCGCATATTTATCGATTTTATATTTAAATATTTTATTTAAATATTTAATCGTTAGTCGGATTTTAGTCCGAAAAGCTACTTTTTGCAAACAGTCGAATTAGGATCGAGAGCACTTCCATTGAGTTCAAAATGCCGTTTGCGACCTTTTTGAGTATAAGCTTCGATATGTTTGGAGTTAGTAGAATTTTGCTACTTTTTCACTTTGGACTTTGGGTTGGGTTCATCCCACTTGCCCAAATCTGGTTATATCTTTACTCCACCCCTCTCCTCTTCATTACTTCACTTTCATTTCCTAAGTCTCAAGCTTCATCAAAAATGGGGGAAGAGAAAAAGAATTAGGAAATTCCTAAGCCCTAGTTCCATTGCAAATTCAAGTTCTTGCTCCAAATTCATAGAGAAGCTATCGGTAAGTCTCCTCTTCATCTTCTCCAACCCGTTCTCCTTTCAATTTCAGAAAATTCCCTAAACCTAATTTAGGAAATGTTTCTTTTTTGAGCATAGATTCAAGCTCATTTGGGTTGTGTTGAAGAGTGGTTGATTCTCCATTTGCTTTCAAGCTCCTTCTTCATTGTTTTTGTGAAAAGGTGAGATTTTTATCTCACATCTTAAACTATATTTATCTTCGATTGTTAGGTATGAATTCCTAACACTTATTCTTGTGCAATTGCACTTAGTTTGGATTAATTTGGTGAATATTCCAATTTTTAGTGTTTTGAGTTCAATTCTTTAAAAATCCAAACTTTGATCTTTGATCATGATTTTTGTGATGCATTGAAGAGCTTATAAGGCCGGGTTGTCGTTTGGCTTAAATCCTTAGTGCCGTTGCTCGCGAAAATGCAATTTGGTCTAGATTTGGCCGTTGAACTTGGTAAGTTGGGCAGTGCTGGAAACAGGTCCGGCTGACCGAGCTCTGTAGCCGGCCAACCGACCTGCTTCCAAAAGTGCTAAGCACTTCTATGTTTTGGGTTTGGTCGACCGACTGCAGAGCTCAGTCGACCGACCTGCTACTCTAGCATTTCCCTGCCTCTGTTTTGGGGAGTGCAGGTTACAGGCTTCGGCCGACCGACCTGCTACCCGAGAATTTCTGCCTCTGGTCCGGTCAACCGAACTCAGTGAGCCGGTTGACCGACCTACTCCTATTTGCCTGTTATGCCTATATTGCCTACTTTGTTTGAATTTCCAACTCTAATCGATTCATGTTGTTTCCCTTTTGTTGTTATCATTTATTATCGACTTGATGACTTCTTTTCTTTGGGATTGTTGGAATATCCATTTTGATGGATTTGATATCGATTTCTTTGGATTTTATTCACGTCTTCGAATGTGAATTTTTATGATTGATTGTTTCTACAATCACTTCTTTGATTTGTCACTTCAAAATATAAAGGTTTTATATACTAGTATTAAATATCAAAACTTCTTCATCAAAACGATTTCAACTCTATTTTCAATATCAAAGCTCGTTTCTTAAAACCTTTTTCCAATCTATTAGTATATACAAACCTTTACCTCATTCGTATGAGAAAATCTAATTAAACGGCTTAGCAAAACAAGTGGTATGAAACGCTTGCGTTTACTTCGTTGGTTAATTTATGGACTTGTTCGATTGAAACTCTTGTGCCAATTTTCTAGTGTAGATCTACAATCTGTTCGTAAATATTTGAGTTAAGCAAGTGGTTATGGGACATGAAGCTAAACTCTTATATTTACTAGCTTAGTGTAATCAACACTTCTTGATGATCGATGATGATCATTTTATGGTTTAGACTAGCAATGTGCGATGTCTCTTTGTCCATGTGAAGGACTGTACTTCATTTTATTGAGCTTCGTCTCATTTCTTTATGGGCTGGCAACCCAAGTACTTTTAATGTGTTTCGATTCATCTGATGTACCGTTTGCACTACATCGATGTCTCAGCCTTCCGATTCATTGAACGTACCGTTTGCACTGCGTCAATGTTCTGAATTGTATTGTCTTTTTAATTCATTGGACGTACCGTTTGCACTGCGTCAATATTCGAGTCATCTGATGTACTGTTTGTACTACATCGATGTCTCGGCTTTCCAGTTCATTGGACGTACCGTTTGCACTACGTCAATGTTCAATTCATTGGACGTATCGTTTGCACTGCGTCAATATTCGAGTCATCTGATGTACCGTTTGTACTACATCGATGTCTCGGCTTTCCAGTTCATTGGACGTACCGTTTGCACTACGTCAATGTTCAATTCATTGGACGTACCGTTTGCACTGTGTCAATATTCGAGTCATCTGATGTACCGTTTGTACTACATCGATGTCTCGGCTTTCCAGTTCATTGGACGTACCGTTTTCACTACGTCAATGTTCAATTCATTGGACGTACCGTTTGCACTGCGTCAATATTCGAGTCATCTGATGTACCGTTTGTACTACATCGATGTCTCGGCTTTCCAGTTCATTGGACGTACCGTTTGCACTACGTCAATGTTCAATTCATTGGATGTACCGTTTGCACTGCGTCAATATTCGAGTCATCTGATGTACCGTTTGTACTACATCGATGTCTCGGCTTTCCAGTTCATTGGACGTACCGTTTGCACTACGTCAATGTTCAATTCATTGGACGTACCGTTTGCACTGCGTCAATGTTCGATTCATCTGATGTACCGTTTGTACTACATCGCTGTCTCGGCTTTCCGGTTCATTGGACGTACCGTTTGCACTGCGTCAATGTTCCGGCTTTCATGCTCCTGTTTGGGATTGGCCATCCTTTTCTTGTGATTTCTGGATTTCTAATTATTGATTTCTGGAATTTATGTTTCACCAGCTTTTACCATTGACATTGATGAGTATGTCATTTTATTGTGGCTTGGTGAATTAAATTAAGAATATGACGTTCTTTTCTCTGTTTTGAGATTATTGAGATATTGTATGACTTTTGTGGGATTTCTAATGTATACTTATCATAGTATGACACCTTTTTGTTATCGTACGTTTTATTATCATATCTCATATCCTATCTCACTTTATCTGATATTTATAGCTAGACTGATCCGTTTATTATTTTCTTCTTAAATAATACTCGAGTCAGACTGAGATTTTACAGGTGCTTCCTCATGACTTCGTATCTGGAGCCATCTTCTGAGTTTTGGCTAACTACTCTAGTTTAGTAGTTTTTGTTGTATACATTTGAGATTGAGACTCCTTGATGTATACATATTCTTTTACCTTGCACTTGTATCTATTCTTTTGTGTTATGTGGATCTTATTTGACCACTACTCTGATGTACACTTTCATGTGTTATATTCATATCTATTTCCGCCTTTGTGATATGAATTGTCTGTGACTGATTTGTGTTATGTTTATTTCTATATTTGTTTCCGAAGATTATATATATAGCCATTGTGTGATAGCTTTGAGTTTGTATCGGTATGTCGGATTTCCTCTTGAGATGAAAAGTTATATTTTTATCTGGCATATCGGTACACGCACAAAGCAATTATGCAGATGGTCGCTCCTCAACAGCCTTATTCTCCGTGCTAGTTGACGGCATTACCTCGTAGTGTCCTTGGCTGGCGTGGGTATAGAGGTGGGGCGTCACAGCTTGGTATCAGAGCCAAACTTCGGAACAATGTAGGATAATCTAGCAAGGATCATTGTCCTAAGTCTTTCTTAGGAATCGTGCCATAGGATTTAATTCGGGTCTTCATACCGTTCTATCCTATTTCATTTTATGATTCTTTGTTTTATCAATCAAGTTTGTTTGGTATTCATTTTGAGATTAACCTTTTTCTCTTTTCTTTCTTTCTTAAAGAAAAGAAATGGTTAGACCTGGCCGTCCCAGCGCCGGTCAATCCAGTGCTACTCCTCAGGAGGGAGTATTTATGTCTGCCCAACAGCTTCTAGATCTTGTTAAGAATGCTCAAGCTATCGGACCCATTCCAAAGCCTACTCATCCTCGATCCGATTTTGCACGCTTGTGTAGAGATTATACCGATTTGGGTGGAAGGCCATTCCGGGAATCCGAGAGTGTCATTGAAATTCACAGCTTGGCTTTCTCATGTCCTTGATGACATTTATTTTGTGATTATCTTATTCGAGTTCTTTTTGATATGGGTTTCATCCCATTGTTTTTTTTATATATCAAAAGAACTTGTCATTCCTTTTTTATTTAAAACATTTCTGGGCTTGATGACTTCTTTGAGGATTGCGAACCCGGATTGGTGGATCCGCAACACTCAACTTGCTTTTTATTGATGTCGAAATTATTTTATGTGATTTATCTTTCCGAGCTGATTTTTACTTAGGCTTCGGAATTGATTTTTGTAAGGATTAACTTAATTTTATATAGCCATATCCTTTGTCCCGTGTGGTCTATTCATCTTCGACATTTTCAATCTGTTAAGCAGATTTCCGTTTTTCCTTTGTGATTTTGATCCCAATTTGATGGCATCATTTTATTCTTTAAGCTCACATGATGAGGAAAGTGTTATTTCTCTCATTCATGTAGTTTGATAATTTTCCGGTATTTTTGAGTTTGTCTTAGGATTATCACCTAAGCAATCTTTTGTGTGGCGTTAAGGTCTTTTTAGCTCGACCTTGCCACCGATTTTCATTTGCTACGAGTTGCGGGAGTTAGCATTCCATTTACCGCATTCCGCACTCGTTATGATTCTTATGAATGACTTGTTCTGTCATTCAGTTTATCCAGTTTATTTCATCCATTTTTGTAAATCGAGTATTCTATGAATATTTCGATGAGACCATTCTTGTATTCATTGATTTTGGGTGAAAATAGCAATTTAAAATTTTGCAAATCTTTTTCATAAGATTTATTTGTAAGTACAATTGGATTTTTGTTCTTTAAGCAAACAAAGAATATTCTTAAAAGTTTTTAAGAAACATGTTTATTATCTTGAAGATGATTTTGTGATTGTATTGCCCATTGAGTGCTTTAAGAATTTTGGTCGATGCGCTTGATCAACGTTATCGATAGGAATCTCCTAAACGCTTTGATGAGACAAACAGACACAGTAAATTGATTTGGAATAAGTAATTTTTTTTCTAGAAGGAATTATTACATAAAGATAATTGTGATTCTGAAAGTTTTAGCTTTTCGGGAAAGAAGATTATTTGAAAGAATTCTTTTCCGATACTTCTATTCTTGTGATTCCCGATGGGAACCAAGACTTTATCTTTTGTACCAATGCTAATCGTATTGGTTTGGATGCCATTCTCTTGCGAAAGAGAACGTGCTATCACTTGTACTTCTAAATCATTAAAGTCGATCGAGACTAGGTATGCCACTCATGATCTAGTGCTCGCGGCTATTGTTTTCGCTTTTGGAGTTTGGCATCATCATTTTTTGGGGGAGAATTTGTTCTCCGCCTCGATCATAAATATTTGGAATATTTATTTTCTCATAAGGAACTTAATATTGGATCGAGTTCCTCGCATCTTATGATCTTGATATTCTTTGTATATTCCCGGAAAGAGGAACCGTGTTGCCAATGCACTTTGTTGTAAACAACAAGTGGTTGATTCTTTGATGATGTCTGAATGGAATTATCTTTTTATCAAGTCCATCGGACGTTTTGATATACTTCGCTTTATTGAGCTTTATCTCATTTCTTTTATGGACTAGCGTCCGATGTTATTTTATGGTGTTCGGTTCATTTGACGTGCCGTTTGCACTATGTCGATGTTCTGAATTATTTGAGCTTTGGTTCATCTGGCGTACCGTTATTGTACTATGTCGTTGTTCCAAATTATTCGAGTTTCTCGTTTCTTTGGCGTACCGTTATTGTACTACGTCGTTGCACCGGCTCAATTTTCTGCTATTCGTGACGTTTTCCACGTCTTTTATTTTACGGAAATGCCTTTTGGATTCCGCTTTTTATTCTTGTGTCCGGTGTTATTGTTGAAATAGAAGTTTCACCTATTTGACTTATGAGCAACATTCTACTCGCATCATTGCTTCGGGGGTTGAGTGCCTTCGAAATAAAGATGTTCTTTTTGTGAAAGTTCTATGGTTCTCAAATCCCAAGGATTGCTCTTGGGAAATCTAGAGAATTCATTGAGCGAACTCATCTGGATTTACTCTTTCGTGCTCTTTATGGTGGACTTCTTGATTCAAATTTTCTTTTGTGTTGATATGCTTTTATGGTTGTTACTCTTTATTTCCTTCTTAAGTATTGCGAGGACGCAATTTCTTTAAGGAGGGGAGTCTGTAACAACCCGCATATTTATCGATTTTATATTTAAATATTTTATTTAAATATTTAATCGTTAGTCGGATTTTAGTCCGAAAAGCTACTTTTTGCAAACAGTCGAATTAGGATCGAGAGCACTTCCATTGAGTTCAAAATGCCGTTTGCGACCTTTTTGAGTATAAGCTTCGATATGTTTGGAGTTAGTAGAATTTTGCTACTTTTTCACTTTGGACTTTGGGTTGGGTTCAGCCCACTTGCCCAAATCTGGTTATATCTTTACTCCACCGCCTCTCCTCTTCATTACTTCACTTTCATTTCCTAAGTCTCAAGCTTCATCAAAAATGGGGGAAGAGAAAAAGAATTAGGAAATTCTTAAGCCCTAGTTCCATTGCAAATTCAAGTTCTTGCTCCAAATTCAAAGAGAAGCTATTGGTAAGTCTCCTCTTCATCTTCTCCAACCCGTTCTCCTTTCAATTTCAGAAAATTCCCTAAACCTAATTTAGGAAATGTTTCTCTTTTGAGCATAGATTCAAGCTCATTTGGGTTGTGTTGAAGAGTGGTTGATTCTCCCTTTGCTTTCAAGCTCCTTCTTCATTGTTTTTGTGAAAAGGTGAGATTTTTATCTCACATCTTAAACTATATTTATCTTCGATTGTTAGGTATGAATTCCTAACACTTATTCTTGTGCAATTGCACTTGGTTTGGATTGATTTGGTGAATATACCAATTTTTAGTGTTTTGAGTTCAATTCTTTAAAAATCCAAACTTTGATCTTTGATCATGATTTTTGTGATGCATTGAAGAGCTTATAAGGCCGAGTTGTCGTTTGGCTTAAATCCTTAGTGCCGTTGCTCGCGAAAATGCAATTTGGTCTAGATTTGGCCGTTGAACTTGGTAAGTTGGGCAGTGCTGGAAACAAGTCCGGCCGGCCGACCTGCTTCCAAAAGTGCTAAGCACTTCTCTGTTTTGGGTTTGGTCGACCGGCTGCAGAGCTCAGTCGACCGACCTGCTACTCTAGCATTTCCCTGCCTCTGTTTTGGGGAGTGCAGGTTACAGGCTTCGGCCGACCGACCTCAGGGTCCGGTCGACCGACCTGCTACCCGAGAATTTCTGCCTCTGGTCCGGTCAACCGAACTCAGTGAGCCGGTTGACCGACCTGCTCCTATTTGCCTGTTATGCCTATATTGCCTACTTTGTTTGAATTTCCAACTCTAATCGATTCATGTTGTTTCCCTTTTGTTGTTATCATTTATTATCGACTTGATGACTTCTTTTCTTTGGGATTGTTGGAATATCCATTTTGATGGATTTGATATCGATTTCTTTGGATTTTATTCACGTCTTCGAATGTGAATTTTTATGATTGATTGTTTCTACAATCACTTCTTTGATTTGTCACTTCAAAATATAAAGGTTTTCTATACTAGTATTAAATATCAAAACTTCTTCATCAAAACGATTTCAACTCTATTTTCAATATCAAAGCTCGTTTCTTAAAACCGTTTTCCAATCTATTAGTATATACAAACCTTTACCTCATTCGTATGAGAAAATCTAATTAAACGGCTTAGCAAAACAAGTGGTATGAAACGCTTGCGTTTACTTCGTCGGTTAATTTATGGACTTGTTCGATTGAAACTCTTGTGACAATTTTCTAGTGTAGATCTACAATCTGTTCGTAAATATTTGAGTTAAGCAAGTGGTTATGGGACATGAAGCTAAACTCTTATATTTACTAGCTTAGTGTAATCAACACTTCTTGATGATCGATGATGATCATTTTATGGTTTAGACTAGCAATGTGCGATGTCTCTTTGTCCATGTGAAGGACTGTACTTCATTTTATTGAGCTTCGTCTCATTTCTTTATGGGCTGACAACCCAAGTACTTTTAATGTGTTTCGATTCATCTGATGTACCGTTTGCACTACATCGATGTCTCAGCCTTCCGATTCATTGGACGTACCGTTTGCACTGCGTCAATGTTCTGAATTGTATTGTCTTTTCAATTCATTGGACGTACCGTTTGCACTGCGTCAATATTCGAGTCATCTGATGTACCGTTTGTACTACATCGATGTCTCGGCTTTCTAGTTCATTGGACGTACCGTTTGCACTACGTCAATGTTCAATTCATTGGACGTATCGTTTGCACTGCGTCAATATTCGAGTCATCTGATGTACCGTTTGTACTACATCGATGTCTCGGCTTTCCAGTTCATTGGACGTACCGTTTGCACTACGTCAATGTTCAATTCATTGGACGTACCATTTGCACTGCGTCAATATTCGAGTCATCTGATGTACCGTTTGTACTACATCGATGTCTCGGCTTTCCAGTTCATTGGACGTACCGTTTGCACTACGTCAATGTTCAATTCATTGGACGTACCGTTTGCACTGCGTCAGTATTCGAGTCATCTGATGTACCGTTTGTAGTACATCGATATCTCGGCTTTCCTGTTCATTGGACGTACCGTTTGCACTACGTCAATGTTCTATTCATTGGATGTACCGTTTGCACTGCGTCAATATTCGAGTCATCTGATGTACCGTTTGTACTACATCGATGTCTCGGCTTTCCAGTTCATTGGACGTACCGTTTGCACTACGTCAATGTTCAATTCATTGGACGTACCGTTTGCACTACGTCAATGTTCAATTCATTGGACGTACCGTTTGCACTGCGTCAATGTTCGATTCATCTGATGTACCGTTTGTACTACATCGATGTCTCGGCTTTCCGGTTCATTGGACGTACCGTTTGCACTGCGTCAATGTTCCGGCTTTCATGCTCCTGTTTGGGATTGGCCATCCTTTTCTTGTGATTTCTGGATTTCTAATTATTGATTTCTGGAATTTATGTTTCACCAGCTTTTACCATTGACATTGATGAGTATGTCATTTTATTGTGGCTTGGTGAATTAAATTAAGAATATGACGTTCTTTTCTCTGTTTTGAGATTATTGAGATATTGTATGACTTTTGTGGGATTTCTAATGTATACTTATCATAGTAAGACACCTTTTTGTTATCATACGTTTTATTATCATATCTCATATCCTATCTCACTTTATCTGATATTTATAGCTAGACTGATCCGTTTATTATTTTCTTCTTAAATAATACTCGAGTCAGACTGAGATTTTACAGGTGCTTCCTCATGACTTCGTATCTGGAGCCATCTTCTGAGTTTTGGCTAACTACTCTAGTTTAGTAGTTTTTGTTGTATACATTTGAGATTGAGACTCCTTGATGTATACATATTCTTTTACCTTGCACTTGTATCTATTCTTTTGTGTTATGTGGATCTTATTTGACCACTACTCTGATGTACACTTTCATGTGTTATATTCATATCTATTTCCGCCTTTGTGATATGAATTGTCTGCGACTGATTTGTGTTATGTTTATTTCTATATTTGTTTCCGAAGATTATATATATAGCCACTGTGTGATAGCTTAGAGTTTGTATCGGTATGTCGGATTTCCTCTTGAGATGAAAAGTTATATTTTTATCTGGCATATCGGTACTCGCACAAAGCAATTATACAGATGGTCGCTCCTCAACAGCCTTATTCTCCGTGCTAGTTGACGGCATTACCTCGTAGTGTCCTTGGCTGGCGTGGGTATAGAGGTGGGGCGTCACAGACACTCTGTCAAGCACGACATTATCAACAATAGCATGCAATTTCCTTGATCTACTCCAAGTCAAACTTCATAACAAAGTGGCTGATCACAATTATGAATAAGAATTTTGAATGGGTTGTGTTCATTCCGATGTTACAAATTTGCATATCTTGATATTTCCACGTTCAGAAGTCTTGATGTAGGTGTGGAAATGGGCCTGATTCAAATAAATATCAGCCTAAAAATTTGAATACAAGAGCACAATACACTTCATTAAGCTGGACTGAACTATGATATTCAAAAAATATTAAATCTATTGAAACATACTAGTTAGCAATAGACAAAGAAGAATATACAAATTTATTGTTCAATAGCTAAGCATTTGATCAGAATGTTGGAAATATAATAAACACCAGCTATATTACTCCCATATTAGTCCTAACCCATTATTTTTTTACGAGCCCAAATTCAACCATTTACCTAGTCGGTTTATACTAAACTAGACTCCTTTACCCACTCGGTTTACACCAACTAGACTAATTTAGCAAAATGACACCGGCAATTGTAACACTTTATCCTCTATGTTTAATCTTCATCGATCATTCAACCGTTGGTACCCCACCAGCACAAGGTGAAGCTCCTCCACCTCTTGGTACAAACCTTCCTCTCTTTGCATTTTGGAACTTTCCTCTCCCGACCACAAATGAATGCTTAACTTTATACCATTTTTCTAACTTGGAATACATAACCTCTTCTATCTTTTTCTAAGAACACTCCACCACATACACACTACAAGTTAAGGATATTCTTTTTTTTCATGTTCTTTTTGGTTAAGAATTAAAACAAACATGCATAAGTTTGAAAAATTCCAAAAAAGGTCTATAATAATGATTTCCTTATGAACATAGTCCAAGTGGCTTAAGATTGATAAATGTAATGAAATAGTAAATGAAGATAAAAATAGTGGTTTATCTTAACAATAATTTTGCATTTTGATTTGTGATAATAAATGGTATTTAATCGGGTAGTGAAGCTAGGCTCGGCAATTGTATGTTAAGCTCAACCAACACACATGCTCTATTTATACATTATAACTATCAACACGTTTGATTAAAGATCCACCATATGAGAAGCATGATGGGAAAAATCTTCTGACAAAATGACATCAATGGCCAGTATAAACATTAAGCAATCACTCTTCAAATCATCATATGGCAATCAGTTGTGTGAGGGATGAGATTATGCGCTAGCACTTCAAGTTTGTTTCTATCTTGTTTATCTTCTCTCTACATTTGTTTTTCTTATCTCCTTGTTATTTTTATTTTATTACATTTCAGGCTTAGTTTGAGTAGCATGTCAGCCAAGTGAATTTGAATGGATAACAAAACACCAATCGTATAAAATACCAATGCTCATAAAAAAATTTGATGACCCTCCTAGTGAGATAACCACATTTTTAAAATGTCTTATGAAAATTGACGCTAGTTAAGGACCTGAATAAGTATATGCCAGAGAGAAGGAACCAAAAAGAGAAAATGAATATTTATCAACACAACAAAAAACATACTTTCAAGACATTAGCACAATTTGATATAAAAAACAACCATTACAGTACATAAGGCAACACCCTTCATCAAACCTAGGGAGTTGATTATTATCATTATAAAATACAAATGTAGGAGTATTGCATAATGCTCAGTGATGAGGTGGTTTGTAGTGAGGTGGTTTGTAGTGTGGGGGTTTGTAATGGGGAAGCTTGTAGTGTGGTGGTTTATAGTGTGGTCGCTTGTAGTTGGACCGTTTGTAATGACCAGCTTCAGCAACCATTACCATCAAGCACATTGCCAACATTACAACAAGACTCATAAATTTCTGATTAATAGCCATTATAATTTATGAACTTGATTCTTTTCTGATGAATTAAACATAGGTATTTCTGCCTATTTATATTGGAATGGAGCCATATGGCCAGATCATGGTATTTCCAAGTTGCCAGTTTGAATAATCCATTAACTATATTTTTTATGCATCAGACTTTGAAAAAGTATCCCTTAGGGTGATGAAACATCAAGGAGGATTATATATAGGTCTACAGAAACCAATTTTGCAATAATGAAGATAGGGCTGTCAATTGATATCCAAAAAATCCGAAATTCGTTCCCATCCGTATCCGAAAAGCGGATAAATATCCGACATTCAGAAAAATAGATGTGGATGCACATACGAAGACATCCGCATTTGAAAATTATCCATCCGGTTTTCTTAAAGATTATGGTTTAAATTACGTGTATTTTAATGCAATGAAAGATGTTTATTTATTGTTTTATTAAGTTAGAAGTTCATATTATACGCAATAAATGCATACTAACCGCTCAAAACTATTTATTATCATCATATTTATTTATTTTTAACACTTTAATAGTTGATGAGATTGAAAAAAAAATATGTTAAACTAAAATTTTCCATTTATGTTTCTTGATTTAACGATCATTAGCGGATATGATAATTATCCGATATCCATCCATATCCGTGGATATCCGATATCCAAAAAGAGTTTCGGATACAGATACAAATATGACACTATCCACATCCAAATATATCCGTTGACGGACCTAAACGAAGAAGTATTCAACAACACATTTTAAAAGTATATGGCTTAAAATCTACATTTTTCGATATTTGGATTGATATGCATTGTAAACAAATGAATATCTATTTTGGCGAGTGTTGAAAGCTAGAAACAAGGCATCTTAAGTAGAACTCTATTTTACATATATACTAGTGTGTAACCCGTGCGTTGCACACGGTAATGTTGTTAAAAAATAGTATTTATATTTTGACTATTGCTAAAATATATCTTATTATGCAATATGTGATAAATTTATCCTGATATATTAATCATAAATTAAGATGACATGCGATGATTGGATATAAGATTGAGGGTTCAATCTTCACTAACTACACATCTCTGTAAAATTAATGTACTAACTCAAAAAAAATATAAATTACATTTATTAATATTGTATATGTAAATAATTTATGTTTTCTCTTAATGACAAAAATAATTTATGTTATGTGATATATATTTTTATATGTAGGAGTGAATTGGTAACTTTACCAATTTATTAATATGATTATTGTATATATATATATATATATATATTGTCACCTTTTTTAAGGTTATAAATGGATTAATGAATATTAAATAATTGAATTTATTTAAATAACTTGAATTAATGGTCAACATAACTAATTAAATATAAGAAGTCGAATGTAAACGTTGAAGAAAATTTGGAAGAGTTTTATACATATTGTAATATAGAAGAGCATTGGTCTTATGGTTAGTTTATCTACATGTGAACTTTTATCCATATTTAGTTTTCATATTAAATCAATTTTATCCTTGTAATTAACCATATATTTTATACTGTTGTAAAAGGGTCATGATAATTGCAAAATAATGTATCATTTAATTGAGTTATGAGTTTGGTATGGTTTGATAAAATGTTGAAAGCGAGAATGTTTATATAATCTAAAATTGATGTAATCTGTGCATTCACATCATAATGTTGTAAAATATAAATTTATCTTTTATAATTGTTCAAAATGAAATTATGTTATGTAATGTCCGATAATTTTTTGAGATAAATGAATCAGAAATTAAAAGAGTTAGTATTATTTATGTACGTTTTACTTTATGTGATCTAAATATCTTTCTATATATCGGAATAAAGAAGAAATAATTTTATCATTTTTTTCCCATATATATGAATATTGTATATATTGAAATTCTCGTATTTTTAGGATTTATTACATTAATTAATGAATATTAGTTAATCATATTTATGTAAATAGTTTAAATTTACGATTACATAATTAGTTAAATATATGGATTTTAAATGTAAAATATTAGAAGATAATTGAGAAGGGTTTTAATCTAATTGTAAAAAAATAAAATTTAGGTATTTTAACAGAATTTTACAGTGCAATGTATGATAAATTCATTTATTAAATAAATTATAAATTAACTTTATTATTGTCATTAACGTAAATAATTTATGTTATGTGATTTATATATATTTGCATCTGAATAATTTTTCTAACCAATTTGTTGATGTGCATGTAACATACATATTGAAACTTTCATCTTTTAGGTTTATTATAAATATTAGTTGACTAAATTTAACAATTAGTTTAAAATTTGGATTATGTAATTAATTTAAATGTATGGACTTTAATGTAAAATTTTGATAGAAAACCGTGAAAGATTTGTAATTAATTATATTTTTTTAAAAGTAGGCATTTGGATGTAGAATAGTATGAGAAATTTAGTAAAATAATTGTAAAATGGTAAATCATAGGATTTTAAAAATAAAATATCCAGATTTTGAGAGAATTAAGGAGAATAGAGATAAGTCCTAGAACTAAGGAGAGGGTTTCAAATTCTTCTTCTTTACTATTATTTAATAGATTTGTCCAAAGAAAATGAGATTACTATAATTAGTAAACATACTGATCTGTCTGTTCTTTATTACATACGCAAACCATAGGCACGCAGTAAGAAGAAAAATTCATTAGGCCACTAGGTTGTTTTGCTCTTTACGCTGTACCTTTTTATAACTCTAGTTCATACACAGTCACCTCGCAATGTCTTTTAATGCTTATGAAATGGTCTTAGCAAGACTCATCAAGCGTTCGTACCACGGGATACCTATGACTTTCTGACAATCCACATCCCATGACACAAGATGTAATATTAACCTAACATTGATTCCTTTTTTTCCCCTTTTTTATAGCCATTGACTATTGTAAACATAATTTGTCGTTCACATTTACAGCAGATCAGATATTTTGTATAGTACTGTTGTGCATAATTTATTTAATTTTGATAGCGGTGAACATGTGATCTTCAACAAAATGGACTAATTCGTATGTATGTGGTGATCAAACCAATAAGATACGTATTTCACTTGCCGAAACCAACATCCAAGTGATGTCTGAGCACTAAAAATTTTACCATGCCAATAAGATAAACTATAAAATCTTGATTTGTATGATGTCAATATGTATTCATGCTAGCATGCAGTATTTGGTGCTCTTAGATTAAATTCAGCTGCAGGAAATCATAGATGGACCTATGTCTGGTCTCATATAACATTTAAAGTACTATGCCTAGTGTAAGGGAATATATAAGCGTACTTTTGCCTTTATCAATTTAAGTTGTGGGGTTTATGACTGCACAAACAAACAAACAATAAAAACAATAACAGTGTAACTAAACCTTGAAGGACTGCACAGAAATATCTAAAACAAGACTGATTCTACATGTTACCTTTTCCTACTTTCTTTTTATATATGTAAATTAGCCCTTCCATACTTTATTTTATTATTCAGACTAGTAATTAGTGTGACACAAATCCATTTATAAATGTATTAGAGGTTCTTTACTGATTAATTGAGCAAATTGCACAGACAATTACAAAGGCATAACATTATGTGCAGACTTAATTCGTGAACTAAATTATAAAACATGAACTAAATTATACAAGCAATGAATTTAGGGTTGTTATCTTAAAAGCGAATCTTTCATTACCGTACCATTATAAATCAATTAATTGTCTTATTCAACTAAGTCGATATATCAATAAAATCAACATGATAATGGTAAAATTATCATTTATAGTTGCAAAACATCAAATAAAAATTCGCTAAAATCGATGGTGATAGTTATTTACCTACTTATTTATATTTTATATGTTCTTATTTTACTAACTTTTTCCCATAAAGAAGCATGCAAGTGATCGAAACACGTTTTGAAATTCAGCTCAAATGGTTTTAGTTGCATTTTTTTAATTCTTTTTCTCCAATATCTTTTACTAAGTGACATGATAAAATATATGACGAAACACCGTTACATTACAAAAATATGAAATATACTGTTATTTTAAACAAAATGGTAACTTACCATTACTAGTATAATGATTACCAACCTATCGGTATACCAATCTTCGACAATATGCTAATGGTAACAGTGTCTTTGACTTGTCAGTGAAACTGATACGATAGTAACGGTAACCATTACCAAAATATCTCTAATGAATTATGAGATATTTGGATGCCACGATGTGTATTTGTTAAAGTATGTCCTAAGACATCATCTATGATATTAAAATAACCAAAATGAATCTTTGATACAAGTAATATGGTCTAGCAAATAAGGTTACAACAATTACACATATCCTCAAAAAGCAAGCTTTATTTTTAGTGGATATTTAAGTCCACCCTTACTTTCATACTTATTATATAAAAAAAAATCAAACATCTTTTGATCAAACTTTGCAAAGCCGTTCTGTGATATCATTTAAAAAAAATCAACTTTTCTCTTCTTCTCCATCACGAAAGTTAACTTCTCATAAGAAAACCCTAAATGTTTGATTTGTCAAATCTTCTAATTCTATTAAGTTTTTTTTTAACTTCAATTTTTTTAGTTCTTTTAATGACTTCTTCTCCGATATGTCATCTTTTTAGCACCAAATGTTTTTTTAAATAATTTTTTGTGGTATTTCTACAATTTTTTAGAAATATATGCATATATTTTATAAATATTTTCAATTTTTTTAAAATATATGTACATATCCATTAGAGGTAAAGCCTTGGCGCAATGGTTATGTCACTCGCATGGTGATCTGGGTGCTCAGGTTTGAGTCCGGAAACAGGCTCTTCGCAATACGAGGAAAATGTTGCGTACAGTATCGACCTCCCCAGACTCTGCTATTGTGCGGGAGCCTCGTACGCTGGGTTCCACCTTTATATGTATATATCCATTCATTTTGGAAATATTTAATGCTGGATTATCCATCCACTTTGCAAACATTTGCAAAAATATGTTTATATTCATTTATTCTACAAATATTTGCAGAATTATCCATTTATTTTGCAAATATTTGCAAAAACGTATGTATATTCATTTATTCTGCAACTATTTGCATAATTATCCATTTATTTTGCAAATATTTGCAAAAACATATTTATACCTCTTCATTTTGCAACTCTTTACAAAATTATTCATATATCGTGCAAATATATTTGCAGAATTACACATTCATTTTGCTAATATTTGCAACAACATTTTTTTGTTTTAGAGAAATGTCTACATCATTCATTTTGCAAGTACGTGTACAAATATGTAGTTGTTATGCAAATATTTGCAAAACATGCTTGTTCTGTCTAAAAAACATTAATATTTAATAAAAAATTATGAAATATCGATGTTTATATCCATCAATTTTGCAAATACCTGCAAAATTATGTAGTTTTGTAAACAATTGTAAAAACATCTGATATTCATTTAGAAATATTTTTATATTCATCCATTTTGCAAATATCACACAAATGTGCAAATTTTCTTTTAATATATATTTCTACATGCATTTTTTAATATAAATTTGCAACTCTTATTTATTTCGTCCTAACTTATCTAAATCTGTCAATGGATACCTGAAAAATAAAAAATCTCTCTGCAGTAATATTCAAAAAACGAATGAATATCCGATATCCGGAAAAACGAATACGAATGCGGATACATCCGCATCTAAAAATTATCCACTCGGTTCTTAACAAGATTATAGCTTATGTTACGTATATTTTAGTACAATAAAATATGTGTATTTATTATTTTATTAAGTCAATAGTTTATATTATATGCATTTAATGCATATTAGTTGCTCAAAACTATTTATTATCATCATAATTGTTGATTTTGCGCATTTTATAATTAATCAGATCGAAAAAATTATGTTGGATAAAAAATTTCTATTTATGTTTCTGGATTTATCGATTGTTAACTGATAAGATAATCATCTGATATCCATTTGTAACCGTATATGCAGATACAGATATGAATATATTTGCATCCAAAAGTATCCGTTGACAAAGATGTTACTTACCTTCACATTTCTTTTTGATCTTCTGCTATTGATGTTTTTTAGGATGTAGTTGTTAATTCATTGAGAATGAAAAGCAAAGAGATTTGAGTCGTCACATGTAAAATCGATGTAGTCCTAAATTGATTTAGGACAATTTAATAACTCGGTTGCATTAACAAAAAAAGAGGGGACGACTTTACAAAATTTGAGTAGAATATGATGTCTTCTGCTTGTATTTATTGCTTCATTGTTGTTGTGCAATGTTATATGCTAGTAAATATTTGACGCAGGAAAAAACCATAAAAAAAACTACGTGGGTTTGATCATGAAAAGGTATGTATGTAGTCTTTTCTATGCAACAACTCTCGGTACTTTTAAGACTGGAGTGTATATGTTAACCCGCCTTTTGTCAAAACTATAAGCAGGCAGATTCAACCTAACTAACTTCACGACTATCGAGGCTGGAATATGATGGATTTGGTTTCGGAGGATGAAGTTTACTTGGATATGTCATTTGGTCAAGAAATGGAGGGGATGCACGGCTCGGTCTGGAAGATAAGCGTCGCTCGGCATTTCTTCTCGCTTGGCACAAGTACTTCGTTCAGCCTACACTCCTCGCTTGGCATTTCTCCTCGTTCGGCATCATAGGTCGCTCGGCATCGTGGGTCGTTCGGCATTAGACGTCGCTCGGCATCGTGGGTCGCTCGGCATCGTGAGTCGCTCGGCATCAAGCCTCGTTCGGCATACGAATGATGTTCGGCATGAATTCCTCGTTCGGCATGGCAACCTCGCTCGGCATACGAGTGACGTTCGGCATGGCAACCTCCCTTGGCATGAACTCCTCGTTCGGCATGGCAACCTCGTTCGGCATGCGTGGGTCGGCATCAAGTGGCTCAACATTGATGGGATACGGCTCGGCCTAGGTGGCTCGACGAATGCCGCTCGGTCGGGGACGAAGGGTATACATGGCTCGACAATGGCCTTGGTGGGCCCAAACTATTCAGGAGGCCCAACAACCTGGTTTTGCCTACAAATACAGCATATGGGGGTTCAGAAAAAGGGATCTTCTTTCTGCTCTCTGACTTTTTATTTTTTAAGGCCGAGGTTACTCTACCATCTTGTAACTGTAATTGATTCTCATATCAATAAAAAGAAAACTTCTGGAGTGGACGTAGGCCGGAGTTAGCCGAACCACTATAAAATCTGTTGTTCTTTACTGCTTTCATTTTATTTTAACTGTTCTTCACATTATTACTCTCTACATATACTATATCTGTTATATGTGATTGTGAATTGGTGCTTTCACTTGGATTTGTGTGTTAGTGATCAATCTTGATGCTAACATTTTGGTGCTTTCACTGAGAAGCAAGCACTTGGGGATTTCAGAGCTAGGAATTTTGGATTCAAAAGCTTAGGAACTTGGATCCTATGAAGTAATGGCTAGGCCACCAACAAGAAAGCAAGTGACAGAAAGGAGCAATCAAGAGGGAAGTCAAGAGGCTTCCTCTGGAGCTGGAGCAGGTCAAGCATCCATCTACATCACCAGAGACGAGATGGAAGCGATGCTAAAAAGACAAGAGGAGATGATGCAGGCTCTTCTCAGACAATTTGCACAAGCAGGAAATGCAGGAGCTCAGATCCGTGGTGCTGGATCAGAAGCGCTCAACAAGCAAGCAGAGGGAGTGGCTCAGCAGGGGGCAGCCCCCAATCAGCAGACGGCTATCAATCTGGATGGACCTAGACTCGGGGGCACACCACCAGAAAATGCTGGACCAATCCATGGAGGGATACCAGATGACGCTATGCAACCCGACACCAACAGGAGTGTAGGAGTACGTGATGAGGAGTATGTGCCAAGATTCCCTCGTGAACTCGGGAGACAGATCAGAGGTAGTGGACAAGGATTGCAGTTTGACGACAATGACAGATTAGCAGAAATGGTCAGACGAGCTGTGAGAGGCGGACCGGTAAATAAAAACTTGGAGGATGTGAATAGGAGTCACTTTACTCCTACTATCAGGCAAGCTAGGAACCCACCGGATTTTAAGCTACCAATGTTGGAGATGTATGATGGGAGAACGGATCCCGCCGTTCACCAGACAAAGTACATGAGGCATATGGAGGTACTGAGGGCATCGGATGAGGTCATGGCTCGATGCTTCCCTTTGTATTTGTCGGATATCGCAGCTATGTGGTTCAGACAGCTAGAGAGTTGTGACGACCGCCCATGACCCCTGCACCGAATCTAGAGATAGTGCGCTGTAAAGTGTGCCAGGCGACCATGGACGATTGTCAGGGTAGATTAAAACAACAGAATCTATCGTATTACTCACAGCGCATGGACAAAATACAATAGAACATATGTATAGTGAAGCTTTACAGAACAAAATGACATCATATAAAACTCCATAATAGTTGAATACAAGCATCCAAATAGTCAATACAACAAGCCTCACTACATATCACTCAGAGAATACAAACAGCGGAACATCCAGTACATATAATAAGAAGATAATATGCAACCCTCCAGCTCGTCTTCGATATCAGCATCGTGAGAAGAGAACAGCACCTGTCACCTGCTACCTAGTCTGCCCGTCCCAAAAATGGACGAACAGCCCAAGGCAATAAGAATTAAAACATAAAGCCTTGAGTCAGACAACAGTCTTAGTGAGCAGTAAATTAACTAACAACATACCAAAAGAGCATAAAGGAAAAGGAATAGGAATACAACCCTCCCACTCCACTTCTTTCTACAATGATAGCCCCCAGACTCACACTAAGCAGAAGCAACACAGCAGAGCATACAATTTAAAGTAAAGTAATAATCATTCGAGTCAAGGGCGATGTTTTCCAAGTACCAAGGCCTAAATCAGATAAGCACCCAGAAAATATCGCTCTTGAGTCCGAATGACGATACAACCAAACATCCATGACTCTGGCTATCACTGTTATCATTGCTTCGATATCACCGTTAATTGAATGACCGGCACATTCTTTTAGCCGTCCGTCAAGGGCTAATGGAAACCCCGGTTCTAGACATAACTCCCGCACGTCGTCGCAGCCCGTGCCTAGGACTATCGAATCTGCCCAGAGTACTCGACCATCAACAGTTGGACGTTGGGACTATCGAATCTACCCAAACGTACTCTTGCTTAGAGCATGCTAGAACCTTCAACAACGATGCTATCCAAGCCTCCTAGTCATCCTCCTCGACGACTATTCTCATATCCATTCATTATCCTCAACTCGAATCATATCACCGAGTTATCAACATGCTTAGAATGATCCCGTCTGGATTAGACCAAGTCTTCATCACATGATTGCCTCGCTTCATCACATCCTTGCAAAGCCTCATCTCAACATCACATAATCAAATCTACGCATAAGAGCTTCATCATCCCGCTACATATGCCACGAGCAGCTTACCCAATTCAAGAGCCTTTCTCTTAGCTCTTGAATCATCTTCGGTCTAAATCAAACCATCAATCATCTAATTCATAACAATCAATCAAACCAAACATTAATCCAAGCAATCAAGCATTCAAATATGATCTAAGTAGATAATTATAACAATAATGGCATTTTCGTAATTAAAGAGTTGAAAGTCTAACATGCATGAAATCATAAGAAATATCTCTACAATCTTGATGAATGAACTTGCATAGGTTAACACTTAGTAAAATGGTTGTCAAATTATCATAAACAATGGATCTACATGGATCTACACTTAGGATGAAGAAAATGCATGGAAATCACTATTTTAACACCAAATCGAGCCAACAATCCGATATACTCCTTTGGATCCATGTGAGAGATAATCACCACTCACCAAATCACCTAAACAACCTCAAATCAACACGCTTTAGATTTGGACAGCGAAGGATCAAGCTTGATCTACCACGAATCCGCCTCAAACGAAGAAATCTCACTTCAAAGGATGAAGATCTTCAATCTAAGCTCTTGAATCTTCAATTTGATCTTCAACTTGGATGGATGGAAGAACTAGATTAGAGTGGAGAAAAGAAGTGAAGAAGTGTAGAAGTCGAGCTCTCAAAATGGCAGCACTTCGTCGCTTCAAAATCCGGATCCCAAAAAGTGAGAAAAACCCTTCCTATTTATAGCAGAAAATTCCTTAAGTCGTAACTCGTCCGCCTCTATAAGTCGTCTCCGACTTATAACCTTCGACTTAACAAAGCCTTCAACCTAACAGACTACGACTCGGTGATCTCTCGACTTAAGACTTAGCAGCTAACCTCTAAGTCGGTTGCGACTTAACACCTACGTCTATACGACTTAACGACTCAACCACTTGCGCGAGTTAACACATACGCGCGACTTAACCGAGATATGCCTTAGCGACTTAACAGCTCTACAACTCATCAACCTCACGACTTAGCTAGGTTACGACTTAACTGGTCAGACGACTTAACGAGATAACCCATCCTACGACTTAACAGTGTTACGACCTAACACTTAAGAGGATACGACTTAAAGATTTCAGCTACTCTATGACTTAACAACAAACACCTAAGTCGTCTACGACTTAACACATATGCTACGACTTAACTATAAGGCTGCCTATCTCCTAAGTCGCTAGCCTCTATAAGTCGGTCACGACTTATCTCTTAGGTCGTTTACGACCTAGGACTTAAACAAATATGACCAAAAAGACAAACATACTAGGTCGTCCATGATTTACCACCTTAACTCGCTAACTCGCTGATCCCTTAACTCGGTAACAACTTAACTCACCTCTATCCTTAAGTCGCTTACAACCATAAGTCGGTCAACTCGCTAACTCGTCCAACCGACCTAACTTCTCTACGCTCTAAGTCGTTGCCGACCTAACTGCCTTAACTCGCCATCCACCTGGGTATCTCCAATCCCCTAAGTCGTATACGACTTACGACTTATACTAAGTCGTGAACGACTTAGGACTTAGCCATATTTTTGCCTAAAATCTGAAATGGCTCAAAAATGCTAAAATTCCAGATTTTGACAAACTTTTCGATCTGTAAAAATACGGGTCGTTACATTCTCTCCCCCTTAGGAATTTCGCCTCCGAAATTCCAAGCAAACAAAGCAATCAAAGACTATTCTGTACGCCTATCATCCATAACAATCAACAAACCATGCATCCAATTCTAGCTTAGCGTACAGAATTCTAACACTAGAACAAGTTACAATATCGTGAGATGACACGACACCTTAGGGTCATACCTTGAAGAGTTCAGGATGAGCTGCCTTCATCCTCTCTTCCACCTCCCATGTACAGTCGTTATCATCATCACTCCATTGTATCTTGAGCAACTTAACTACCTTCCTCCTAAGCTGTTTTGTGTCGGTTTCAACAACACGAAGCGGCTTACGAGGTCTTCTATCGACTGGATCAACTTCGAAATCTTCACAGCTATCAGCAGAAACCACTGTATTTGAGTCGTGCACATACTTCCGTAGATATGATACATGAAAAACATTGTGCACACTCGACATCTTCTCTGGTAACTCCAATCTATAAGCGAGCTTTCCAATTCGCTCGGTAATCGGGAATGGTCCAACAAATCTCGGAGTCAATTTTCCTTTCTTCCCGAATCGAATAACATTCTTCAGTGGAGAAATCTTCACAAAAACCATACCTCCTACGTCGAATTCCAAATCCTTTCGACGCTTATCAGCATAACTCTTCTGACGGTCTTGGGATGCCTTCATTCGTTGCCGAATGATCTCTATACAATCTAAAGTCTGTCGAATCATCTCTGGCCCAAGTATCAACTTTTCTCCAGTTTCCAACCAACATGTCGGAGAGTTACACGGTCTTCCATACAATGTCTCATACGGTGCCATACCAATGCTTGACTGGTAACTGTTGTTGTATGAAAACTCTACCAAATGAAGGTGATCTTCCCATGATCCTCCGAAGTCCAAAACACAAGCTCTAAGAAGATCTTCCAAAACTCGGTTGATTCTCTCGGTCTGACCATCTGTTTGAGGGTGATAAGCTGTACTCAAACACAACTCAGTTCCCAAAACTTCCTGGAAGCTCTTCCAAAATCCACTAGTGAACAATGGGTCTCGATCGCTCACTATACTCTTCGGAATACCATGGAATCGAACTATCCACTTAACATACAACTCAACCAACTTTGATGCAGTCCTAGTCGATCGAACAGGAATGAATCTTGCACTCTTAGTCAGACGATCTACAATGACCCAAATCCCTTCATTTCCCGTTCTGGTTCTAGGCAATCCATCGATAAAATCCATCGACACTTGTTCCCACTTCCATGTAGGAACTTCTAATGGCTGAAGCAATCCACTAGGCTTCTTCTGCTCGGCTTTTACCAACTGGCAGTTCATACACTTGGAAATAAAATTTCCAACATCCTTCTTCATGTCTTCCCAGTAGTAGGTTCTCTTCATATCCCGATACATCTTATTTCCTCCTGGATGAATTGTCAACTTCGAGTGATGACTTTCCTTCAAAACTTCACTCCTCAATTCATCTATATCGGGAACAACTAGTCGTCCTTGCTTTCGAAGCCAACCCTCTTGATCGACCTCAAACCCTTTATCCTTTTCTGGATCCAACCCAGATTCCAAATCACGGATAATCTTGACAAGCTTATCATCTCGCTTTTGGCTTTCGCCAATCCTTTCCACAAGAGAAGGTCTTATCGATAAGTTTGCCAACATCTCAGGTTCCAATTCACATCTAGGCCTGAAGTCAAATCCAGCTAAATACTCGAGATTCTTCCATTCTGAAAACATGGCTCCCAATCCTGCATGTCTTCGACTTAACGCATCTGCCACTGCGTTACCTTTTCCCGGAGTATAAGCTATACCAAAATCATATGATGCTAAAAACTCTAGCCAATGCTGCTGCCGAAGATTCAAATCCTTTTGGGAGAAAATATACTTCAACGACTTATGATCTGTAAACAACTCGAATCGAACTCCCAACAGATAATGTCTCCACATCTTCAGAGCAAATACAATCGCCGCTAACTCCAAATCATGAGTCGGGTAATTCCTTTCATGCAGCTTCAGTTGTCGACTGGCATACGCAACAACTTTATCCCTCTGCATCAGCACTGCTCCAAGTCCAGTACCACATGCGTCGGTGTAAACCACCATCTCATCATTCCCACTTGGAATAGTCAAAAAAGGAGCACTTGTCAATCTCTCTTTCAGGATTCCGAAAGCTTGCTCACACTTAGCATCCCAACTGAACACTTGGTTCTTCTTCGTCAATCCTGTTAACGGTGCAGCTATCTTGGAGAAGTCTTTGATAAACCGTCGATAATATCCTGCTAATCCAAGAAAACTTCTCACATCAGATGCATTCTTAGGTCTAACCCAATCCTGGATTGCTGCCACCTTAGCGGGATCAACCGCTATCCCATTTCCAGAAATCACATGGCCTAAGAACCTCACTTCACTCTTCCAGAAGTGACACTTCGAAAACTTAGGCTTCAGCTGATGTTTCCGTAAGATTTCCAAAACAATATGCAAGTGCGTCTTGTGCTCTTTCTCCGTTCTGGAATAAATCAGAATATCATCCACGAACACAAGTACGAACTTGTTCAACTGATCTCTGAACACTCTATTCATAAGATCCACAAAATATGCTGGCGCGTTAGTCAATCCAAACGGCATTACCAGCCACTCAAAGAAACCGGATGGTGTCCTAAAAGCAGTCTTCGGCACACTATCCTTAGCCACTCTTAACTGGTGAAATCCCGTTGCCAAATCCATCTGAGAAAACACCTTAGCCTCGTGAAGCTGATCAAACAAGTCATCTATTCTCGGCAATGGATACTTGTTCTTCTTCGTCACCTTATTCAGCTCACGATAATCCACACACAATCTCAATGACCCATCTGCCTTGGTTGCAAACACAACTGGTGCACCCCACTCGGACACACTACGCCGAATGAATCCTTTCTGCAAAAGATCATCAACTTGCACCCTCAACTCCTGCTGTTCCCTAGGCGCCATCCGCCTAAGAGGCATCACAACAGGTCTGGCTCCTTCAACTAGATCTATACGAAACTCGATCTCTCTATGCGGCGGCAACCCTTTGACTTCGTCAAAGACATCCTCGAATCCATTAGCGATTGGCACCGATGACAGTCCATCCCGTGGAACAACTAGCGAATACATGAAGCTCATGAAGACGCCTTCTTCATGCTTACATCGTATTACAACCTTTCGCCCCTCCACATTCTCGACTGTCACTTCCAACCTCTCGCAATCAACCTTTGCCGCATACTTCCTAAGCCAGTCCATACCCAAAATAATTCCGAACCCCGCAAAGTTCAGAACAAAGCAATCACAAACAAAAGAGCAACCATGACTCGATACAACTAGACCACGGCATAACATACACAAACAAGACGAACCCCCAACTGGATTAGTCACAACCAATGGCCTATCAACAATATCCGGCTTCAAATCTAACCGGCCTACGAGTTCATTACAAACAAACGAATGCGACGCTCCAGTATCAAACAAAACTCTAACTGGAACACCACATAGGAAAAGAGTACCTTGAACAACCACACTCTTTCCTTTCTCTTCAGCAGTAGGAGCTTTCGAAGACGACGGAACAGCTCCCAAAGCATAAGCTTGCACAATCTGCTTGTCCCTCCTCGGTCCTGGACAATTCTTCCTGAAATGCCCTGGCTTGTCATAGTTGTGACACTTCATTGGCACCTTCGGATTCTTACAATCCTTAGAGAAATGGACCTTCTGCTGACAATTGTAGCAAGTCACCTCGCCTTTCGGCTTCTTCTGGCCATCCTTACCCTTCTGCTGCTGTTGCTTCCTCTTCTTGTTTCCACCCTGCTGGGGTTTAGACTCTTCCCTGGTCACAGCAACAACAGATCCTTCCTTAGGAAACAGACTCTCATGCCTAAGAGCTTTCTCCACAAGCTTCTCAAATGAATCGTCCAAATGATCCACCAACTGTCTCCCAAGATAACTGTCCAAGCCTGTCACAAACTTCTCATTCTTCTGATAAGCAGATTCAATATATGACCGGGCATACTTGGACAAAGCTTCGAACTCAGAAACATACTCAAGAACTGGTCTCCCACCTTGCTTGAGCTCCACAAACCTCTTGAACAGAACAGACTTCTGAGCTGTAGAAATGAACTTAGCTTCAAACCTAACTTGAAATTGCTCCCAAGTAATCTCTTCCTCCGCAATATTGATGGTAATAGAGTTCCACCAATCAGAGGCTCTCCCTTGAAGCTGCCTTGATGCCAACTTCCTCTTAGTTGCATCATCAATTCCCAAATCACCAAAGATCCTTCTACAAGCATTGATCCATCTCTGGACTTCAATAGTTGATTCTGTTCCCAAGAAAACTTTCCCTCCAAGAGCAGTATAGTCTTTGCACAACTTAGCAAAATCCACTGGTTTCGGAGTTTGGACTTGAACTCCAACATCTACTGCTGCCCCCGGAACTGGTATCCTTCTCATGATCGAAGTCATCATAGCTTCGAACATAGCTGCATAATCAGCAGTCCCTTCAGTAGCTTGGCCTTCCCTAGCAGCTGGTCTCCCTCTTCGACTCATTCTCAATATCTATAAAATGGAATGATTAGAACATCTAGAGAAACAACTGCATAAAGGACTCAACTCTACTAAGCTACTATATTATATATAGTATTCATCCATTAAAATACAATTACGTCTCTCATACGTAGTTACGTCAGTGAGCGTTGGGTAAAATCGATTAACCAATGCTCTGATACCAAATGTGACGACCGCCCATGACCCCTGCACCGAATCTAGAGATAGTGCGCTGTAAAGTGTGCCAGGCGACCATGGACGATTGTCAGGGTAGATTAAAACAACAGAATCTATCGTATTACTCACAGCGCATGGACAAAATACAATAGAACATATGTATAGTGAAGCTTTACAGAACAAAATGACATCATATAAAACTCCATAATAGTTGAATACAAGCATCCAAATAGTCAATACAACAAGCCTCACTACATATCACTCAGAGAATACAAACAGCGGAACATCCAGTACATATAATAAGAAGATAATATGCAACCCTCCAGCTCGTCTTCGATATCAGCATCGTGGAAAGAGAACAGCACCTGTCACCTGCTACCTAGTCTGCCCGTCCCAAAAATGGACGAACAGCCCAAGGCAATAAGAATTAAAACATAAAGTCTTGAGTCAGACAACAGTCTTAGTGAGCAGTAAATTAACTAACAACATACGAAAAGAGCATAAAGGAAAAGGAATAGGAATACAACCCTCCCACTCCACCTCTTTCTACAGTGATAGCCCCCAGACTCACACTAAGCAGAAGCAACACAGCAGAGCATACAATTTAAAGTAAAGTAATAATCATTCGAGTCAAGGGCGATGTTTTCCAAGTACCAAGGCCTAAATCAGATAAGCACCCAGAAAATACCGCTCTTGAGTCCGAATGACGATACAACCAAACATCCATGACTCTGGCTATCACTGTTATCATTGCTTCGATATCACCGTTAATTGAATGACCGGCACATTCTTTCAGCCGTCCGTCAAGGGATAATGGAAACCCCGGTTCTAGACATAACTCCCGCACGTCGTCGCAACCCGTGCCTAGGACTATCGAAGCTGCCCAGAGTACTCGACCATCAACAGTTGGCCGTTGGGACTATCGAATCTGCCCAAACGTACTCTTGCTTAGAGCATGCTAGAACCTTCAACAACGATGCTATCCAAGCCTCCTAGTCATCCTCCTCGACGACTATTCTCATATCCATTCATTATCCTCAACTCGAATCATATCACCGAGTTATCAACATGCTTGGAATGATCCCGTCTGGATTAGACCAAGTCTTCATCACATGATTGCCTCGCTTCATAACATCCTTGCAAAGCCTCATCTCAACATCACATCATCAAATCTACGCATAAGAGCTTCATCATCCCGCTACATATGCCACGAGCAGCTTACCCAATTCAAGAGCCTTTCTCTTAGCTCTTGAATCATCTTCGGTCTAAATCAAACCATCAATCATCTAATTCATAACAATCAATCAAACCAAACATTAATCCAAGCAATCAAGCATTCAAATATGATCTAAGTAGATAATTATAACAATAATGGCATTTTCGTAATTAAAGAGTTGAAAGTCTAACATGCATGAAATCATAAGAAATATCTCTACAATCTTGATGAATGAACTTGCATAGGTTAACACTTAGTAAAATGGTTGTCAAATTATCATAAACAATGGATCTACATGGATCTACACTTAGGATGAAGAAAATGCATGGAAATCACTATTTTAACACCAAATCGAGCCAACAATCCGATATACTCCTTTGGATCCATGTGAGAGATAATCACCACTCACCAAATCACCTAAACAACCTCAAATCAACACGCTTCAGATCTGGACAGCGAAGGATCAAGCTTGATCTACCACGAATCCGCCTCAAACGAAGAAATCTCACTTCAAAGGATGAAGATCTTCAATCTAAGCTCTTGAATCTTCAATTTGATCTTCAACTTGGATGGATGGAAGCACTAGATTAGAGTGGAGAAAAGAAGTGAAGAAGTGTAGAAGTCGAGCTCTCAAAATGGCAGCACTTCGTCGCTTCAAAATCCGGATCCCAAAAAGTGAGAAAAACCCTTCCTATTTATAGCAGAAAATTCCTTAAGTCGTAACTCGTCCGCCTCTATAAGTCGTCTCCGACTTATAACCTTCGACTTAACAAAGCCTTCAACCTAACAGATTACGACTCAGTGATCTCTCGACTTAAGACTTAGCAGCTAACCTCTAAGTCGGTTGCGACTTAACACCTACGTCTATACGACTTAACGACTCAACCACTTGCGCGAGTTAACACATACGCGCGACTTAACCGGGATATGCCTTAGCGACTTAACAGCTCTACAACTCATCAACCTCACGACTTAGCTAGGTTACGACTTAACTGGTCAGACGACTTAACGAGATAACCCATCCTACGACTTAACAGTGTTACGACCTAACACTTAAGAGGATACGACTTAAAGATTTCAGCTACTCTATGACTTAACAACAAACACCTAAGTCGTCTACGACTTAACACATATGCTACGACTTAACTATAAGGCTGCCTATCTCCTAAGTCGCTAGCCTCTATAAGTCGGTCACGACTTATCTCTTAGGTCGTTTACGACCTAGGACTTAAACAAATATGACCGAAAAGACAAACATACTAGGTCGTCCACGACTTACCACCTTAACTCGCTAACTCGCTGATCCCTTAACTCGGTAACAACTTAACTCACCTCTATCCTTAAGTCGCTTACAACCATAAGTCGGTCAACTCGCTAACTCGTCCAACCGACCTAACTTCTCTACGCTCTAAGTCGTTGCCGACCTAACTGCCTTAACTCGCCATCCACCTGGGTATCTCCAATCCCCTAAGTCATATACGACTTACGACTTATACTAAGTCGTGAACGACTTAGGACTTAGCCATATTTTTGCCTAAAATCTGAAATGGCTCAAAAATGCTAAAATTTCAGATTTTGACAAACTTTTCGATCTGTAAAAATACGGGTCGTTACAAGAGTGGTTCTATTGACACTTGGACAGAGCTGATTGAAAGGTTTATGAGGCAGTTTCGGGTCTATATAGTCAGACCCAAAAACGTAATGACTTTGACATCGATGAAACAATGGAAGGGAGAATCACTCAGGGATTTCTTAACCACATTCAACGCAGCGGTAGCTTCAGTGGATCGACCCGATCCATCAATGGTTTTGATGGCAGTAGTCTCAGGATTCGCGGATAATTCAGATTTCAAGATATCATTGGAACGGGACCCACCGAGGGATCTCGGGGAGTTCTACCATGAGGCGGAAAGGTTCCTGAGACAGGAGGATGCACAGGCTGAGAGAGTAGGGAGAGAGGATGAAGCTTATTCAGTGAGGGGTGGAGGTCCACCCAGGGAGGATCCAAGTAAAGACGATAAAGGAAAAAAGGAAAACAAATGGCAACAGTGGCACTTCGAAGAGGCCTCGGGAGGGAGTCAAAGTTTTCTTCTTACACAGATTTAACTGAGAATCTAGAAAGGATTTACTTGGATACTCGGGGGCACCTCCAGTATCGAAGACCGGCTGGGAGGGAACCATCGGAATACGAGCGGGCATCTGGGAAGCATTGCCTATTCCATGAGCTGGATGGGCACAACACGAATGATTGCAGGCATTTCAAGGATATCATTGAGGAGCATGTAAGGAATGGTCACCTGCAACAATACATAAGGAATCGAGCTGTAGCAGTGGAACGGGAGCGGCCACCGCCTACCTCGAACGAAGGTGGCGCTGGATCTAGTCACCGCCGGCTTGTTATCAACTGAATGGATTTATGATTCTGAATAAGTAATAGAACTCAAAGTAGTACGGTTAGGTCACTTGCACACGTATGGGATCGAGGACGGTCCCTAGGCGTGCTCCGAGATGATGAAAAACCGTACTGCTTGGATATATGAAATCCTGTTTTCTTTCTGTTTTTCTGCAAACTCTGGTTTCTTCTTTGGTACTTCGGACATTTAATCCCCTTTGTTGTACGAACTTTCACTTTGATAACTGAATTCTGTAATGATTGGGATTGGACTAATTCAATAAATAATACAGGCCAAGCGATTACCGTCCCGACCGAAGAGACGGGACAGTAATCGCGAATTACGATTCCCTTTGCCGGAGAGCAACGGAATGGACTCGAACAGAATGAACAAAGTCCTCGGTCGGAGAGTCGAGGCCAAAGAAATATCAAAGTCCTCGACCGGGGAGTCGAGGCCGGTGAATATACAAAGTCCTCGACCGGAGAGTCGAGGCCGGTGAATATAAAAAGTCCTCGGCCGGAAAGTCGAGGCCGGTGAATATACAAAGTCCTCGACCGGAGAGTCGAGGCCGGTGAATATAAAAAGTCCTCGGCCGGAGAGTCGAGGCCGGTGAATATCAAAGTCCTCGACCGGAGAGTCGAGGCCGGTGAATATACAAAGTCCTTGGCCGGAGAGCCGAAGCCAGTGAATATCAAAGTCCTTGGCCGGAGAGCCGAGGCCAGAGAATATGAAAATCCTTGGCCGGAGAGCCAAAACCGGTGAATATGAAAATCCTTGGCCGGAGAGCTGGTGAATATGAAAGTCCTTGGCCGGAGAGCCGAGGCCGGAGAATATGAAAATCCTTGGCCGAAGAGCCAAAACCGTGAATATCGAAGTTCTCGACCGGAGAGTCGAGGCCGGAGAATAAATAAAGTCCTCGACCGGAGAGTCGAGGTCGGGGAATATAAAGTCCTCGACCGGATAGTCGAGGCCGGAGAATAAATAAAGTCCTCGACCGGAGAGTCGAGGCCAGAGAATATATTAAGTCCTCGACCGGAAAGTCGAGGCCGGAAAATACAAGAAGTCCTTGATCGGAGGGTCAAGGCCGGAGAATATAAGAAGTCCTTGACTGGAGAGTCGAGGCCGGAGAATATAAGGAGTACTCGGCCGGAGAGTCGAGGCCGAAGAACATGGAAGTCCTCAGTCGCAGAGCCGAGGCCAAGGAACATACAAACCCTTGACCAGAGAGTCGAGGCTGGAACAGGATAACGCAACCTGGTGAGGTCTACGGATTCAAAGTTAAACACGGAGAGGTCATTGGATTCAGAATTGGATATCGACTCGGAGCAGTCGTAAACACGGGCTTCGAATATCGGACTTGAGGATATTCAAAACACACTTTACAAAGCAAGGCATGTTTTGGGAGGCAAGTGTTAACCCGCCTTTTGTCAAAACTATAAGCAGGCGGATTCAACATAACTAACTTCATGACTATCGAGGCTGGAATATGATGGATTTGGTTTCAGAGGATGAAGTTTACTTGGATATGTCATTTGGTCAAGAAATGGAGGGGATGCACGGCTCGATCTAGAAGATATGCGTCGCTCGGCATCTCTTCTCGCTCGGCACAAGTACTTCGTTCGGCCTACACTCCTCGCTTGGCATTTCTCCTCGTTCGGCATCATAGGTCGCTCGGCATCATGGGTCGTTCGGCATTAGACGTCGCTCGGCATCGTGGGTCGCTCGACATCGTGATTCGCTCGGCATCAAGCCTCGTTCAGCATACGAATGATGTTCGGCATGAATTCCTCGTTCGACATGGCAACCTCGTTCGGCATACGAATGATGTTGGCATGAATTCCTCGTTCGGCATGGCATCCTCGCTCGACATACGAGTGCCGTTCGGCATGGCAACCTCCCTTGGCATGAACTCCTCGTTCGGCATGGCAACCTCGTTCGGCATGCGTGGGTCAGCATCAAGTGGCTCGGCATTGATGGGATACGGCTCGGCCTAGGTGGCTCGGCGAATGCCGCTCGGTCGGGGACGAAGGGTATACATGGCTCGGCAATGGCCTTGGTGGGCCCAAACTATTCAGGAGGCCCAACAACCTGGTTTTGCCTATAAATACAACATATGGGGGTTCAGAAAAGGGGATCTTCTTTCTGCTCTTTGACTTTTTATTTTTTAAGGCCGAGGTTACTCTACCATCTTGTAACTGTAATTAATTCTCATATCAATAAAAAGGAAACTTCCGGAGTGGACGTAGGCCGGAGTTAGCCGAACCACTATAAAATCTATTGTTCTTTACTGCTTTCATTTTATTTTAACTGTTCTTCACATTATTACTCTCTACATATACTCTATCTGTTATATGTGATTGTGAATTGGTGCTTTCACTTGGATTTGTGTGTTAGTGACCAATTTTGACGCTAACAGTACAGGATAAGACATAGTTGAAACATAGTTAATCACCTTTTCCTTTTTATTATATATATCAATGAATTTGTATATAGGTCAAAGCAAAAAGTAAGGAAAAGAAGTTTGGTTGGAGGTTATACTTAGAGGTTATGTATTTTATATTTCTCATGTATTGTAGTTGTATTATTGATAAATTGAATAATGCTTGATATATGTAATAGAGATAAATGTTTAATTGTTGAGATAACATATATTGCTGTTTAATTCCACTATGAGGATTTCATACTTTTTCATAGTTTTTAGATTTTGAATTGTATAACCAACGATCTAATGTTTTTTATATTTGAGATTAGTGCATAAGCACATTTTAACGGTGTTTGTCATAAATTTTAAATGTCAAGAATAGTAGGACATTACACATCGCATCAAAGCTTAGGTTTTGTGATTACCCAAGCCTTAGATTGGGTTAAATATAGGATAAGAGAGCATTCCTGTTTATGATTGCACGCCATGTGTGTATATGAGATGTATGTGTAGTCATCATTACCTCATCTTAAGACAATATTTATTTATGATGACCTTTGTGTGGGAAATAAATATAATATGAGTGATATATGATAAGCACTTATAGAAGGGATTAAGTGTTGGTTATAACCCGAGTGATATATGCATGATATTACAAAGAAATCTTGTCAACACCTTACATCAAAACATAAAGAATGACCAACCCCTTCGAAACCCCTTTCGAATGGGTCAACAGGAACTTCATGTTTTCGGAAGGTGCCACTTCGAAGATGTTAATTAGTGACAAGAAATCCGGTCAACACTTCGAAGCAAAGTTTAAGAAAGAAACAATTCATTTGGAACCCTTTTCGAAGAAGTCAAAAGGGTCATTACACTTTTGAAGGTAAAACCCTTTCGAAAGCATAGATTCTACTGTCATAGTGAAGATTCCTTCGAAAGGGATTATATGTTTCGGAGTATCCAAGCACCTTTCAAAGGAGTCCTCCCAACAAATATGACTTCAATAATCATATAGTGAGTCCCTTCGAATCCACTTTCGAACGAGTTGAGAGGGTCTTTATTCCTTCGAAAGGACTCGGAATACAACATATATAACAAATAAGATGTGGACTCAATGTGCTATGGAATCTCATCTTGGATAAATGATGCAAGTCCAATTGACTTGTCAATATTGGATTATCATCATCACGTCGATTTAGTATTATATAGCTTTAGACGTGATGGTAATATGCTTTGAAATCAAAATATCTAAGTAAACTTCATGACATTTCATATGACAAATAAGGGTTAAGAAAATAGGTAAGTATCATGTACAATTGATCATTAGACAAGCTAATGGCTGAAATGATCTTCCTCGTATTCGAAATCGATATTAGGCCCATGCATCTTCTTCTTTTTATTTCTTTAAATTGGATTACAGGTAAGAGAATTTTTCCCAAATTGATCTAGGGCTACAAGAATTTGATTTTGATAAGAAGCAAGAAGGAAATTTAAGAATCCAAAAACTGGTCCCCAAACTTGGACCCATAGAGTCGTATTTATAGATGCGGATTGACCCCCTTCCTGATTCATCCTTTCGAAGCAGTCGAAAGGCTTTCTCTCAGCCTTTCGCATCCGTCCTTTCGTCTTTGCCCTTAGGCTTTCATAGCTTCAAAGGCGGATATCTTAGTCTCTTATTATGCTTGGATTAGCCTTTCTACCTCCATCGAAAGTGCACTAACAAAGGATATTGTTCCAATATTCTTCAATACCGCTTGCGTGTACTCCTAGAACCTTTCGACGCCTTCGAAAGGTGTGTTTCTTTTTTCTTAGCGAAAGGTTCAAGGTTCCATATCGCGTTATTTGGATGTAAGCGGAAGCACTTCCAACTCCTTCTTTGAAACCTCTCCTTAGTCGCCTTGGTCTTGGTACTAATCATGATGAGTGATTATTTTTGTGAGTGAGAAGGTGTTTTCGGATGGTTTCGAAAGGACTCGAAGGTGATGAAAGGATCATCGTGATATGTCACTTGGTCATATGTGAAGTTTTCTTTATGCTTGCGGAAGGGCTCAACCGTTTCGAAAGGCTCATTTTTGCTTTCGAAAGATACATTTTGGCAGAATATTCCTTTGTGTAAGATTATCAGTGGCGAAACAGGTCCTTCAACTCCTTCGAAAGCCTATTCTCCATTTGGTATTTGTAGGGGCATCCCATGTTTCCAGCGCCAATCTAACATCTTCGAAAGCCTCTTCGACGCCTTTGAAACCTTGCTTTTGGACCATGGCGGAACCCTTTCTTTAATCCTTGTGACATGTTTATGATGCTTTTGCAGGCTTTCTTTTCTTGAGCGAGCTTTATGGTTAACATTCCCCCCGGGGTATACGAAAGAAGATTTTGTTCTTTAGGACAAAAATTCTTCTTTGCATTATTTCATTATCAATGGTCTTCTTTATAAATCTTATTTTCTTGCAAAGTACAAAGTAGACAAAATTTTTCATTATTAAATTGAAATTCATACCAATATTTTCAATGGTTTGTCCATATTAGCATAAGAATTCCTGATAATAGAATTTATGAAATCTAAATCTAGGGATAATGAAAATTAATAGATCCTCATCTGAGGATTATTAGTGATGAGAAATCCATAGTTGGGAACAAGTAAAGTCTGAAAATTCTTGTTTGATAATAATAAAAGTTCTGAGATCCAATCTTTGGTAATGATAAGAGAAGAGCAGAAATTTAGTTATATAATAATAATAAAGGGCTAGAAATCCAAATCTAGCATTAATAATAGAAGTTTAGTAATTTTCTTCTGGAAATTTCTGATAGAATACCAAGAATAATTGTTTAATAATAAAAGTACAGAGATCATCATCTAGAAATAAGTCATCGAAGACTAGGAATCCTCCTTGAAAACAAATAACATGAGTCCAGAAACTCTTCTATGAAATAATAGAAGACTTAAAACCCAGATTCGATTGTTGACAAGTGTTGTTCAAAAGTTAGTAGTAGAAGACCAATTACATGATTCGGGTATTAGTAAGATTAAACCAGAAGTTAAAAGAAGACTAGGATCCATCATAGAGGTCTCGATAACAAAAATCCCAGAACCCAGATTTAGGCAATAATGAGTGAAGTTCAAAAATTAATAGCAAAAGATCTGAAACCCAAATTCGGGTATTAATAAGTGAAGACCAGACATTAATAGTGTAAGACCGGAAATCCAAATTCGGGCATTAATTAGTTTAGTACAAAAATCATCTGTGTCCAACAACTGTAAATGCTCATCTGAGATTCTTGTCCTGCACCACTTTTTGGGCTTCAATTGTTCGAATGTTTTGTTTCGAGTTGCCTCTTCTAGTTCTCGACATGTGCCACATTTAGGCTTTGTATGTTATTGTTTGGTGTGAAGCTTCTCGGGCTTGGACGTCTTAGTCCGTTGTTGTCCGGTGCGCTTGGTTAGCTTATCCACAAGCAGGACCCAATGATTTACCCGACCTTCCTCCAGGAGGCACTCCAGCCAGGCTTTATAGGCGGGACTGAAGGCTTGTTCGGTGCCTTGGCCAAGCCATAGCGTGGCGGGACCAAGGGCTTATTCCGTCCTCCATCCAGGAGGTGCTCCAGCCAGGCCTTATAGGAGGGACTGAAGGCTGGTCGGTACCTTGGCCAGGCCATAGCGTGGCGAACCAAGGGCTTACTCTATCCCCTCTCCAGGAGGCGCATTGACCTAGTTATAGCGTGGCGCGATCAAGGGCTTGTAGATACTTTACCCTGACCATAGCGTGGCGCGAATAAAGGATTACTCTGTCCTCCCTTCAGGAGGTGCTTTGACTGGCCATCTCGATGCAGACAAAGACTTTTGATCGTTTAAGATAGTTTCCAAGTTTAAGGAGAATTTTGCTTCTAATCATGTAGACTTCTCTTAGAAAATGACTCTTTATTCATCCAATGCAGGAAAGTACAGTCGTAAATGTTATGCGTTCCATGTTCTACAAACCATATTATCATCTGGCCAACATAATTTAAGGCTTCATGAGGAATCACTTTGCACACAATTAGTGAACCCTCCCAATTTGATCCTAGAGGTTTATTTGCAGTATTTTTTGGGTTTGCCATCACTCTTCGGAACACTAAATCTCCTTCTTGAAATGATCTCGTCTTTACTTTTGAGTGATAGTATTTTGACTCTTTGAGATTCTTCTTTAATATTCAGCAGTCCGAACAGCTGCTTCATCTCTTAGCTCATGTATTAAATCCAATGACTCTTTTTTCAATTCCTGGTTTGGATTGAATGCGTACGTGATTTTCGATGTGAAGGTACCTCAATTTTGACTGGTAACATCGATTCACATCCATATGTCACAGAATATGAGGTATGACTTGTTGCAGTTTTGGTGAAGGTACGATAGGCGCAGAGTACAAGTGGCAATTCGTCTACCTAGGGCTGTTATGATAATGATTACCGTTACCATTTTGTAAATATTGTTACCGTACCGTTTTTTACTGATAAACTAAAATTGTTTACCGTTACCGTTACCGATTGACTGGTATACTAATAAACTGGTAATCGTTACACTGATAATGGTAGATTACCGTTTGTCTAGAAAAATAATAAGTTGATATATTTTTACACTGAACGATGTTTTATTATATATCTCATTGAGTCACTTAATAAATGACATAGAAAAAGAAGTGTATTTACCATCATTTGAGTTGAATTACTAAAATAAATTGAACTATTTCCTTACTTCTAAATGCCCGTATACATGAATATCAATGTATTATGAACGGACTGGTAAATTACTGTTACCGCTGGTTTTGAAAAAATATTATCGATGTTTTACTGTAGAAGATGGTAAATTTACCGTTACCATACCGATTATACTGGTATACCGACTTTACTTTAAAATGGTAACTGATTGACTGGTAATGGTATGGTAATGGTAAATTTACCGTTACCGGAACAGCCCTACGTCTACCCAATTTCCTTTGGGTTTATTTAAGCGTTTTTTCATGATAGTCGTAATAGTCTTATTTGCTGCTTCGACGACTCCATTAGCCTTTAGATGTGCTTTAGAAGAGAAGCTTTTAATGATTCCATTCTTATGGAAAAATCGAAAAAATTATTCACTTTCGAATTGCGTTTTATTGTCAGATATGATCTTGTAAGGGATCCCGAATCTAGTAATGATGTTTTTAACAACAAATCTAAGTACTTTCTTAAAAGTGATTTTGTGGAGCGGCTCTGCTTCCACCCACTTAGTAAAGTAATCAATGATGACTACAACATATTTTGCTCCTCCTTTGGAAATTGACAGCGATTCGATTAAATCGATTTCCCAAACATCAAAAAATCATGGGCTGGAAATCGGGGTTAATTGGCTTGGTGGTAAACGGAGAATTTTTTAGTTTTTTTGACACTTTTCACATTTCTTTACATACTCTATTGCTTGACTCGTCATTTGAGGCCAATAGAAACCTTGTCTCATTATTTTCTTTGTCAGTTTTATCCCATTGGAATAGTCTCCACAAAATTCTATATGTGCTTCCCTTAATAATTTCATCCCATCTTCCAGACTCACGCATCTTAAATAAGGAAGAGCGTATCATTTCTTATAAAGAATCCCGTCCATCATAGTGAAGGTCGAAGCCTGTCGTTTAATTCTCCTAACTTCCATTTTGTCAGATGGTAGTATGCCATTAGTAAGATATTATACAATAGGTGTCATCCAAGTGTTACCGTTATAGTTATTTGCCTTTGGACGATTGGGCTCTTCCTATAGAATTTCCTCATCAATTTCCCCTTATCCTTCTTGTGTCATCGCTTGGGATCTAGTTAAAACTAATAGTTCCTCCCCTGGTTCATGCATTTTCTTTTCAATACTGGGATTTTCTTGATATCCTACTAGCACGACACGAGTTTCTGAAGCTCTTCTCATGCTAGTCAATTTTGCTAATGAATCCGCTTGAAAGTTATCTTCCTTTGGGACTTGGTGTATAAAAAAATCTTCAAAAGGCAAGCAATTTTAGCATCTTCTTAACATATAGGGCTAGTTCGGTATCTTTAGTCAGATATATCTGTTTTATCTTATTCACCATTACTTGAGAGTCGCTAAAGATTTGAATCCATGAGATTTTAAGTTGCAAGACCAAAGTCATTCCTGCCACCATCAATTCATATTCAGCTACGTTATTTGTTGCAGCAAACCTTGCTCCATTGCATAGTGTAAGCGACGCCCATCGGGTGTGATTATGACATACCATGCTCCGGCTCTCTGCTCATTTGGTGCTTCATCCACAAATAGTTGCTATATGAGTTTTTGATCTTTCTCTGACTGTTCCTTAACGAAGCTTGCACATTCATTGACAAAGTCTGCTAACGTCTGCCCTCTGATTGTTGTCCGTGGCTGAAATTCAATGTCATATTGGTTAAGTTTAATTCCCCATCTTAAACTAGGGATAATGAAAATTAATAAATCCTCATCTGAGGATTATTAGTGATGAGAAATCCATAGTTGGGAACGAGTAAAGTCTGAAAATTCTTGTTTGATAATAATAGAAGTCCTGAGATCCAATCTTTGGTAATGATAAGAGAAGACCAGAAATCTGGTTATAGGATAATAATAATAAAGGGCCAGAAATTCAAATCTGGCATTAATAATAGAGGTTTAGTAATTTTCTTCTGGAAATTTTTGATAGAATACCAAGAATAATCGTTTAATAATAAAAGTCCAGAGATCATCATCTAGAAATAAGTCATCGAAGACTAGGAATCCTCCTTTGGAAACAAATAACATGAGTCCAGAAACTCTCCTCTGAAATAATAGAAAACTTGAAACTCAGATTCGGTTGTTGACAAGTGTTGTTCAAAAGTTAGTAGTAGAAGACCAATGACCTGATTCGGGTATAAGTAAGATTAAACCAGAAGTTAAAAGAAGACTAGGAGTCCATCATAGAGGTCTCGATAACAAAAATCTCAGAACCCAGATTCATGCATTAATGAGTGAAGTTCAAAAATTAATAGCAAAAGATCCGAAACCCAAATTCGGGTATTAATAAGTGAAAACCAGACAATAATAGTGTGAGACCGGAAACACAGATTCGAGCATTAATTAGTTTAGTACAAAAATCATCTGTGTCCAACAACTGTAAATGCTCATCTGAGATTCTTGTCCTACACCACTTTTTGGGCTTCAATTGTTCGAATGTTTTGTTTCGAGTTGCCTCTTCTGGTTCTCGACATGTGCCACCTTTTAGGTTTTGTATGTTATTGTTTGGTGTGTCGCTTCTCGGGCTTGGACGTCTTAGTCCGTTGTTGTCCGATGCGCTTGGTTAGCTTATCCACAAGCACGATCCAGTGATTTACCCGACCTCCCTCCAGAAGACGCTCCAGCCAGGCTTTATTGACGAAACTGAAGGTTTGTTCGGTGCCTTGACCAGGCCATAGCGTGGCGGGACCAAGGGCTTACTCCGTCCTCCATTCGGGAGGTGCTCCAGTCAGGTCTTATAGGCAGGACTGAAGGTTGGTCGATTGCTTGGCCAGGCCATAGCGTGGCGAACCAAGGGCTTACTCCGTCCCCTCTCCAGAAGGCGCCTTGACCTAGTTATAGCGTGGCGCGATCAAGGGCTTGCAGATACTTTACCCTGACCATAGCGTGGCGCGGATATAGGATTACTCTGTCCTCCCTTCAGGAGGTGTTTTGACTGGCCATTTAGGCGCGGACAAAGGCTTTTGATCGTTTAAGGTAGTTTCTAAGTTTAAGGAGAATTTTACTCCTAATCATGTAGACTTTTATTAGAAAATGAGACTCTTTATTCATCCAATGCAGGAAAGTACAGTCGCAAATGTTCTGCGTTTCCTGTTCTACGAACCATATTGTCATCTGGCCGACATAATTTAAGGCTTCATGAGGAATCACTTTGCACACAATTAGTGAACCCTCCCAATTTGATCCTATAGGTTTATTTGCAGGATTTTTTGTGTTTGCCATCACTCTTCGGAACACTAAATCTCCTTCTTGAAATGATCTCGTCTTTACTTTTGAGTGATAGTATTTTGACTCTTTGAGATTCTTCTTTAATATTCAGCAGTCCGAACAGCTGCTTCATCTCTTAGCTCATGTATTAAATCCAATGACTCTTTTTTCAATTCCTGGTTTGGATTGAATGCGTACGTGATTCTTCGATGTGAAGGTACCTCAATTTTGACTGGTAACATCGCTTCACATCCATATGTCACAGAATACGGGGTATGACCTGTTGCAGTTTTGGTGGATGTACGATAGGCCCAAAGTACAAGTGGCAATTCGTCTACCTAGGGCTGTAATGGTTACCGTTACCATTTTGTAAATATTGTTACCGTACCGTTTTTACTGATAAACTAAAATTGTTTACCGTTATCGATTGACTGGTATACCGATGACTGGTATACTGATAAACTGGTAATCGTTACACTGATAATGGTAGATTGCCGTTTGTCTAGAAAAATAATAAGTTGATATATTTTTACACTGAACGATGCTTTATTATATATCTCATTGGATCACTTAATAAATGACATAGAAAAGAAGTGTATTTATCATCATTTGAGTTGAATTACTAAAATAAATTGAACTATTTCTTTACTTCTAAATGCCCGTATACATGAATATCAATATATTATGAACGGACTGGTAAATTACCGTTACCGCTGGTTTTGAAAAAATATTATCGATGTTTTACCGTAGAAAATGGTAAATTTACCGTTACCATACCGATTATACTGATATACCGACTTTACTTTAAAATGGTAACTGATTGACTGGTAATGGTATGGTAATGGTAAATTTACCATTACCGTAACAGCCCTACGTCTACCAAATTTCCTTTGGCTTTATTTAAGTGTTTTTTCAGGATAGTCGTAATAGTCTTATTTGCTGCTTCGACGACTCCATTAGTCTTTGGATGTGCTTTAGAAGAGAAGCTTTTGATGATTCCATTCTTATGGCAAAATCGAAAAAATTCTTCACTTTCGAATTGCGTTTCCTTGTCAGATATGATCTTGTAAGGAATCCCGAATGTAGTAATGATGTTTTTAACAACAAATCTAAGTACTTTCTTAGAAGTGATTTTGTGGAGCGGCTCTGCTTCAACTCACTTAGTAAAGTAATCAATGACGACTACAGCATATTTTGCTCCTCCTTTGGAAATTGGCAGCGATCCGATTAAATCGATTCCTCAAACATCAAAAAACTATGGGCTAGAAATCGGGGTTAATTGGCTTGGTGGTAAACGGAGGATTGTTGAGTTTTTTTTGACACTTTTCACATTTCTTTACATACTCTATTGCTTGACTCGTCATTTGAGGCCAATAGAAACATTGTCTCATTATTTTCTTTGCCAGTTTTATCCCATTGGAATGGTCTCCACAAAATCCTTCATGTGCTTCCCTTAATAATTTCATCCCATCTTCCAGACTCACGCATCTTAAATAAGGAAGAGCGTATCCTTTCTTATAAAGAATCCCATCCATCATAGTGAAGGTCGAAGCCTGTCGTTTAATTCTCCTACTTCCATTTTGTCAGATGGTAGTATGCCATTAGTAAGATATTATACAATAGGTGTCATCCAAGTGTTACCGTTACAGTTATTTGCCTTTGGACGATTGGGCACTTCCTATAGAATTTCCTCATCAATTTCCCCTTCTCCTTCTTGTGTCATCGCTTGGGATCTAGTTAAAACTAATAGTTCCTCCCCCGGTTCATGCATTTTCTTTTCAATACTGGGATTTTCTTGATATCCTACTAGTACGACACAAGTTTCTGGAGCTCTTCTCATGCTAGTCAATTTTGCTAATGAACCCGCTTGAGAGTTATCTTCCTTCGAGACTTGGTGTATAAAAAAATCTTCAAAAGGCAAGCAATTTTAGCATCTTCTTAACATATAGGGCTAGTTCGGTATCTTTAGTCTGATATATCTGTTTTATCTGATTCACCATTAGTTGAGAGTCGCTAAAGATTTGAATCCGTGAGATTTTAAGTTGCAAGACCAAAGTCAATCCTGCCACCATCAATTCATATTCAGCTACGTTATTTGTTGCAGCAAACTTAGCTTCATTGCATAGTGTAAGCGATGCACATCGGGTGTGATTATGACATACCATGCTCCGGCTCTCTGCTCATTTGGTACTTCATCCACAAATAGTTGCTATATGAGTTTTTGATCTTTCTCTGACTGTTCCCTAACGAAGCTTGCACATTCATTGATAAAGTCTGCTAATTTCTGCCCTCTGATTGTTGTTCGTGGCTGAAATTCAATGTCGTATTGGCTAAGTTTAATTCCCCATTTTACTAGCCTCCCTGAAGTCTCAGGTTTACTGAAAACTTGTTTGAGTGGAAAGTTAGTCAAGACTCTAATTGGATGCGCTTGAAAGTATGCCCTGAGTTTCTGTGCTGTCAATATCAAACAGTAAGCTAACTTTTCTATGACCGGATATCAAACCTCGGCATCCTTCAATCGTCTGCTTACATAATAAATGGGAAGTTGAGTTTCATTCTCCTCTCTAATCAGCACTGAACTAACCGCGTGTTCTGAAACCGCCATATACAAAGATAGGCTTTCTCCATCCTTGGGGCTGGATAATATTGGTGGACTATCTAAATGATTTTTTAATTCTTGGAAGACTTTCTTACAATCTTCTCCCCATTCAAAATTCTTTCTCTTCTTAATCACATTGAAGAAGGGGATGCATTCATCGGTTGCCTTGAAGATGAATCTGCTTAGGGCTGCAACTCTACCATTCAAGCTCATTACATTTTTGCTGGTTTTGGGCTCTGCCATGTCTTTGATAGCCTGGATCTGATCGAGACTGGCTTTGATTCCTTATGCGCTAACAATGTAACCTAAGAATTTTTCAGAATGAACTCCAAAAGAACATTTCTAAGGATTCGGTTTCATTTGATACCTTCGTAACACTTCAAACATTTCTTCAAGATCCTTAAGGTGATTCTCAGCTTCATGAGACTTTACTAGCATGTTATCCACATAAACTTCCATGTTTCGTCCAATCTGTTCCTTGAACATTCTGTTGACGAATCTCTGATAAATAGCTCATGCATTCTTCAACCAAAAAGGCATTGCTTTACAACAGAAAGTTCCCTAATCGGTAATGAAGCTTGTATGCTCTTCGTCTGGTTTGAACATGAGTATTTGGCCATATCCTGAATAAGCATCCATGAGAGACAATAGCTTATGACCGCTAGTTGCATCAACTAACCGATCTATTCTGGGCAACGGATAACAATCTTTCGGGCATGCTTTGTTCAGATCAGTGTAATCGACGCATGTTCACCATTTGTCATTTGTCTTTTTCACCAACACTGGATTTGCTAGCTATTTTGGATAAAAAAAACTTCTCGAATGAATCCATTTTCAAGCAGCCTTTTAACCTCTTCTTTTAAGGCGTCAGATCGAACCTTATCAAATTGCATCTTCTTTTGTCGAATGAGGGTCATATTTGGATCAATATTTAGTGCATGACACATAACTGATAGATCAATCCCGATCATATCTGAATGAGTCCACGCAAATACGTCTTTGTTAGCTTTAAGGAATTGAATTAAATCTGCTTTCAAGTTGTCCTTCAGTTCCTTTCCCACTCTAATAATCTTGGTCAAATCAGCCGGATCTATACATATCTCCTCGAGATCCTCTGTAAGCTTTATCCTCTTCATTTCCCCTTGGTAATCTAATTCTGTAATGATCTCGCTTTCTTCTATTGAGTTGGCACAAGTCCTCTTCCTTTTGCTCCCAGATGAGGTGTACCTTCCAAACACACGTTTGTTTATTTTATTAGATCTTATTTTTGCTTCAAATGTTGGATATAAAAATCCAACATCTAAAGGCTGAAAAATAGTAGAGAAATCATAATAAGAAGAGTACTCTCTTTTGTAGTGATTAAGAGTAGCAAAATACATTTCGTGGGAGCTAAATTGTTCTCCCCAAATGGTACCCCAACCACTTTTAGTTAAGAATTTCACCATCGGATACTTCGGTGAGACAAATACATCCACATCATCCAACGCAGGGCGGCCAAATAATGCATTATAATATGATGGCCGATTGATGATCGTAAAAAGAGTTTCAAAATTCTGCAGCATGGCGATACTCACATTCGTACTAGCAGCTTTATTTACTCCACCGGAGTTGACCCTTTATTATTGAACCCAAAAATAGGTTCAAGACTAGGCTCTAGCTTATTTCCAGGAATGCCCATTTGATCAAAGGCGTGCTTGAAGATAATGTTGACTGCGCTTCCAGTGTCAACCAGGATCTTGGACACTATAGAGAGTTCAATTTGAGCAGCGATCATAAGAGGGTCATTATGGAGGTGATGAATTCCCTTTTTGAGCTCTTGGGGAGTGATGACAAGATTCGGCATCTGTATATTAAGCTGTGGATTTTTAAGCGGGGACTTTTCCTGGATAGAAAATACTTCTTCCTTAGCTTCCTTGATATATTTATTTCTGGCTCCTTTACTTGTTCCCGCTAGATGCGGTCCCCCGTGAATCACGTCAATTCTATCCAAGAATGAACTCGAGTTTAATGGATCTTCATCTTCTAAGTTATTCATAGCAGTATTAGGGAACTTTCGCGGTCCATAGCTGGTTCGGGGTGCTTTTTGTTGGTCCTAGATGAACTCTTTCAGGTGTCCTTCACGAATTAGCTTTTGAATAATTCCAACCAGCACTCGACATTCATCAGTTTTATGGTCATTCGCTTTATGATAAGCACAATAATTGTCGCCCTTTATTTGCTCAGGGTAGTTTCTGGCGTTGAATGAAGTTGGGAAGTTAACTTTTTCTTTTGTTGTAGCATAGATATAAGATAATGGCTTGTTCAAAGCGATTGAATTAGTATTAGAATCCTCTCACCTCAGTCTCTTGTGTCCTCGGTCAAACCCAAATCTTCCACTCTCCTTCTTAGGGTTAGCTTTCTTCTTGGCATAGTACAATTCATCCATTCGAATGAATTTATCAACTTGAGAATGAAAGTCTTGTAAAACTTTACATCCATGAACAAAGAGCTCTTTCCAAAATGGTGTATTTTCTATCAGTCCCGAATACACTACAATCAGCTTATCCCTGTCATTTATGTCTTTGGCTTCTAATGCCTCTGTATTGAACCTCCTAAGATAGTCACCTAGCAATTCTTCCTACCTTTGTTTGAAGTTTGCTAAAATAGTATAATCAATTGTGGGGTCTTTGCATATGCAGTATTGAGCGGCGAATTCATGGGAAAATTATTTCCACGAGTAAATAGTTTTCTCTCGATACTGACGATACCATTTTGCGGCAGCTCCTTGAAGGGTTATTGGGAATAGTCTGCACCATACTGCCCTAGAAGCATTATATATATATATATCAATTTGGTTGTCGAAAGCCATCAAGTGGCCATCGGGATCGATAGTGTCATGATATTTCATGGTTGGAATCTTGACATGAGATGGAATCATCGCTGACATGATTTCATCAATAAACGGAGCTACTCGCTCATTGTCATTTACTCACTCATCTAGAGTTCTCTTCCCTTTTGCATTTAGCATGTCTTTGACAGCCTTCTCTGCCACATCTTTCAAATAAGCTTTAGCATTATGATAGCTTTTTCGATTTGGGTTGTATTCCTTTGAAGTTGAGCTTCCAGATTGCTCTAGAGATTTATCTTGTATTCTACCTTGATGATCGACTTTAGTTGCATGACCTTCTTTCTTCTTTGACGATGTTAAGTCGACCTTGCTTTTACCTTCGTACATATGAGCTTTCAAATTTCTCTTGGGGGAGACCACCGCGTCTCCCGTTGTTGGTTTAGGAGTTTTGGAAGATTTCTGAGATAGAGTTGCTTTCAGGAGCTCTTGCATTTCTAGTAGTTGTTGCCATTGTTGTCAAAAATCCTAAAATCCTACGATTTAAATCCCGATTCGGATCGGATCTCTCCCTTAACGATTCAATTTACATTCCGATCCAAATTAGCCAAAACCGCAAAAAAACATTCTATTTATATACTAACATACTTAATATGTTTATTTGGATTCAAAATTCAAAATACAATGTTTTCAAAATAAAATAAAAATATAATAAGGGAGGAAATTGAGTTTTATGTTTAATTGTAGAAGTTCAAACATCAAAATCAATTTCAAATTGTGTGCAAACCTTCAAATACGAATCTTTTGAATCTACAATTTACGATTTGAATCTCGTTTCGATTTAAAGTTTGAACTTTACGATTTACGATTTAAATCCCGTTTTGAAAACATTGGTTGTTGCTCTAAATGCCTTATCTTGACTGCATTATCGTCTGGTTGTGCTGGAGTTGGTGGTTGTCCTTGCACAACTCTCTCCAAGTTGAAAGTTGGAGTAATATTTTCCTTCAATTTTTTGTGTGTACTGCTTCCTCGTCCATTCGACAAAGTCTTTTCGATTTCATTTTTCCTACAACAAGTCAAACGTTCCATAATTAATCTATAAGGAAACAACAATGTTGGAGGTTCAAACCCTCCTTCTAGTGCCAAAAATGTTAACAAGAAATCTTATCAACACCTTACATCAAAACTTAAAGAATGACCAACCCTTTCGAAACCCCTTTCGAATGGGTCAATAGGGACTTTATGTTTTCGGAAGGTGCCATTTCAAAGATGTTAATTAGTGACAAAAAATCTGGTCAACACTTCGAAGCAAAGTTTAAGAAAGAAACAATTCATTCGGAACCCTTTTCGAAGAAGTCGAAAGGGTCGTTACACTTTTGAAGGTAAAACCCTTTTGAAAGCATAGATTCTACTATCATAGTGAAGATTCCTTCGAAAGGGATTATATGTTTTGGAGTATCCAAGCACCTTTCAAAGGAGTCCTCCCAACAAATATGGCTTCAATAATTAATCATATAGTGAGTCCCTTCGAATCCACTTTCGAATGAGTCGAGAGGGTCTTTATTCCTTCGAAAGGACTCGGAATACAACATATATAACAAATAAGATGTGGACTCGATGTGCTATGGAATCTCATCTTGGATTAATGATGCAAGTCCAATTGACTTGTCAATATTGGATTATCATCATCACGTCGATTTAGTATTACATAGTTTTAGACGTGATGGTAATATGCTTCGAAATCAAAATATCCAAGTAAACTCCATGACATTTCACATGACAAATAAGGGTTAAGAAAATAGGTAAGTATTATGTGCAATTGGTCATTAGACAAGCTAATGGCTGAAATGATCTTCCTCATATTCGAAATCGATATTAGACCCATGCATCTTCTTCTTTTTATTTCTTTAAATTGGATTACAGGTAAGAGAATTTTTCCCAAATTGATCTAGGGTTACAAGAATTTGATTTTGATAAGAAGCAAGAAGGAAATTTAAGAATCCAAAAACTGGTCCCTAAACTTGGACCCCTAGAGTCGTATTTATAGATGCGGATTGACCCCCTTCCGCATCCATTCTTTCGAAGCAATCAAAAGGCTTTCTCTTAGCCTTTCGCATCCGTCCTTTCGTCTTTGCCCTTCCGCTTTCATAGCTTCAAAGGCGGATATCTTGGTCTCTTATTATGCTTGGATTAGCCTTTCTGCCACCATCGAAAGTGCACTAACAAAGGATATTGTTACAACATTCTCCAATACTGCTTTCGTGTACTCCTGGAACCTTTCGACGCCTTCGAAAGGTGTGCTTCTTTTTTCCTAGCGAAAGGTTCAAGGTTCTCTATCGTGTTATTTGGATGTAAGCGGAAGCACTTTCGACTCCTTCTTCGAAACCTCTCCTTGGTTGCCTTGGTCTGGTGCTAATCATGATGAGTGATTATTTGTGTGAGTGAGGAGGTGCTTTCGGATGGTTTCGAAAGGACTCGAAGGTGATGAAAGGATCATCGCGATATGTCACTTGGTCATACGTAAAGTTTCCTTTATGCTTGTACAAGGGCTCAACCGTTTCGAAAGGCTCATTTTTGCTTTCGAAAGGTACACTTTGGCAAAATATTCCTTTGTGTAAGATTATCAGCGGCGAAACCAGGTCCTTCAACTCCTTCGAAGCCTATTCTCCATTTGGTATTTGTAGGGGCATCCCATGTTTGCAGCGCCAATCTAACCTCTTCGAAAACCTCTTCGACGCCTTCGAAACCTTGCGTTTTGGACCATGGTAGAACCTCTTTCTTTAATCCTTGTGATATGTTTATGATGTTTTTGCAGGCTTTCTTTTCTTGAGCGAGCTTTATAGTTAACACATGATATTAGAATGTAATTAAAACCTAACATTAATAAACAGGCTTATTATTTTATGAAGTTTTAACCGAAAAGTATTTTTCTGAAAAGTTATACTAAAACATATATTTTTGGTTCTGAAGATAACTTATTAAAAACAGAAAATGTATTTTAGACTCAAAGTACTTTTCGAAAATTTTAAAGGGGTAAAAATAAAGCATTTATTTGAGAAATAAAATATATTTTTTATTAGGATATTTCTATAAGAAAAAATGTTTACGGTAAAATATTTTATTTAAAATCATTTTTAAAAGGATTTGGTTTGAAGTCTTTAGGGAAATATTTTGTTAGAAAACATTTTGATTATAAATTGTTTTATTTAAAAAACATCAATTGAAAAAAAAATTTATAAAGGATATTTTTATAAAAGTATTCTGATTTAAATTATTTTGCTGAAGAATATTTAGTGGAAATTCTTGTTTGAAAATAGAAAAATGTTTTGTTGAATGGTACTTTACAATAAATACTATATGATCTGAGGAGTACTTGTTTCATAAATGTTTTACAAAAACTAATTTTATAGAAATATATTTGATTTAAGAAAATATTTTGAGAAATTATTACGTTGAAGAAAATATTTTATTGGAAAAACATTTTGATTTGGGAAATATCTTTTCGAGTAAAGTATGCAAGGAACATTTATTTGAGAAAAATGTTTTATTCAAAGAATATCTTTGAGTTTGAAAAACTTTTTGTTGGAAGTTAATTTGGTTGTAAGTATTTTTACTTAAAAGATACTTTTTGACAAATGATGTTTTGAAAGGAAAACATTTTTGGGTAAAGGACATTAGTGAAAAAAATGTTTATTGGGAATATATTTGAAAATAGAAAATTTTCGCTTAAAGGGCGTCATAATTCAGAACAATAAATTTCTAGAACAGCACTTCATAATAGTTAGTTTTAAGAACGTTCATCATTTATCAATTATGATTTTCCTTTAGAAAAACAATCACTCATTTATCAGTTATCATTTCTCATTTCGTTCAAAAATAAATATAATCAGTTATCTTTTGTTCTTAAAATTACTTATTCTGAAGTGATATCTTAGAAATTTATTACCATATGCTGAGAAAACCTTCAACCTAATTTTCTATTAAAAATATTTTGTTGAAAAAGGAGTTGTAAATAAAATCTAGTTTTAAAATACTTTGAAAAATATGTTACAAAGAATAATTTGATTTGGAAGTACATAGTTGATAAAATATAATATTTAATTTGCGAAACAAACATTAGAGGTGTTTGTTAAAAAAATATTTTATTAAAAGGATATTTTATTTTAAAAACTTCACTGAATAACATTTTGAGAAGGCTTTCAAAATGGGATTTAAATCGTAAATTGTAAAATTTAAACTTCAAATCGAAAAGGAATTCAAATCGTATATCGTAGATTCAAAGAATCCATATTTTAAGGTTTGTACACTTTTGAAATTGATTTTAATGTTTGAGCTTCTACAACTAAACTTACTTTTATATCTATTCTATTTTTATTTTGTATTGAAAATATTATAATTGAAATTAAGAATTCAAGTAAGTGCTACTCTGAGTTGAATGTTTTTTTAATTGTGGTTTTAACTAAGTTTGAATTGAAACACAAATTGAATCGCAAAGAGAGAGATTTGATCTGAATAGGGATTTAAATCGTAAGATTTAAAGATTTTTGATAACAATGATTTTAAGGACTATGAGACTAGAGTGAATGACATGTGGTGTGAGATACTGGATGATATGAGTTTGGAGTTTGTCTAACATCCATTATGATGATACAACATTTATGTCTATTATTTGTGACTTTTTCTAATGTTTTATAAGAATGCCTATTTATTCCCTTCCAGGATGACTGCCCATTTCAACGTATGGGACTGACATTTTACTTTATTTGTATTTGTTTACTTAGGTTAAATTGATTGCATTGTTCTTGTTCTTGTTAAGTGATTAGTTATAATTTGGAAAAATTGTACTGCTTGTTTGACTATGCTTTGTAATTTATGTCATGTTTGTTTGAATTGATTTCTTATTCGTGCATTGTATTGTTGTTGTTTGCCTGACCTTATTTTATTTGTTTGTTTGGTTGGTTGATTGTTTACCTTGTTGAGATTGTTTCTCTTGTATGCCAGGTTATATTGCTTATTACGCACGATGATTGTATTGTGGTGATTATCCAATGTTGATTTTTAGTGGAATGTACATTAGAGAGACTAGTGAGATATTAAGGAAAATGTTTGGTTTAGTCATAGTGGGATGGCGTAGTTCCCTAAGCTGAGAAAGACTAACTATTTTTGACTGACTAAAGAGATGTGATGATGTTCCTTGATGGTGAGCAATAATGATTGGAGAGTTCTAATGATTAAAGACTTAGTGGGTACCACTGTGAAATCAAAGGGACGGGCAAGGAGATTCATTACATCTTTACTAAAATATGAAGTTTTAACATATGTATATTTCAAATCTATTTTTACATAAGCAATTATCGGCTTTATAAGTGTTTTGATTTCAACAACAACTTCTCTTTTCATTTTTAAAGAAGTTTATACAGTTTAAAATTTTTATAAAATGGCATTTCTCAAAAATTAATTTAAGTTGATTTTAAAGAGAAGAAAAAAAATGATGAAGTTTAAGAAAAAGAGAGAAAAAAATGATAATATTTTGAAAAAGAAATTTTTTGTTTCAAGAAAATATGGAAGCTCAGATATGAAAATGAAGATATTTAGTACGAATGTTTTGATTTTAAAATGTATTGGAACTCTCGTCACTAGCGGGCTGACAGATCCCTCTTAGGTATTTTGGACGAATTATCCCTGTCATTAGATGAATAAGTTACTATAAGAGGATTATGGAATCAGATATTTGACATGCTCTAAAGGTTGGAATAAGTTAAGTTCAAATGTGGATGCATACCAAGGGATCGTGAATAATTCGGAGGTTTTAATGTATGCTCATACAACAAGGGTATATGAGGACCATCGCATGTGTATCCTGGACCTTGGTGGGTGTCTAACTCACTTTGGTGAAAGGGGATGAGCTACTTTGAGCATTGATGAGACTGCGATGTTGAGTAGTCGCCAACCTTGATGATGATCATATAGTTATCATATATCCAAGAGTACTTGGTAAGAGACCTTGGTAAGAGTCTATTTCACATTGGTGATGGTGAGGATCTACTTGAGCATTGATGAGACCGCACTCTTGAATAGTCGCTTATCTTCCTGATGGTCATACGAGTTCATATACCCAAAAGTGCTTGATACAAGACCTTAGTAAGGTCTACACTTTCAAACCGTCTGTGTGGGTTTGAAGAATCAAGTATTGATGTAACTGTAGTATGAGTTGATGACCAAATTATTTTGAGGATGTAACCATGAGTTAGCACATATTATTTTGGAATCTAACCATGAGTAGATATATATTTCTAAGGATGTAGCCATGAGTAGGCACATATCATTTCGAGGTGTGATAATGAGTATGTGCACATGATATTTTGGAAGGTGTAAGTATGAGATGATACACCATTTAATTTGAGGACGGGACTATGAGGAAGTTCATCAACAGTTTTGAGGATATGCTTATTATGATGGATGTGTAATCGGTAATAGGGGTTAGCGTACATGTTATTTGTTGGAATGATGATACCTTGTTATTTTGAGTATGTATGTTTTATTTTGATGAACTATACTGATTATTGGTTTATATATTTATTTGTGCATGCAAGTTTGAGTTTTTGTTATGAACTTTTGTAGTTGGGATATTTAGATGATGCGTGATATGACTTGTGAATGGAGTCGATCTATGATTGAGATTGTTTCACTCTTTATTGGTGTGGTGTTATTTTTATATGCTATAGTTTTCATTATATGGTTATTGAAATGTATATATTAATACAGTATGTGTGTAGAAAATTGAATTCATTGTAGTGGATGGATTTTACCGTGTCATGATTAATTGCGTTGTGCGATTGTCGTCTACCACTCTAGAGGTAGTTAGTTGTGACTAGAATATTTTCTTACATATGATATGGTATGATGTCTTATGCATGTGTTGTGTTGATGTTTTATTCATTGGGGAATTGCAAAGGCATACATTTTATGCTTTAGAGACTCTTGGGAAGATCATATCTATTTAGCTGAGCTTGCGTATAACAATTCAAGTAAGCATTGGAATTGCACCATATGAAGCACTGTATAGGACGTCGTATTGTTTTCCTACGTGTTGGATAAAAGCTGGAGATGAAACCGTGTTGGGACCAGAGCTTATTGGAGGGTCAAACGAGATGAACACTTTGATAAGAGCTCGATTATGGATGACAAAGCGTAGATAAAGTAATAAGCGATTGAAGAAGAAAAGATTTGGAGTTTGAAGTGGGCAATGAAGTATTTTTAAAGGTTTTTCCTATGAATAATGATGGCAAGATTGGGGTGGGTTGGGAAGTTGATGGCAAGATATGTTGGACCATTTCTCATAACCGAAAGGATTGTAAAGTTTGCTATTGATTGAAGTTAAGCGAAAGATTGTAAGCATCATATGATGTATATCATGTATCCCAATTAAAGAAATGTTTGTGAGATGAATATGTGGTTGAGCCACATGAGCATGAAGTCGTGCTAGATTTAATACTTGTTCGACAGTTAGCCAGAATTGTGGGCTAAAAAGTTAAGAAGTTTAGAAAGAAACATAAGTTTAGTGAAGTATATTGGAGTAAAGACCTTTAGATTGTAATTGGAAGATAGAAGATTGTATTAAATGGTCATATCTTGAGTTGTTTGAGTGAAGACAATCGCTTTGAGGTCAAGAGACTTATTATTTTGTTGTATAAGGCTATATTTTTACTTCTTGTGCATGTATGATTGAGTATTTTTTTGATATATGTGATACATTTTATTTTTATATACGTTGATATGCATCAACTTGATCGTTGCATGGAAAGTAGAGACGAGTAGCTGAAGAAATAGGGAATTGCAAAGACACAATTTTTCTTAACGCGAGGATAATATAGCGGCTTGAAATATTAACATAGGAATGATGATGCATTATGTAGTTGAATAAATATATAGAGAGGCATGTAACTAGTCGAAGTTAAGGCTTTGGAGGTGTTTAAGAGCTTTGAGGTGATCAGTTTGAGGTAATCACACTTGAGAACGATTTTGGTTGGTGCAGATCGAAATAAAGGCAGAGGGGTTCTTAGCAGGCTAGCACAGATTACCTCAAACTTACTGCTAAGAACTTACTGCGTGTATGTTTGTGTCAGCTACCACGTAAAATGATAAAGGCAGAGGGGTTCTTAGCAAAATCTTCTGGTTGGTGAACTTATTGTGTGTATGTTTGTCTAGGTGAATTTTTGCAATTCATATTCTTTTATACTTTACAGAGGATTCTATATTTTTGACAAACTTGTATTTGTACTTTTTAGCAAGCTTGTGTTTGGCACTCCCATTATAGAATGAGTATTAAGTATTAACTCAGATCAAGAAGATCTGAGTATTGACAAAGTGAGAGAACTGAATTAAGAGAGACAAATGAAATGAATCTAATTGTAAGAGAGATGGCGAAACGAGCAAAAGAAATTGGTAGAAATTTACTTTGTTTGTTCTTACTTTTCTATAAAGCTAATTGTTGTGGCAATTTTGGTGTAGAAAATTTCATATCGGAAACTAACTATGCATGTTAGTAGAGAATAACAAAAAGCAAAAAGTTAATCAAATTAAACGCTGGATTAATTGCTTATTGCGAAAGACTGATTAAAAAATAAAAAGTAAAAAGGGAAAAAATTGATCATTTTGATTACTTATGTACAAAAACTGGATTATAACATTAGAAATTTAGGTAGTGTTTGGTTTGCCCTTTTTAATTTTGGGTTTTCATCCATGCAAAAATGCGCATGACGTATGTATGTTGTGGAAAACGACTAATTTAAAAAACAAAGTTAACATAGAACATACAAAACTTTTTTTATTTTTTATTTTTCATGTTTTGAGAAATAAGAGAAGCACGAAAAACAATTCATCCTTCCATCGTTCCTTCATCCCCTTTGTGGTTCCCTCCGTCTTCCTTCATCCTATCATCGTCCATCCACTCCTATCGTATTATGTAATTAATGTTGAAAACACAAAACTCATTTTAAACCAAACGCTACCTTAATTTTTGGTATTAGCCATAGTAAATAAATTGATTTTTATACATCATAATAATTTGAAATTTGCAGTATCATGTTTACATTGGCAAAGCGTCTCCAAGTTAGTTTATGCTAGCTTGTTAATAACCATGACTAAGTCGTAGTTATATGAAACAATTATGGACAAAAAATCTAACACTGATTGGACAAATTTGTATTTTGCAAGTAAAAAAAAGGATTGAAAATATAAATGAATGGCGTTAACCTGCAAAAACGTGCTTCTGAATGATATGTACACATCGTATGTATCTTTTTACCCTTTGTGTATATGGTTATTAGACATATAAGATTCACTAATACTTTTACTTTCTAGATTAATAATTAATTGATGCCGTCAGCGTGTGACCTGAGGAACGTATAAACCAACCATTTGCATGATGTCCACATATACGGGCCATGGTGCATCACAATGTACACTTGGTATTAGGTTTAAAAAAAAGTATAATATGAGATGGATTACAAGTTGTTGTGGGAAATTTGGATGTTCTGGTGTGTATTAGTTAAAGTCTTGCCTGAGATCTAATCTATGATGATACTAAACAACCAAAATAAATATACCTTGGAAATAAACTATAAATGATAAATCATAAGGTAATTACACTTACTTGTATTCTTGAGAAATGACGAGCTTTATCTTTAATATCAGGAGAAACTTCCCTCGAATATTATCTCACTTGGTCGCTTAGCATCCACTACTTGAATTGATTTCCAGTCTGGAAACTAAAGTAAATGTGGCAATCGTGATTCGTTTTATATAGAAGCATTTGTTACGAAAATATGCATGAAATCAAGATGTGTTGTAGCAAAAATAATTTCACTATGATGTAGTGAAAAGTGGCATGCCAGTATCAATACATAGATGGAAGTAGAGAATGATATTACCAACAAAGAGGGAAAAAAACACTATCATAATCCAACATGAGGAAAATTAATATTAGCATGCTCGTTAATCGCACTTTAAAAGTAAACATAGGTATGTGAATGTAACATAGGTATGTGAATGTTTGGTTCAAATACATCATGCGTAAAGAAGTGAATTGAGAATAAGCATACATTGTAAAACTAATATCAATGAACCTACACAATCAATACCAAGATATCACTATTTACAATACCAACTGGTTTTGACTTCCAACCGGTCTCGATTACCAACAACATTTGTAAGAGATAAGATTTGTTAGGTGTGACTCGTATTGTAGGTGTGTGGTTGAACTTGATAAAGTCCCACATTCCAAGAAATATGAGATAAGACGCGGTATATATATGAAATTGATAGCACGTAACATTGAGAATTTTTTTGTTACAATCAATTGTTGTAGAGACCAATCATATGCCCAAGGAAGTGTGTGAGGGACAAACTATGTACACCCTAGAGGGCCTAAACTTAACAAGATTTATGTGCTAGCTTTTTTTTATTTTTCTATATTGTTTATCTTTTCTTTCTCTTTATTTCATTATTATTTTTCTCTATTATCACATTTTGAGATATTGTGTTTGACCAGCCTGTCAAACATGCAAATATGAATGGAAAATAAAACACTAATGCACAACTGAAACTAGTCTGCCTTCTTGTCAGTGTTAGCCTATCATTTGCACCAGTTTCAAGGAACATAGAAGCAAACCAACTCACGCACACTTTAGTTTGATGACAACCACAGCCACTTATACAAACTATAGAAGTATTACACTAGTCAAGATACTCACCAACACAAACAAATACTTATATTATACATAGTAAATCAATTTGCTAATAAATAACAACCATTACAACACACAGAAGGCATCACCCTCAAGCAAACCTAGGGAGTTAATTATTCTCATTACAATATATAAAACATGAATATAGGAGTATAGCATAACTGGAACACAATGGTTAATGATGGGGTGGTTTGTAGTGAGGTGGCTTGTAGTGTGGAGGTCTGTAATGGGGTGGCTTGTAGTGTGGAGGTTTGTAATGGGGAGGCTTGTAGTGCGGTGGCTTGTAGTGCGGCCGTTTGTAATAGCGAGCATCAGCAACCAAAAACATCAAGCACATAGCCAAGAATAATAGAAAGCTCATGAATTTCTTATTAATAGCCATTATGATTTATGTACTCGATTCTTTTCTGATGAATGAAACATAGGTATCTCTGCCTCTTTATATAGGAACAGAGCCTTATGGTGACATCATGTGATTTCCAAGTTGTTGGTTAAAAGAATTCAGTTTTCTTTAATACATGAGATTCCGAAAAGGTAAAATCGTAGGATAATCAAACATTAAGGAGACCATGGATGAATGACTATTTTTTGTAAACGAAGAAGTATTCAAGAAGACATGTTAAAAGCATTTCTTTATTCAGTGTTGCCACTTGTCATCTATTTTAGTTAAAATAAAATGCATCTTACTTTCATACTTTAATGTACGTACCATAAGTGAAGAATTTAATCTATGATGACAAACAACCTCAACTAAATAGCTAACTTAAAATCTACAATTTCAATATCTTAATTTATACGCACTGCAATATGAATATATGTTCTAGTTAGTACTGAAAGCTAGAAATAAATCATAAAGTGGTGTTCTAGTGTGTGAGTTTTTCCGTCAGGTTACCAGAATTTATGAATAAATGCATTGATAGATTAACACCCCCACAACACCTCCCCCCCCCCCCCCCCCCCACAAACAAACCCACCTCTCTGTTTTTAGATACACGACCACAGGCATGCTAGAAAAACTAAAATCATTAGGCCACTTCATGTTGTTTTGCACTTACACATTATCCCTTTTCATACATTAAGTTCAGTCATACTTATTTCATAATTCAGTATAATGGTATGACTATTATCCAGTTCAAGATTTTAGATCTTTACATGTGAAATGGTCTGGATACGACAAATCAGCAGTTTTAGCATAAATCAATCGTACCACGGAGCACTTACGACTTTCTAACAATCCCCATACCATAAACATTAAGATTTAAGATGTAAGTTTTATTTAACAATATTATTTTTAACAGCCATTGACTATTATCCAAAGAGTTTGCGTTTAAGGCAAATTAATATAGTACACTGACACATTATTTAACTAAACTTGGACAGTAATCCTCAATGAATTGGACTTATTCGTATGTATTTGGTGATCATGTCTATTAGATATATTGGTAGATATGCCTGCAAAATTAAACATTTAAGTGATACCCCGAGCATAAAAAGGATTGACCACATCAAGAAGATACATAATAAAATATTCATTTATATAATATTTATAATACATACATGCTAGCACGAATTATTCGGTGCACTTGGTTCAATATAGCTGCAGGAAATCATGGATAGTCCAACGTTTGGTCTCATATTACATCGCGTCTTCTCAAATACTTGAAAACATTTGCAGTGCTGGGCTATGTATTCTGGAGAGGCACAAGTGAATTATGGCATATTTGTGTCACCGTTATCAAATTAGTTGTAATTAAGACTATGCTAGTGAAAAATAAATAAAATACTGTACTCAAATCCTCTAGGACTGCCAAAAATATATCTAAAACAGGGCTGATTCTACTTGTTTACCCCTTCGTGCGGAAGTAACTAGCACTAAACATAAATGTACACGTTAATTATGCGTGCTATACTTACTTTATTAGTCTGCATGACAATTTGCATTGACACTCACTCAGGCATGATATTATGTGCAGATTTTGTATGCTGTATGTACGTATGTGAACAATACAAGTAATGAAATTGTACTTAGATAATACTAGAACTGTAAAATATGATACTTACAGTTAGGGGAATGATTGTATCGATCAAAAAAAAGGCATTTTATCGAGCAATTCATCAGCAACAAGCAGATTCCGCAATTTACCCCATTACAAACTTCGTAAAGAAAAAATCACTGGCACTCCCAGCTACTGGATGAGATTTTTGAATGAGTTGTATAAATTCTGATGTTACAAATGAGCATATCTTGTTATTTTCCAAGTTTGAAGTTCAACAAATTTGGTGTAGGTGAGGAGATGGGCCGGTCTGAATATAACATCAGACCGTAGAACCAAACATAAGTGTTAGTTTAGCCGAAGATGATTGTAAGGCTAATCTACCACTAGAGAGATGGATGAACAGAATTTTATAATTTTTGCGAATGTTTTTGAATTCTTTTAAGATTATAGTTTAAACAATGCAATTAACAATCACAGATTCAAACACAGATAAATAATAGTGTGTAACACGTGCGTTGCACATGGTAATGTTGTTAAAAAATATTATTTATATTTTAATTATTGTTAAAATATATTTTTATTATGAAATATATGATAAATTTATTATGATATATTAATCATAAACTAAAATGACTTGCGATGCTCAGATATAAGGTTGAGGGTTTAATACTTGCTAACTACATATCTTTATAAAAATTAATGTCATAATTCAATGAAATTATAAATTAAAATTGTTAATATTGTAAAAAGGTGGAACCCAGTGCACGAGGCTCCAGCACGATAGCGGGCTCTGAGGAGGTCGATAATGTACGCAGTCGCATTGCGAAGAGGCTGTTTCCGGACTCGAACTTGGACGCCCAGATCACCATGCGGGTGACCTAACCGTTACGCCAAGGCTCCACCTCTTATTAATACTGTACATTTAATAATTTATTTTATGTAATATTATATATATATATATATATATATATATATGAGTGAATACGTAACTTCACTATTTTGTTAATATGATTGTTATATATATATCTGTGTGTGTGTGTGTTTTGAATTATCATCTTTGTTGAAGGATTTATAAATAGATTAATGAACATTAAATAATTGAATTTGTTTGAATAATTTGAATTGATGATCGACACAACTAATTAAATATAAGGAGTTAAATGTAAAAAAAAGATTAAATTGAGAAGAATATAGATCCTTTGGTTAGATTATCTGCATGTGAACTTTTTTTGAATCGGGCATGAACTTTTATTCATTTTTAAACACTTTTATGCTTGTAGTTAACCATAAATTTCATGTTATTTCAGAAGGGTCGTGCTTACAACTTTAATTGTTGTAAAATAACGTTATGTAGTATTTAGTTGATTAATGAGTTCGGTATGGTTTGAGAACATGTTGAAAGTGAGAATGTTTGTATGATCTAATTTTTATTGGTTTAATCTGTCCGTTCACATCGTAATGTTGTAAATATGAATTTATCTTTTAAAGATTCTTAAGAATAAAATTATGTTGTGTAATGTATGATATATTTTTTGAGATAAATGAATTAGAAATTAAAAAGCTATTGTTATTCATGTATACATTTTACGTTATGTGATCTGAATATCTTCATATATCCGAATAAAGAAGAAATAATTTTATTATTTTTCTCATATACATGAATATTGTATATATTGAAATCCTCTTATTTTTAAGGTTTGTTAGATGGATTAACAAATATTAGCTAATCATATTTATTTTTACACAATTAGTTAAATATTTAGAATTGAATTTAAAATATTAAAAGATAATTGAGAAGGGTTTCTAAGTAATTGTAAATAAATTAAATTTTTAGGTATTTGAAGTTAATAGAATTTTATAATGCAATGTATGATGAATTCATTTAGTAAATAAATTTGTTATTGTTATTAATGTATATAATTTATGTTATGCGATTTATATATATATATATATATATATATGCATTTAAATGAATTTATTACCAATTTGTTGATGCACCTATAATATTCGTATTGGAAATTTAATCTTTTAGGATTTATCAATAAATATTAGTTGATCAAGTTTAACGATTAATTTAAATTTTGGATTATGTAATTAATTTAAATGTGTGGACTATAATGTAAAAAATTTGAAGAAAACCGTAAAATATTTGTAACTAATTGTAGATTCTTTTAATGGTAGGTATTCGAATGTAAAATAGTGTGAAAAGTTTAGTAGAATAATTGTAAAGTGGTAAATCATAAGATTTTGAAAATAAAATATCCACTTGGAGAGAATTAAGGAGAACATAGGTAACTCCTAGAATCAATGAGAAGATTTCAAATTCTTCTATTTTACTATTATTTAATAGATAAATACAATAAAAGTAAAAAAAAAAGAACACACCAGGATTTTATACTGGTTCAAAGTTACACTACATCCATTCATGTACAATTCCTTGTACATATTTCTTTTCAAATAGAAAAGCAAATACAATCTCGATTTATGGCAACGAGACACACCCTACAGACTTTTCGACCTTTGGGTATAGTCACTTGATTTACACGAGCCACAAGCACATCCGTTAGATTTTTGAGCTACTAAGCACACCCAATTAATTTAAACGGGCTACAATCTCACCCACCAATATATAAGTATGATTTGATAGAGTTTTATAGACTTGGATCGTTTATCTTGATTACAAATGATCCTATATGTTTGAGTGAGAGAGATGGGAAAGATGAGACATTAATCAATAAATAATCAAATAAATAGAGTTAGAATTTGATCTTGATTGAATTAGAGAATATTTTGAATAGATTTTCTTTTAGAATTCAAGAGAGTGAAAGAGCAGAGAAAATTTGAGAAAGTAGTTAACAAATATTTATTGGTTTAACCCTTATTTATAGAGAAACAACAGTCATGTTCATTCGCAAAAAGATACGAAGAAAATACACTTCCATTTAAAATTTGAGTTTTGAAAATTACAGTCACTATGTCGACATACAAAAATTGGATATGTCAACATATCCTTCAAAAAATTGAAAAATACTTTATAAAAATTATTTTGAAAATATTAAGGTTTGTGAAATATTTAGACACTTTGTAAAATCGTCTAAACATATTTTATACATATTTTAATCATATCAAAACTTAAGAAAAATTTATAGAAATATATTTAAATATATAAAGGATTTAAATATGAATTTCTTCTGAAAATAAGAAATATAAAGTAAAAGTGAATATATTTGAAATCAAAGTAATAACACATGTTATAATAAACTTATAAATATTTAAATATAAAGTAAAATATTTCCCTCAAAAATATTTAAAAATATCTAAAAATTAAAATTATAACAAAGTATAATCTTCAAAGTATATATACTTAAAAACTTAAAATATAATAAAATCAAAAGATAAAATAATTTGAAGGCTATTTCTTTTAAAACCATTTTAAAGATATTTGAAAATCATTTGAAAATGAGAAATAGGGAAAGAGAGATCAAAGAAGTGTAATCATGGTTTTAACAAAAATTCCTAAGACTTTATAACTTATCCGGGATATCTTGAGTTCTTCAATACTCGTGAGTCTTCAATCTCTAACTCTTGAATCTTTATATCTACCATTTGAATCTTCTTTTGATATTGTACCGTCTTCTTAATTAATACATGTCTAATATCATGCATTATATACTAAGATAACTTGATAAAAACATTAGTATTTATATTTTATATAATGTCATATGGTTGGTATCATCAAAACCAATGCTTAAGGTACTAACAACCTCCTCCTTTTTTACGATGACAACTATGTCTATAAAATATGTTATAACTGCCCTTGAGTTACAAAACTATCCCTTATTTTATGCCTAGATTTCTAAATTTTATATATTTCTCTCCCTCTGTCGTCAACAAAAATCTGACTAAAAAAACTCCCCCTAACTAAGGTACTATATAATATATATATTATTGAGATATAAAAGCAATTTTGAAAAAGCAACAACATTATTATATAAGAGTGATAAAAATGACAGGTGATAACATAAACTATTTGTATTAATCACATCAATCCAATATATATTTAAACTAAAGTAACACATAAACAAATTCAAGCAATCAATTTAATTCACATAAGTCAATCTAATCCAATCAATAAGTCTATACACACTAATCAAAAGTAAATCCAAATCACATAAAACAAACCATATTCGAATCCTAACAAATCATACAAAAATGTGATAATCCTAAGTACTAAGTTTTTTTTTATTATAAGAGACTTGTGGATGGAGCAAAAAGAATAATGAAGGCAGAAATTTTCTTTTTGTTCGACAAGATTTCCATCTTGATCAAAACAGACTTCTCCAGAGATAATTGTCAACGTATAATGGCAAGAAATAGAATTTTCATTGATAATAAGGATGTGTACAAGGAATACGTTAGAAATAAAAGAAAAATACATGAGATTCAACATAAACTTAGAAAATCCAAATACAAAGATATATAACTTAAATAAACAACTAGAAAGATGTGGATGGATATGAAGAAGAACCACCAAACTTGCGGATGATCTTTCCAAAGAATTTATCCATTTTGTTGGAAATGGAGGTAAATTTCTTTGAGAATGATTTCTTAAGCTTCCTTTGGTTGTGAATGATCTTCTCTTGATTTTTGAGAAAATCTTTGTTGGATGGATTAGGTGGCATATTGATACTTTCCAAGGAAGTATCCTCCTCATCTTCTTATTCTTCCTCCTCGACTTCCATTTCCTTTCCTTCCTCTTCCTCCTATTCTCTTATTTCTTACTCCTCTTCCCAAGTCAACCTTTGTTTCTTTTCCACAAGCGTTTCATAAGACTCGAAAAAGGGTGAAATATGCATAAGTGAAATATTGGCTTTATCAAATGTTTTTCGAGGAATTGTTTCCTCTCCTTTAAGTTCAATACAAAAATAATTGAAAACTCGAGTAAGACACACACCATGGAATAGTGTGTTTTCATGTTTAGAAATTTTTTTAGGAAAAAGTTCATCCAAAATGACTTGAGACCAATTATGTCGTATTGACCATAAATGGCGAAAAGAGCTTTGAAAACTTTTTGTATCGAGTTATTATAATTACCCATTCTACGAGTGATATTTTGTTGCAAAAGAAGCATTAAAATTCTTGCTTTTGGATGCAAGTTTTTAAATTCAAAATCATCATCACTTTCGAAAATGTCGCGAATCATTTCACGATTTTGAAAATCAATTTGAAAAGTTGAAAGGTCCATTCCACTAGATTTGTATCCAAGAATGTGACCCAAAAGTTCACAATTTAAAACAATTTGTGTCCTCTTGACACTACTCCAAACTTCTCCTTCTCTTCATTCAGAAGACTTTCCTTTTTAATTTGTGTAAAACATCTTCATCAATTTTGGATAACAAACAAAATCATTCTGAGAAGCATCGATTAAACCAAGAATTTTATTTTACAAAGAAAGATTTAAAAGATCATAAGTAGGAAAATCTTCAAAAATAGCAAATCTTCCAGGAAAGACTTTTCCGAAAGATATATACTCAATATAGACTTGCATGGCTTGTCGATCATTAAAAAGATTTTCTTTTACTTTCTTAGAGAGTCTCATGGTTGCCTTAGTATTGCTTAAGGATGCCATTGAAGAGTAGTTTGAAGAGGTAAGAGAGTTTATGATTTTTGAAGTTGAAAATGAAAGTGAAAAATGAATTGACGGAGATAGAGTAAATAAATAGAGAATCAAAGGACATGTTCTCTGCTCAAGAGACATCTTTTCAAAACATAGGAGTTGGTGAAAAGGTGGAGGAAAATTGAAAATTTGAATTTAAAACTGAAATTCTAAATCTACCTTCATATGTCGACATATGTAGGTGAGGTATGTCGACATATAGGTCAAAATTTTCAAAAAGAGAAATTCAATAAATAATTCCTGTTTATCTATACTTATAATTATCTTATAATTATTATTTAATATATACACTAAATAATTTACAAAAATTTTAAAATATATTTTATATTATTTTTATTTAATATTTTATTAATATATATATAATATTTAAAGTGAAAATTAGCTACAAGGGCCTCTTTAGCAAGTGGAATTAGTTTCTAGGACACACAACTGAAATAATTACTTTCAAAGACAAAATGTAAAATAATTAGTTTCTAGGGTCTAAAAACCTATGAAATTCGTATTTGATATCAAAATATCATATTCGTTTCAAAATCAAATCCATTTCGAAATCATCATATTTGCTTCAAAAATCATATTTTACTTCAAAATGTTAAATAAATTCGATATATCGATTACACTTCAAAACTTGATTCGAATTACAATTTTGGTTATAACACTTTAACCCAGTTCGCATTTAAAACCAAGATTTAAATATAAATATTCCACCCTTTTGACCAGTTTGAATTTTTAGAAAATAGTTTAAATAGTTAAATAGTTTAAAATAGTTGAATAGAAAATAGTTTGAGTATTAAAAATGGTTTATATAGTAAAATAGTTTGGAAAATTAAAATATTTCAAATATTTAAAGAACGTATATTTTACACCATTTATACTAAAATAATTCATTTGAAAATAGTTCCAAAGTCAAACCGATTCAATTTCCACATTTTCCAATTCAAATCAATTTCCATTTCCATTTCGATTTAGTCGATTCAATTCCGATTTCAAGTCAAATTTTACTTTGATTCCAAATTAATTTCAATTTCAATTCCAAATTAACTTCAATTCCAAATTAATTTTAATTCAATTCCAAATTCATTTCAATCCCAACTCCAAATTAAAACTAGTTCGATTTTTCAACATATCGATTAAAAACACTTAAATCAAATTTACTTTCAATATTCGATTAAAAATCCAAATCTCCAAATATAATTCAATTCCGAGCTCAATTTTTGAAATATCGTTTTATATCATTTTTACTTAGAAATATTCAAAATTCGACTAAAAGTCCAATCTTTTAAACAAATCAATTTCTATAATTCAAATCATATTTTAATTATAACTTCAAAATCTCAACTTGGATTATTTAAAACAAATTCCTGTTTCCAAAATTTAAATTTAAACATTTCGAGCTCAAATTCGAAAATAATTTGATTCCCATAAATTCGATTTTTATTTCTTAAATCAAATCATTTAAATAAACTTCAAGTCTAAAATTTTCAAAATCATATAATTTAACCAAATCCGGTGTCCGTATATAATTTTCTATCCTATGGCCAAGTGAATCAATTATTTCAATTTAATTCAGGGATGGATATATATCATTTCAATCCAAAATAAATGCCATTGGTATATATCATTTCAACATATTTCTTAATTTATTCGAAATAATTCAATTTACAGTTTTATACTGTAATTAATATACAGTATGACAACAGGATATATTAAACATAAATAAACATCAAAACATCCAAAATATCAATCAATAGCATCCATCTCAATCCATCATCCAAACAGTCAATAATCACAACAATCAACCAATTATAGATAAATCGAGGATTTTACTAGCGGTTAAATTCTAATTCAATTTTAACTGTCAATTTAAATTTTATCAATTAATTCAAGTGTCATTTAAATGTCAATTAAATTTATCAACAACTAATAAATTTAAATCACTTCACGGTATAAATTTTACTAACATAAACTTATTTCAGTCAATTGTGAGCGTATAAACACTCACCTTACTATTTGAAACCGGAAACCCTCGTTGATAAATTCCAAATTGATTCCACGCCGAAACCCTCATTGATACGATCCCCACGCCGCTCATTTTGTCCGAAACGGATCTCGTGAGCAAAACTTATGATTTTTATAAATATCGATATAATTAAACCTAATTAACAATAATTAATTAAAAGAAAATAAACAAAATATTGTTACCCTTCCTTAAGCCCATCGTTCTAGATCAACTAGCCCATGCATGCGAGAAACCCTAGAGCACGCACGCCACAACGACCACGAAGCTCTCATCTTCTTCCAGTTCGCGGCGACCCACGCCCGCATCGCCATAAACCCAACTGTCTCTCGCGCCACCTCCTCCCACACGCGGTTGCAAGTCGCATGCGACCACCGAAATCGTGACCTCGTTAGAATCCTTAAATCGATCGAATGCGCTGCCAACGTTCTCGACTCGCTCACGCTCGCAACCTCATCTCGCTGTCGTTCTTTTTTTCTTTCTTGATCGATCGTCTTTTTTCTTTTGAGATGCCTGCGAAATTTGATTAGAAAAGAGGGGAGGAAAGGAAGGGAGAGATAGGTATGGCTGAAAACGTGTGAATGTTGAGATATTTTATTTTTTATATATGTTATAATAATAATAAGAAAATATCCGATTCGATTGGCCTGCGAAATCATGAACTCCAAATGACGCGTGCCGCCTAACGTTTATAATGTTATACCCCGATTCCGAACACAATGGAACTAGTTTCGAGGCCTAATTCGATTGTATGCAGAAGATAGCTTTCCAAATCGATCAATTTAATTAAATTTTGAAACTTAATTTCTACGCGTTTCAAGCTCGCAAGACCAAACGACAAGTCTGATCGATATGAAACTTAAAATCGTACAATAATACATTATTACGGGTCCGATGAAACTGGTTTCATAGAAATCCGAGACGGTGGATAAAATGGCTATTTTTACTCGTCAATTATAACGAGCAATTTCCGAAATTTAATTTAATCACTTTAAATCCGTTAGCACCAAAATTGGACACTAACCTCGTTGAGAAAGATTGTGTAGAGATATAAGTGATGAAGATGAATTAAACAAGGAAGAATATGCTAATTTAAATGCAGAAAGTAAGAACACCGGATTTATAGTGGTTCAGCGTAATTGCCTTTGAGGTTAAACTTTATTACTCTTCTTTATGATTGATTACAGATACAATCCGCAGATCAAATGCTTGAATACAATTGCTAAGTAAAGAAGATGAGTCTTGAAAATGGCAGAGTCTCTCCAGTGTTCCCGAAAAAAGGTCCCTTTTCACTGTGCCCCTGCCCCTCTATTTATAGACAAAGATGGGTTGGACTTCCCAGGTGAGATTGGTAGCCGAACACCTTGGCCCAAATGGAGTGGTCGCTGTATGCCGAACCAAACAGGCCGAACGGTCGGATGCCGAACCACTCTCTCTATGCCCAACGAGGCGCCTGTTGCGTGGGAAGAGTAGGTCGAACGTCAATCGAAGCTGAACGTGCCTCTGGCCGAACGAGTCGTCTGGCCGAATGAAGCCCTTAACCGAACGATGTCTCTTGTCGACCAATGCCTTTGGCCGAACAATATCTCTGGCCGAACGATGTCTCCTTCCGACCAATGCCTTTCGCCGAACAATGTCTCTGGCCGAACGATGGCTCTAGCCGAACGCTGTCTCTTGCCGACCAATGCCTTTGGCCGAACGATGGCTCTGGCCGAACATTGCCTTTAGCCGAACAATGCTTGTGGCCAAACGATGGCTCTGGCCGAACGATAGCTTATGACGAACAATACAGCCATGCCGAGCAATTGTACACGCCGAACGTCTTCTGATGCCGAGAGCTCATGGATGCCGAGTACTCCTGGATGCCGAGTACTCCTGGATGCCGAGTACTTCCTGGATGCCGAGTACCTAGTTGCCTGGTCAAATCTCCAGGAAACACTTGCCCCCCAAAGTGTATTACGTGACTGAACGTGATACGCTTTGAATTACGTAACCTCCGCGTTTCGTTTCAAATCCTTGACTAACTTCTAATGGAGATGCCTTCTTGAGAATATCAGTGGTTGTGGTGTGCGCCTGATGTGGTATAAATGTCGAACGATACGTTCGAAGCCGAACGTTCCTCATGTGCCGAGAAACTCTACGTTTTGAAGCCGAACGCTACGGCTTTGACCGATTCTACCGGATATAGCCCCTTCGACTTCAACTTTCTCCCTATAAAACCAGGCACCTCCCCTCTTCTCTCCTTTTACACTTTTACTTCTGTCACTCCATAAAGACTTGCAATCCTCACCAGTCAATCAGACTTAAAGCCTAATCAATCCTTCCTAAGCTCCGATCTACAAACTAGGTATTACCCCTTCTATGATTTAAATAGTTTCAACACGAGACAGCCGAATGGGTCATGTAGAAAACTTTTGATTAGGTCGTCTTTATTGTTGAACGATGCAAGGCGAGGAGGAATGACCAGGAGTGTTCGCGCACATAAAATCATTGGGCGATTAGCTTCTTCGTGCCGAATCGAAGCTAAAGGAGAAGGAAGAAAAGTGGAAGAGTTGGAGGTGGTAAGGGTGTCGAACGGCATAACTCTGGTTCGGCGTATGTTATCATGCACCGGACAGTGAAATGGAAGGCTAAGGTGAAGGCATGAATTAGTGGGGTGCCGAACGACTACGAATGCCGAACAATATCTTAGCCGAACAAACATAAATGCCGATCCATGTTAAGGCCGAACACTACTACGAATGCCGAGCAATATCTCAGCCGAACAATACCAAGGCCGAACACTACTTAAATGTCGAACAATATCTCAGCCGAACAATATTTCAGCCGAACAATACCAAGGCCGAACACTACTTAACTACCGAACAATATCTCAGCCGAACAATATTTCAGCCGAACAATACCAAGGCCGAACACTACTTAACTGCCGAACCAATATATGTCGAACAACATAGATGCCAAACAATGCAAATGCCGAATAATACAAATGCCAAACAACATAAAGGCCGAACAACATAATGCCGAACCACAATTCACTGGACGATTGTGAATGCTGAAAACCACTTTGGCCGGTCAAAACTTAGCCGTACGTGCCGAATGATACCTTTAGCCGAACATGAATTAGGCTGAACACTTATTAACCATGCATATTCATATAGCAAAACAAGGACCAGGACCTAAGTATACTAGCATATACGAAACTGACCTGGATCATTAACTTCCTAGCTTTAGTAGACATAAATCTGAACTTAGATTAACATACGTTTTCTGAATCTGGAACTGTAATCACCACAAGGCGGGCTTTTTGAGACGGTCAGCGATGACGGTCTTCGAAGGCGACGATTCGAAGCTCATTTTCATATCTTTGTAACCTTTAGATTCTCAATGCTTATACACGATTGCTTGCACTAGTTTCACACACCACGTGGGGGGAATACTCATGCTGTGAATTCTAACGTTGAATGTTTTTCAAGTATAGTTTTCACAGGCGCTTAGACAGATTCATTATTTATTGGGGATGTCTAAAAAGTCTAGCTCCGCCACTATATCTGATAGGCCTGGGCCTTCATCAAGGCAAGAAGTCGCTGACATTTCAAATCCGTCGACTTCCCCTGCTCATAACTTAGCTCCTGATGCCCTGGAGGCAACAATTCTCTTAGACAATCCGATCGACTCACATGCTTCGAAGATTAATGAAGTCGCACTTCGGTGAATATGCTCCATCCATGGAATCCCCTTTGCCGATGTGTTGGTCCCGTCGTGACACGATCGTCCTCACCTGCCCCCAGTCGGATATACCACTTGTAACAAGTTCATGTGCTGGATGGGCAGCGTGCGTCCATTCAATTTATTTCTTCGAGATGTGTTGCAGTACATAGATAACGCCTCGACGCAGCTGCACCCAAACGGTCATGCGTTCATATACGGGACCTACCTACTTTTCATGGCCGTCTTCTCTAGGTCTCCAACTTCTGGGGACATCAGATATATTTATATGATCAAGAAACGGAAAGATAGCCCCTCTTTCATGTTCCTCGAGCCGTACCACAAGTGCCAGATTTTAACCAGAGCATGCAGCAAATTTTCCCTATACAAATAGGAATGGTTCTATGTGCGTTGCCCTCCTAGTTTCGCAAGGAGATGGGTCGAAGGTAGTAAGTCTCTTCCCTGAGTCATCATTCGCGTTCAATCGGAGTCATGCTTTTTCTAACTCCTTGTTTCATCTTTTCAGGTATTAACCCGCGTCCTGAGGGCCGAGGATATTCTGAGGCCGTTGAAGCCATTAGAGCTCTTCCTGCTGAGGATCGGGACATCCGAACCATAATTTCAAATGAATCATTGTCGAGGTTCGGTTTGTTAGCCCTAGATCGCCGGATTAGCCTTCCGGAGGGCGTTTCCATCCCCAAATCCGCTCCCGCTAGAGGAAAAAACAAGCTGGATCGTCATCACGCCATACTCCCGATGCACACAAAGAGGGTGAAAACAAGGAGGATGAAGCTCCTGAGACCCAAGGCGAGAATGTGGGTCCCGCCTGGAACCCGGCGGTCGAAGTGCATGATATTGAAACGTCATCTTCCCCTTCGAAGGGAAAGAAGAAATTGACGTACAAGATACGGAAGGAGAAAGTTGGCGGAACTTCAAAAGTTACGCTCATCCTGTCAGAGAAAGAGGCTTCTTCACAGCATATGGAAAGTTCTTTAAAGGGTCTGTCGAACTTTTCCATCCCCGACGATATAATCAATTACGGTTTTGACGATCCGGAAGCCTTTAAGTTTCATTCGCCCGCAAGAGGCGACGCAGGAGTTCAACCCCCAATCCAAGGAGATAACACTCCAATCAGTAAAGATAAAGGAACCGGTCTGTCGGGAGGAACACTAGGACACACACGCGCACACGCACTTTATCATACACTTCAAGTTTTTTCATTACCCTGATTTTTCTTAACTCGTTGTTATTTTTATCCTTTACAGGTGACATGGGGCGCTCGCACAAACTCGATCGCCTCCACGACTCTTCTATATTTCACCATCCCGAACGGGATGCAGGCTCGGGTAGACGCAGGGACAGAGACGATTACAAGGATCGAGACAACCGTCCTCGCGATTCGTCTTATCGAAAGAAAACATACTCCCAGTCTTCATATTCTCGTGATCCTCCTTCTCAAACTGAGCCAGACAGAGAGAAGCTTTCGCAGAAGGGGTCCCAACCCGATGTCTCCCGAGAACAACACTCCGATTCGTCGAGCACAAGGCAAACTCGGGAGCATCGAAAAAGAGCAGAACTTTCAAAGCCTCCTCCCTCGACTCCTGCGGCTGACCCAACGATAGCAGAGAAAATGGTCGATCTTAGGGCCAAATTCCCAAAAATCTGCTTTGATGGCCTGAAATTCCTTCCAGCCATTCACCATATCCCAGGGCACATGAAGCAGAGTGCCATTGCCTGTAACAACGACGTCTATGTTCAACACGACGCGTTTGTACACTTGGTCGAAAAAATCTCGGAGGTATCTGTTGAGCGACAACATGAAATTAATCGTTTGAAATTGGAAGCTGGCTGTGACAAGGACATCATCAAGCATCAAGATGAAGAGATCGCTTCGTATAAGTCGAAGCTTGAAGCCGCAGAGCAAAGTGCAAAAGACACTGTCGAGGCCGTCGCTTGTTTAGAGATGACCCATAAGAAGGAACTCGACGAAGCAGTCCAGCGCAGCGGAGCCCTAGCCTTAGAAAAAGATTCTATCCAGAAAGAAAGGGACGCGCTTGCCATACAAGTCAGAGAGTTGAAAGAATTACTCTCTAAGGAGAAAGAGGATAAAATAGCTGCTCAAGAAGAGTCACAACGATACTGCGACGAAATCATTGCTACATGGCTCTTAAAAACAAAGCTTGATGATGAACTCGCTAGAGTTGAAAAAATGAAAGACAAAGCCCGTGAGGAGAGCAAAAGAAAAGCTTCGGAGGAGATTGACTCTTGCCTCGAGGCGGCTGCAGAGGCCGGTAGGGAAGAGGTCAAGTGCATGTTTGACCCGCTGATTGCCGAGTATGGCGCCCGCATCCTTATGCATCGCGACTTGACATTCCTAGGTGAGGGCTATCTTGAATCCCTAGTTGAGGCCTGGGAAACTTTAGTGAAGATTAGAAAAATCGAGTCAGGCTCTGAAGAAGTCGATGATGGTGAAGGAATTTCTTAGAGGGAATGAGCCAGCAGACTTATCTGCAGCTTTGGCGCTTTATAGCAAAGGCTCTCCCCTACCAAAAGAGAAGAACGATGGAGCTGGTCCGTCTGGAGCTAAGATCACAGCTCCTTATTCTGCCGCTCCTTCCTCTGCTCAATCGACCGGTCGACCAACACTTGACCCATTCGAGCAGCATTCCGGCTATGATCCAGAAGATCCCGGGCTTGGCGTTCATGTGCTATCCCCTATTCTAGAGGGTGAAACTCCACGCGCAACCGATAGCTAGCCAGAACCCGGTACAACATTCTTCTTTTAGAAGTTAAAATATCTGCCACCTTCCAATAGTGGTTATTTGTTCCAATGTTCATTCTTTATGTTTTCATGCAGGCTGCCCTGATCCTGAGCCAACTCCGAGGAGCGACGACGCCAAGGAGGAGGCAGAGAAAACAAGCGATGTTGCTCATGCGGGAGTAACTCCTGGCCCTGACGCTCAAGTAATCGGGGCGCTAGATGATGATAAGTTTGTCACTTCATCTCCCACCGAAGGGAGTGACGAAATCGAGATCACTGGCGCCTCCGAACATACTTCGAAGATGAGCATGAAAGGGCGTCTCGTCGAAGAGGAGAAAAAAAAAGTCGAGATCAAAGTTGAGCCTGAAATACTGGAACTTACCGACCCGCGGAATAGACCTTTGAAGATCATTCTCCCTGGCAAATCCAAACCGCTGGATATTCCTTCTCCCACTCCTGACTCTACTTCTTTAGCAAGCAAGAAATCCAAGAAGAAGCGTGAGGGAGAGGAATCGTCTGAGAAAACAAAGAAAGACAAGAAGAAGAAACCAAAGAAATAGTCGCTATACTCGTTCAACGAGATTTTGTTTAGGTCTTGTATCTACTTTCTGTTTTTTGTTTCCGTAGTTTGTGTAGATAGGTTCTTGACTCCAAGTTTTGGAGGAATAACTGTGTAACCCCATTTTGGACTATTTAAATAAAGTTTAGTTCCTTAGTCATTTGAACGATTCTTTTACTTCTTTAGCTTTCTGAATAATTGCGGTCAAAACTCAAGCACTTATGAGTTGCATATTTCCCAATCCATTCTCGCGTTGTTCGAACATTCCTCGGAGTGGCATACCTCTTGTTCTACATTTCTTGAGTACTTAGAATTTTTTCTAAATCCGCGTTCCAGGGATTTAGAGTAAGTTGAGCCGCACTCAGGGGATTCGGAGATTCGAATCGTTCATACTCTAGTCCGCGCTCCGGGGACTTAGAGTACTCCAGCCCGCGCTCAGGGGACTCGGAGATTTGAATCGTTTATACTCTAGTCCACGCTCCGGGGACTTAAGAGTACTCCGGTCCGCGCTCAGGGGATTCGGAGATTGAAGTCGTTTATACTCGAGTCCGCGCTCCGGGGACTTAGAGTACTTCGATCCGCGCTCAGGGGACTCGGAGATTGAATCATTTATACTCTAGTCCGCGCTCCGGGGACTTAGAGTACTCCGGTCCGCGCTCAGGGGACTCGGAGATTGAAGTCGTTTATACTCGAGTCCGCGCTCCGGGGACTTAGAGTACTCCGTTCCGCACCCCGGGGACTCGGAGATTGAATCATTTATACTCTAGCCCGCGCTCCAGGGACTTAGAGTACTCCGGTCCGCACTCAGGGGACTCGGAGATTGGATCGTTTATACTCTAGCCCGTGCTCCCGGGACTTAGAGTACTCCGGTCCGCGCTCAGGGGACTCGGAGATGGAAGTTGTTTATACGAGTTCGTACATCGTACAGAATAATGTGACTCTAGTAATTCATCGCCCGACTGTGGGATATAGAAACATTGTTAATTTGTGGAAAAGACGGCTTCAAGCCTTTATTAATGAAAACCAACTAAATTGCCTGATTACATGGCCAAAAGAAACTAAGTGATAACGAAACAATAACATACAAGGAATAACTGTGCCTAAAACGGGAAAGAAACGTGCTAAATGTAATAATGTCGCATATGTTCACTGTTCCACGCTCGGGGGAGTGTCATGCCATCAACGGTCGCTAGCTTGAATGTTCCCTCTCCAAGCTTCCGTTCAACGACGTATGGACCTTCCTAGTTGGGATTCATACGTGATGGTACCGGGAAAACTCATTTCAGAACGAGATCTCCCACATCAAAAATTCTTGGACGGACTCTGCCGTCGTAATACCGCTTGACTCGGTGCCTATGTGCTGCCGCCCTTAATTCAGCCTCTTCACGTTTTTAATCGATGCAGTCCAGTGATTCCAACAAGAGATCCTGATTTGTCTTGGGATCATAATATGTCACTCGATGCGATGGAACTTCGAGTTCCACGGGTATAACGACTTCCGAGCCGTATGCCAAGGCGAATGGAGTGTGGCCGGTCGCGGACTTATGGGTAGTTCTATAAGCCCACAATGCTGTCGGGAGTTCATCTACCCACTTGCCTCCGACTTTCTCCAAACGCTTCTTCGGTATGGACTTGATTATTTTGTTTATGGCCTCGACTTGTCCGTTAGCTTTTGGATGCGCAACAGCGGCGAACTTCTTCTCAATGCCATACTTTAAACAGAACTCTTTGAACTCTCTGCTTTCAAACTGCGTCCCGTTGTCCGTAATGATGGTTCGAGGGAGGCCAAAGCGGCATATAATGTTTCGTACAACGAAATTAATGACCTTCTTAGAGGTGATTGTGGCTAAAGGTTCTGCCTCGGCCCATTTTGTGAAATAGTCAACTGCAACTATCGCGTATTTCGCGCCACCTTTGGATATGGGCAAAGAGTCGATTATGTCGATTCCCCAGATTGCGAATGGCCAGGGACTAATCATTTGTGTGAGTTCTGTTGGTGGAGTCCTCGGGATTTTCGCATATCTTTGACACTTGTCACATTTCCTTGTGTAGTCTGCAGCGTCCCGATTTACAGTTGGCCAATAGTATCCATAGCGGAGGATCTTTTTTGCTAGCGTTTGCCCCCCAGTATGGTCGCCACATTATCCTTCGTGAACCTCCTTCAAGACCCGCTTTGTCTCATCATGAGCGATGCATCGTAACAAGGGGACTGAGAACCCCTTTCGATACATTAATCCATCCTGCATCACGTATCGCGCGGCCTTTCGAAGGACCTATCGTCTTTCACTCCTTTTTTCAGGTAAGGTTCCGGTCGTCAAGTATAGTTTGAATGGGGTTATCCACGATTCCCTCTCGATTTCTGTTTCCAACACGAAATCAACTTCCATCGCGTCTATGCTTGGAGCACGCAAGGCCTCAACGGGAGACAATCCCATTTGTTGTGCATCGCCAGTGCTTGCAAATTTAGCCAATGAGTCGGCTTCTTTGTTCTGTTCACGCGGGACATGCGAAATATCATAACGCTCAAGGTTCGACAGTAGTTCTTGGACCAGAACAAGGTACGGAGCAAGCTTCTGTCCCTTTGCCTGGTAATCTCCCCGCACTTGGTAGACCACCAACTGCGAGTCACAAAAGATTTCAATTGATTTGACTCCGAGTTCTCCATATAGTTTTAGGCCAGCAATCAGTGCTTCATATTCAGCTTCATTATTCGTGGCCGGGAAATCGAGCTTCAAAGCGTAACAAATCGATCGATTTTCCGGAGTTACAAGAACTACGCCAACGTCGGAGCAACGGTCATTTGATGCCCCATCGGTGTACAATTTACATCGAACGGGGGGAACGACATTGTGATTATCCGGTTCGTCAGATACAGTAAACTCAGCGATGAAATCTGCTAATGCTTGCCCTTGTATGGCTCTCCATGGCAAGTAGGTGATATCGAACTGGCTCAACTCGATATTCCATTTTAACAACCTCCCAGAGGTTTCTGGTCCTTGGAGTACCTGCCGTAGGGGCTGATCGGTATAAACACTGACTGAGTGTGCTTGAAAGTATGGGCGCAGCTTAAGTGATGCAATCACCAAGCAATAGGCCAATTTCTCAATCTTAGGGTAATTTCTTTCTGCCCCTGTTAAACGCTTACTAACGTAATACACCGGCTTTTGGATTCGGTCCTCCTCGCGGACCAAAGCCGCACTTATAGCATGTGGGGATACGGCCAAGTATACGTACAGCATCTCATGGTCTACTGGTTTTGACAGCACTGGAGGACTCTCCAGATGCCTCACCAGATCCCGGAATTCTTCCTCACAATTAGATGTCCATTCAAAATTCCTCTTCCCTTTCTTTATTATATCAAAGAAAGGAATGCACTAGTCCGTGGCTCTGGATATGAATCGACTCAACGCAGCCACTTTCCCGTTCAAGCTTTGCACCTGCTTTATAGTTTTGGGCACTTGCACATCTCGGATAGCTTGAATCTTTTCTAGGTTAGCTTCAATTCCCCTTGTGTTAACAATGAATCCCAAAAACTTCCCCGACGCAACGCCGAAGGAACATTTCAGAGGATTGATCTTCATCCCATAATATCTGAGTATATTGAACATCTCTGCTAATCTCGAATGTGGTCGTTTGACTGTCGTGACTTCACGAGCATGTCATCCACATAGACTTCCATCGTTCTACCAAGCTGGTCTTTGAACATTCGATTCACCAGACGCTGATAAGTCGCTCCTGCGTTTTTTAATCCGAAAGGCATTACTACATAGCAATATAGCCCGATGTTTGTGACGAAACTGGTGTGTTCTTGGTCCGGAATATGCATCGGGATTTGATTGTAGCTTGAGTATGTATCCATGAATGATAACAGCTCGTGTCCTGCAGTGGAGTCGACCAACTGATCAATCCTAGGCAACGGGAAACTGTCCTTGGGGCATGCCATGTTCAAATCGGAATAGTCTACGCAAGTTCTCCATTTCCCGTTTGCCTTTTTCACCAGCACGGGGTTCGATACCCATTCAGGGTAGAGGGCGTCGCGGACGAACCCGTTGGCTTTGAGTTTGCCCACCTCCTCTCTGAGAGCAGCGGACCTCTTTGGGTCCATTCCTCTCCTCTTTTGTTTAACCGGGACGTATTTCGGGTCTATGTTCAACATATGACTAGTAATGGCGGGAGAAATCCCGCACATATCAGAATGCGTCCAGGCAAAAACATCAAGATTCGCCCGGAGGAAATCACTAAGGTCTTCAGTCATTGCGGGACAGAGTTGCGATCCGATCTTCAGTACTCACGATGGATCGTCTCGGCTGACTGAAATATCAACTGTTAATTCAACCGGCGCTGCCTTTTCTTCCCTGGGTTTCTCATCGTCGTCTCTCGGATCTATGTCTCTGAAGATCCGAGAATTATGCCCGAGCCAGGGCTCGGGCACTACTTGTCAATTATCCGTATTAAGGATGCGGACGGAATTGTCCGCAGCCTTTCCTTTCTCCCTCCGATGGGCCTCTCGGAGCTCAGCCACATAACAGGTACGACCAGTTGCTTGGTCGCCATGAACAACACCTACTCCTTTGTCAGTTGGGAACTTCAAAGTTAAGCACCACGGGGCCAATGCTGCCCTAAACTCTGCCAGGGCCGGTCGGCCCAAGAATACGTTGTACGGAGAATCCACATCCAAAACTACGAAGGGTAGGATTCGCACTCTCCGACGTTCGCCTTGTCCCAGTTCAACTGGTAACTCAACATACCCCACTGCATCGGTCGCTGCACCATTCAAGCCATATATACGAGCTTTGGACGGTTTCAAGTCCTTTGTTTCCATTTTCATCTGGTCATAAGCCTTCTTGAAGATGATGTTGACATAACTTCCACAATCAATCAAAATTCTTTTCACATAAGCCGGTCCGATCATTGCAGATATGACCATCGGGTCGATGGTTGGAGCCTCCACTTGGTCAGCATCTCTGTTTCTGAACACTATATCGTCTGTCATTACGCACTGTTGTTTAGCAGGGGTCCCATCCTCCGTGTTCGAACAACATTCGAAATCTGCATGCTTCAGGGCACTAGCATACCGCTCCATCTCCTTCCAATTCTTATCCGCGGGGTGAGGCCCGCCGATGATCGTGTTTATGACTAGTCTACCCACAGTCTGGGCAGGTTCATCGGGATGGCGCGGAGCTGGTGCACGACCTGGGTTGGATGTTCCCTGTCCTCCTTCCTGAGGATCCTTCACAAATTCCTGCAACTTTTTCTGCCTGATCAACTTCTATTGCGTCGTGTAGGTGTCTGCACTCTTCCGTATTGTGCCCATAAGTCTCATGGAAGCGGCAATATTTCCCAGTCCACTTCTGTTCCTCGGTTGACTCTTTTGGACGTGGCTTTCTGTACTGAAAGGTATTACAGATTGATAGGTAAATGTTCTCAAGAGACGCATTCAGCGGGGTATACTCGTTGTAGCTTGGAATTCTCGGTTTCCACTTTCCCGCTTCTCTCTTCTTCCCTTGATTTCTTCCTCCGGAATCCTTAGGCTGCCCAGGCTTGTTCTGGACATTGACTTGGACTTTTCCCGAGTTGTCTCCGGACTGCTTCACAGCAATGTTGCTTTTTACGGACTCCTGGACTGGCCCCGGTGCCTTATCTCGCCTCACCCACATGGCTTCCTCTCTTCTTATGAACTAATGTGCCTTTGAGTAAAAACGCTCTAGCGTAGTCGGAGGTTTTCCTGCCAACCAGTCTCCAAATTCAGAATCTGGATCCACACCTCGCATCACAGCCATTAGAATTGCATGATCATTGGGATTACTGACTTCAATCGCCGCAACATGGAATCTTTGTAAATACTCCTTCAATGACTCCCCAGGACTCTGGATTACACTTGATAGAGACATCACGTCCTTCAGGCGAGTAGTGTGTATCCTGAACTGTTCTATAAACTTCTTAGCCAACTCCTCAAAACTGGATACGGACCTCGGAGGGAGTCGGGTGAACCACATAGTAGCGATCCCAGATAGAGTAATTGGAAAGCATCTACACTTGGTTGCATCATTTGCTCTAGCTGAATCCATCATCCACTCGTACCTCATGACATGCTGTCTAGGATCAGTCTTTCCCTCGTAAGTAGGGATAGTTGGCATACTAAACTTCCTAGGGTACGCTGCCTATAGGACGATGTCTGTGAACGGAGTATGACTTCTCGACACTCCCCAATCGTCATTCGATAAGCCTTGATTCACTTTCATTAATTGCCTGATCATGGCTGTCAGGTCTGGTGTTTGTATAGAAGGCGGAAGGCTGGAGTTTGTTCTACGTGACTGATCATGCTAATGCCTCCTCTGTTGGCGATCTGCCAAATGCGCATCTTGAGGTTCGACATCGTTAGCGTTTTGACGGTCTGGGCCTCCAACTTCTACCTGCTCCCTAGCTCCTAAGTTTCCAGCTCTGACTTGGTCACGGTCTCCAGTTGTTCGGACAGCAGCACCTGCCCGCGCAGTTTCAGTCTTACGGCGCCTACACCTAGGAGGTTCGTCGGATGAAGTTGAGCTGTCGGATGAGGAGTAAGGAGCGGGATTGCCCCCAGCATTCTGTTGCTGTTGTTGAGTGAGTTGTGCCATCAGGTTGGCGTTAGCTTGCATCTGCTCTCCTAGTTGTCTCCTACTTTCCCTGAGTTCTCTCATCAAGTCGTTGAACTCTATTCTGGTGACAACCGGAGTCTGGTCCTGGGCGATAGTTCCTACACCCGGAATCGCTGGCTGATTGCTAGGTCCTGCTTGTTGCATGCTAGCAGTCTCGTGGGCGTCCGCATTATGAGAAGCTGACCTGGTATGCGGTCTTGCCATTGTAGAGTTATTGGTATGAACTCTGAGTAGAATCAACGGACGTCCTATCAATGAGTCGGATCTTCTTTGGGGGATTTATTCAATCCAGTAGCTTCAAAGCAGAACCTTGAGGTCTGAGAATTCAATTCTTAGTGAAAGCACCAAAGTGTTAGCACCAAAATTTGTCACTAACCTCGTTGAGAAAGATTTTGTGGAGATATAAGTGATGAAGATGAATTAAACAAGGAAGAATATGCTAATTTAAATGCAGAAAGTAAGAACACCGGATTTATAGTGGTTCAGCGTAATTGCCTACGTCCACTTTGAGGTTAAACTTTATTACTCTTCTTTATGATTGATTACAGATACAATCCGCAGATCAAATACTTGAATACAATTACTAAGTAAAGAAGATGAGTCTTGAAAATGGCAGATTCTCCCTAGTGTTCCCGAAAAAAGGTCCCTTTTCACTGTGCCCCTGCCCCTCTATTTATAGACAAAGATGGGTTGGACTTCCCAGGTGGGCTTGGTAGCCGAACACCTTGGCCCAAATGGAGTGGTCGCTGTATGCCGAACCAAATAGGCCGAACGGTCGGATGCCGAACCACTCTCTCTATGCCGAACGAGGCGCCTGTTGCGTGGGAAGAGTAGGTCAAACATCAATCGAAGCTGAACGTGCCTCTGGCCGAACGAGTCGTCTGGCCGAACGCTACCTTTGGCCGAATGAAGCACTTAACCGAACGATGTCTCTTACCGACCAATGTCTCTGGCCGAACAATGTCTCTGGCCGAACGATGTCTCCTTCCGACCAATGCCTTTGGCCGAACAATGTCTCTGGCCGAACGATGGCTCTGGTCGAATGCTGTCTCTTGCCGACCAATGCCTTTGGCCGAACGATGGCTCTGGCCAAACGTTGCCTTTAGCCGAACAATGATTTTGGCCGAACGATGGCTCTGGTCGAACGATAGCTTATGATGAACAATACAGCCATGCCGAGCAATTGTACACGCCGAACGTCTTCTGATGTCGAGCGCTCATGGATGCCGAGTACTCCTGGATGCTGAGTACTCCTGGATGCCGAGTACTTCCTGGATGCCGAGTACCTAGTTGCCTGGTCAAATCTCCAGGAAACAAAATCCCATTTTAAAAAGTTAAAATCTTCATTGTTGTTTAAATAAAATTTAAATAAACTTCCGACATCATTTTCATTCACATTAAATCTAGAATTCAATTATTTAAATAATTGCAATATTAAATTTAAACAATTTTAATTATTCAATAAATCACATTAATAACCATTAAATTCAAATGAATTTTAGTTATCAACAACTATTTCATTCTTATCCAAATAATTCAATATTTATTATTCCATTCCAGTTATTGCTTATGAACACATTCAATATGTCTAATTTCATTTCAATATTTGTTGTCGCCAAAACCTTCGAAACTAGTTATCCAAAATTTTATTCAAGTTCATATTCAATACTTACATAAATAAAACATTAAATTTTCATTTTTAACCATTTTTATTCAATAATTTTATCAAATTCCATAATTTAAAATAGTTAAAAATACGGGTCGTTACAATATGTCAACATATCCTTCACAAATTGAAAAACATTTTATAAAAATTATTTTGAAAATATTAAGGTTCGTGAGATATTTTGATACTTTGTAAAACCATCTAAACATAGTTTATACATATTTTAATCAAAACTTAAGAAAACTATATAGAAATATATTTAAATATATAAAGGTTTTAAATATGAATTTCTTTTGAAAATAATAAATATAAAGTAAAAGTGAATATATTTGAAATCAAAGTAATAACAAATATTATATTAAACTTATACATAATTAGAAATATTTAAAAATTAAAATTATAAAAAAGCATAATATTCAAAGTATACTTAAAAACTTAAAATATAATAAGATCAAAAGATGAAAATAATTTGAAGGCTATTTTGCAAAATTATTTTGAAAACAAGAATTTTTTTAAAACCATTTTAAAGATATTTGAAAATCATTTAAAAGGGAGAAATAGGGGGAGAGAGAGGGATCAAAGAAGCGTAATTAGGGTTTTAACAAAAAATCCTAACACTCTATAACTTATTTGAGATATCTTGAGTTCTTCAATACTCATGAGCCTTCAATCTCTAACTCTTGAATCTCTATATCTTACTGTTGAATCTTCGTATGATACTGTACAGTCTTCTTAATTAATACATGTCTAATATCCTGTACTATATACTAATATAATTTGATAAAAACATTAGTATCTATATTTTATGCAATGTCATATGATTTTTATCACCAAAACCAATGCCTAAGGTACTAACAATAAGATCATAATAAACTTTGGTACAATAACATAACACTAATCCTCACATCTCTCATATAAATGCTGCTTTGAGAGTATGAAATAACACTATTAAAACCAGTACTTTAGCACTAGCGATTCAGATATATGTAAATTATATACAATTGTATAAACACGACATGTATATATATAAGTAGATACGTGTATATATGAGCAACCGTGAGTGAATATCAAAGAGTAGCAGGATGGCTTCAGTTTGAATTGTCTTAAGTCTTAAATTCGAAATTTTAAATACATAACTGGTCAAATCTGTGTTACAAACACGTGATGTTGAAGTTAAAGTTGTATATTCCATATTTTGATGATGACAAAATTGATGTATAATCACAAGCATTGCAAAGTATTTCATATACAACAATACAAAATGTAATGGAGACAAATAATCAACAAACCGTGGAGTTCTAAAGACAAAGACCTAAATAAAATTGGCACTATTACTTCTTTGAAAATAATTATACTTCCTTCAAAGCCATACGACTCTCATGTATCATCACATAAGTATTCACCTTACTCTTATACTTTATTTATGGTTTTTCAAAAAATTTAATCTTTTTAACAAAACTCTTAAGCTTTTGTTCGAGAAAAACTAAAATAGGGATCAACGGTCAATCGGTGGTACCCGCAACGGTCAACCAACGGTACCTAGGTCCAATTTTTTAAATTTTGGTCGAACGTGCGCAACTTTTCGAAGCGTAGTGACTTCTTCCGGTTCCTCACCTCTCCAATCGAGACCCCTCATACAAATTCTTCGCTCTGTAAATTGTTGTTTATCCTTCAATATAAATCTTTTTTTGTTTATCCTTCATTATAAATCTTTTTTTCTTGCACCACAATTTTCTACTCTATTGATTTCAATCTCTTAAACCCTAATATTCATCTCTAATCTTTGTGCATTCATTTCCAGATTATTCTTTGATTCATTTCTTTCTTATACACTTTGTTCTTCAACTCAAAGAGATTCTCGTGGGTTTGGGACCTTTGTACTAAGCTAAAAAATCAATTTCTCAAGATACAACAATTGTCTATAATTCTTTTGTTCGAGTTAAGTTGGAAGTCCTATTTGGCAGTTCATGCAGTGTTTGTACCACATATTCCTATAGGTTAAGAGAGGAATTTATTTAGTAGAAAGTCTGAAGAGAAGCTTCAAGAATGAAAGTAGGATGTGAGGTTCAAATCAGAACCATGACGTCATCCTTGCCTCAGGCGTATCTGGCATGCTTAGACTAGTCTATAACAGGATCACGGCCCAAAATCATAGTGTCCTCCAAAAGGGTCGGGTCGTAAGTTCGCCACTCACCATTATCACTAGTTTCGTTTTGACCCGGGTCCGACACAATGACCTCCTACTCATCATCTACATCCACCACCGGTGCTATCACCGGAGGCTCTCCAATCACGATCGCCACAGGCCTAGCTAGTCGCATAACTAGGATCTTAACTATAGATCCACTGCCTCCCATAGTCACGTCCATCAAAGTCATTGTCAGGTTCCTGACATTATTATCGTCCCCTTTATCCGGCAAATGTAGTCCTTATAAATATGAACGCCTAAGCCTTCCTTGATAGGGTTCACTACGATAGAAGAAAGAAGAATATATCACAAATTGTTGAAAAATTCTAAAGGAAAAATGTACTAAGTAAGAAACATACCAGGCACCAGGGACGTACGTGGAGATTCTATACAATGGGGCATATTTCCAATTTTTTAATTTCGAGTACGATATTTTATGTTGAACTAAATGTATTTATAACTTAAACATATTTATATTACCATTTGATTAAAAAAACATAAAAGTATCACCGCATAATATTGTTTTGCTAAATATTACAACATATGATATATTTTTTCTTCTCAAAATATCATCCTTTGAGAGTATGAAATAACACTGTTAAAACCAGTATTTTGGCACTAGCGATTCAGATGTATGTAAATTATATACATTTGTATAAATACGACTAGATACGTGTATATATGAGCAACCGTGAGTGAACATCAAAGAGTAGCAGGATGGCTTCGGTTTGAATTGTCTTAAGTCTTAAATTCTGAACTTTTAAATACATAACTAGTGCAAATCTGTGTTACAAACACGTCATGTTAAAGTTAAAGTTGTGTATTCCGTATTTTGATGATAACAAAAATTGATATATAATCACAAGCATTGCAGAGTATTTCATATACTATAATACAAAATGTAATGGAGACAAAAAATCAACAAACTGTGGAGTTCTGAAGACAAAGACCTAAATAAAATTGGTGCTATTACTTCTTTACAAATAATTATACTTCCTTAAAAGCCACATGGCTCTCATATACCATCACATGAGTATTCACCTTACTCTTATACTTCATTTATGTTTTCTTCAAAAAAATTAATCTTTTTAACAAAACTCTCAAAATTTTGTTCTAGAAAAACTAAAATAGGGATCAGTGGTCGATCAGTGGTACCCATAGTGGTCAACCAACGGTACCGAGGTCCTATTTTTTAAATTTTGGTCGAACGTGCGCAAATTTTCAAAGCGTAATGACTTCTTCCAGTTCCTCACCTCTCCAGTCGAGACCCCTCATACAAACTCATCGCTTTGTAAATTGATGTTTATCCTTCATTATAAATCTTTTTTTGTTTATCCTTCATTATAAGTCTTTTTTTGTTTATCCTTCATTATAAATCTTTTTTTTCTTGCACCACTATTTTCTACTCTATTGATTTCAATCTCTTAAACCCTGATCACCATCTCCGATCTTTGTGCATTCATTTCCAGATTATTCTCTGATTCATTTCATTCTTATACACTTTGTTCTTCAACTCAAAGAGATTCTCGTGGGTTTGGGACCTTTGTACTAAGCTAAAAAATCAATTTCTCAAGATACAACAATTGCTTATAATTCTTTTGTTCGAGTTAAGTTGGAAGTCCTATTTGGCAGTTCATGTAGTGTATGTACCACATATTCCTATAGGTTAAGAGAGGAATTTATTTAGCAGAAAGTCTGAAGAGATGCTTCAAGAGTGAAAGTTGGATGTGAGGTTCGAATCGGAACTATGACGTCATCCTTGCCTCAGGTGTCTCTGGTGTGCTTAGACCAGTCTATAACAGGATCGCAGCCTGAAATCATGGCGCCTCTAAAAAGTCTGGGTCGTAAGTTCACCACTCACCATTATCACCTGCTTCGTTTTAACCCGGGTCCGACACAATGACCTCCTGCTCATCATTTACATCCACCACCGGTGCTATCGTTGGCAGCTCTCTGATCACGATCGCCACATGCCTAGCTAGTCGCATAACTAGGGCCCTGACTATAGATCCACGGCCACCCATAGTCACATCCGTCAAAGTCATTATTAGGATCCTAACATTATTATCGGTCGCCTTTATCCGGCAAATGTAGTCCTCATAAATATGGATGCCAAAGCCTTCCTCGATAGGGTTCACTACGATAGAAGAAAGAAGAATAATCACATATTGTTGAAAAATTATAAAGGAAAAATGTACTAGGTAAGAAACATACCAAGCACCAGGGACGTACGTGGAGATTTTATACTATGGGGGGCGTATTTTTAAATTTTTAAATTTCGAGTACCATATTTTATATTAAACTAAATGCATTTATAGCTCAAACATATTTATATTACCATTTGATTAAAGAAACATAAAAAGTATCACCGTATAATATAATTTTGCTAAATATTACAACATATGATATTTATTTTCTTCTCAAAATATCATCCTGACAAATCATAAGCAAACTCTTCGAGACTTCATATTTTAGAAGTGTCGAATGATTTCTTCAATTCCAATGGTATCCTCTATGTCTCATCCAACATATGCAGCCAAATAATCATTCATAGCAACATCTCCTAATTATTTTCGTAGAGAAGTCTTGATAATTTTCATTGTAGAAAAGACTCTTTCGACTGTAGCAGTTGCAATGGGTAGTAATAATGCAAACTTCAAAAGCAAATATACTAAGGATATCGTAGATATTTCTTTCTTTGAACCATCTTTTTAGCGAAGAGAACTAATTCTTTCGACTTCAAAAATTTGACTATCATATTTCAAAACCAAAATATAAATATCAAGCTGATGATTAATTTGCATTAAATCATTTGGAGAAAACTCTAATGGGTAAAATTCAGCAAAAACGAACCAGTTTTCTCTTATCATATGAAGAATAAGTGTTACTTGGACTAAGACAAGCCATGCACAATAATAGCTCTGTATCCACTTCATTAAAACGATTATTCAACTCTTGAAGTTGCATATCTATCACTTCATCGAATAGTCCAAACACAATAATAATAAAGATATGTCTTTCCTTCAAGCTTATGATGCAATCTTCCATGAATTACAAACAAGCTATCCATATCACGGATGACTATCTCATTTTAATGCAAAATAAGGAACTTCTTCAAGCAATTGCTCCCATCTGTTATCTCTCATGGTTTGTAGTTGTTGCTTAGTTATTCTGACAAGTGTCATGGCATGTACCATATCTTGATTCTTTTTCTGCAACACATGAGATGAGTCGTTTGTAATTCCTAAAATATTTTTCATCAAATGCAACTAAAATACTAACTCAAAACACTATTTTTCTCAACAAGTTATTTGCTTGACCTTTATGCTTTTGATTCTTTGCATCCTCTTCAACAAACATCACAACTTCAATCAGTGAAAGAAACAAAGCAAGTATACTCATAAGTGTACCATTGGGAGCCCCATCATGTGGCTATTACATGTTTCAATGTCATTTCTTGATTCATGCCTTGTTCGGTTAAACTTTAACCATTACAAAACTCCTACGACAACCTTTTCAAATTGTTTATCATGAAGAATGTCTCCACGCTTGCATGAGGCTCCTACGATATTAGACAACTGAGAAATGATATCAAAGAAAGTGGAAATAAGTCTATGATTCTCTATAACCGTACAAATGTTAACTAAAGTTGGTAAGAAAAATAATGAACAAAATAAACATATTTATTCTCTACTAAGATCTTACTCTTTAAACCATTAAATTCTCCTCTTATATTATTGCCTTCATCATACCTTTATCCAAGCAAACTTGATATATTTATCCCTTGTAGACAAACAAGTGACTCAATAGCATCTTTTAATGATAACGCACTAGTACCTTTAACATGTACAATGTTAATAAAATATTCAACAATCAACCCTTTATCACCCCATCCATATACGTAAAACAACTGCCAATTGTTCTTTCACGGATATATCACAAGCTTCATCAACTAAGATAGAAAACAATTCATTCTGAAGCTCTCCAATAATGGAGTTTGTAGTTAGACTTGGAATAGAACTAATAATATGAATTCTAGGCGATGTCAATTTTAGGTTTTTAGGAGCATTTGTCAATTAAACTTTATTGACATCCTCATCATCGTTTACATGGCCGAAGCTATTAGTATCAAAGAAGTGGTTGTCATATTCGTATACATGATTGGAGCTGCAATGATCTCAAATCAGGAAATGAGCGAACGATTTCAAAGATAAGTTTGTACAATTTGTGTTTATTTTTATGGTTTTTTAGAAACTATACTATTACTTGCTAAATATATTATTAAGTCAGATAATCTTCAATTTAATATGGTTTTATAACATATTAGAACTTCAAACCGGTCTATCCTTATTTTAGAAACTGTGTTGGTGTTATAGACAATACACACATAATAACACACTTACCTTATAGATCGAGTTATTCCAATTGGACGTAAATGTTTTGCTACACGGAATATCTTAGCAGCATACTCATTCGATTTACAGTTCATTTATGTTATGGCTAGTTGGCAAGGTACTGCACATGGTAATAGAATTTTTAATGCAGTTATAAATGATAGAAACTCTATCTTTCCTCACCCTCCACCTGCATAGTATTATTTAGTAGATTATGGATATTTCAACCTGGGATATTTACCACCTTATCGAAATAGTAGATATCATATTCCTTATTTTCATGAAAATACAAATCAACCAAAAATGATCAATGAAAATTTTAATTTCTATCATTTAAGTTTACGTGTGGCAATTGAGAGAAACTTGGAATATGAAAGAAAAATTTTACCATTTTAAATAATATGCCAACGTATTCATTTGAAACGTAAGTAAAAGTTGTCGTTTCTACAACGACTATACACAATTTTATACGAAAATACAATAATGGTTATCTAGATTTTATGGCTTATGATGATGATCTCAATCTTGTTCCAGACGAATACCAAGAGGAATATTACAGTATGAGAACTATTGCAAACAGAACGACTGAAAAGATACAACGACACGAAGGCAATGAAATGTCAACACTTCAGAATACCTTAAAAGATGAAATTATTGCAGCAGCGCTGCACCAAAATATTGATGTTGTATCATTTATCTGTACCTTTAAAATATTGTATAATTAATTTGAATGTATTTCGATTTTTGTACTTTTATTTCATTTTAATTAAACGCATATTACACAATAAAATTAAATAATTAATTAACTGTAAATTAATTAAATTAAAAATCATATTTCAAATACTTTGCTCAAATACCTCTTTCGCATAACCAACTTCCCTGCTCAAATTCACCGTTACCGTTCGCCGAGAACGGACCCAAATACACGTTTGAAACCGATCTGCCCTCTTGTCAACGTTAGCTTATCATTTGCATCAATTTCAAAGAACATAGAAGCAAATCAACTCATGCACACTTTAGTTTGATGACAACCACAACCACTTGTACAAACTATAGAAGTATTACACTAGTCAAAATACTGAATAAATATGTTAGCGATGACAAAGCGGTCAAAAAAGAAAATAAATACTCACCAACACAAAGAAATACTTATATTCCATATAGTAAATCAATTTATTTATATAATAACAACCGTTACAACACACAGAAGGCATCACCCTCAAGCAAACCTAGGGAGTTAATCATTCTCATTACAATATATAAAACATGAATATAGGAGTTTAGCATAACTGGAACACAGTGGTTAATGATGGGGTGGTTTGTAGTGGGGAGGCTTGTAGTGCGGTGGTTTGTAATGGGGAGGCTTGTAGTGCGGTGGTTTGTAGTGAGGTGGCTTGTAATGGGGAGGCTTGTAGTAGCGAGCATCAGCAACCAAAACCATCAAGCACATGGCCAAAAATAATAGAAGGCTCATGAATTTCTTATTAATAGCCATTATGATTTATGTACTTAATTCTTTTTTGATACATGAAACATAGGCATCTCCGCCTCTTTATATAGGAACTGATTCTTATGGTCACATCATGTGATTTCCAAGTTGTGGGTTAAAAGAATTCAGTTTTCTTTAATACATGAGACTTTGAAAAGGTAAAATCGTAGGTGATCAAACATTAAGAGACTATGGATAAATGACAATATTTTTTGTAAATGTAGAAGAAGTATTCAACAGAACATGTTAAAAGCACTTCTTTATTCACTGTTGTCGCTTGCCATATATTTTAGTTAAAATAAAATGCATCTTACCTCTTCATACTTTGATGCATGTACCAAGTACCGTAAGTGAAGAGTTAATCTATGATGACAAACAACCACAAATAAATAGCTAACTTAAAATCTACAGTTTCGATATCCTAGTTTATACTTTATATGCACTGCAATATGAATATCTGTTCTAATTAGTACAGAGAAAGCTAGCTAGGAATAAATCGTAAAGTGAGAAGTTCTAGTGTGTGAGTTTTTCTCAAAGTGAGGTTACCAGATTTATGAATGAGTGTATTGATACATTTCCCCCCTTTTTAGATACACGATCACAGGCATGCTAGAAGAATGTAAGTATAGTTCAGTCATGCTTATCTCATAATTTTGTATAATGGTACGACTATTATCCAGTTCGAGATTTTAGATCTTTACATGTGAAATGGTCTTGATAAGACATGTCAAGGGTTTTAGCGTAAATCTATCGTACCACGGAATACTTACGACGTTCTAACAATCCCCATAATATGACATTATGATGTAAGTTTTATCTAACAATATTAATTTTAACAGCCGTTGACTATTATCCAAAGAGTTTGCGGCAAATTATATATTCAATAAAGTATAGTGGCACGTTATTATTTAACTAAACTTGGGACAGTAATCCTCAATGAATTGGACTTATTCGTATGTATTTGGTGATCATATATATCAATTGGATATATTGGTAGATATGCCTGCCAAAACAAACATCAAAGTGATGCCCCGAGAATAAAAAGGATTGACCACATCAAGAAGATACATCATAAAATATTCATTTATATAAATATATTTATAATACATACATGCTAGCATGAGTTATTCAGTGCACTTGGTTCGATATAGCTGCAGGAAATCATGGATAGTCCGATGTTTGGTCTCATATTAATTCTTGTCTTCTCAAATACTTGACAACATTTGCAGTACTGGGCTACGTACTCTGGAGAGGCAAAAGTGAATATATAGGCATATGTGGGACTGCCAAATTATTTCTAAAACAGGACTAATTCTACTTGTTACCCCTTCATCCGGAAGTAATTAACTAGCGTACAAGTTAATTATACATATTATACTCTATTAGTTGGCATGAGCAATTTGCATTGACAATCACTCAGGCATGACATTATGTGCAGATTATGTACGTTGTATGTACCACTTCAACGCAATGTAAAGTCATTACATGCTAACAAATTAAATCAGTACTTGTGTGAATAATACAAGTAATGAAATTGTACTTAGAATATACTAGGGCTGTACAATATGAGACTTACAGTAAGGGGAATGATTGCATGGATTAAAAGACGCATTTTGTCGAGCAATTCATCAGCAACAAGAAGATTCCGCAATTTACCCCATGACAAACTTCATTAAAAAAAATCATCGACACTCACAACTACAGGATGAGATTTTTGAATTTTGCATGAGTTGTCCAGATTCTGATGTTACAAATTTTCATATCTTGTTATTTTCTGTCACAGCAGAGCTAGTCAAGGAGTTTTTGGAGGCATAGTTGATGAGAAGAAAGGAGGAAGAGCAAGAGGAGTTCAATCAGGGTAAAGAAGAAGGAACCTTGGGAGGGAAACTTTGAATTTTTTTTATTGTATTTTGTACAGCCCAATACAAATTTATAATAGTTCATACTCATTTGGGCTTATACCCGACCCAATTACAAATTGTACACACCATGTTTGATAAAATGACTCACGCACATACGCTACTCAATCTCAACGGCGGCTTCACAATCAAGGAGGAGGTACCGCATCATTAGAGGAAGTGTTACATGATCCATTCATGTGGTTTGTGACTGCAAAAACATCTCAAGTAGCACTCAAGTTCTACCAATTCCTAAATAGCCAAAAAAATACATGATCCATTTAACTTTGGACATCCGATTTCTGACCATGCCAAAAAAAGCCTGTTTATGTTTTTTTAAAGTTCTACCAATTCCTAAATGGCCAGCTAGAGGGGTTGCATGATATTCCTTCCCGCGGTAAAATTTGTTTAAGTCCTTGATCAGAAGGATTGACAATGATTTTTCCTTTGTGGAAGAATAGACCATCAACTTATTTATACTTTGAAGTATCAATGGAACCATCGCTGATTTTATTTTCTAATGCTGTAGAGTATGAATCTTCTCTTATCTTTAATTTAAAGTCATCTAACTATGTATTTGTTAAATATAAAAGAAGCATTAAGTTGTAACTCATCTTGAATAGTATCATCTCCATTGTCATGTCCTCTGGATAAACAATATGCAATAATTTTCTCTTTTCTAGCTTTATATTTAACTCTATAATCAAAACCATGTAGCTTTGATAATCATCTACTTTGAATTCCATTTTTAATTTTCTACTCCAATAAATGTTTTAAGCACTTATGATCTGTTTTAATTACAAACTTCCTTCCCAACAAATATTGGCTCTACTTTTTTGTTGCTAACATAAGGGCTAAAATTTCCTTTTCATATATTAATAAACGTAAATTGTTTCCTTTCGCGGCCTGACTAATGAAAGCAATTGACATATCATGTTGAAGTAATACAACTCTAATCCCATCACCTAAGGTATCACATTTCACAACTAATGCTTTGTTGAAGTCTGACATTGCCAAGATGGGTGGAGAAGTTAAACCAGCCTTCAAAGAGTCAAATGCAGTCTGCGCTTCATCGGTCCATTGAAAGGCATTTTTCTAAGAAGATTGGTAAGTGGCTTTGCTATTGCCCAATAATTCCTTATAAATCTTCCATATAGCCTAACAGTCCCAGAATCCCCCAAGTCATTTTAAATTTGTTGGAATTGGCCATTGTTGAACTACTATTGTCTTCTCTTTATCAACCGCAAGGCCTTATTGTGATACAATGTGGCCTAAATAGGAATACTTGTTTGTGTAAAATGGCATCTAGATATTTTAACCACCAATTGATTTTACTACAATATCCCTAATGTCGGAGATATATGTGATAACTGATCATTCCAAGACTTACTATACATCAATATGTCATCGAAAAACACAAGAATAAATTTCCTAAAATTAGGTTTGAATATTGTATTCATGAGTGTTTAAAAAGTAGGAGTAGCATTAATAAGATCAAATGGAATAACAAGAAGTTCATAATGGCCCTCATGTGTTCTAAAGACAGTTTTGTGAATATCATGTTCAAACATTCGAATTTGATGATATCCAGACTTCAAATAAAGTTTAGAAAAAAAAATTAAACCAGTAAGTTCATCTAATAGTTCATCAATTTTTGGGATAGGAAACTTATCTTTGATTGTGTGTTTGTTGAGTTCTCTATAATCAATACACATCATCCACGAGCCATCCGATTTTTAACCATCACAATAGAAGCTGCATAAGAACTAGAACGTGGTCTAATAACTTCTACTTCAAGCAGTTCTTGAATCATTTTTTTAATTTCATTTTTCAAATGAAATAAATATCTGTATGTTCTTAAGCATATTGGTTTGGTTTTTGGTAACAGAGGAATTTTCTGGTCACATCGCCTTTGTGGAGGAAGGCCAGTTAATGGATAAACAACAGCAGGAAAGTAATTTAAAATAGCTTCTAAGTCATCAGGAATTTATGATATTGTTGGTGAAGATTGTTTATGCAGTAATTTCAGTGGTTTTTATTTAGTTGTAAGTGAAGAAATGTCGATCATAAAACACAAACAATGGTAATTGATGTCTTTAGCTATAGTATTTGATGTGGTTTGTGATTGCAAAAACATCTCAAGTAGCAGTCAAGTGCTTCGTTAGTGAATTCAGATTGACCATCTGATTGTGGATGGTAAGAAGAACTAAGTGCTGTAAAGAGCCTTGTATTTTGAATAATTTTGATCAAAATTTACTTGTAAATATAGTATCTCTATCACTTATAATAGATCTTTAAAGACCATGCAGTTTATATACTCCATCAAAGAAAACTTTAGCCACTTAAATAGCTGTGTAAGGATGAGCTAGCGGAAAAAAATGTGTATATTTACTTAGTCTATTTACTACTGCATAAAGGACTGTGAATTTTACATTTTGGTAACCTAATAATGAAATCCATGCTTATGTCTTCCCAATTTTCTCTAGGGTGGGTAATGGCCGTAGCAATCCAGGGTACTTGACATTTTCAGAATTATCTCTTTGACAAGTATCACATGCTTGAACTTTATTTTGGACATCCGATTTCTGACCATTCCAAAAAGAGCCTGTTTAAGTTTTTTAAAGTTCTACCAATTCCTAAATGGCCAGCTAGAGGGGTTGCATGATATTCCTTCCTGCAGTAAAATTTGTTTAAGTCCTTGATCAGAACGATTGACAATGATTTTTCCTTTGTAGAAGAACAGACCATCAACTTCTTTATACTTTGAAGTATCAATGGAACCATCGTTGATTTTTTTTCTAACGCTGTAAAGTATGAATCTTCTCTAATCTTTAATTTAAAGTAATCTAACTATGTATTTGTTAATAAAAAAAGAAGCATTAAGTTGTAACTCATCTTGAACAATATCATCTCCATTGTCATGTCCTCTGGATAAACAATATGCAATAATGTTCCCTTTTCTAGCTTTATATTTAACTCTATAATCAAAACCATGTAGCTTTGATAATCATCTACTTTGAATTCCATTTTTAATTTTCTACTCCAATAAATGTTTTAAGCACTTATGATCCGTTTTAATTACAAACTTCCTTCCCAACAAATATTGGCTCTACTTTTTTGTTGCTAACATAAGGGCTAAAATTTCCTTTTCATATATTGATAAACGTAAATGTTTCCTTTCGAGGCCTGACTAATGAAAGCAATTGACATATCATGTTGAAGTAATACAACTCTAATCCCATCACCTAAGGTATCACATTTCACAACTAACGCTTTGTTGAAGTCTGACATTGCCAAGATGGGTGGAGAAGTTAAACAAGCCTTAAAAGAGTCAAATGCAGTCTGCGCTTCATCGGTCCATTGAAAGGCATTTTTCTAAGAAGATTGGTAAGTGGCTTTGCTATTGCCCAATAATTCCTTATAAATCTTCTATATAGTCTAACAGTCCTAGAATCCCTCAAGTCATTTTAAATTTGTTGGAATTGGCCATTGTTGAACTACTATTGTCTTCTCTTTATCAACCGCAAGGCCTTATTGTGATACAGTGTGGCCTAAATAGGAATACTTGTTTGTGTAAAATGGCATCTAGATATTTTAACCACCAATTGATTTTACTACAATATCCCTAATGTCGGAGATATATGTGATAACTGATCATTCCAAGACTTACTATACATCAATATGTCATCGAAAAACACAAGAATAAATTTCCTAAAATTAGGTTTGAATATTGTATTCATGAGTGTTTAAAAAGTAGGAGTAGCATTAATAAGATCAAATGGAATAACAAGAAGTTCATAATGGCCCTCATGTGTTCTAAAGACAGTTTTGTGAATATCATGTTCAAACATTCGAATTTGATGATATCCAGACTTCAAATAAAGTTTAGAAAAAAAATTAAACCAGTAAGTTCATCTAATAGTTCATCAATTTTTGGGATAGGAAACTTATCTTTGATTGTGTGTTTGTTGAGTTCTCTATAATCAATACACATCATCCACGAGCCATCCGATTTTTAACCATCACAACAGAAGCTGCATAAGAACTAGAACTTGGTCTAATAACTCTTACTTCAAGAAGTTCTTAAATCATTTTTTTAATTTCATTTTTCAAATGAAATAAATATCTGTATGTTCTTAAGCATATTGGTTTGGTTTTTGGTAACAGAGGAATTTTCTGGTCACATCGCCTTTGTGGAGGAAGGCCAGTTAATGGATAAACAACAGCAGGAAAGTAATTTAAAATAGCTTCTAAGTCATCAGGAATTTATGATATTGTTGGTGAAGATTGTTTATGCAGTAATTTTAGTGGTTTTTATGTAGTTGTAGGTGAAGAAATGTCGATCATAAAACACAAACAATGGTAATTAATGTCTTTAGCTATAGTATTTGATGTGGTTTGTGACTGCAAAAACATCTTAAGTAGCAGTAAAGTGCTTTGTTAGTGAATTCAGATTGACCATCTGATTGTGGATGGTAAGAAGAACTAAGTGCTAGTGAAGAGCCTTGTATTTTGAATAATTTTGATCAAAATTTACTTGTAAATGTAGTATCTCTATCACTTACAATAGATATTTGAAGACCATGTAGTTTATATACTCCATCAAAGAAAACTTTAGCCACTTAAGTAGCTGTGTAAGGATGAGCTGGTGGAAAAAAATGTGTATATTTACTTAGTCTATTTACTACTGCGGAGAGGACTGTGAATTTTACATTTTGGTAACCCAATAATGAAATCCATGCTTATGTCTTCCCAATTTTCTCTAGGGTAGGTTATGGTTGTAGCAATCCAGGGTACTCGACATTTTCAGATTTTGCTCTTTGACAAGTATCGCATGCTTGAACTTATTTTTGGATATCCGATTTCTGACCATGCCAAAAAAAAGCATGTTTAAGTTTTTTTAAAAGTTCTACCAATTCCTAAATATCCAGCTAGAGGGGTTGCATGATATTCCTTCCTGCAGTAAAATTTGTTTAAGTCCTTGATCAGAAGGATTGACAATGATTTTTCCTTTGTAGAAGAACATACCATCAACTTCTTTATACTTTGAAGTATCAATGGAACCATCACTTATTTTATTTTCTAATGATGTAAAGTATGAATCTTCTCTGATCTTTAATTTGAAGTCATCTAACTATGTATTTGTTAATTATAAAAGTAGCATTAAGTTGTAACTCATCTTGAACACTATCATCTCCATTGTCATGTCCTCTGGATAAACAATATGCAATAATGTTCCGTTTTCTAGCTTTATATTTAACTTTATAATCAAAACCATGTAGCTTTGATAATCATCTACTTTGAATTCTATTTTTAATTTTCAACTCCAATAAATGTTTTAAGCACTTATGATCTGTTTTAATTACAAACTTCCTTCCCAACAAATATTGGCTCTACTTTTTTGTTGGTAACATAAGGGCTAAAATTTCCTTTTCATATACTTATACTGATAAACGTAAATTGTTTACTTTCGAGGCCTGACTAATGAAAGCAATTGACATATCATGTTGAAGTAATACAACTCTAATCCCATCACCTAAGGTATCACATTTCACAACTAACGCATTGTTGAAGTCTGGCATTGCCAAGATGGGTGGAGAAGTTAAACCAGCTTTCAAAGAGTCAAATGCAGCCTGCGCTTCATCGGTCCATTGAAAGGCATTTTTCGAAGAAGATTGGTAAGTGGCTTTGCTATTGCCCAATAATTCCTTATAAATCTTCTATGATAGCCTAATGTAAAATACAAAAACCTATGATTTTTGTTTAATGATAATAAACATATATATATATATGTTTAAATGTATTTGCTATTGTAATATTTTATTTTTCCACATAATTAAATAAATATTTGTTGAATAAAATAAATAACTCAGAATTCATATTTAAACAAATATTTTATTCAAATAAGTATTTTATTACAAATTCAAATAGTACAAATTTGTGCTCTCACTACATTTATACAATTTCAATTACAATACAACTTTCAATTTACAATTTTCACCTCACTACATATTCACTCTCACTCGTATTTAATCTTCAATTCTGCTCCAGCCTGTATCTAGCATCTGATCTATCTGTAAAATAAACACTTACGCAGTAAAATTGAAAAAGAAATATTTTTGCAGTGAAAAATAAAGTGTGTGTTTGAAAATTTTATTTGCCTCAGTTATTTGGGTTGTTCGTCATTGTTTATTTTTAATCCATCTTACGCGAACAACTTGGGACATGCACAATGTATCACTGTACATGCCACAAGACCGTGCACACCGATATACACTTGCTTAAAACTGCAGGGACATGTGAGCACAAGGTCAAATCCAAGCCTAGGCTGGATTCAACTCAAGTGTAGACTCGAGTGAACATGTTTAACAGACATGGTCTGGTGCAAAGAAACATGGAAACAAGGGACAGTCTAACTCGAAGAAAATCAAGGTCAGTGCAATCGGAAAACAACATATGGAACCAAACCGCAACAACAGCAACAACACAGTTGTGAACACAAGGGATGCAAACAGACTTGGATCAATTTGCAGGAACCACACAAGCATAGCCTGTATATGCAGACCCATGAAGATACAAATGACAATAGCATCTTAACTCGAGGCAAGTACAGTCTTCACAAATGACTCAATAATACAAAACTGAAGTGAACCAGTTCAATAGACTCAAATCAACACGCAATAGACACTACATGAAGTTATACTCAAAGAATACTAGTGCACCATACCTGACTTCAAAATGAAAAACAGTAACAAGTGTATATGGTGACACACATACAAAGTGTACATGGTGACACACATACAAATTGAATCAGACAGTGATATATATGGTCAGAGAACACAATGGCACAAGTATATGAAGTATACAAGCATTCAAATGATACCTGTCATCATCAACATACTGAAATAACACAAACAGAGGTGACCAGAACAATCAGTGAAGCATGCAACTGCACCAGATCAAACCACACATGCAACTGGTCAAAGTGCTCAAATATACAAAGGATAATGCAAGCAGTTCACATACATATATAGCAAATGCATCCTGATTTTAATATGGCACCAGAGCAGTACACATGAAACACAATGCAAACCAGTGCTCAATGCAACATAAACCAGAGGCACACATGCATACAACATGCACACTAGATCTCAAATGACAGCAGCTCAAATGAGCAAGTACAGACCAATATGCAAGCAATCAAGCAACACAATGGTCAAGTTACAGACTCCAACCAATCAATTCAACAACGCTGCAATATGTTCAACCAAGTGTATTAACACAGCTAAGTACAAAGAAGCATCAACCAAGGGCAAGTCTTAAATGAACATGCAACAAGAAGAATCGAAATGTGCAGCAGTTTTAAACTTGTCAACCAGGGAAATAAATTCGAGATATATATGCAGTCGAAGTAACAAAACAAGGGAGCAGTTCAAATAAAGTCACAGAGGGTCACACGATGAATAAGTCAAAGCCGAGATAAAAATATTGCAGTCAATCAGAGGAAAAATGATGAACAGGTCGTAGAAGAAATAAACGGTGCAATATTCAAATTAATGGAGTAACAAGTTTGAATTGAACAAAACAAAATTCATCGAGTCTATCTCAAAGTCAGCGAACGATGTCAAAGTCGTAGGAGAAATAAACGCAAAGTAATTCAAATTCATCAACTATTGAACAAGTCAAGAATTCATCACATCGTTCAAGCACAAATCGAACGACCAAGCTAAACTCACTGACAAATTCAAAAAGAAATACACGAACGTGATTTTAGGGTTTTGTTCCATATAAATTACCCAATTACATCATCGGCATGATCGGGAGTTCGAGTTTAAGCAATCAATAGAGAAATTAAAGTAAAAACCACATACTAATTTTTATACCACTCAAACTCATAATTGAAGCGATTGTATGCAATAAAGTCACGAGTCAATTGACGAAGCAAAACACTTCAGCATCGTCTCTTCAATCGATTGTTTTCAAGTGGCGTCGTCAATTGAACAAACCCTAATTTAGATCGCAAAAAGAAATGGCACGAACGAAGTAGGTGGCAGTAAAATAAAATGGAAGGAACGCGTTATCTCTTTTGGGCCGAAGAGAATACAACAAAGTAAAGAAAAGAGAGATTTTTTATATATATTAAGTGGGCCGGTCTTTTTTATTTTGGGCTTGAATTATTAATAGGGTTTTGTTTGTTTTAATTTTATTTTCATTTGTAATTTTCTCTTTTAAATTGTGTAACTTTCTAGTCGTGTGACTAGGTACAAACTACGGGGCGTAGTTTGAGATTTCGCAACTCAACGGCTGAGTTATGGCAGAGTTTTGAGCTTAGAGTTAGGATAGTCAAGTTAGCAGGTGTTGCAAGTTTACGTGTGTTTGTAAGCGTATGACTACTTAATTTCTAGTAGAAACCTTGGGGGCAGCACGTAGGCAGGTTATTGCCGAAGCTGGGTAAATTTGTGTGTGATCTCTACTACATTACTTTCTGTTATTGTTTTTTATTTCCGCATTAATTTTATTATTATTAGTATCACCATATTCACCCCCCTCTAGGGTGAAAACGATCCTACAAGTGGTATCAGAGCTAGGAACAAAAACCATTTTTTCTTTTAAAAATTTGATTTTTTCAATGGCTTCTTTTAATAATGCTTTTGCTTAAGGCCAGTCCATAGTTAGACTACCCGTGTTCAATGGTGAATATACGTATTGGAAAAATAGAATGATAATTTTTCTGAAAACCATAGATGCTTGGAATATTGTTGAAACGGAATATAGGACACCAACAATAATGGTAGATAATCAAGAAGTTGAGAAACCTATGGATCAATGGACAGATCTTGAAAATAAACTGCAAAATGCTAATGCTAAAGCTATGAATTCTATTATTTGTTCATTAGATCAAATTAAATTTAATCGTGTCTCACATTGTGTAACTGCGCAGAAAATTTGGCACACGCTTGAAGTGACTCATGAAGGATCCTCCCAAGTTAAAGATTCTCGCCTTGCCATGCTTAGTAGCGAGTACAAGAACTTCACAATGCAAAGGATGAAAGTGTCAAAGAAATGTATGGACGACTTTCTAATCTTGTATACAAGTCAAAATCTCTAGGAAAACCATACACAGAACTGGAAATAGTCCAAAAAGTCCTTAGAATTCTTCCACGAAATTTTGAAGCAAAAGTGACTGCCATTCAAGAATCAAAGGATCTGAAACAAATTAAAGTTGAAGAACTCATCGAATATCTTACCACTTATGAGCTAGAAATCAAATTCAAGGAAGAACGTGAAGGAGGGGATACGCAAAAGAAATCAATAGCTCTTAAAGGAACAACGGAAAGTGATGATGATGGTGGTGACGATGAAGCAACTGAACTGGCACTAATAATAAAGAGATTCAAAAGGTGGAACCGCAAATATGGAAATCCTTCCCTAAATCAACAACTGAAGAATAGAATCGTTAAAGTTCTAGACAACTCAGAAGAGTAGGAGATCATTTGTCACAAGTGCAATAAACCCGGTCATATCAAGCCCAATTGTCCCCAAAATCGACTCAGCAAAGGAAAGAAATCAAAAAGGAGAAGTTTTGTAGCAACTTGGAAAGAAAGTGATGAAGATATTAGCACTGGCAGTGAGAGTGAAAAAGAAAATCTGTGTCTTCGAGGAGAACAAGTGACAGCGATGATGACGAGCCAAGCGAGGTATCAAAACTTACTCACTCAGAATTACTTAAATATTTTCATGAAGTAAATGGCTGTTTTGAGAGACTTAGGGAGAAGTATGCTAAAATTGAATCACAAAGAGATAGTTTGATAGAACTAAATAAGCAGCTTGATCGATTGGTTAAAAACTATCGAAATAAGAGCCCTAAGTGTGATAAGTGTCCATCATTTGAAGAGGAAATAAAAAAATTCAGAAATTAAAATTAAATTACTTGAAAATGAAATTCTGATTTTGAAAGAAAGTGAAAATACTAGGAAAGAAAATTTTATTAAAAAGTGCACTTTGTTATTGAATGAAAACGAATCTCTCAAAACACAAGTCCAACAATTGTCTACAACTTTAGGAAAATTCTCCAAAGGAGAAAGATCACTAAATTTGCTATTATGGAAACAAACTGTTAATACTGTTAGACAAGGACTTGGGTATACTCAATATGAAAGAGTTAGAAGTGAAACTAATCATGTAAACTCCAAGTGCACGATTTGTAGAAAAATTGGACACAATCACAACAATTGGTGGTATAGACCCAAACATACGAAAACCATACCAATTTGGGTTCCTAAAGGCACAATTGTAAAATCCCTTAAAGTCAAACAAATCTGGGTGCCAAAGGAACAAACATAGACTGTCTTGGTTCTACATAAACTTATTTTTCAAAATCTTTTGTCACTAACAATTATGGACCTATAAAAACAATTAAGTCACAAAAATCTTTCCTCATGTAGCTGTGTTGGCAGGCTAAGGACAGCAACAGTGGTACCTGGATTCTGGCTATTCGAGGCACACGATAGGCGACAAATCAAAGTTCCTTAGCCTGGAGAAATACAAAGGTGGCAGAGTCAAAATGGGAAACAATCGATGTATTATATGTTGAAAATCTGCACCATAATCATATTTTAATCAGCCAGTGATCAACTGAGAAAATTTGAGCACCACAATTAAATTTGACAAGGATGAAAAAGGTAAGGTAGTTGATCAAAATAAATATCGAGGTATGATTGATCACTTCTTCATCTTACTGCTTCTAGACATTATGTTCTCTGCTTGCTTGTGTACACTGTTTCAATCAAATCCAAAAGAATCTCATTTTAAAATCTGTAAAAGGATTATAAGTTATCTGTTGCACACACCACGATTTGGTCTATGGTATCCAACTTATGAAAACTTTGGTTTAAAGGGGTATTCAAATGCAGGTTATGCTGGTAGTCTAGTTGATAGAAAAATTACTAGTGGAATGTGTTTTACGTAGGGACATTCATTAGTTGCATCACTTTCACAAAGAAAATATCTGCATAAATTTCATTTCAACTGATTTTCAATTGGAAGGCATTTTTTCAAAACCCCTTCCAGAAAATAGTTTTTGTCGACTGCATCTCAATTTAAGCATTTTAGAAATTTGATTTTATATTTTTGAATTTGATCTTAAATATCTATGCTAACTAATCTGACTCACTATAGATTATCGAAAAGGAAAATAACGATTGAAAATTTTTTGACGAGTGTTGATATTAATCATACATTATGACTTGAGATAGTATATTTAGTAAATTTCTTTAAAAATTTAAACAAAATTTGTAATAACTTTTATTGGTAAAAATTCCGTGACCATCTCTATTTCTATTATATTTCTAACGACCATCACTCATCAAAAATCAATATAGTATGTCAAAATGTGGTATCTAAACAGGAAATTATTCCTTTTTTAATTAACTAGCAATAAAATTATCCAAAAGTACTCACTCTCATCTAGAAGTCCTCACGGTTATGCATGGGCGAAGTACTTGGAATCTTTGATTATGTGCTTTCATGCTCATTTAAAAGTCCTCACGGTTATGCATGTATGGAACACATATCAAAATTGATTATTAATTAGGCAAGTTGATTCTAACCCTGTTTAGAAGTCCTCACGGTTATGCATGGTTAGAAGATGCTTGAAATTCATTTTTTAATAAAAATTGGGAATACTACTAATTTCATTTAAAAGTCCTAACAGTTATGCATGATTAGTAAGTATTCAAATTCCTATCATAAATATACCACAAATGAACACGACTATATGGTTTTCTATGCCGACATCACCCCTATCACTCTAAAATGGAATATACGCCTAACAGAGTATTTATGATTTTTGTTTGATTTTTTATTGAAATTTAATACTTATACTCGATTAGGTATTAATGTTGTATTAATGTCCATAACTTTATTTCTATTTTCTAATAGACTATAACTCTTTTGCTGATAACAAAAGTGGGAGAGAAGTTAAGATTTTGGCAAGCATATTCTCATATAGGCTCATTACATTTGTTTTTTTATTTTATTTGCATAATTTTTTCATGCATATGTGAAGGGGGAGCCTTGTTGTAGGTGGAGTATTCAAATATGGGAAGCTCATGGAATTCATCAAGACCAAATACATTTAATAGAGTCAAAATCTTAATATATGTTTGTTATCGTCAAAAAAGGGAGATTGTAGAATACAATAGCCTATGATTTTTGTTTGATGATAATAAACATATATATATATATATATTTGTTTAAATGTATTTGTTATTGTACTATTTTATTTTTTCACATAATTAAATAAATATTTGTTGAATAAAATAAATAACTCAAAATTCATATTTAAACAAATATTTTATTACAAATTCAAATAGTACAAATTTGAGCTCTCACTACATTTATACAATTTCAGTTACAATACAACTTTCGATTTACAATTTTTCACCTCACTACATATTCACTCTCACTCGTATTTAATCTTGAACTCTGCTCCAGCCTATATCCAACATCTGAACTATCTGCAAAATAAACACTGACGTAGTAAAATTAAAAAAGAAATATTTTTGTAGTGCAAAATAAAGTGTCTGTTTGAAAATTTTATTTGCCTTAGTTGTTTGGGTTATTCGTCATCATTTATTTTTAATATCCATCTTACACGAACAACTTGTGACATGCACAGTGTATCAATGTACATGCCATAAGGCCGTGCACACCGATATACACTTGCTTAAAACTGCAGGGACAGGTGAGCATAAGGTCAAACCCAAGCCTAGGCCGGATTCAACTCAAGTGTAGACTCGAGTGAACATGTTTAACAAACATGGTCTGGTGCTAAGCAACATGCAAACATGGGACAATCTAACTCGAAGAAAATCAAGGTTAGTGCAATCAGAAAACAACATATGGAACCAAACTGCAACAACACAGTTGTGAACACAAGGGATGCAAACAGACTTAGATCAAGTGGCAGGAACCACACAAGCATAGCCTGGATATGCAGACCCATGAAGATACAATATGACAACAGCAGTTTAACTCGAGGCAAGTATAGTCTTCACAAATGACTCAACAATACAAAACTGAAGTAAACCAGTTCAACAGACTCAAATCAACATGCAATAGACAATGCATCAAGTTATACTCAAAGAATACTAGTGCACCATACCTGACTTCAAAATGACAAACAATAACAAGTGTATATGGTGACACACATACAAAGTGTACATAGTGACACACATACAAATTGAACCTGACCGTGATATATATGGTTACAGAACATAATGGCACAAGTATATAAAGTATACAAGCATTCAAATGATACCTGTCATCATTAACATACCGCAATAACACAAATAGAGGTGACCAGAACAATCAGTGAAGCATGCAACTGCACTAGATCAAACCACACATGCAACTGGTCAAAGTGCTCAAATATACCAAGGATAATATAAGCAGTTCACACACATATATAGCAAATGCATCCTGATTTTAATATGGCACCAGAGCAATACACATGAAACACAATGCAAACCAGAGCTCAATGCAACACAAACCAGAGGCACATATGCATACAACATGCGCACCAGATCTCAAATGACAGCAGCTCAAATGAGCAAGTGTAGACCAATATGCAAGCAATCAAGCAACACAATGGTCGACTTACATACTCCAACCAAGCAATTCAACAACACTTGAATATGTTCAAACAAGTGTATTAACACAGCTGAGTACAAAGAAGCAACAACCAAGTGCAAGTCTTAAATGAACATGCAACAAGAAGAACCGAAATGTGCAGCAGTTTTAAACTTGTCAACCAGGGAAATAAATTCGAGATATGTATGCAGTCGAAGTAACAAAACAAGGGAGCAGTTCAAATAAAGTTTTAGAGGGTCTCATGATGAACAAGCCAAAACCGAGATAAAAATATTGCAGTCAATCAGAGGAAAAATGATGAATAGGTCGTAGGAGACATAAACGTAGCAATATTCAAATTCATGGAGTAACAAGTTTGAATTGAACAAAACAAAATTCATAGAGTGTATCCCAAAGTCAGCGAATGATGTCAAATTCGTAGGAGAAATAAATGCAAAGCAATTCAAATTCATCAACTATTGAACAAGTCAAGAATTCATCACATCGTTCAAGCACAAATCGAATGGCCAAGCTAAACTCACTGACAAATTCAAAAAGAAATATACGAACGTGATTTTAGGGTTTCGTTCCCTATAAATTACCCAATTACATCATCGGCATGATCAGGAGTTCAAGCAATCAACAGATAAATTAAAGTAAAAACCATATACCATTTTTTATACCACTCAAACTCATAATTGAAGCGACTGTATGCAATAAAGCCACGAGTCGATTGACGATGCAAAACACTTCAGCATCTTCTCTTCAATCGATTGTTTTTCAAGCGGCATCTTTAATTGAACAAAGCCCTAATTTAGATCGCAAAAAGAAACGGCACGAACGAAGCAGGCGGCAGCAAAATAAAAAGGAAGGAACGCGCCATCTCTTTTGGGCCGAAGAGAATACAACAAAATAAAGAAAAGGGAGATTTTTTTTATATATATTAAGTGGGCCGGTCTCTTTTATTTTGGGCTTGAATTATTAATAGGGTTTTGTTTGTTTTAATTTTATTTTTCATTTGTAATTTTCTCTTTTAAATTGTGTAACTTTCTAGTCGTGTGACTGGGTACAAACTACAGGGAGTAGTTTGAGAATTTGCAACTCAATGGCTGAGTTGTGGCAGAGTTTTGAGCTTAGAGTTAGGTTAGTCAAGTTTGCGGGTGTCGCAAGTTTACGTGTGTTTGTAAGCGTCTGACTACTTAATTTCTAGTAGAAACCTTGGAGGCAGCACGTAGGCAAGTTATTATCGAAGTTGGGTAAATCTGTGTGTGATCTCCACTGCATTACTTTCTGTTATTGATTTTTTTATTTCTGTATTAATTTTATTATTATTAGTATCACCCTATTCACCCCCCCTCTAGGGTGAAAACGATCCTACACCTAACAGTCCCAGAATCCCCTAAGTCTTTTTAAATTTGTTGGAATTGGCCATTGTTGAACTGTTATCTTCTCTTTATCAACCGCAAGGCCTTATTATGATACAATGTGGCCTAAATAGGAATACTTTTTTTTTGTAAAATGGCATCTAGATATTTTAACCACCAATTGATTTTCCTACAATATCCCTAATGTCAGAGATATATGTGATAAATTATTATTCCAAGACTTACTATACATCAATATGTCATCAAAAAACACAAGAATAAATTTCCTTAAATAAGGTTTGAATATTGTGTTCATGATTGTTTAAAAAGTAGGAGTAGCATTAGTAAGACCAAATGGAATAACAAGAAGTTCGTAATTGCGCTAATGTGTTCTAAAGGCAGTTTTGTGAATATCATGTTCAAACATTCGAATTTGATGATATCCAGACTTCAAATAAAGTTTAGAAAAAAAATTAAACCAGTATGTTCATCTAATAGTTCATCAATTTTTGGGATAGGAAACTTATCTTTGATTGTGTGTTTGTTGAGTTCTCTATAATCAATACACATCCTCCATGAGCCATCCGATTTTTAACCATCACAACAGAAGCTACATAAGAACTAGAACTTGGTCTAATAACTCCTACTTCAAGCATTTCTTGAATCATTTTTTTTAATTTCATTTTTCAAATGAAATAAATATCTGTATATTCTTAAGCATATTGGTTTGGTTCTTGGTAACAGAGGAATTTTCTGGTCACATAGTCTTTGAGGAGTAAGGTCAGTTATTGGATAAACAACAGCATGAAAGTAATTTAAAATAGCCTCTAAGTCATTAGGAATTTATGATACTGTTGGTGAAGATTGTTTATGCAGTAATTTCAGTGGTTTTTATTTAGTTGTAAGTGAAGAAATGTCGATCATAAAACACAAACAATGGTAATTGATGTCTTTAGCTATAGTATTTGATAAATAATTGTGACTTCTTTATGATGAATGCCTTTCCATATGATAAGATTGCCATGTAGAAGAAATTTAACTTCCATCCTTTAAAAATTGAATGTGATTTCTTCTGCTGGTTTCATCCACCGCACCCCTAAAACCATCTGACATACACACATGGGTAATAATAAGAAATCAATAATTTTCTTTGATCCTTGACAAATGATAAGAACATCATAACAACTGCCTTGACCCTTCAGTATATCTCTACTTGCAATGCGAACATCAAAAGTTTTTGTAAGGTCAATAGCTAACCCGGGTTTCTTTGCCAAATCTTCATTCAAGAAATTATGAGTTGATCCTGAATCAACTAAAATGTAAATTTGATGTCCTCATACATATCCTTGAACCCTGATTGTATTATTAGATTCAATTCCACTCGTAGCACTTATAGAAAATTCGCGCTTAACTTCATCTACTGGTTCTTCTTCTTCTTCATTTGTGTCAAGAGATTTTAATGAATAAGATCCTTGTAAAAAATCCTTCTAACATAAATACTTGTTTTTTTTTGCACCTATGACTAGGAAACCAATTTTCACCACAAGTATAGCACAACTCCTGACTTCTTCTCTGGATAATGTCATTTGAAAAAATTCTTTTGGCAGAGGAGTATGGGTTAGGCTTAAACTAACTTTTAGGAGGAGAATTAGGATTTTGTTGCTCGGAACATGTGTACGGTGATGGTTGGTTATTTTGAGGAGTGAAGGGTCAGGTTTAACTGATTTCCTTATTTGAGTATATTTTTCTTCTTGGATTTTGGCTAAGGTAATTACATCTTCCAGTGATTTGGGTTGACCAGAAAGTACTTCATACTTTGTATCTTGTTTCAATCCACTTATAATTCTGTCTAACACATACTTTGAAGGTAATTTACCTAATAGAATTAAAACTTGTTCAAATCTACTAAGACAATCCCTCACTGTAGTAATTTGTTTAGTGTTGGACAAAGCTTCAAATGGCCTCTTAAAATCAAACGTACCAAATCTAAGAAATACTATTTCTTCTTTAAACACTTCCCATTCAAAATAGTTATCAACATTGAATGAGAACCAGTGATACCATTGCAAAGCCTTGTCTCCGAGGTGGAATGAATAGATTTGTACGTTATCCTGATCAGGCAAATTATAATATCGGAATACCAATTGAGTTTGCTTTAACTAAGCTAAAATATCACCAGATCCATTATATGTAGGAAATTCTAGTTTCATAGATTTCTGCGAGGAAGTACATGTACAACGAGTTATTCTCAAATGATCAGGTACTGCAGCATCATGAAGTGGAGAATGATTTAAGGAGTGAGATTTATTACCTTTAACTAGATTGGAGCCTAAAATTCCAGTTAAGTGATTCGTTGCTGGTGGTGGTTGAAATAATGTACCTCTGGATTGTTTCAAATCTTTAAGCTCTTGGAAGATCAGTTACGAGAAAAACTGAAATTCTTGAATAGATGAGCTAAAACGTTCATTAGTAGATTGGATCTGGTTTTGGAATTGAGCATTCATTGCTTCTTGTTTCTTCAGTTGGATTTTGAGCTCCTCATCACTATGTTTCTGAATCTGATACCACTTGTGACAACGAAGCTGATCAAGGATTTTTTGGAAGCATAGTTGAAGAGAAGAAAGGAGGAAGAGAAAGAAGAGTTCAGATCGGAGGAAAGAAGAAGAAACTTTGGGAGGGAAATTTTGAGTTTTATTTCTTCTTGTATTTCCTACAGCCCAGTACGGGTTTATATAGTTCATTCTCAACTGGGCATATATCTTGCCCAATTAGAATTGTATATGACGCAGCGGATATATCAAAACAAACTTCGATCGGTGAAAGTAGCAATCTGTGGATTGATGGATACTGAAATGCCCGAATTCGTTGATCCGAAGATGCCGAACTCTAGCTATCTCTGTCTCGTTGATCCGAAGATACCGGGAAAGAGATCTACGATTCTTCAACGTTGATCTTGCGCACAAGATTCCGTGAATCAGCTTCAGCAAACGATGATTCGAGCGCACTCGAATGACGTAAGTGGAGATAGGAGATACACTCGACTACCAATTGAAATTGAAAGCACAAAGCTAACAAAAGAGAATTTTATTCAATATTCAACAACCTTTACAAATGACATAACTTGCCTATTTATAGGCTACACGACTCGCAAAGAAAAGAAAATAAAATGATACAACTCTTAGGTCGGAAACGACCTAAACAATCACGACTTAAAGAGTAAACGGCTTACAACTTCAAACAAAAAAACAACAGTGTACGACTTAAAAGAATGAACGACTCACGACTTACATCACATGCGACCTACGACCTGTACAAGAACACATTACAACTTATCAAATAACAGCTCATCTCATAAGTCGGCAACGACTTACTACTTCAACGGTGCAGATTAGAGCGGCAGAACGAATCCACACTTCAGACTTCAGGAACGACCTAAAAAAACAAGCGGCATCCATATTTGCGACTTACTTCTTCTCGTGCCCTAAGCATTTGTGACCTTCGAAGCACGGCAATGACTTAATGGCTCCGTCTTTGCGACCTAAGGCTTCGGTCGGCTTTAGGAAGTGATAACGACCTACTGGGCTTCTCGATTTAGGGAGGAGGAGGAGGGTCGGAGGGAATTTAGGTCGTGGGTCGGTGAAGAATTGGGTCGGAGATCGTACGCGATTTAAGTAGGCGGAGTTAGGTCGTCTACGACCTTGGTTAGGTCGGCCACGACTCACGCGACTTAAGTAGACGAAGTTAGGTCGTCTACGACCTTGGGTAGGTCGGCCGCGACTTACGCGACTTAAGTAGACGAAGTTAGGTCGTCTACGACCTTGGGTAGGTCGGCCGTGACTTAAGTAGACGAAGTTAGGTCGTCTACGACCTTGGGTAGGTCGGCCGCGACTCAAGAGGGTAAGTGCTTCATCATCCTCCCCTTGTTGGAAGGAATTCGTCCTCGAATTCACACCCTTGTCACCTTCGACAAATTCCTCCCCATAATATGGAACCAAATGTTTAACGTTGAAAACGTCTGCAGTGTGAATATGATCTGGCAACTTTAACTGATAAGCATTGTCATTGATTTTCTTCAAGATTTCTACTGGACCAATCTTTCGTGCTTTCAACTTGTTGTAAGTCCCAACTGGAAAACGATCTTTCGTCAATACCGCGTAAACAAAATCACCCTCTTTGAAGACTACACTCCTTCGTTTCTTATCCGCCATTTGTTTATACTTCTCATTTGCCTTTTCCAATCGTTCCTGAACGATTCTATGGCATTCTATCAACCCATCAACAAAATCAGCAGCTCGTTTAACTGTCCTCTTCGGTTGTGGTACTACTGCCAAATCCAACGGTCCCTTTGGTAAACTTGAATATACAATCTGAAATGGACTGAAACCTGTACTTCGGTTATTTGCATGATTGTGAGCAAATTCAGCTTGACACAACTTTAAGTCCCAACTCTTCAAATTGTCCTGCACAAGACATCGCAACAAATTTCCCAACGATCTATTCACAACTTCAGTTTGTCCATCTGTCTGAGGATGATATGCACTACTAAATTTCAACTTCGTTCCCACCATCTTCCATAGACTCAACAAAAAGTGACTCAGAAATCGAGTATCTCGGTCAGAAACAATAGATTCGGGTAAACCATGTAAACGATATATTTCTTTAAAGAATAACTGTGCCACTCGAACTACATCCGCTGTCTTCTTACAGGCTATAAAATGTGCCATCTTCGAAAACCTGTCCACCACAACAAATATAGAATCATTTCCCCTCTGAGTTCTCGGCAATCCCAACACGAAATCCATGCTGATATCAACCCATGGTTTGGGAGGCACGGGTAACGGCATATATAACCCCGCATTCGTCGCTGTTCCTTTCGAAACCTGACAAATATGACACCTCTCCACAAATCTTTCTACCTCTTTCCTCATTGACGGCCAAAAATAAGATTGAGAAATTAACTGCAACGTACGATCTCTACCCACATGGCCTTCTTCATGTAGTTCTTTAACAATCTTCATTCTCAAGCTACAGTCTGGGATGCACAAACGATTTCCTTTAAACAGAAAACCATCCACCAACACAAATTCATCAGTGCTTCCTTCCTTTACTTTTTCAACAAATTTCACAAAGTAAGGATCTTCTTCAATCAATTCTGGTAATAATTCAAAACCTGTCACTTCAACTTTCATTGTTGTCAACAAATGACTCCTCCTGCTCAAAGCATCAGCCACACGATTGGTTACCCCTGACTTGTGCTTAACGACAAAAGTAAACTGCTGCAAATAAGCAATCCACGATGCATGTCTTGCTGAAATCTTGTCTTGTCCTTGTAAATGTTTCAACGCCTCGTGATCAGTGTATAAAACAAATTCTTTCTAGAATAAGTAATGTCGCCAGTGCTTCGCCGCTTGAACAACAGCATAAAATTCCACATCATAGGTACTGTATCTCATCTTTGCTCCTGACAACTTCTCGCTGAAATATGCAATAGGACGCCCATTCTGACTCAACACCCCTCCAATTCCAACCTTTGACGCATCAGTATGCAGTTCAAACAATAACTGAAAATCTGGTAACACAAGAATTGGTGCAGATGTCAGCAACTTCTTGATCTTCCCAAAAGCAATCCCAGCTTCCTCCGTCCAAGAAAATTGTTTCCCCTTCATGCAATCAGTCACTGGTGCCATCACGCTACTGAAGTGTGGAATGAATCTTCGGTAGAATGACGCTAGCCCATGAAAACTTCTCACTTCTGTAATGGTCTTTGGCTGTGGCCAATTCCTGACTGCTTCAACTTTATTCTGATCTACCTGGATGCCCTTCTCCGAAACAATATACCCCAAGAACAAAACACTATGCGTCATGAACACGCATTTCTTTGTCGCAGCATAAAATTGTTCCTCTCGTAAAATAATTAACACTTCCTTCAGATGTTGAACATGCTCTTCCAGACTCCTACTATAAATCAAAATATCGTCAAAGTACACCACCACAAATTTCCCAATGAAAGGTCTAAAAATTTGATTCATCACTCGCATGAACGTACTCGGTGCATTCGAAAGACCGAACGGCATCACCAGCCATTCATACAACCCCTCTCTCGTCTTGAAGGCTGTCTTCCATTCGTCTCCAGGTCTAATCCGAATTTGATGATATCCGCTTTTCAAATCAATTTTCAAAAAGATAGTAGCCCCACTCAACTGATCCAGCAAGTCATCCAATCTTGGCATTGGAAATCTGTATCGTACAGTGATTTTATTCAAGGCTCGACTGTCCGTGTACATCCTCCACATCCCATCTTTCTTCGGTACCAACAAAGCTGGCACAGCACATGGACTCAAACTTTCCTGTACGCGTCCCTGCTCAAGCAATTCTTCCACCTGCCTCCTTAATTCTTCATGCTCCTTCGGACTCATTCGGTAATGCGGTCTATGTGGCAATACTGCTCCTGGAACAAGATCAATTTGATGTTGAATGTCTCTCAGCGGTGGTAACTCTTTAGGCAACTCGTCTGGAAATACATCCTCAAATTCTTTCAATACTAACTTCGCTTCTTCTGGAATTTCAACCTCTTCACTGCTCTCACGCCCAATCAACAAGAACACTTCCGGTTCCTCCTCGACCTCCTTAACAAACTCCCTCAAAGATAACAACGTTTTCAGTTCTTCAATCTCCTCCAATTTGTTTTCTTCCTGTTGGCGTTTCTTCGGAGCCAGAGTAATCTTTGTACCTTCGAACATGAAACTGTAATTGTTGGTCCGTCCGTCATGCTGCACAGCTCGATCATACTGCCACGGTCTCCCCAGCAACAAATGACAAACGTCCATATCTACGACATCACACCAGATTTCATCTTTGTATTTCTTCCCAATTGAAAACTTCACACAAGCTCTACGTCCAACTTTCACTTCACCACCCTTCCTCAACCAAGCTAACTTGTACGGTTTAGGATGTTTCTCGGTTTTCAACTCCAACTTCTTCACCGCTTCTGTAGAGATAATATTATCACAACTCCCAGCATCAATAACAAATTTACAAACTCTTCCCAGAATAGTGCATGTAGATTGAAAGATATTGTTCCTCAACCAACTAATTTCCTCCTCTTGCTTCGGTGTTAAACAACTTATCCTCATCATCAATGCGTACCCGTCATCTCCCGACAGTAAGTCTTCCTCCTCAACTGGTAAAGAATTAGAGCATTCAGCTTCTTCCTCATCTTCCTCCTCAACTTCTGTCACCATGGTTCTCTTCTTCGGCTTCGGACATTCGTTGCTTTTATGACCCATCTCCTGACAATTGTAACATTTGAAACTGTTGTTAACCTTCGCCTTCTCAACCTCCTTTACAACTGGTTTTGCAACAACTTTTGAAACATTAGAACTTCCATTAACACCCTTCGCTTGATTGTTAGAATTGGTAAACACACCACCACCTCGTCTTCCCTGTTTCTCCCAAGCCAACGCTTTTTGATGTGCCTCTGCCACAGATCTAGGATCGAACATATTTACCATATCCTGGATCTGCATTCTCAATCCCCCAATGAATCTAGATGTCAGTTGTTCTTCCGTTTCCATAATATCATTCCTTGCAATAAGCTGATAAAACTCATCTGCGTAATCATTAACAGTCTTTGTGCCCTGCCTCAAGTTCTGCAAACGTTGATACATCAGAGATTGATAATTGTAAGGTAAGAACGTTGCTTTCATCAATTTCTTCATCTTCTCCCAAGATTCAACTTTTGACTTCCCCATTCGTTCACGTGTAAGTTTAGTTTGCTGCCACCATGCCAAAGCTCTACCCCTCAACCTTGTAGCAACCAACTTCACTCTACGACGTTCTGGAACTTCTTTGAAATCAAAAATTTCTTCAACATTAGCATCCCAATCCAAAAACTCCTCAGCCTGCATACTACCTTTGAATTCTGGAATTTCTGTCTTCATCCCAGATTCCCAGTTGTGATCGTACTCCGACTGATTCCTTCCTCGTCCACGTCCTCGTCCATGAACACTACCACCATCATACTCTTCTTCACAATCCGATGTATATCGATGTCGATCCTGACCACCAACATCTCTACCACCACCATTTCTTCCACCAACATTCCTACGATCTACATTCCTCCGATCTCGATCAGTCACATTTCTATCATGACCTCGTTCATCAACATTTCTATCACCATCTCGATCCACGCTTCTATGATCACTATCAACACTTCTCTCCCGATTAGAATGTGGTGAAACTCTACTTCTTCCATGGCTCGATTCAGGTGAAACCCTTCTCTGATTTTGACTTATTTCAAGCATCATTCTCTCTAATCGACCAATCCCTTCAGTAAGCTTCTCATTGAAATTCTCGTTGATTCGTTGCTCCATTTCATCGGCCTCTTCTCTTCCGTACAAAGCATTAATATTGCGATGACGTTGAACTCGTCTTGGCGGCATGATTGAATACTTCACAAACACTTCAACAAATTCACACTTCACGATTCAAACACCTTTCGAACTTTGATCCAAAATGAAATGGATCGAAACTCCAACTTTGTTGCAAAAATATGATGAACACGATGAACACAACTTCAACACTTCAAATTCTCGGCTCCAAGACTCGATTTAGCTATGGTTGGCTAAAACAAGCTCCGATACCAAACTGACGCAGCGGATATATCAAAACAAACTTCGATCGGTGAAAGTAGCAATCTGTGGATTGATGGATACTGAAATGCCCGAATTCGTTGATCCGAAGATGTCGAACTCTAGCTATCTCTGTCTCGTTGATCCGAAGATACCGGGAAAGAGATCTACGATTCTTCAACGTTGATCTTGCGCACAAGATTCCGTGAATCGGCTTCAGCAAACGATGATTCGAGCGCACTCGAATGACGTAAGTGGAGATAGGAGATACACTCGACTACCAATTGAAATTGAAAGCACAAAGATAACAAAAGAGAATTTTATTCAATATTCAACAACCTTTACAAATGACATAACTTGCCTATTTATAGGCTACACGACTCGCAAAGAAAAGAAAATAAAACGATACAACTCTTAGGTCGGAAACGACCTAAACAATCACGACTTAAAGAGTAAACGGCTTACAACTTCAAACAAAAAAACAACAGTGTACGACTTAAAAGAATGAACGACTCACGACTTACATCACATGCGACCTACGACCTGTACAAGAACACATTACAACTTATCAAATAACAGCTCATCTCATAAGTCGGCAACGACTTACTACTTCAACGGTGCAGATTAGAGCGGCAGAACGAATCCACACTTCAGACTTTAGGAACGACCTAAAAAAACAAGCGGCATCCATATTTGCGACTTACTTCTTCTCGTGCCCTAAGCATTTGTGACCTTCGAAGCACGGCAATGACTTAATGGCTCCGTCTTTGCGACCTAAGGCTTCGGTCGGCTTTAGGAAGTGATAACGACCTACTGGGCTTCTCGATTTAGGGAGGAGGAGGAGGGTCGGAGGGAATTTAGGTCGTGGGTCGGTGAAGAATTGGGTCGGAGATCGTACGCGATTTAAGTAGGCGGAGTTAGGTCGTCTACGACCTTGGTTAGGTCGGCCACGACTCACGCGACTTAAGTAGACGAAGTTAGGTCGTCTACGACCTTGGGTAGGTCGGCCGCGACTTACGCGACTTAAGTAGACGAAGTTAGGTCGTCTACGACCTTGGGTAGGTCGACCGCGACTTAAGTAGACGAAGTTAGGTCGTCTACGACCTTGGGTAGGTCGGCCGCGACTCAAGAGGGTAAGTGCTTCATCAGTATACATGTTTGAAAAAATGACTCACACACATACACCACTCAATCTCAATGGTAGCTTCAAAATCAAGGAAGGAGGAGAAGCCGCATCATTAGAGGAAGTGTTACATTTTCCAAGTTCAAAGTTCAACAAATTTGACGTAGGTAAGGAGTGGGCTGGTTTGAATATAACATTAGATTGTAAAACCAAACATAAGACCATAATAAACTTTGGTACAACAAAATAACACTAACCCTCACATCCCTTGTGCAAATACAGCTTTGAGAGTATGAAATAACACTATTACAACCAGTACTTTGCCACTTGTGATTCACATGGATGTAAATTATATACATTTGTATAAACAAATGTATGTGCACACACATGTAGATACATATATATGAGAAATCATGAGTTTACATCAAAGAATAGAGGGAAGGATTTGGTTTGAGCTATTGTAAGTCTTAAATTCAAAACTTTTAAATATGTAGCTAGCGATAATCTGTGTTACATACATGTTAAAGTTGTGTATCGAGTATTTTGATGATGATAATAATTTATATAGGGTCACGAGTATTTTAGGAAAATCAGTATTCGATATACAACAATGCAGAATGTAACAAAGACTCATAATCAACAAACGACGGAGTTCGGAAAACAAAGACGTAAATAAAATCGGTATTCATACATTTATAAATAATTATACTTTGTTAAAACCCATACGACTCTCTTATATCATCACATAAGTAGTCACCTTACTCCTATACCTTATTTATAATTCTTTGAAAATTATAATATCTTTAGGAAAATTTTCAAGCATCCGTTCCAAAAAAACTAGAATAGGGGACCAATGATTGATCAGTTGTACCGACAACGGTTAACCAATGATACCCAAATCTGATTATTTTTAAGTTTGTGCCAAACGTGCACAACTTTTTGAAATGTCGTGACTTCGTCCTCCTGTTCCTCATCTCTCCAGTCAAGATCTTCATCAAAACTCGTCGCCATGTAAATGATGTTTCTCCTTCATCATAAATGATTTTCTTCTTACAATACAATTTTCTACTCTATTGATTTCAATCTCTCGAACCCTAATAACATCTATGATCTTTGTACATTCATTTCCATATTATTCTTTGATTCATTTCTATCTTATACACTTTGTTCTTCAATTCAATGAGATTTTTATGGGTTATAGGACCATTGTATTAAAATCGAAAAATCAATTTCTGAAGATACAATAATTGTCATCGGTTCTTTTGTCGAGTTTGGAAATCATATTCAATAGTTCAGGCAGTGTATGTAGCACATAGTCTTATAGGTTAGGGAGAAATTTATTTAGCAAAAATTCTAAAGAGAAGCTTCAAGAGTGGAAGTAGGATTAGAGGTTCAAACCAATATAAAAACATAGCAAAATATTTTAATATTTTGTTTACTGCATTATTATTGTTTAGTTAACTTACTATATATATGATCATAATATAATTTACAAATATATTCAGTAATTTGTGCACATTGGTCATATTATGCGAATCACCTAAACTTTCATCTTATATCAAAGCAAAAAATTTCAAACGCTTTAAAATGGTTTTTGAAATTTATTTTATATAACCACCATCAGTTTTGACACATTTCAAAAAATTCAGTCCACTGCAAGACCACCATTGGCCAATGGATCTGATTGTATTTGCCATTCTACATGAATGAGAATTTACATGGAAATGAACGATCTTGAAATCGGGGATGCTATTCAATGTAGTATAGAGCTTTTTCTACTCGTTTGAGTACATGGACAAATGTTCATGAAGCACCCAACCATTATAATTCAAAAGGTATGAATATACTATTTTGTGCACTAGGCAAAAACACTACACCATACAGCTCATTTTGCCACACCCAAATGCGGAAAAATTACCACGGTCTTAAGCCGTGACAAGTTTACCATGGTCCAGAGCCGTGGTAAAACAAATTAGCATGGTTGTTGGCCGTGGCAATTTTGGAACGGCCGTAGACTGTTCCAAATTTACCAAAAAAAAATTCTAACCCCCTCTTTGCTTTTCAGAAACGATACGCCCTAAGCAGAACCCCCTTTCTAAATTAGCCCGCGTACGCAAAAAAATATTTTCCATCCCGCGCGCCCTAACCCTCGTCCATTTTCATCCAAATCCCCATCGACGTTCCTTGAATCGCCCAGATACATAAATCACTTCTTGGATCGCGTAAATCAAGTTCTCACTCAAATCGTCCTTGAGGTATTAATTTGTCTCTTTTATTAGTATGGTTTGATTCAAAGTTCTTTGATTGAGATTGATTTTTGGTTAGCGGTTAGATGTTTAGAATGGACTGACTTTCGATTCCATTGATTTATCAAAGAATAACCAGTTATCCATATTTTGGAAAGTTGCCTTTCAATTCCACCTTGAATCTAAGGTGCAGAGCAGAAGTTGGATGCGTTCCCAAATGAAGCGTTTGTGAAAGCTTTAATAAGCAGTAGTCAAACTATATGACTTATAAACTGTGAATTATTGGATATTATGCTTGTTTCTTCTTCTTTTCGAATATTCATATAAACTGGACACCATCCTTAAACTTCTAAATGTCACCTACTTCGGATAATTAGCAAAAATGTATACAATTGTCATTGGAACTCCACCCTTGCATATCCTTATTAGCATCTCTCTGTTCTTTGACCAGATAAACTACAGTTTGGAGTGTACCTTTGTTTCCCTTAAATTTCTTATAAGGTAGACAGTTTAAATGCATGTCTAGTGAAAATAAAATAGTATCTTATATATGTATTTCAGATTAAAAACTGCACATTGAGCTAATATGAGTGTATAATTACAGGCTGGCAGCAGACTCAGGATGTGGAAAGAGTACATTCATGAGAAGATTAACAAGTGTATTCACACCAATAAAGTCACAACGAATAACCTTTTCCTGGAAAATTGATGATTCTGTAAAGGTTTTATTTTTCAAAGTTTAAGTTGACATAAAAAGTACGGAGAGAAGCAAATTTCATGATACATAAAAAAGTACAATAAATTTTGTTATTTCGAGTCCTTTAAATGCAACTTTTATATGATACATTTGATATCTTATGTTATTTCTTCATAAACTTAATTATATTTATGCACAGGTTTGGTGCTTGGTCAGTGCTACTGCACGTTAATGCTTCACTAAGAACTGCAGTCGTTATACTATGATGGCGAATTCAGGAATCATTTCTTTCTTTTTGTTTAGTGTTTACAATGTACAATAGATGTTGTTTAATTGTTTTACTATGAATTGATGGTTTCACTATGAAATGAAGTTGTATTATGAACTGAAATTTGTAAGTTTGTAATCAAGCACTTGTAGTAGTTGTATTATAAATTGTGTGCACCATGTAGAATGATGGGTTTGTCATCTATTACTTGTTTTGTATTCACGTTATTTATTCCATGTACTATATATATTTCGAAACTGCATGTAGAATGTCTGTGTATCATGAAACTGCATTTAGGAATGGATTTGAGCTATGGTTAAAACGGTTATGAGCTGTGGCTGTTTTTAATTTCGCCATGGCTTAGAGCCGTGGCAAAAGTTTGATTTGCCACGGCTTTGGGCCATGGCAAAATTTTATTTCGCCACGGCCTAGAGCCGTGGCAAAAATTTGATTTGCCACGGCCTAGAGCCGTGGCAAAATATTTGCCACTGCCAATTTTGCCACGGCTCAGGACCGTGGCAAAGTTAATTAGCCACGGCTCAAAGCCATGGCAAAATCGCTTTTATGGTGTAGTGAAATGAATTTACTAGAATCATGGTCTGTAAATTTGCATACGACATACGATACATGCTACAAGTATCATGAATGCACGGAGTAAAACAAACTAAGAATTCAATGCTTAAGAGTCAATTACAAATTTTTAGGATGAAGACAAATGATAATTGTTGATATGTACTTAGGATTTTAAGACATTCGACATGCTTTAGTTGCATTTAACGAAACATTTACAGATTTTGAGTTGTTTCAAACATATTAAACTCTTTAATCGATGAATGGGAAAGAATGTACTTGCTATAAAAAAAAGCCAACGACCTTTCTGAAATCAAAGTTGAAGAGTTAATAGGTAATTTAATGTTCATATAAAGTGAATCTACAAGCAAGAAGAGAACACATATAAGAAGAAGAAAAAAGCTTTTCAAGTAGAAGAAGGCCCAGACAAATGAAGATGACATTGCTTTTATAGTCAAATATTACAAAATATTAAAACATTTAAAGAAAAACCATAGATTTAGCAATAATAACAACTCATCTATATTAAAATATTTTCAACAGACAAGCACTATTGTTAGTGGTTAAGTGATTTGGCTTTGGTGCGAGAGGTCACAAGTTCAAAACTTGCGTAGCGTGATTCGAACGTTTATTGATATGTGATATGTCGTCACAGTGATTTGTTGTATATAAAGTACCATTTCAAAAAAAAAATTCAGTGTGACAAAATGAGGAGTATGAAGAAAAATTACCCATAATATAAGGCTAAAATAAGCTCCAAGAAAAGATAAGAAATTTTATAAGAAGAGGATACAGACTTTCCAAATGACTTCTAATGAACTGCGTTCTCAAGCAGTGATAGTGGATTGAAACAAGCAAATGTGTGTTCCATGGTCGCAAATGATGAAGTAAATTATGAGATTTCTTATGAAGACTTATTAGAAATAAGCATAGAATTAAATGATAAATACAAATTCCTTGAGAAAACACATAAAAATACAAATGAAAATTTTAAATAGAATAGAATTAGAAATAGGAATGCTCAAAGTTGAAAAAAGTATTCTAGAAGAAGTAGTGGCGAAATCACAAAACCATGCGATGAGTTAACATTTCTAATCTTTATCTCCAATACTAATAAAGAAAATTAAATGCACCAATTTCCACGATGTCCTTTTGTAATTCCATAAATTCCCTTATATTTTCCAAGCCTGCATTCATATCTCCCATTTCCATTCTCAACTCATAAAACCTAACCGGGAAATTCATCCACATTCCTTGATTCAATTCCTAAAAAATGCAATTCCCTTCATCACCGTCATCTGATTCAAAAAAACTAAACAACTACTCCCAAAATCTATTTCTCTTACCTACGAATCAAAAACAATAGCATCACAAGCAGCATAACATCCATAGTAAGTGATTAGATGAGCCATAAGGGATAGTTTAGGCGGTGTATGCATATTGGAGGATACTGGAAATATTAAATAGGTAAACATTTCCTATTTGAATATGAGAATTAATGAGGTATTAATTTATTACCATAAATCAATTACTTTAACCCCATATAATAATCTCTATATAAAGATAATCATTATTTAAAGATTGCATCAATTCTCTCTAGTTGTATTTCTTCATGTTGTTCTTCTTAGCCTTCGTTATCAATTTTGAAATTTTCTTTTCTCATAAAGTAATAAAATCTCATCTCTTTAAGTGGATGTATACTACCTTGCAATAATGGAACCACTAAAAATTCGGTGCGTGATTTTCTTTTTTGTTTGTACACCTGTGATCCATGATTGCTTATTTTGAGATATTAGTTTTTTGTTTGTTGTACTCACCATTAACACGATCCATGATTTTATACTGATTCGGAGGTACACTACATCCAGTCATTACAATTCCTTGTACATATTTCTTTTCGAATAGCAAAGCAAATTCGATCTCAATTTAAGGCAACGAGACACACCGTAAAGACTTTTTAACCTTTGGGTAGAGTCACTTAATTTACGCGGGCAACAAGCACACCCGCTAGATTTCTGGGCTACTAAGCACACCCAATTGATTTAAATAGACTACAATCTCACCCACCAATATACGAGTATGATTTGATAGAGTTTTATAGACTCAGATCGTTTATCTTGATTACAAATGATCCTATAACCTCCCGAATAACACTTTGATCTTGTTTGAGTAAGAGAGATGGGAGAGATGAGAGATTAATTAATAAAGAATCAAATCAATAGAGTTTGAATTTGATTCTGATTGAATTTGAGAATATTTTGAGTAGATTTTCTTTTAGAATTCAAGAGAGTGAAAGAGGAGAGAAAATTTTGAGAAAGTAATTAACAAAAATTTGTTGGTTTAACCTTTACTTATAGAGAAATGACAGTCATGTCCATTCGTGAAAAGATAGACGAAAAGACACTTCCATTTAAACTTTGAATTTCGAAATTACGGTTATTATGTCGACAAATAGAAATTGGATATGTCGACATATTCTTCACAAATTTGAAAAACACTTTATAAAAATTATTTTGAAAATATTAAGGTTTGTACAATATTTAGACACTTTGTAAAATCATTTAGACCTAGTTTATACATATTTTAATCATATCAAAACTTAAGAAAATTTTATAGAAATATATTTAAATATATAAAGGATTTAAATATGAATTTCTTTTGAAAATAATAAATATAAAGTAAAAGTGAATATATTTTAACTCAAAGTAATAATAAATATTATAATAAACTTATAAATATTTAGAAATATTTAAAAATTAAATTATAACAAAGTATAATATCCAAAGTATACTTAAAAACTTAAAATATAATAAAATCAAAAGATAAAAATAACTTTAAAATCTGACTAAAAAAACCCCCCCTTATTTTTTGCCTTGATTCATAGATTTTATATATTTCTCTCCATTTGTCATCAACAAAAATCTGACTGGAAAAAAACTACCTCTAACTAAGGTACAATATAATATATATATATATATATATAATACTGAGGTATTAAAGCAATTTTAGAAAAGCAACAACATTAATATATAGGAGTGATAGGAATGATAAGTAATAACATAAACTATTTGTTGTTAATAATAAAACTTGTCAACACCCCAAAGCAGAGTCTAAAGTGTAGATGTCTCCTTCAAAACTCCTTTTTGATCAGATTGGGATAGTTAAAATCTTATTATTCCCTTAAAACCACCTTTCAAAATAGGTTTATTCAGTTGAAACTTCTTCTTGATTAACCTTTCGACTCAGTCGAAAGGCTTGATTCCCTTTATTATACATTTTCAATTGATTAAGTCAAAATTCCTCCTTATTCAACCTTTCGACACAGTCGAAACACCTGTATCCCTTCCTATTAAGCCTTCCAAACCTTTTGAATTGGATTAGCTATCCCTTTTCGAAACCTTCTTTCGAGACAGTTGATAAAACTCAAGGGTTGGACCTTAGGATATGAAGTAAATGGAATGGTTCCGACTTTGTCGAAAGCTTGCCTTTAGATGGCTTGGGTTAGGACCTATAGATCTAAGGATGTTAACTTAGCTAAAGATTTCGACTTACTCAAAAGGTGACCCTTCGATCAAGTCGACACAAACAAACCATAAACTAAATCCAATAAGAGTATTAAATCAACTACATATCCAAAAATATCATAATCTTGCTTTCATTAATCTAATGCTATACAGATAGATCAAGTTCCCAATCTAATTTCAAAATTAGGGTTTACAAATTTACGAAAATGTAAGAGTGGAGTGAATGAATTCAGATCTGTTAAACCGGACCCCTACGGTCTTATTTATAGGTGTGGGTTGGCACCTTTTGAATCGATCCTTTCGACTTGGTCAAAAGGCAGCCTTGGAGACCTTTCGTTGTCGTTCACATTAAGGCATCCTTCCGCATTGCTTTCAAATGGACTTGAGTGCTTCCGACTTCATCAAAAGGGGTAGGTATGCTTTTCCATCTTTTGTTGCTATGTTGTCGAAAGTAAGAAGATGCATGAGCTTTCGACTCTACTAATAGGTAGATCTTTTGGGTTTCAAAGGTGTTGAAATGCTGAGGGTTTTAAAGGGAAAGGTAACTTTCGAATACATTCTTGCTAATTGATGCGGAACCCCTTTTTCTGGTATAAGGGATTGCCATTGAACTTTAGCAAGCTTTTCTTTCTTAGTTGTGAAAGGTTTCGACCAGTTCGAAAGGCTTAGTAATGCTTTCAAAGAGGTTGCTCTAACAACACATCTTTCATGTGGAATGTGAACGAAGGAGAAACTTTCAGCTTCGAAAGTTTTGGTGCACATATGAGTGGCCGTAATTTGATGCCTTTGAAAGGTGTTCCTCAACTTATTCGAAATGTCTTCATGCAAGTGGAAGCATCTATTTCGAAAGGGTCCTTTCATCCCCTTTTGACCCCTTCGAAAGCTTATAGCACACTTAATGTTTGCTGTATCATCCCTTCGACTCCTTCGAAAGGCTTTGTTGACGTTATCATCATTTGCAAACTCTCCTCTTCTACTCTCCTTGGTTTCGACAAGGTTGAAGTGAGAATTGCGGTAACACTTGCCCCTCCCTTGCGAAAGGATGCTCTTGACTTTCCACGTCAACCATTTTGAAACCCACAAAGTTTCCCGCCTTTTGATATTCTAGATAGATCTCGACCGTTCTTTTAAATTTGGTTGGATGGCTTTCTTTGCACCTGCTGCTTTTATAAATCGCACTTTCTTATTCTTCTTTTCATTTACCTACCACATAAAGCTCATAGCAAAAATAAAAATTTACAACCTCCTTTTAGATCCTTATTTTTATTCAATGTAATTTCAGATCTAAGGTATGTGCTTGTTGTTTTATCACCAAAATCAATTTATCACGTTCGATTTCAATCTTAATGTTTATAGGTTCTAAACTGTATTTCTCTTTTGAGTTTAATAAGATGATTTGAGTTTTCATTTGTATGAAATTATTCTTGGATTCGAAATATGATGTTAGTTTTGAGTTAGGATTCAAATTCAATCAGAATTGGGGACCTTACATTATTACTGCATATGCTCAAACTTTATTGTGCTTGATTCAATTTTAAAAAAACTTGAATTTGGGGTTTTTATTGTTGTTGGGCGTAAATTCGCGCTCGAGACAATTGAATTGTTAATACTTTGAAGTATCGGGTTAAATTGAATTAGGGAAGAAGACACTGTTCCAATGGCTTCAAAGAGAAGGCTAAGTTTAATTTGAATTTTCAACCCTTTCGAAGGGGGGTTGAGGTTGGCGATTTCATTTTACTATTTCAACCTCTTTCGAAGGGTTCGAAAGGAGTTCATGTATTCACCTTTTAGTGAACCCCTTCGAAGGAGCAGATGTAATCGATAAGGAGCGTAGTTCTTCGAAAGTAAGAGTATGTTTCGACACGCTTCCGATACCTTTCGAGGAAGTCGCCTTAATGTGTCGCATAATACATACTTTCAAAAATCCAACTTCTATTTTAAAGAATTTGAAACCTAATGTATATAAAAGTGAATTTAATATATCGTTTGATTCATGTCAAATTTTAATTTACTTTAGAAGATGTTGAGAGTTAGCAATTCACACTTCTTATCATGAATTAGATTGACGAAAACATATTTTGTTTAAGTTGAAAATAGAATCAAACCTTTCGACTTGATCAAAACCTACTATATCGAATCAAGTTTGGTTTAGTATGCTTTCGAAACCATGCACCCATTTTCGACTTACACGAAACCCATTGTATTTAACTAAGATTTGATCATCATTTTACTTAAACCCAGGTCTTTCGAAACACTGTCGACACGTCCCAAAGCCCTTTCATTTATATTGATTTTTCTTAAACCCAAGTCTTTCGACTTAATTGGTATATAGGGTTTCGACATCATTCATATTCTCCGGGTAAAACAAAATTCATGGGTTTCGACATTGTCGAAAGGTTTATTTGTCCTTTTATGGAATGTTGTTAACGTATATTTATATTCAAATTGGTTGTAATGACCCTAATTTTGAGTAACATTATTTAGGATATTTAATTAGTTAAATAAAATAAAATAATGTAATGATTAGGGGATTGAGATTTGTGATCAGTAAGGGTAGTCGTGCCATGTTAACAAATGAACTAACATGAGTTAAAATAAAATAAGTTAGGGAAGTTAGATAAGGGGAAAAATAGGAATAAGTAGATCCTTATACACTAAATCCTTACACTCATTCATTTCTTATGTTAATTTGAAAAAATTAAACTAAGAAGTTGGCCACCATTAAGCAAGAACAAGAGGAAGATAAGCCAAAGGAAAAAAGCAAATCAATATAACCAAAGATCAAATCTCAACTCCTTAATCATAAAGCTAAGATGAATAATGACTACATCTCATGTTTTCTAATTGTTTTCGGTTTTAGGATGAAATCCGAATATTTGCAAAGTTATTTGCCATGTTCTAATTATTAAAATGGATATATAGGCTTGTTGATGATTTATGATATTTCATATGGATTTTATGATATGTTTAATGTGAAAAACCTATTAAATAGCATCCAAATGTCTTGCGATTTTAGATTGAGATCAAAAATGATATTTTAGAGATGGGTTTCAATTCTCATAATTTTCTAAATTAATGTGGATATTGTATTAATTTTCTAGTGAGGAAAATGGATATTTGGATTTAAAATAACTTACGGCTAAATTATATATGTTTTGGGTCTGAAATTTATATATGTTAGAAAACATATTAAAATTGATTTATAGGAATTTTTGTGGAATTTTCCCACATGTTTTAATGAATATATAAAATTATTTAAGGTATGGAACTTAAATGTTTTATATATCTTTACTACTAATAAAGAGAATTCATTGAATAGATTTACTCGGTGTCCATTTGAAATTCCAAATATACCCTTTTACATTTCATAGAGAAATAGTATTGAAATATGGGGATATAGCGTGTTAATTTCTAAGTACAACTGTTAGTCACCATGAAGAACTACAGTGTGCATTCACAAAATGAAGTATCTGAATGTACCATATTGTCCGTAATTTAGATGGGAGTTCATCGGTCGAAGTTTTGTCAGATGCCAAGTTAGTACGAAGAAGTTATTGTAGTCTGAACAAAAAAAATAGCGGCTTCTGCACTAGGCGGGGTTCAAATATTAGGATGGGGCAGCTTGTTATTTTCTAAGTACAACTGTCAGTCCCCATGGAGAACTACAATGTGCGTTCACAAGATGAAGTATCCGAGTGTTCCATATTGTCCGTAATTTAGGTGGGAGTTCATCGGTCGAAGTTTTGTCAGATGCCAAGTTAGTATGAAGAAGTTATTGCAGTCTGAACAAAAAAAATAGCGGCTTCTGCACTAGGCGGGGTTCAAATATTAGGATGTGGCAGCCTGTTATTTTCTAAGTACAACTGTCAGTCCCCATGGAGAACTATAGTGTGCGTTCATAAGATGTAGTATCCGAGTGTTCCATATTGTCCGTAATTTAGGTGGTAGTTAATCGGTCGATGTCTCGCCGAATTCCGAGTTAGTATGAAGAAAATATTGCAGTCTGAATAAAAAAAATAGCGGCTTCTCAACTAGGCGGAGTTCAAATATGGGGATGTGGTAGCATGTTATTTTCTAAGTAAACTATCAGTCCCCTTGGAGAACTCCAGTGTGCGTTCATAAGATGAAGTATCCGAGTGTACCATATTGTCCGTAATTTAAGTGGGAGTTCATCGGTCGAAGTTTTACCTGATTTCGAGTTAGTATGAAGAAGTTATTGCAGTCTGAACAAAAAAAATAGCGGCTTCTACACTAGGCGGAGTTCAAATATGGAGACGTGGTAGCCTGTTATTTTCTAAGTACAACTGTCTGTCCCCTTGGAGAACTACAGTGTGCGTTCACAAGATGAAGTATCCGAGTGTTCCATATTGTCCGTAATTTAGGTGGGAGTTAATTGGTCGAAGTCTCACCAGATTCCAAATTAGTATGAAAAAGTTATTGCAGTCTGAACAAAAAAAATAGCGGCTTCTGGACTAGGCGGAGTTCAAATATGGGGATGTGGTAGCCTGCTATTTTCTAAGTACAACTGTTAGTCCCCTTGGAGAACTATAGTGTGCGTTCACAAGATGGAGTATCCGAGTGAGCCATATTGTCCGTAATTTAGGTAGGAGTTAATCGGTCGAAGTCTCGCCGGATTCCGAATTAGTTTGAAGATGTTATTGCAGTCTGAACAAAAAAAATAGCGGCTTCTCCACTAGGCGGATTTCGAGTATGGGGATGTGTTCGCCTGTTATTTTCTAAGTACAACTGTCAGTCCCCATAAAGAACTACAATGTGCGTTTACAAGATGAAGTATCTGAGTGTTGCATATTGTCCGTAATTTAGGTGGGAGTTAATCGGTCGAAGTCTCGCCAGATTCCGAATTAGGATGAAGAAGTTATTGTAGTTTGAACCAAAAAAATAGCGGCTTCTGCACTAGGCGGAGTTCAAATATGGGGATGTGGTAGCATGTTATTTTCTAAGTAAACTGTCAGTCCCCATGAAGAACTACAATGAGCGTTGAAGTGGGGATATAGCCTGTTATTTTCTAAGTACAACTGTTAGTCACCATGGAGAACTACAGTGTGCGTTCACAAGATGAAGTATCTGACTGTACCGTATTTTCCGTAATTTAGATGGGATTTCATCGGTCGAAGTATCGCCTAATTCCGAGTTAGCATGAAGAAGTTATTGCAGTTTGAACAAAAAAAATAGCGGCTTCTGTACTAGGCGGAGTTCAAATATGGGGATGTGGTAGCCTGTTATTTTCTAAGTACAACTGTCACTCACCATGAACAAGTACGATGTGCGTTCATAAGATGAAGTATCCGAGTGTTCCATATTGTCCGTAATTTAGGTGGGAGTTAATCGGTCGAAGTCTCGCCGGATTCCGAATTAGTATGAAGAAGATATTGTAGTTTGAACAAAAAAAATAGTTGCTTCTGCCTTAAGCGGAGTTCAAATATGGGGATATGGTACCATGTTATTTCTACGTAAACTGTCAGTCCCTATGGAGAACTACGGTGTGCGTTCACAAGATGAAGTATCAGAGTGTACTATATTGTCCGTAATTTAGGTGGGAGTTCATTGGTCGAAGTATCGCCTAATTCCAAGTTAGTATGAAGAAGTTATTGTAGTCTGAACAAAAAAAAATCGCGGCTTCTGCACTAGGCGGAGTTCAAATATAGGAATGCGGTAGCTTGTTATTTTCTAAGTACAACTGTCAGTTCCCTTGGAGAACTACAGTGTGCATTTACAAGATGAAGTATCCGAGTGTTTCATATTGTTCGTAATATAGGTCAGAGTTCATCAGTCGAAGTCTCACCGGATTCCGAATTAGTATGAAGGAGTTATCGCAGTCTGAACAAAAAAAATAGCGAATTCTGCATTAGGTGGAGTTCAAATATTGGTATGTGTTAGCCTGTTATTTTCTAAGTACAACTGTCAGTCCCCATGGAGAACTACAGTGTGTGTTCACAAGATGAAGTATCGAGTGTTCCATATTGTCCATAATTTAGGTGGGAATTAATCGGTCGAAGTCTTTCCGGATTCCTAGTTAGTATGAAGAAAATACTGAAGTCTGAACAAAAAAAATAGTGGCTTCTACACTAGGTGGAGTTCAAATATGGGGATGTGGTAGCATGTTATTTCTGAGTAAACTGTCAGTCCCCTTGGAGAACTACAGTGTAAGTTCACAAGATGAAGTATCCAAGTGTACCAAATTAACCGTAATTTAGGTGGGAGTTCATCGATCGAAATTTTGCCCGATTCTGAGTTAGTATGAAGAAGTTATTGCAGTCTGAACAAAAATAATAGCGGCTTCTGCACTAGGCGGAGTTCAAATATGGGGATGTGGTAGCCTGTTATTTTCTAAGTACAACTGTCAGTCCTCTTGGAGAACTACAGTGTGCGTTCACAAGAGGAAATATCCAAGTGTTCCATATTGTCCGTAATTTAGGTGGGAGTTAATCGGTCGAAGTCTCACCGGATTCCAAATTAGTATGAAGAAGTTATTGCAGTCTGAACAAAAAAAATAGCGGCTTATGCACTAGGTGGAGTTCATATATGGGATGTGGTAGCCTGTTATTTTCGAAGTACAACTGTCAGTCCCCATGGAGAACTACAGTGTGCGTTCACAAGATGAAGTATCTGAGTGTGTCATATTGTCTGTGATTTAGGTAGGAGTTAATCGGTCGAAGTTTCGCCGGATTCCGAATTAGTATGAAGAAGTTATTGCAGTCTGAACAAAAATAATAGCAGCTTCTTCACTAGGCGGAGTTCAAATATGGGGATGTGGTAGCCTGTTATTTTCTAAGTACAACTGTCAGTCCCCATGGAGAACTATAGCGTGCGTTTACAAGATGAAGTATCCAAGTGTTCCATATTGTCCGTAATTTAGGTGGATTTAATCGGTCGGAGTCTCGCCGAATTCCGAATTTGTATGAAGAAGAAATTACAGTCTGAACAAAAAAATAGCGGCTTCTGCACTAGGCGGAGTTCAAATATGGGGATGTGGTAGCATGTTATTTTCTAAGTAAACTGTCAGTTCATCGGTCGAAGTTTTGCTTGATTCCGAGTTAGTATGAATAAGTTATTGCAGTCTGAAGAAAAAAAAAGCGGCTTCTGCCTAGGCGGAGTTCAAATATGAGGATGTAACATGCTATTTTCTAAGTACAACTATTACCCACCATGGAGAACTCCAGTGAACGCTGAAGTTTGGATATAGCCTGTTATTTTTTAAGTACAAGTGTTAGTCACCATGGAGAACTACAGTGTGCGTTCAAAATATGAAGTATCCGACTATACCGTATTGTCCGTAATTTAGGTGGGATTTCATCGGTCGAAGTATCGCCTAATTGCGAGTTAGTATGAAGAAGTTATTGCAGTTTGAATAAAAAAATAGCGGCTTTTACACTAGGCGGAGTTCAAATATGGGAATGTGGTTGCCTGTTTATTTTCTAAGTACAACTGTCAGTCCCCATGGAGAACTACAGTGTGCGTTCACCAGATGAAGTATCTGAATGTTTCATATTGTCCATAATTTAGGTGGGAGTTAATCGGTCAAAGCCTCGCCGGATTCCGAATTAGTACGAAGAAGTAATTGCAGTCTGAACAAAAAAATAGTGGCTTCTGCACTAGGTGGAGTTCAAATATGGGGATGTGGTACCATGTTATTTTCTAAGTAAACTATCAGTCCCCATGGAGAACTACGGTGTGCGTTCACAAGATGAAGTATCCGAGTGTACCATATTGTCCGTAATTTAGGTGGGAGTTCATCGGTCAAAGTATCGCCTAATTCCGAGTTATTATGAAGAAGTTATTGCAGTCTAAACAAAAAAATATCAGCTTCTGCAGTAGGCGGAGTTCAAATATGGGGATGTCGTAGCCTGTTATTTTCCAAGTACAACTATCAGTCTCCTTGAAGAACTACAGTGTGCGTTCACAAGATAAAGTATCCGAGTGTGCCATATTGTCCGTAATTTTGGTAGGAGTTATCGATCGAAGTCTCGCCGGATTCCAAATTAGTATGAAGAAGTTATTAGAGTCTGAACAAAAAAAATAGCGGCTTCTACACTAGGCGGAGTTTAAATATGGGGATGTGGTAACATGTTATTTTCCAAGTAAACTGTCAGTCCCCATGGAGAACTATGGTGTACGTTCACAAGATGAAGTATCCGAGTGTACCATATTGTCTGTAATTTAGGTGGGAGTTCCTCGGTCGAAGTTTTGCATGATTTCGAGTTAGCATGAAGAAGTTATTGCAGTCTGAACAAAAAAAATAGCGGCTTCTGCCTAGGCGGAGTTCAAATATGAGGATGTAGCCTGTTATTTTCTAAGTACAACTATTAGTCACCATGGAGAACTATAGTGAGCGTTGAAGTGTGGATATAGCCTGTTATTTTCTAAGCATAACTGTTAATCACCATGGAGAACTACGGTAAACGTTCATAAGCTGAAGTATCCGAGTGTTCTATATTGTCTGTAATTTAGGTGGGAGTTCATCGGTCGTAGTTTTGCCCGATTCCGAGTTAGTATGAAGAAGTTATTGCAGTATGAACAAAAAAATAACGACTTCTGCCTAGGCAGAGTTCAAATACGGGGATGTTGCATGTTATTTTCTAAGTACAACTGTTATTCACCATGGAGAACTATGGTATGCGTTCACTAGATGAAGTATCCGAGTGTTGTTTATTGTCTGTAATTTAGATGGGAGTCCATCGATCGAAGTCTCGCCTAATTCCGAGTTAGTATGAAAAAGTTATTTTAGTCTGAACAAAAAAAAATAGCGTCTTCTGCCTAGGCGTAGTTCAAATATGAGGATGCTACTACCAAATCTACTTCCACAGTTATAACTAAAAATGCATGCACGTTGTGATTGAATGTAGGCCCACCTGGGCGTGCATATGTATTCGTTTATAAAAGGAGAAGGGGTATTTTGTAAATAAATTAAATTATTTATTTCTGAAATTTTGGCAGTGCTTTTAGAAAAAAAAAATTAGCAACCAATGATATTTTGACAAATAAGACAAGTTAGTTGAAAAGATTACTTTAAAAAGCTAAAAATCATATTTTACATGCTTTTTACATGTCTCACCACTTTCGGTACCTAGATTCCGACTGGGTACTTCCGCCTCCATCACCATCGAAACCAATGAACATAATATCAATGATTTGGTACACAATGAATTGGATATAGGCGGAAGGTATTGGGTCGAAACAAGGGGTTCCGATGGGGTCGAAGCGCTATTTTTCTTTCAAATAGAAATGCGCTTCCTTTGGTTTCGAAAGCAAAAGAAATGCTTTCGACTTGGTTGGCTTTCGACTGGGTCAAATAGATTTAAGGAATGGTTTGGAATGAGGTTGCGCCTTTTGTTTTAAGTAAATACTTTCGAAGGTGCCGAAACTCCATTTGCTGCCGCTTTCTACCTTTCGAAGAAAATGGTTTCAAAAGGATACTTTGTTTTTAAAACCTAGCCACTTTTCCAATGCTTTCGAAGGGTTGGTTTCGACACCAACAGTTCTTTGCTTAGGAAACTGTTTTAGAAAGAGTGCTTTCGACTTAGTTGTTTTATAACCCTTTTATTCCGTCGATGGTAGAACCCAAAGGTTTCGAAAGGAAAGGTTCTTAAATGGTTTCAAAAGGTTTCCACATATTTTACTTGAACCCAAATGCTTTCGAAAGGTTTGATGTTTATAAAGAATCTTAATCCTTTCAAAAGGTCTAAATGAAGGTTTCGAATGGGCAGTTCCCCAATGGTTTCAAAAGGTATAAAACGAAGGTTTTTATTGTTTTCGAAAGGTAATGTTAAGTGTTTTGAAGATAGGATGTCTAAGGTTTTAAAAGCTTTCGAAGGTGATGTTTTTCAATGGTTTCGAAAGGTTTGTTCTGAAGGGTTTCGAAAGGGTATGTTTTGGCCTTCAGCCTAAAGTTATAAATCAAAGTGGTTTACTTGGTTTCGAAAGGGATACTTTCAATGGATTCGAAAAGGGTACTTTCAAAGGTTAAATGTTTTCATCAACAAAGTTTTGTGTAAAGTAGATATATATATAACATGGCAAGGTGATTTGAGTAAAGCATAGAGTATATTTTCCTTGTTTAAAGTATGATTTAAAGGATTAAATCATTTTGAAAGAAAAGGTTTTCAAGGAAAATTTATGGGTAGTTAACCTTAAGTAAAATGAATCAGGTATTAGAATACCAGATGGAATTGGTATAGGGTCGCGCCCTATGCATTAGCTATTAGCCCCTAGCTAATTTAGTCCAAAATTCTAGTGTGTAGGGATTTGTCACAAGTAAGACTAAAATAATGTTACACAAAGATTAGAATATACAGAGAGAGAATAAATTATTAGTGAGCCCGCAAAACCATTAGGATCAGTTGACCCTAGAGAATTAATTTAGGGACAAGCCGTCCAGAAGAGGAGTATCTAACGAAAGTTAGATTATTTGTGTATTTTGTCTGGTAGGCCCGAGTCAGCCAAAGGTTAGTTGTTAACCAAACAAAACTACAATGTTCGGACAGATAGTCCATTTGTTACCTGATTTATATGCTTTCATGATTGATATTATTGTTTTAACCGGTTTTGGTTACACGATTAAGATTTGCGAAGGACATGTTTAAAATAATATTAGTGAGGGGAAACCCGTTCCTTTAAGCGGCGTGGTCTTACTTAATATCAAATAACCGAGATGTATAATATTATTCACACCAGGTTTTATGTCTGACTTGAAGTTTATGTTTTTCCCTTAAACTCATGGGTGCTCAAAATTGATTTGAGTAGGCCGAGGGTTGAGGATTTCCAGGTTTTAGTAGGTGGACGAATAAAGCTTCGGAAGATGAGCAGGAGGCCGAAGTTAGCTATTTAGGAGTTGTTTTGTTTGTTTTATTCCGCTGTGTTCTATTAAGTCAGTTATGATTATTTAATACTCTGGTCAACCAAGGAGGCATTTTCATATGTCGTTCTTAGCATATTTATGAAATAATTATATTTAATCTGAACCTGGGAAACATTGAGATTATGTAAGCTGGGTATGAAACATGTTTTGTGAAGTGTAATCAGAAAAACTATTTTTTTGGAATCTGTAATTTTGTTTCATGCTCACGTGCTTCTGATATTATGGATACCATTAACATTACCGTATTTGATCACCGGAAGTTAATACTATGGATGACTGCAGCATTTGTAGTGCTTAGCTTCGGGCCTCCAGATAGGGGATGTTACAACTTGGTATCAGAGCATAGATTTATGAAAAACTTTAAACTAAAATGATTTTTAAAACCATAATCCTAATGAATTAGAGATAAGATTGGGGTATGAGATAACGCTATAATAAGGTACTTGTATTTGTTATATATAAGTATATGCTATATCTTTAATTTCCTATCTCTCTTACGCTATTCTTCCGTATCTTACAAGACTTGAATATGGATATGGATGCTAGAAGTGGAAGAGTTAACCTTGGAGAGGAAAGAACCACAACAAATGGAAATGCCAGACCAAATACCAGGAGAAACCCAGGTCAGACACAAGCTGGAAATGTGGGTGTTGGAGTCCTGCAAGTTGACATGGGAGCAATGTATCGGTTCTTTTTCAACATGATGCTGGCGGGTGTGGCTTCTGTAGTGGTTGGAGGAAATGCTGGAGTAGGGAATCAAGAAGCTCCGGTGGTCAACAATTTTTCTATTATGAGTAGGGACTATGCTAGGCTAGGAGGAAAGCCATTCATCGGAACTGAAAGTGCCATTGAAGTAGAGAATTGGTTGCTGCATTATGAGAGGATCTTTGCATATTTGGGGCTCAATGACGAGCAGAAGAGAAGGCTTGCTTCTAGACAGCTTCAGGGAGTAGCGCTAACTGGTGGAACAGCGTTACAGTTGGAGTTAATAAGGAGACCATGACATATGCTAAGTTTAAGAGGAGGTTCGAGGAGAGGTTCATGTTTGTGATGGCGAAGTCTACCTTGCTTAGAAAGTTTGCTGAGTTGGAGCAGGGAGAGGTGACTGTGTTGGAGTATGCTACAAGGTTTGAGGAATTGGCGAGATATGGTTATGCGATGGTGGACACTGTGATTAAGTGGAATGAGAAGTTCATTAGAGGGCTGAAGCCTGAGTTGGCAAAGGCTACATTACCACATATCAGAGACCCTTGTGATGTTGTGGTTGAGATGGCTTTAAGGAATGAGGAGATGCTTGCTTTTCTAGAGAAAAACAAGGCAAAGGAAGTCCAAGTGGGGCAGAGTCAGAAAAGAATTTTTCCATAAGAAAGGAGCTCGGAAGGGCGGAGCTGCAAAGAAAGGAAAGTCGGAGGTTGTTTGCTTTAAGTGTGACAAGAAGGGACACTATGCCCATGAGTGCCGGATAGGCAAAGGAAAGAAAGTTGCGGAGAAGAAAGAGGTGAGGTGTTTCAACTGCGATCAAATTGGACATTTCAAGAACCAATGCAAGGAGCCTGCTAAGGATGGGAAGGGCAAGATGTTTGCATTGGAGCCAGCTACCTCGAGGCCAACAACAGAGGAAAAAGGAAATGCTGTGTTGGGAGGTACGCTTCTAATTCATGGTATGTCAGTTAGCATACTGTTTGATACCGGTGCATCGCATTCTTTTATATCTCGTTGTTTGGTAGCTAAGCTTAACCTAGAACCCGCATATTTAGTTACTTCCTTAAGGGTTGCAAATCCGATAGGGGGATATGCGACACTTGGGATGAAGTGTGACCACTTAGAGTTTGATTTGTTAGGTCATACCTTTGTTTGCAGTTTTCATGTGTTTGATTTCGTAGGGTTCAGAATTATTTTGGGTATGGATTGGTTAGGTAAGTACGATGCTAGGATATTTTTCCATGATACGAAAATATCGCTTAGCCACCCTGACTGTAGTGATCGGATTGCATATACCGTAGAAAATCCTAGCTGTGAGGTGAATGCTTTGTAGGGTGTTGTGGAGGTAGAAGATGAGTTGAATCGAATTTTCATGGTTAGAGAATTCGCGGATGTTTTGAACCCGTAGTAGGATTGCCACAGAAATGAGCCATTGAGTTTCAGATAGATTTGGTGCCTGGAGCAGAACCGGTGAGTAGACCACCAAGCAGGATGACACCTATTGAGATGAGGGAGTTGAAGGTGCAGTTGGTGGATTTGGAAGGCAAGAAATTTATTAAGCCAAGTAGTTCACCTTGGGGAGCAGCCGTAGTATGCCAAGAAGCCGGATGGATCATTAAGATTATGTATCGATTGTCGTAAATTGAATGAGAAGACGATTAAGAATCGATATCCATTGCCTAGAATTGACGATTTGTTCGATCAGTTGAGTGGAACCAAGGTATTTTCTCAGTTGGATTTAGCAACAGGTTTCCATCAGCTTAGAGTAGTAGAGGATAGTATTCTTTTGACGGCGTTTAGAACTAGATATGGATCGTACGAATGGTTAGTGATGCCGTTCGGACTAATAATGCGCCAGAATTCTTTGTAGATTTGATGAACCGAATTTTCCGAGAGCACTTGGATAGGTTCGTGTTGGTGTTTATAGATGATATTTTGATATACTCTAAAGATGAAACAGAGCATGAAGTTCATCTTAGAGTGGTGCTTGAGACACTGAGGCAGCATCAGCTGAAGGAGAAGTTTTCGAAGTGTCATTTCTGAAAGAAGGAAGTGAAGTTTCTTGGTCATGTAGTCTCAGAGAAAGGGTTGTCCGTAGATCCGAATAAGATTGAAGCAGTGAATAATTGGAAGAGACCCGAGACAGTGACTGAGATAAAGAGTTTTCTTGGATTAGCTGGGTATTATCGCAGATTCATTAAGGATTTTTCGCGAATAGCAGCACCAATGACCAAGCTAACATGAAAAGATGTGAAGTTTGTTTGGACCTATAAGTGTGAGGAGGAATTTCGAAAGCTGAAACACTTATTGATTGCTGCTTCAAGTAGCATCAGAAATAGGCTCGCACTGTTGACTCCATCAAATCCTAGGAAACATTCTCTTCTCCCCGCGAGTCAGAGAGTCCTCGGTCAACCCCCACTTGTTCAACATACTTCTCGGAGTAAATGCTTCTTGACTTTAGGTGATCCTAAAAACTTCTCTCCCATGTCTCCAATTTTCCCATATTACCCTGGTAAGTTTAAGCGTAGCACTTATAGTTTATTGTTGTGTTACTTCTTAAATTTCTTCTCTAACTTGTAGTTTTTTTTGAATTTTCAACAACTGCTCCTCAGGTTGAATCATTCACAAGCGATCCAGTTCTATCAACTTCCATATCTGGTGCATCATCCTTGACTCAGGCCGTCGCTAGGTCGAAGATGATTGCTAAAAAAAATTGGGCAAGGTGGTTGTAGCAGAACTGTCTCTCAAGAAGGCTAAGATTGTTGAAGTTCAAGATTCTTCGCCACCAGAAGAGGGTGAGACTGCCGATGTGGGAAACACTTTAGAGAGTCCTATAATTGAAGCTTCTCTCGATCGATCCAAAGAACTCACTCAAAGGACGATCCCCTATCTTGCATCGTCATTTCCTGCTCTCCTCATATTATTAAGCAGATGCAAAAGGATTTGGGAACTTCAACTCCCCCTCAGGAGTTGAACCCTTCTTGACCCACGTCACCCGTAACTTCAAGTAATTTCGAAAAAATAGTTTAATCTATCCCGAACTCTTTATCTTTACTTCTATTCACCCTCCTTCTTTTGTTCCGAACCCGGTTGGTTACTGTTGATCCCTAATAGAGTAACAACTTCTGGTACGTTTCGTATTATTTAACCTTATCATTACCGTTTCTCTTTGAATGCTAACTTATGTCATAATTTTCCTTTCAGATTTCCAAAAGTTGGCTTTCTCTTCAAGAAAACACGTCAAAATCTTATACAGAGACATCTAGGCTTCAAGATAAAATCTCAACCTTGAACTGCCAGATCATTTTCCCGTCTGCTGACAAAAATGATGCTATGAAGGAACATGAAAGATTTCGAGCCTCTCTCGCTCAAGCAGAGTCTGTTATTTCTGAAGAGAGGAAAGAAAAACAACTACTAACTGATGAAAATTTGGCTCTGAAAGAGTCTGAAGATGAAAAAGCTTGAATAGTGTCCTACAATCCTCTCTCAGAAAGAAATTGGAGAAAAAGAAAAGTTTCTTAAAGTTGGCTCTCAGCACTATCTCTAATCCTAAGCAAAGGGTATCACAATTTCTAAGTACTTCCCTCGACAACGTCATTGTAAACTCTTATGAACATGCCCTTATGCTTGCCTACGTCGACAACATTGAGAAATGTCCAAATTTGAGCTTTCCTTCCCTCGACCTTGCTCTTGTCAATAGATTTATGGACAAAGTCAAAGAAATGGAGCAGGGAGTTGAAGTCCTTAAGAGAGAGAGAGAGAGAGGAGATTGATGCTTCCAAAATTTTATCTTTTGAAGTTCCTTCTATTGAAGTAGACTTCGATTCTGATGAAGAAGATGATGAAGATGAAGATGCCGAAGAAGGAGGAAATTATGACAATGATAATGATGATGATGATAATTAATGAAGATAGAGGCCAGGGTTCAGGTGGCAATGGAGGTGGTCACGCCGATGTTCATGAAAAAGATGGTGATGACATCACTTGGGTTTCAGAAAAGGTCAACCCTGATCCAAGTATCCATGAAGCAATCCCACTTTAATCCCTCGACCTTCTGACCTTCAAGAAAGGACTGCTAACATTAACATTGAAGAACAAAGAGAGGAAAAGCACGTCTCTCAGACCTCAGTTCCTGTCTCCTAGGTATTGGATTCCTTGTTTTGATGGCTTTCAACTCCAATATAATAATAGTTGACATCTTTTATTTTAGATAAGGAGAAAATCCATCCAACTTTATAAAATTAAGCTTGAAAGAAAACAAGCAAAAATAAATAGCTTGTATAGAGAGTTAGATAAGTAGTTAAAAGAACACAATACCCTCTCTGAGAAGTATCATAGGCTAAATAAGAGTGCAGCAGTGTTAGCGATTTTCAAAGGTCAAGAAGCTGTCCCCCGACTGAAGAGGGCACGCCTTCAATATGATAGACTTTTGGAAGAGAGTCGGGAATTAATTACACTCTTTTGGATGTTGGTTGAAGAGAGGAACATCCTTTTAGACTTCCTATACAAAGCCTATTGCAGACATCCGACTGTAGATTTTTCATACTTATGTGACTTTAGTGGGGATCTACATAGACGTTTACATAGGAGATATTTGGATGAATTGGGACATCCGGGGGCTTGCTGGAATTTACCACGTATCAAATCAATTTCTCATGAATTGCCTCTTGAAAAACTTAAATACTACAAGGACAAATTTGTTTCAGAGTTATTCAATAAGCCATTTTTTTATGAGCCCGATGAACATTTATGATTTTGTAATAATATTGATTTATAAATTTCCCATTCTAGTTTTCTTTTATACTCAATTGTATTTTATTACGTTATCACATAATAAATGTCTCTCAGGCAACTCTGTTTCTAAAGATTATTTAAGCAAATATGTTAGACTAAGAAGAGATTATCTAGAAAAGGCTTCGCTTTTGAAACCTTCGAAATTAGCCAGATACTACTTCCTTAGAGACTTGCAGAGACTTTAGATGGAACATCCTCGCCTCCGTTTTGATTTTCACGGTAAAGAAAAAGAAAAGTTTCTCAACGAAATCCGAACATATCATACCAAATTAATATGTGGTCATGATAGTCCTCCTGCCGGGTAGTGGGACTATATCAAATATCCTCCATTGATTACCCCAGAAGGATTTAATGCTTCTTTTGATTCAACAGTTACCCTTTCAGCTAACACCTTTAACAGAGTCAAAGATGCAATTTCTCAACTTTAAGTGTAAAACAAGCGTCCCATGAAATTGTACCTTTTGTTTCATTTCTACTTAAGTTGCAATCTTTTATTATTATAATAGTAGAGACTAGTTATTTGAGTCTTGACTTTATTTTCTTTTTGCTTGTTTAAATAGGAGTTACAGTTATCTACAACGCCACTCTTGTTAGATTCAACATCTCGTTTTATCAACATCAGAGATAGGTTGTTAGCAAATATTGAAAAGAGGAAGCTCCTTAACGATCCTTTGTCTACTTATTTTTAAGGCAACACTAAAGCATTAGAATGGCATAGGAAATTTTTGCTTCAGAAGACGATTGTTAGAGACCTTAACAATTAGATTACAGGTCTTGAAGCAGTCATCAAGAATAAAAATGAAACAATTTCTCAACTAAAGCATCAAGTTAAATCAAACCCCTCGATTGACTTCAATCAAGATATGTACAAGCTCCTTCAACAGTTAAGTGATTTAGAGATAAAACTAAAAGACAGTCAAGCCCAATGTAAATCCCTGGAGTTTATCATGTTGGACAACATTCAAAATATCAATTTTCCAATTTCTCCGATTGCCTCGTCTTCTGTGAAATCGACAAGGTCCTCATCTTTAGCTATTCAAAAATTTCTAGCTACGATTAACCCTCCGCCTGGCTTAGACGAGAGTGTAATAAGAGAATGGTGCAGAAAGGTCAAATTCAAAATGATGAGATATTTTGACGACCAACGGAAAGTGACGTACTCACAACGCATAAATGAGTATGCAACCGGGATTTAGAAACTTGAACATGATAAATATCTTCTTCGAAAGCACATCACCGATTTAGAAAGGCAAAACAAAACCCTCAAAGGCACTAATAAAGCTTTCAACCGTGCCTTAAAGGCTTGCATTGATTCCATCGATGATGTTTATGAAATAAGGAAAAAAGAAAAGAAGCTTAAAGAGATTCTTTGTATAGCAATTCAGCATATTATTGATCCTTTGATTGCTGAAAATCTAAATAAGACTATTCTGACTTGTAAAACATACACTTGTGTTGTATACTTGTAAATAATTTTGTAAATTATGTAAATATCTCCTGGTTTGTATTTCTTTCTTATAATGTTGTTTCTTAATCTGCTTTCTAATAATTTGGACTATAGTTGTTGTATTTGGTGGCCCATTCAGTCTTCCTTTCTGACCTTATTTCCCTAAAAAGTATGAAGTAAACAATATTCTTTATCGTTAACTTGAAATCAATTTAGAAGTTTATCTACATTATTAGTGGAGGTTAATAGATCATTATTTAAACATATGGTAATAAGTGAAAAGTAATTCTATAACTGAATACGGTTGAAAGCCTTGAAACCCATCTTTGGTAATGATACGAGAGCCAAGAATTCAAGTTCAACTATATTGATGGAATACCAGAAATCCAATGATAAAGAACCAGAAATTATTCAATTATAGATGTTTAGAAATTCATCTTCCGGAGATGGCTAATAGAAAGTCAATAATAATCATGTAATAGAAGTCCAGAAATCATTGTCTGAAAGTTTGTAGTAGAAGTCCAGTGACCCTGATTTGTGTATTAGTAAAGTAGATCTCGAGTTTAACTAAAGATTAGGAATTCGTAGAAATCTCAATATCATTTGCTTTGGAACCCACATTTGGGCATTAACAATTGAAATTTAAAAGTCAAAAGATCTGAAACCCAAATTCGGGTATTAATGAGTATAGTCTAGCAATAGCCCTGAAACCTAGATTTGGGTATGATGAAGACCATACATTATTAGCAAAGACCTGAAACCCTGGTTCGGGTATTAATAAGTGAAGTCCCGAAATAATGAAATACCCGAAACCCAGATTCGGGTATTAATAAATAAAGTTTAGAAATTCTTCTTTGATAATTAGTCAAAGGCTGTAGATTCTTATTTAAGCCTTCTATTCTGTACCACTCCTTGGGTTTTGAATCTTTTCACATGTGCTACCCTTTAGGCCCCGTATATTGTCATCGTTTGTTTTTCCACTTCCCTGGCCTGGATGTCTTAGTCCACTGTTTGGTATGCTGCTTCTCGGGCTCGGACTTCTTAGTCCGTTGTTTGATATGCTGCTTCTTGGGCTCGAACGTCTTAGTCCGTTGTTTGATATGCCGCTTCTCGGGCTCGGACTTCTTAGTCCATTGTTGTCTGGTGCGCTTGGTTAGCTTATCCACAAGCTGGACCCAAGGACTTACCAAACCTCACTCCAGGAGACGCTCTAGCCAGGCCTTATAGGTGGGACTGAAGGCTTGTTTAGTGCCTTGGCCAGACCATAACATGGCGGGACCAAGAGCTTACTCCATCCTCCCCCAGGAGGTGCCTTAACCTCACCACAGCGTGGCACGATCAAGGGCTTGTTCGGTGCCTTGGCCAGACCATAGCATGGTGGGACCAAGGGCTTACTTCATCCTCCCTCCAGGAGGCACCTTGACCTGGCCATAGCATGGCGCGGTTAAAGACTTACTCTAACCTCCCTCTAGGAGGCGCTTTAACTTAGCTAACTCGACGCGGACAAAGGCTTTGACCGTTTAAGGTAATGCCCAAGTGCAAGGAGAATTATACTCCCAACCATGTAAATTTTTCTTAGTAAAGTGGTTATTTGTTGAATCCGATCAGGATCTTTTTACAAATTCGTTGATTTTGCCTTGTCTGAAGAAACTGATCACCATTCCTTCCAATGCCCTACACTGATTTGTCTCATGACCATTCATCATATGGTAGTGACAATAAGATCCTCCTCTATCCTTTCATATTTAGGTCTTTTCTTTTGTGATGGCCAATAGTGAGCTCTTTCTTGGTTAGCAAATAAACATTCTCGATTGACGTTGTCAAATTGCATTCTTTAGGGAGTCTCGACTTGAAGTTTGTCTTTTGAGGATGGTTTTGGGATCTTTTATTACTTGGTTCTAAAGCTTCAACCTCAACGACCAGTTTTCCTTTCAAAACCTTTGAAGTTCATATGTAGGCAATGCCCCACTTGTTGCTTGATGCCATTTATGTGCAAAGGCGTTGTAATCAGCCATTATTCCATCTTCAAAGATTGTGCCTTTGGTGTACAGTTGAATTGTTTTCCTTAGTTGATCAAACAAGTTATCACTTTCATTGTTTGTTCCTCCTAAGGCAAAGATAGGTGCTGGGCAAATATGAAAAGGGTTTAAACTCCACTATCTGGATCATATGATTCAGCTTTCTTTTTCTTTATAATCCTTAAAGCTTCCAATCTAAGCATTTGTTCTTCATGTAGTTTAGAATCATTAACTGTTCTATGGGAGAATCCAATTGGATGTGGCTCTAAGGATCCTTGTTCGGACCTTTTGATTTTGCTAAACATGATGATGTAAAGTCTAAAGTAGGTAACCATGGAATAGAATTGGATTAGAGGAAAATAGAGTTGGAAGTTCAACAAGATCGGAGGTTCATGCTCTCCTTCTAGTGCCAAAAATGTTAACAAGAAAACTTGTGAACACCTCAAGGCAGAGTCTAAAGTGTAAGTTTATCCTTCGAGACTCCTTTTTGATCAGATAGGTATACTTAAAACCTTATTATCCCTTAAAACCACCTTTCGAAACATGTTGATTCTGTTGAAACTTCTTCTTGTTTAACCTTTCGACTCAGTCGAAAGGCTTGATTCCCTTTATTATACTTTTTCAATTGATTAAGTCAAAATTCCTCCTTATTCGATCTTCCGACACAGTCGAAACACCTATATCCCTTCCTATTAAGCCTTCCAAACTTGTTAAATTATTTTAATTATCCCCTTTCAAAACGTTCTTCCGAAGTAGTTGATAAAACCCAAGGGTTGGACCTTAGGATATGAAATAAATGGAGTGGTTCCAACTTCATCAAAAGCTTGCCTTTCGATGGCTTGGGTTAGGACCAGTAGATCTAAGGGTATTAACCATGCTAAAAATTTCGACTTACTCAAAAGGTGACCCTTTGATCAAGTCGACGCAAATAGATCATAGACTGAATCCAATAAGAGTATTAAATTAGATGCTTATCCAAAAATATTATAATCTTGGTTTCATTAAGCTAATGCTATACAGATTGATCAAGTTCCTAATCTAATTTCAAAATTAGGGTTTACAAATTTAAGAAAGTACAAGAGTGGAGTGAATAAATTTGTATCCCTTAAAGTAGACCCCTAGGGTCTTATTTATGGTGCGGGTTGGCACCTTTCGAATTAGTCCTTTCGATTTGGTCGAAAGGCAGCCCTGGAGACCTTTCGTTGCCGTTCACATTAAGAAATCCTTCTGCATTGCTTTCAAATGGACTTGAGTGCTTCCGACTTCATCGAAAGGGGTAGGTATCTTTTTCCACCTTGTACTGCAATGTTGTTGCAAGTAAGAAGAGGCATGAGCTTTCGAATTTATTAATAGGTAGATCTTTGGGGTTTCAAAAGGGTTGAAATGCTAAGGGTTTTAGTGAAAGGTAACATGCGAATACATACTTGCTGATTGATGTGGAACCCTTCTTCTGGTAAGCTTTTCTTTCTTAGTTGTAAAAGGTTTCGACCAGTTCGAAAGGCTTATTAATGCTTTCGAAGGGGTTGCTCTAACAATTTTTTTTTCTGTGGAATGTGAATGAAGGCGAAACCTTCAGCTTCGAAAGGTTTGGAATGGGTGGCCACAATTTTCTACCTTCGAAAGGTGTTCCACAACTTATTCGAAACGTCTTCATGTAAGCCAAAGCATCTGTTCCAAATGGGTTCTTCAAAAATGTTAACAAGAAAACTTGTCAACACCTCAAAACAGAGTGTAAAGTGTAGATGTCTCCTTAGAAACTCCTTTTTGATCAGATAGGGATAGTTAAAACCTTATTATTCCATTGAAACCACTTTTCAAAACAGGTTGATTTAGTTGAAACTTCTTCTTGTTTAACCTTTCGACACCATCGAAAGGATTGATTCCCTTTATTATAATTTTTCAATTGATTAAGTCAAAATTCCTCCTTATTCGACCTTCCGACACAGTCAAAACACCTATATCCCTTCCTATTAAGCCTTCCAAACTTGTTGTATTGGTTTGTTATCCCCTTTCGAAACCTACTTTTCGAAGCAGTTGATAAAACTCAAGGGTTGGATCTTAGGATATGAAGTACATGGAATGGTTCCAACTTCGTTGAAAGCTTGCCTTTCGATTGCTTGGGTTAGGACCTATAGATCTAAGGATATTGACTGAGCTAAAGGTTTCAATGGTGACCCTTCGATCAAGTCGACACAAAGATCATAAACTAAATCCAATAAAAGTATTAAATCAGTTGCATATCCAAAAATATCATAATCTTGCTTTCACTAAACTAATGCTTTACAGGTTAATCAAGTTCCCAATCTAATTTCAAAATTAAGGTTTACAAATTTAAGATAGTACAAGAGTGGAGTGAATGATTACAGATCCCTTAAAATAGGCCCCTAGGGTCTTATTTATAGGTGTGGGTTGGAACCTTTCGAATCAGTCCTTTCGACTTGGTCGAAGGCCACCCTGGAGATCTTTCGTTGCCGTTCACATTAAGGCATCCTTCCGCATTGCTTTCAAATGGACTTGAGTGCTTCCGACTTCATCGAAAGGGGTTAGGTTTGCTTTTCCACCTTGTGTTGCTATGTTGTTGCAAGTAAGAAGACGCATGAGCTTTCAACTCTATTAATAGGTAGATCTTTGGGGTTTCCAAGGTGTTGAAATGCTAATTCACTACAAAAAGAGTCCCTTTAATAGCTTTTAAAAAACGCTATAAAAGGCTTTTATAGCATCTAAAAATACTTTAAAAGGTTTTTATAGCGTTTTTATAAACGCTGTAAATCAGCAAGTTGTAATAAGTCAATGACCTATTATTGCAGCATAAGAAACTCTATAAAAACACGTCTTTTATAGCGTTTTCAAAATGCTATAAAAAGTCGTATTAGTGGCGTTCTTAAAATGCTATAAAAAATCCTTCATTACAATGACATGTTGGTGTACAACTGTTATAAAACACTATTATTAAGTGTAAAGCGTTTCATAAACGCTCTTATAGGATTTAATAGCGTTTTAAAAATGCTTACATCCTTTAACAGAGATTTAAAAATGCTATCAAATCCTTTCACAACGTTTTAAAAATCATTTTTGCAGTACATACATATCCATTATCACACTATAATCGACAAATTTACATATACACAACGTATCATTTCACACAATCATATAGATCGCATTAAACGAAAATTATATAACCATTCAACATTCACATAGAATAATGCATAATATGTCGTACTATTTAATGAACATTACATTAAAAGTGTAAATAATACAAGTGATAAAAGATCGTACTACAGATGACGATTAAATGTACAAACCGAAAAATTTGTTACTTCAAAAAAACTTCAAATCGCTAATGTACCACAGCATATTGCCATTTGTATGCACCATAGACGGGTAATTACCAATGAAAAAGAAATTCAACAATTAGCAATTATAATTACACATACATACATATATGTGTGTGCGTGTGAAACTTAATTATATAAATTTAATTAATTTATATGGAACTTAATTAATTTATATGAAACTTGATTAACTTAGTTAATTTTTATAAAATTAAATTGATTTATATAAACTTTAGTTAATTTTATAAAATTTAGTTAATTTATATAATCATACGGAAACGATATCAATAACATATGGAATTTCCTGAAATGGATGTAAATTTAGTTTAAAATACTTTATTCAACAATTACATGTATATTGTTATAAACTTATTAATTTTTATAAAATTTAATTAAATTTTATAAATTTATTTAATTTTTAAAAAACAGCTGGCTTATTTAATTATTACAAAACTTAATTAACTTAGTTACTTATTTTAAACTTTGTTAATTAGTTTTTTTTATTACTATTACTATTATTATTATATTATTAATATTATTATACTATTTTATTATAATTATAATTATTCTTCTAAATTTATTTAATTTTTAAAAAATTAGATAATTTTTATAAAACTTGGTCAATTTTTATAACAATTTAACAAAGATTTCAAAATAGAGAACATGATTTTTATAAAACTAATTTTTATAAAATGTAATTAAATTTTATAAACTTATTTAATTTAAAAAAAATAGTTAGATTATTTAATTATTATAAAACTTAATTAACTTATTTACTTATTTTAAACTTAGTTAATTTATTATTATTATTATTATTTTATTTTATTACTACTACTACTATTATTATATTATATTATTATTCTTCTTTTAAATTTTGTTAATTTTTATAAACTTAACTAATTTTTATAAAACTTAGTTAATTTTATAAAAATTAGATAATTTTTATAAAACTTAGTCAATTTTTATAACAATTTAACAAAGATTTCAAAATATAGAACATGATTTTTATAAAACTAAATTAATTTTCATAAACTTTAGTTAATTTAAATAAAATAATAAAATTTTGTTGATGTTTATAAAACTCAATTAACTTAGTAAATTTTTATATAACTTAGTTAATTTTTATATCCTTTAATTAATTTTAAAAAACTCACTTAATTAACTTAGTTGAATATTTATAGGACTTAGTTTATAAATTAGTTAAATAATATTAGTTAATTTTTATATAACTTAGTTAAATTTTATAAGAATTATTAAATTTTATAAACTTTTAGTTAATCTAGTTAAATTTGTATAAAACTTGATAACATAGTTAACTTTTATAAAAATTAATTAATTTTTATAAATGAAGTAAATTTTTTAATTTTAACTATTTTTTAAATAACTTAGTTATCTTTGTTAAATTTTTTAAAACTCGACAGCACCTCCTTTGCTCGGTTAGTGCTTTCCCGCACACCCCAATTCAATATACATTTACACAATCAAAACACGATCAGATTTATATCGTATATATAAAATATACTTCATAATAACGTACGCATTCAAATGCATAAAAACATACATTTTATTAGCAACTTTATCTAGAAATCTTCTAAATAACAAAGGAATGTTTTGTGTACCTATGTAGCAAAGTAAATGGAATAATTAGGGTGCAAATCTACAAAAGAGTTATGTAATTATGCAAAAGGTGCAAATGCCAATATTATTTATCAAGTAATATTTGCACACTTAGAGATAGAGCGCAAGTTGTTCAATATGATGAGCGAATAATGAGCTTGATGATAATTCATGTCTTCTAGTCAGTAATCGCCATTCCATTTAGTGTTGGAAAGTATAGATACACCATGAGACAATGTTTCTACATTAAAAATTGAAGCTCGGTCATAAACACAACTAGCCTACCTGAAGAAGAAAATAAAATAAATACCTAACTTTTATATCCTTTCTCTAGTAGCCATTTTGTGTGCAAGTTGCTCTAGGTGCAGTATGTTGGACATTGCACAGAGTATAACTCCTACATCAATTCATGTTCAACATAAAGTTGTGATTATGATTTCTCGTAATTGACGCGGTCAACAAATGTAAAACATTGTAAGGGAAAAAAACAATGTACCAGTCAACTGACCGTTCTTGTTTACTCGAGACGGCAGTACATTACCGTCAACGAATCCAAACTTATACTGAGGAATATTATCTACAACATTTTTAACCTTCCTAACTTGAGTATCAACCCTAATGATGATGCTCCAAGCTTCATCAGTATATTTGTACATTGCATCTGAATTTTATACTCACTGAAGTAGCTGCATTGAAATACACTAAGGTTTACTTGAGCAAATAATTTGAAGAAAAACTAAGAAGCTAGACTTGTTATTGACTCTCATTACTACCATGAGCATGCAACAGTTAGATACTACGTTAACGTGCGGCAATGTGGATATAGGAATTATTGGTGTAGGAATATTTTTCTACTGCTACTCTCACCGTAGAACAAGCAAAATTTATTTTTGAAACAATTTATGTCACATATGTAAAACTGAATAACGATGCAAGGGACACTAACATGTGTATGTTAAAAATAATTACCTGACCAGGCATAACCTCGCCATTTGTGCCACTGATGTTGATTCCATTGTATAAATACGCTTTGTAATGAGCATCTGATATGTCACGATTGAATGATTTATCTGCACCACCTACAACTTTGGCCTTGAATTTGGAAGGTTAACTGTAGAAACAGACTGTCAAATGAGCTTACAACTACATGAAATCAAGTAAACGGGTAATGTTAACTTGCCATCTATCTATTTAAACATCAAAACTGCATAACCAGAAGCACGCCATCTTAGCAAGCCTTAAGTAACATACTAAGCAATTTGTTCACAACATAGAAATGCATCCCCATTAGCCTCATCATCATCAGTAAACTTATAGCACAGGCCCCTGTTTGTATACTAGAAGATAAGAACCACATAACAATTTGTCTCATGAAACATATTCAAAGTGTATATTTGCTTATGAAGCACGTTTCATACATAATACTACAAATATAGGAACCCATTTCTTATTCAATTTTTTTTTGAATTTAAGAATTTAAAACCTGTTCATATTAAGTCATCTTTTTGCAAAAAATCATGTATTTAATTTATACACCAATCTAAATATACATATATAGTGCACTTTAACAGATCGTCAATGGCAGAAAACATATCATATGAAGCTTATTGATATAAGAATGTGCGTTATTTGCATTTAAGAATTAAATATATTCAATTTATACACCAATCTAATAAATGAACTTAAATATATATATATATATATATATAGTTCACTTTAACATATCATTAATAGCAGAAATTGTATCATATGAAGCTTGTTCATATAAGAATGTACTTTATTTGCATTTACGAATTAAAAACATGTTCATATGAAGCAGAAAACATGTCTTTAACACCAATCTAAATACAAATTTATGAGTGTTAATATAAATACAAATTTAAGAATTATTACAAACATAAATAAAAACCTGTCGAATGTACTTTAGTACAATGCATGGCATACAAATTTATGAGTATTAATCTATGCATGAAGAGAAGTATTTCAAACTCATTGTTATAATTCAAAAGGTAGTAAGTTGTTTCATAATAATTAAAAATAAATAATTATGGTGCATTTATAGGTACGTTAACATATTTTTGAACCTTTTTTAGCAGTCTTAAGGAACATGTAAAATGCACTATTAAGGTTATCAGGCATTTTACTTTTTTTTTAAAGGTATTTTATTAACGGAATAAAATCACATACTTCCACAATATGCTTCGTTAAAACCTAGTAACCCTCCTAACCTAAATGGGTGCCTTACAAGGAAAAAGAGTACATATCATATCCATATATGAAATAGTACAAAGGATACTACAGACCATTGTTGAATATGCTAGTATATGATTTTTGTTTGATGATAATAAACATATATATATTCATTTAAATGTATTTGTTATTGTACCATTTTATTTTTCACGTAAATAAATAAATATTTGATGAATAAAATAAATAGCACAGAATTCATATTCAAACAAATATTTTATTACAATTTTGAATAGTACAAATTTGAGCTCTCACTACATATATACATTTTCAATTACAATATAATTTTAATTACAACACATCTTTCAATCTAAAACTTTCACCTCACTACATATTCACTCACACTCGTATTTTTATCTTCAACTCTATTCCAGTTTGTATCCAGCATCTGAATTATCTACAAAATAAACCCTAACGCCGTAAAATTGAAAAAGAAATATTCTGCAGTGTACAATAAAATGTGTGTTTTGAAAATATTATTTGCCTCAGTTATTTGGGTTGTTCGTCATCATTCTTTTTGAATTCATCATACACGAACAACTTGTGACATGCACAGTGTATCACTGTACATGCCACAAGGCCGTGCACACCGATATACACTTGCGTGTTAAATCTATAGGAACAGGTGAGCACAAGGTCAAACCCGAGTCGAGGTTGGATTCAACTCAGGTGCAATACAAAAACAAGTCATAAAGTTTCAAATGCACTAGAGCCTGCATATACACATGTGTACACGTACACATGTGCACTGCCTCAACATCTCGAATGTCAGCCAAGAGACATCATGTACACCAAAACAACTCGGTAGTGAGTTAGAAAACAACGAGGCATAAAATTCAAAATCAAATCCAGATACAAGTGCACACAAGACTTCAGACTGCAACAACACATGTATACATGAGAACAGACTCGACAGTGAAGCTATGAACAATCAAAGGAACCAGACTCAAGTGGCTGCAACAACCACATGCAAGTTAAGCTTCAACATAGACAAGACTACAAACACAAAGGAAAGAACCAGACTTCAAGATGATCCAGACCAGCATGCATGTGTGGACATGTACAAATATGCAGTGATGAACACAATACAAATGAACACATGCACAGACTCAATATGCAAGCAATCAAGCAACACACAAGGGCTGCATGACTAAGACTACCAACCCAGATCAGCAAACAGTGATAAGCAACAAGGCAGAAGGTCAATGACACTTGAACTCAACAAAATAACAAAGGTACCAAAATGACAACAAGCTCCAGACCAACAGCAACTGCAAGCAGATCAGTAACACGTAGTAGGAACCATACATCATACATATATACATGCATCTCATATATGTATGCATGTATATGCATGAATATATGCACTAGACCTTCAATGAACATGAAAAAAAGATCAAAACAGTATGCAATGCTCATGAATGCAATGGACCAGACTTCAAGTGGAACTAGACAGCAGCTCAAATGTACAAAGACATGAGACCATAATTCAGTGCATATGTACAAGAGTGCAAAGCATAGTGGAACCACATATAACAAGCTAACATACATATATACATGTGTGAACACACATGTATACATATATACATCCAGTGACAACCAGAACAATTCAGTTCAAGCAAGAAGTGCACAAACAAACAGTTTAAATGTTTCAAAAACAGTGGAGCAGCATGTATATTCATATGCAATGACAATGAGCAGAACAAGGCATCACAATACATACACACACACATACATATGTATGTATGTATGTATATACAAGGTGACACACATGAATCATTTCAGTCATGAACAAGAGCATGGAACATAGGCCAGCACATTAGTACACATGAAGCATCAATTCAAACTAGAAATATCAAGTAATGCAGACGATGGTTCAATGTAACCAACTACACATGAACCAAGTGCAAGTCTTAAATGAACATGCAACAAGAAGAATCGAAATGTGTAGTAGTTTTAAACTTGTCAACCAGGGAAATAAATTCGAGATATATATAGTCGAAGTAACAAAACAAGGGAGCAGTTCAAATCAAGTCGCAAAGGGTCACACGATGAACCGGTCAAAACATATAAAAGAAGAAAATCGAAAATTGAATTAACTCAAGAATTCAAAGTGCCTAAATCATAGAAGAAATGAACGAGAAACAAATTCAAATGCCAGAAAAGAACGGAACCAAATCCAACTGAGTATGACTTGAACAAGTCAGTACAATCACAAGTATTCAAGAGAAATCGAACGGCCAAACAAAATTAGTTGAAGAATTCAAATCGAAAATACGAACAAAAATTAAGGGATTCGTTCCTTATATAACCCAAAATCATCATCGGCAGTGACGTATTTGAGTTCAAGCAAAAATCACAGAGCCAAGTTTCAAATTAAATCCCAAATCAATAACTCGAATCGAGTTCGAACCAAAGCAAAACTACAGAGCAATTAAACGACAAAAACTACATACCAGATTCACAGTTTCGAACTCAATTCTGAAAGCAACCGCAAGCCAAATTGAAGAAGCATTGAAGCCGTCGTGAATTATCAAGGGAAAGGAATCGATTGGGAAGGCAACTCAAATCATCACTGAAATCGATCAATTTCAAATCGGTGCTTCAATTTCAACAACCCTAATTTCAGATTGCAAAAGGAACGACATGGACTAAAATGATACGAGCCGAAGTAAAACAGAATAAAGGGAGACGTCGCCTTTTTTTCTAATTATAATTTCTTAGTGGGCCGGTGCTTTTAATTCTATTGGGCTTGAAATTATTTAATTAGGGTTTTTTTGTTTTGTTATTATTTCATTTGTAATTTTCTTTTAAATTGAGTAACTTTCTAGTCGTGTGACTAGGTACAAACTATGGGGCATAGTTTTAGAATTCGCCACTCAGTGGTTGAGTTGTGGCAGGGTTTTGAGCGTAGAGTTAGTTTAGTCATTAATGGATGTCGCAAGTTTACGTGTGTAAGCGTCTGACTACTTAATTTCTAGTCGAAACCTTGGGGGTAGCACGTAGGCAGGGTTTTGCCGAAGCTGGGTAAATCTGTGTTGTTCTATTTCTGCTTTTATTATTCTGCTATTATCTGTGCTGCAATTATTATATTTATTTCTGCATTAATTTTTATTATTATTAGTATCACTCTATTCACCCCCCTCTAGGGTGAAAACGATCCTACAAGTGGTATCAGAGCAAGGAAAAAAACCATTTTAAAAAAATTTTGATGTTTCAAAAACCAAATTTTGTTTTTAAAAATTTAATTTTTTAAATGGCTTCTTTTAATAATGCTTTTGCTGAGGGTCAGTCCATAGTTAGACCACCCATGTTCAAAGGTGAATATGCTTACTAGAAAAATAGAATGAATTTTTTCTGAAAACCATATATGCATGGAATATTGTTGAGACGGGATATAGGACACCAACTATAGTGGTAGATAATCAAGAAATTGAAAAACCGATGGATCAATGGACAGATCTTGAAAATAAACTGCAGAATGCTAATGCTAAAGCTATGAATTCTATTATTTTTTCATTAGATCAAATTGAATCTAATCGTGTCTCACATTGTCTAATTGCATAGGAAATTTGGCAGACGCTTGAAGTGACTCATGAAGGAACCTCCCAAGTCAAAGAATCTCACCTTGCCATGCTTAGTAGCGAATACGAGAACTTCACAACGGCCAAGGATGAAAATATCAAAGAGATGTATGGACGACTTTCTAATCTCGTATACAAATCAAAAGCTCTCGGAAAACCATATACATAATTGGAAATAGTTCGAAAAATCCTCAGAGTCCTTCCACGAAATTTTGAAGAAAATGTTACTGCCATTCAAGAATAAAAGGATTTGAAACAAGTTAAAGTTGAAGAAATCATTAGAAATCTCACCACTTATGAGCTAGAAATGAAATTAAAGGAAGAACGTGAAGGAGGTGATACTCGGAAGAAATCAATAGCCCTCAAAGGAACAACTGAAAGTAAAGATGATGATGATGGTGCAGCAGAACTGACGCTGATAATAAAGAAATTCAAAAGGTGGAATCACAAGTAAGGAAATCCAGCTCTAAATCAACAACTGAAAAGAAGAATAGTCAAAGTACTAGACAACTCAGAAGAGTAGGAGATCATTTGTCACAAATGCAATAAACCTGGTCACATCAAGCCCAATTGCCCTCAGAATCGACTCAGCCAAGGAAAGAAACCTTAAAGGAGAAGTTTTGCAGCTACTTGGGATGAAACTGATGAAGCTGATAAAAGCATTGGCAGTGAGAGTGAAAAGGAAAATTTGTGTCTTCAAGGAGAAATAACCGACAGTGACGATGACGAGCCAAGCGAGGTATCAAAACTTACTCATTCGGAAGTACTTATGTATTTTCATGAAGTAAATGGCTGTTTTGAAAGACGTAGGGAGAAGTACGCTAAAATTGAATCACAAAGAGATAGTTTGATAGAATTAAATAAGCAGCTTGATCAATTAGTTAAAAACTATCGAAATAAGAGCCCTAAGTGTGTTAAGTGTTCATCATTCAAAGAAGAAATTAAAATTAAATCACTTAAAAATGAAATTCTGATTTTGAAAGAAAGTGAAAATACCAGGAGAAAAATTCTATTAAAAAGTGTACTCTATTATTGAATGAAAATGAATCTCTCAAACCACAAGTCCAATAATTGTCTACAACTTTAGGAAAATTCTCCAAAGGAGAAAAATCACTAAATATGCTAATAGGGAAACAAACTGTCAATATTGTTAGACAAGGACTTGGGTATAATCAATTTGAACATGTTAGAAGTGAAATTAATCAAGTTAATTCCAAGTGCACGAGTTGTGGAAAAACTGGACACAATCACAATAATTGCTGGTATAGACCCAAACATGTGAAAACCATACCAATTTGGGTTCTAAAAGGTACGAATATAAAATCCCTTAAAGTCAAACAAATCTAGGTGCCAAAAGGAACAAATATAAATTGTCTTAGGTCTACTCAAACATATTTTTCAAAATCTTTTGTCACTAATAACCATGGACCTATAAAAAAAATAGGTCACAAAAATCTTTTCTCGTGTAGGTGTGGTGACAGGCTAAGGAACAACAGTGTTACCTGGATTCTGGCTGTTCCAGGCATACGACGGGCAACAATCAAAGTTCCTTAGCCTAGTACAAAGGTGGCAGAGTTACAATATGTAACAACGAAAAATTATCGTAAAGGTAAAATAGGTAACGATACATTTATCTTGAACGATATATTAAATGTTGAAAATCTGCACCGTAATCCGAATTAAATCAGCTAGTTATGTGATAAGGAAATGAATGTTGATTTTGATTCTGAATTATGAAAAAATGTTGACCAATCATTTTTCATCCTTAAACTAATTCATATGGATTTGTTTGGACTAACGATATTACAAGTTTAAGTGGTAAGAGATGTTGTTTTGTATTGGTTGTTGATTACTCTAGATACACGTGGATATATTTGTTTATCTTACTGCTTCTAGATCTGACACTATGTTCACTAGATGTTTATGTGCACGTTTTCAATCAAATCCTTAAGGAATTACATTTTAAAAGCTATAAAATGATTATAAAATATTTGTTGCACACTTCACGGTTTGGTCTATAATTTCTATCTAATGATAACTTTGAGTCAAAAAGGAATTCAGATGCAGATTACACTAGAAGACTAGGTGATAGAAAAAGTACTAGTGGAACGTGTTTTATGTTGAGTTATTTATTAGTTGCATCACAGTCACAAAATATCTGCATAAATTTCATTTCAACCGATTTTCAATTGGCAGACATTTTAAAAAACCCCTTCTAGAAAATAATTTTTGTTGACTGCATCTCAGTTTAGAAATTTGATTTCATATTTATTTTTGGATTTGATCTTAAATGAATACATTAACTAATTTGACTCCCTACAGATTATCGAAAAGGAAAATAGTTACTGAAAAAATGTGATGAGTGTTGATATTAATCATACATTATGACTTGAGACAGTATATGTAGCAAATTTCTTTAAAAATTTAAACAAAATTTGTAATAACTTTGATTGGTAAAAATTCCATGACCATCTCTATTTCTATCATATTTCTAATGACCATCATTCATTAAAATCCAATATAGTATGTCAAAATGTGGTATTTTAAATGGAAAATTATTCGTTTTTTAATTTAACTAGCAATAAAATCATCCAAAGTATTCACTCTCATTTAAAAGTCTTCGCGGTTATGCATGGGTGAATTACTTGGAATATTTGATTATGTGCTTTCATGCTCATTTAAAAGTCCTCACGGTTATGCATGTATGGAACACATGTCAAAATTGACTATTAATAGACGAGTTGATTCTAATTCCATTTTAAAGTCCTCATGATTATGCGTGGTTAGAAGATGCTTGAAATTCATTTTTTTATATAATTTAAAGAATACTACTAATCTCATTTAAAAGTCCTAACAGTTATGCATGGTTAGTAAGTATTCAAATTCCTGTTATAAATATACCACAAATAGACACAACTATATGGTTTTATATGCCGACATCACCCCTATCACTCTAAAGTAAAATATGCGCCTAATAGAGTATTTATGATTTCTGTTTGATTTTTTATTGATATTTAATATTTATACTCGATTAGGTATAAATGTTGTATTAATGTCTATCACTTTATCTCTATTTTCCTAACACCGTTACTCTTTTACTGATAACAAAAGGGGGAGAGAGAAGTTAAGATTTTGGTTGGCAAATAATTCAAGCCATATTTTTTATTTGCATATTTCCATCTAGGTTCATTTGCATTCTTTTATTTATTTTCATGCATATATGAAGGGGGAGCTTTGTTGTAGAGAGGGAGCATTCAAATAGGGGGAGCAAATAGAATTCATCAATGACCAAATACACTTAATAAATTCAAAATCTTAATATATGCTTGTTATCATCAAAAGGGGGAGATTGTTGAATATGCTAGTATATAATTTTTGTTTGATGATAATAAACACACATATATATATATATTCATTTAAATGTATTTGTTATTGTACCATTTTATTTTTCACATAATTAAATAAATATTTGATGAATAAAATAAATAACACGGAATTCTTATTCAAACAAATATTTTATTCAAACAAACATTTTATTAAAATTTTGAATAGTACAAATTTGAGCTCTCACTACATATATACATTTTCAATTACAACAAAATTTTAATTACAACACATCTTTCAATCTATAACTTTCACCTCACTACATATTCACTCACACTCATATTTTTATCTTCAACTCTATTCCAGTCTGTATCCAGCATCCGAATTATCTGCAAAATAAACACTAACGCAGTAAAATTGAAAAGGAAATATTCTGTAGTGTACAATAAAATGTGTGCTTTGAAAATATTATTTGCCTCGGTTATTTGGGTTGTTCGTCATCATTCTATTTGAATTCATCATACACGAACAACTTGTGACATGCACAGTGTATCACTGTACATGCCATTAGGCCGTGCACACCGATACACACTTGCGTGTTAAAACTACAGGAACAGGTGAGCACAAGGTCAAACTCGAACCGAGGCTGGATTCAACTCAGGTGCAATACGAAAACAAGTCACAAAGTTTCAAATGCACTAGAGCCTGCATATACACATGTGCACGTACACATGTGTACTGCCTCAGCATCTTGAATTTCAGCCAAGAGGCATCATGTACACCAAAACAACTCGGTAGTGAGTTAGCAAACAATGAGGCATGAAATTCAAAAACAAACCCAGATACAAGTGTCCACAAGACTTCGGACTGCAACAACACATGTATACATGAGAACAGACTCGACAGTGAAGCTATGAACAATCAAAGGAATCAGACTCAAGTGGCTGCAACAACCACATGCAAGTTAAGCTTCAACATAGACAAGACTACAAACACAAAGGCAAGAACTAGACTTCAAGATGATCCAGACCAGCATGCATGTGTGGACATGTACAAATATGCAACGATGAACACTATACAAAGGAACACATGCACAGACTCAATATGCAAGCAATCAAGCAACACACAAGGGCTGCATGACCAAGACTACCAACCCAGATCAGTGAACAGTGATAGGCAACAAGGCAGAAGGTCAGTGACACTTGAACTCAACCAAACAACAAAGGTACCAAAATGACAACAAGCTCCAGACCAGACCAACAGCAAGTGCAACCAGATCAGTAATACACAGTAGGAACCATACAACATACATATATACATGCATCTCACATATGTATGCATGTATATACATGAATATGTGCACCAGACCTTCAATGAACATGAAAACAAGATCAAAACAGGTTGCAATGCTCATAAACGCAATGGACCGGACTTCAAGTGGAACTAGAGAGCAGTTCAAATGTACAAAGACATGGGACCATAATTCAGTGCATATGTACAGGAGTGCAAAGCATAATGGAACCACATACAACAAGCTAACATACATATATACATGTGTGAACACACATGTATACATATATACATGCAGTGACAACCAGAACAGTTCAGTTCAAGCAAGAAGTGCACAAACAAACAGTTTAAATGTTTCAAAAACAGTGGAGCAGCATGTATATTCATATGCAACAGCAATAAACAGAACAAGGCATCACAATACATATACAGACATACATATGTATGTATGTATATACAAGGTGACACACATGAATCATTTCAGGCATGAACAAGAGCATGGAACATAGGCCATCACATTCAGTACAAATGAAGCATCAACTCAAACCAGAAATATCAAGTAATGCAGACGACGGTTCAATGTAACCAACTACACAATAACCAAGTGCAAGTCTTAAATGAACATGCAACAAGAAGAATCGAAATGTGTAGCAGTTTTAAACTTGTCAACCAGGGAAATAAATTCGAGATATATATAGTCGAAGTAACAAAACAAAGGAGCAGTTCAAATCAAGTCACAGAGGTTCACACGATGAACCGGTCAAAACATATAAAAGAAGAAAATCGAAAATTGAATTAACTCAAGAATTCAAAGTGCCGAAGTCATATAAGAAATGAACGAGAAACAAATTCAAATGCCAGAAAAGAACAGAACAAAACCCAACCGAGTATGACTTGAACAAGTCAGTACAATCACAAGTATTCAAGCAAAATCGAACGGCCAAACAAAATTAGTTGAAGAATTCAAATTGAAAATACGAACGAAAATTAAGGGATTCGTTCCCTATATAACCTAAAATCATCATCGGTAGTGACGTATTCGAGTTCAAGCAAAAATCACAGAGCCAGGTTTCAAATTAAATCCCAAATCAATAACTCGAATCGAGTTCGAACCAAAGCAAAACAACAAAGCAATTAAATGGCCAAAATTACATACCAGATTCACAGTTTCGAACTCAATTCTGAAAGCAACCGCAAGCCAAATTGAAGAAGCATTGAAGCTGCCGTGAATTATCACGGGAAAGGAATCGATTGGGAAGGCAACTCAAATCATCACTGAAATCGATCAATTTCAAATCGTTGCTTTAATTTCAACAACCCTAATTTCAGATCGCAAAAGGAACGACATGGACTAAAAAGATACGGGCCGAAGTAAAATAGAATAAAGGGAGACATCGCCTTTTTTTTCTAATTATAATTTCTTAGTGGGCAAGTGCTTTTAATTCTATGGGGATTGAAATTATTTAATTAGGGTTTTTTTTTTGTTTTTGTTATTATTTCATTTGTAATTTTCTTTTAAATTGAGTAACTTTCTAGTCGTGTGACTAGGTACAAACTGCGGGGCGTAGTTTGAGAATTCGCCACTCGGTGGCTGAGTTGTGGCAGAGTTTTGAGTGTAGAGTTAGGTTAGTCATTAGCGGGTGTCGCAAGTTTACGTGTGTAAGCATCTGACTACTTAATTTCTAGTAAAAACCTTGGGGGCAGCACGTAGGCTGGGTTTTGCCGAAGCTGGGTAAATCTGTGTTGTTCTATTTCTACTTTTATTATTTTGCTATTATCTGTGCTACAATTATTATATTTATTTCTACATTAATTTTTATTATTATTAGTATCACCCTATTCACTCCCCTCCCTCTAGGGTGAAATCGATCCTACAACCATTACTTAAGTTGTCAAATAGGTGGAGGAGTAGACAAACTAGCAATACACTCAAAACCACCCATACAAACAACTTAGAGCAAGAAAACAAAGAAAAAGATAAAAGAAAACAAAGTGCAAATACACGTGTACCTGTTGGGATACACAAAACAGGAGACACAAGATAAAATAAAAATCTTCACAATGCGGTGGCAGGAGAAGAGCTCATTACTTAACTTTGCTAGATACGCTCAAGTCTTCAATAGCGATGAAGGCATGTCCCTCGAAGCACGGTGAATGCCCGGTGACTTTTATTTTTTTATTTTTTGTTGTCACCTTTCAATTGACTAATAGATTTATCCATTCAGGGTTATCTATGACATAAGTTGTAACAGTAGCTTTAAATTCAAAAGTTGATTCTTCTGGTCTAACTTTCTTGATGGGTTTTGTTCTGGAAGCCCGTTGAACATCCGAGCTTTGGTCAGTAGATATAACACAAGGAGTAGACATTGCATCAGGCATAACGACAGAGGGATTTGAGACTTCAGTCTTATTATTAGCAGAGATTTGAATAGTCTTTTCTATGATAGGAGAAGAAGTATTCTGAAGTGGGTTTGACAAATTGGATAAATTCACCAAATGGACTCCGTTTAATGTATCCTTTGAATTGGTTTCCATATCACAGTTTGAGATGACAGGATTGCAAACTGTTTTACTCTGCTATAAATTATCCGAATCGAGAAGCATATCAGTATCATTCAGAAGATCTGTCGTATTTGTACTAATTTGATTGGTATCAACATTCGTATCATTAGGATTGTTCAACCTATCAGAAGAATTCACTTTAGGTCTCCAAGCCTTAGTGAATTGACGGTGTATATCTGTATGACCAAAGCTATGATAATTAGCACATAAATTTGGCTTCCACTCATACATAACTTCTTGCCATATAAGTTCATCATTCTCCAATAAAATAGGAATTTCAGAAGGAAACATACAGGAATTATCAATCTTAATTAAAACTCTAGCATACGCAATTTTAATAATACATTCAGTAAATTTGTCCAATTTGATGGGGGTTCAAAGGACCGAGGCGATATGACTAATCTCTTCCTCCTTCCAGAAATCAAGAGGAAGGTTAGGTAATCACAACCAAATTGGAATCGAATATAGGAGATCTTTATTAAGTTGCATACCGGGCGACCATCGTTTTATCATCATCGACTTCTTGTTGTAAAAATAGGGGCCCCCTTCTAAAACTCTATCACAGTCTTTTTTATTATGAAATTTGATGACATAAATCCATTTTCCTTGGAGAAAATAGAAAATTCTTCTTCAGGTTTCCATACTCTAGTGATGTAGCCTCTAAAATATTGATAATACGGTTTAGGACCAACAACATAAATTACAATTGCATTATCCCATTTTTTTCTAGCAACTTGAACAACGTCAATCGGCATCTTGGCACATTTCATCGAATTAAATTCATGAGGCTGGTAAAACTTTAGCGGGACGGAGACTGGAACATTATTTCCTCTGACGACTTCATTACACGCTCTGGTAGAAGAGGTGGAGGAACTCCGTATGTTAGTAGAAAAATTGTTTTCCATTTGAATTGGGGGATTAACATTACTAGGATGACGAACTGTCCGCGATTGATTAAACTTTTAGGATGCTTCCCAGCTGATGGTTTTAGAGACAATTGAGGCAGGTCTAGGCTTAATAGCTGGAAGAACAAAAGAGGGTTGTCGCTTCCATCTCCTAAAATGCACGATGGTGAAGCCATCATCCACGGCAGGAGAAGGAGTGGAATCGTTCAGCGATATGAAACCAAGGGGAGGATCGGAGACTCGAGCGAAGGATTAGGGGGACTGTTTGATCGATTGTCGGCGGGCATGAAGGGCACGGGCGGAATACGAAGGTCGGTTGTCGGAGGCCTTGGAAGATCGCAGGCGATGCAGGAGGATTGTTAGGGCATGAAACCAGGAAAAGGCATGAGGAAGCAAGCATGCGGCACGAAAATTAGACACAGGAGGCAGCGACCGCCATTGTCAATTAGGTTTAGGAGAATAAATTGCAAATGAAAGGAAGCTACAAGAGCTAATAATGCATCGACATTTTACTTTTTGGGTAAATCCTACATATACTTTGACATTCTAATCAAAATTGTAGTATGTTTTTTTATAGAAGTAATATCAGATGGATATTACACATGCATGAAATTTATAGTATATGTCTAATATTTTAAAGGTAGTGTACATCAAAAAAAGGAAACAGAAGCTACTACTATTAGAGGGAAAACAAAACTAATGGTGAAAATAATTAAATCAATGAATTATTAGTGAAATAAATTTAGAGAAACATGGATCAATCTATTATATTTTCTAGATAGTGAATTTAACTGCCATTACCAGCAACTTAACCAAGATGGAAGCGTGGCCTAAATAGTAGCACTAATTTGAGCAACACCTAAATTTATATGCATTCATTATGTCACACAATACTAGTCAGTTACCGTAGTTCGGATTTCATCGTTCCTTTCTCCATATGAATGATATACGTACTAATATATCTAATACAACAGTGAAATAACAACCATTATTGACATAATACCTCCTTTCAAGTCGATTTTATTTTGTCCACCTTCATAATCGCCATCTAAACAAGGACCTCTTGTCGTGAAATTTCTACATATAACCAAGATCTGACCTACTGAGATTACCTACCAATAAATTCCAACAAAGATATCAATAATTACCCAATCACCAAACAGATCAAAACGGCCCAAGATATAACGTGTTCGGTTTAATAACCTTCACCCACTGACCCAACAACTATTTTATTCCACTCAATAAGATGACAGAGCAGAGATACAATCTATCAACAAGATAGAGATTCAAAGGTATAATATGCAGAGCTAATCACTTTTATCTCAATATAGAAGCATGAACAATACAAGAGCACACAATTTCTACTAAAATCCTTAATTTTATATGAGAAATGGAATTAGTTATTAATTTTTAATTGATTTAGTGGAAACTCTTGGTTAAAGGAAAAAGTGGAGACTAGGTCTTTTAAATAGCTTCAATCAACATCAAATATAAGATTGGAATGAAGTTTAATCATCATTGTTGAACCAAATGAAACCCCGCTTGTACAAATAACCAGTAACGAAGCGTCTTTTGAATGAGCGGTTAATTAGCTAGCCCCTTCCAAAGAGAGGAAGAGGACATGCATTTTTGGCTCAAAGAAGGAAGTGGAACACAAAAGACCAGTTGTTAGGTTAACTATGGAAAGGTGTTCATGTAGCCTATGACAGGCAAGCCAGCAGATGGGGCACATGACGTGGATCGATTAACTGGGTGGAGCCGAAGTTGCAAATGAGGGTAAAGGTTTAAATAATGGCTGACAAGAGTTGTGAGAGAAAAGTGAATGGGATATTAATTTTTTAGGGTTTTCTGAAGGAGGGAAAGATGAGGGAAGAGAATGAAGGTGGGGAGAGTGAAATAATTAGTAAAAGAGTAGCACCAAAATAATATATGAGGTGCACAGAAAGTATTCCATCACGCAACGTTTATATTATTCTTTCTACGTACTCATAATGATTGCAAGTTGTAATGAAACACTCTCCATTGATGCAATTAACAAACATTTTTCTTGCAGCATTGATTATTAAAGACAAGGCTTTTTGCTCTTTGAAAGCACTAATCTGATTATAAAATTATAAATTCATTGAAAGATTTTAATTCTTGATTTACATTTTAAGTGGAAATATGTTGATAGAACTACAAATTTATTGACAGATCGGCTATAATGTTACATGCACATGTAGTGCATCAACCTGTTCTGTAATCTGATGCACAATTTCTCTCTGTTCAGCCAGTTCATTTAATTATATATCTACGAATCCAAATTAACTATCAAACTAAGGTCAGATGATTTAAATGTTAAAAATATGAAAAGAGAATATAATTTTGGATGATTTTTTGCCTATGTATCCAGGAAACAAATTAAATAATTAGAAACAAATTTTGTAGATAAAAATCCATTTTGTAAAGAAGCAAAAAATGACATAAAGGTGGTATCGGGATAAAGAGTTAGAAAAAGGAATACAAATAAATATAGTCTAAAAAATTAAAGAAGTTTCGTTACAAATAAAAAAATAAAAATGTTAAAGAATATTTCAAACTGGGACAATTTAGTTAATTTTTAATTTAGTTTTACCTTTTACCGGGAATGTTCATAAATATAGTTAAATTCTTAAAAACTTTTACAGGTTATTTCTGGTATTTAAAATATCTACATCTGATATTATTGGATATGGTAATAAATTAAGAATACATAATTATTCTATCTATATTATTTGAGGTAACTGAGGTTTAAATACTTATGTACAATATACCTGCTTTTGAAATAGTAAAATTACAGTAGTCTTATTGACATTTCCCATATAGTTTTACTTGCGCTTCTATGTAATTCTATACAATTTGTATAAATATAGTATATCTACTATAAATCATATTTATGTAGTTTCTATACTTCAAATGAGATAAATATAATAATATTATTTTCATATTTTCTATGCTATATATTTTATGACCTTGATTTTTTCAATATTACCACAATTACCACCTATCCTTGAGGTATATAGCTCAGTTCCTGAATTCCTTCCCATGTTAACAGCCAATCATTTTATGTTAGAGATGATATCTGAATTAGGGAAGCAGCCATTAGAGAAGCTCATGGAGGAGGAAGCCGAAGCCGGAGCCCTAGGAGCAGGAGCTAAAGACCGAACCAACAAGTGGTTCGATGGAGGAAGCTGATTTGCCGGACCAAATTAGTGGTCTGGTGTTGCTTGGATTTGCCGCTCCAGAGTTCTGGAGCAGTGGCAACTTCGTTCGGTGATTGAAGAAGACCGAACGAGAAACTTCGTTCGATAAAGAAGAGAAGTAGAGCGGCATTGGTTTGGAGTGGTGAAGGAAGACCGAACCAAATTTGTCGTTCGACGATCTGGTGATGCCGAACGAAATATTTCATTCGTTATTTGTCGAACCAAGTAGGTGAAGAGGAAGTCTGGTCCAGATTTCTCGTTCGGCAATTGGGAGATGCCGGTCCAGACATGAAGTGTACTATGCCGAACCAAATGTCAAGTGTCACATGCCGAACCAAGATGCCGAACCAAATCCTGAGCTTCCATATAGCAGCTACACCTCCTCATATCTTCACTCTATAAATAATGGAGCTTCTGGACAACAATAGCAGCCGAAATTGAGAGCTAATTTCAGCCAATTTCAGAGCCATCATAGAGAGCTGAAACTCTACAGAATTTTATCTGTATTGTAAATTATTCTTACGTATAGCCTTCAAAAGTGAATCAACCTTGTAACTCCAAATATTTCAGTGATTAATAAAATCTCCTCTCCCAAGTGGACATACACTGCCTATCAGTAGTAGAACCATAATAAATACTGGTGTTATTTATTTTTCTGCATTGCATAGATCTGTGACTGTTTGTTCTGGTGTTCATCTTTTGTTTGTTCCGTCTCACTACAACCACGATCCAGTTGTTTTCCGCTGCGTTGGTTTGTTATTCCTGTGGACTGATTATCTGAAAGGATTTTCCCCAACAGTCTGGTATCAGAGCTGCAAGGTTGATTGAGGAGTGTTAGACGCTATGGCAGGAGATGAAGCGACTCCAGTTGTTACAAGACCCTATACTAGAGGGATGTATATCGCGTCAGGATCACAGTTGGCAATTGAGAAATAGAATGGGGATAAAGACTTCGAGAAGTGGCAATGGAGGATGAAGGCTGTTCTAATGAGGAATGAAGTCCATCTAGTTGTGTTTGCCCCCGAGGAGTTGACGGCTAACATCTCAGTCACAAAAAATAAGGAGATGGAGAAATAGGTGTTTACTACTTTACAACTAGCTATGGAAGAGAATGTTATCTCAGAGATTAGCTGTGAGACCACTGCTAGGGGCAATTGGACCAAGCTAGAAAATCTCTACTTGAAGAAATCTCTGACAAACTGTCTAATATTACTGAAGACATTTTTCACCATGCAGATGAGAGAGGGTACTTCAGTGAAGGAACATCTTAATTTCTTTGATGATCTCGTGATGAAGATGAAGACTATTGACTTGAAGATGGATGAGGAGCAAATGGCAATGATTCTTTTATGTTCTCTTCCAGAGCGATACACAGGTTTCGCTAACAGCCTTATCTTTGCTAGAGACACATTGACAATGGAAGATGTGAAATCAGGTCTTCTATCTGAGGGCTTGAGAGATCAGATGAAGGAGATAAGTGAAGGAAGTAGAGGTGGAATTAGTAGTCACAGCCTGTTTGTTGAAATAGGTAGAGATGATAAGAAGAATTGACATTCTAGAGTGCGTTTCAAGTCCAGGAAGCCCGGTAATGGCAGGAGAGGAAAGTCTAAGGATGGGAAGTGCTTTATCTACAAGAAACCAGGTCATTGGAAAAAGGATTGTCCAGATTTGAAGAATGAAGAAGATGGATCTTCATCATTTGCGCTAGAGAAGTCTGTATCTGACGATGTGTTGTCTACGGTAGTGTCGGATGTCTCAGACCATTGGGTGATGGACTCGGGGGCGTCTTTCCATATGACGCCTAATGAGAATTACTTCAGTTCTTTCGTTGGACGAGAGGGAAGCTCTATTCTTATGGGTAATGATGCTAGCTGTAGAGCAATGGATGAAGGTACAGTGAGGATCATGATGTTTGACGGAGTGATACGCACTTTGACAGGTGTCTGGTATGTTCCAGGTCTTCAGAAGTCCTTAATTTCTTTAGGACAATTAGCATCTTTGGCATGCAGGGTAACTATCGAGATGGATAGTCTAAAGGTTTCGAGAGGTGCACTAGTTCTTATGAAAGGAAATGTGTTCCGAAATTTGTATTTGCAAAAGGAACCACAGTTCTTAGAGAGTCGTGTGTTGGAGTAGATAGTTCTCGTGCATTGGATGCCACAAAATTTTGGCATATCATGTTGGGTCATATTTTAGAGAAGGGCTTAGAGTTGCTTCGGAGACGGAAGATGATCAAAGGAGAAAGCTTCGACAAGATAGACTTTTGCCAGAGTGTGTGTTAGGCAAGCAAACTAAAGTATCTTTTGGAGTTGGACTCCATAGATCGAGGTGAGTACTCGAGCACATGCATACAGATGTTTGGGGACCGGTTGCTACTCCTCTTGGAGGAGCAAAGTATTTTATCTCTTTCATTGATGACTTTTCTCGGAAAGTGTGGGTGTATATTATGAAGGCCAAATCAGAGAGTTTTGAGAAGTTCAAAGACTGGAAAGCGCTTGTTGAGAACCAATTTGGTTCTAGGTTGAAGGTGCTGAGATCTGATAATGGCGGTGAATTTTTCTCTAGGGAGTTCCTCGACTTTTGTAGATAGCATGGCATTCAGAGACATTTCACTACACCTGGAGATCCACAATCCAATGGGGTTGCAGAGAGGATGAACAAGACTCTACTTGAGAAGGCTCGTTGCTTGAGATTGACAGCGGGCTTGTCTAGAGGCTTTTGGGCTGAGGCATTATCAACTGTGGCGCATATCATAAATCAAATTTCGTTCTCAGCCCTAGATGGGAAGATTCTAGAGGAGAAGTGGAGAGGTAAAGAAGTGTATCTTGGTTACTTTCGAATTTTTGGTTGTCCTGTGTACGTTCACCATACAGGTTATGATAAGTTGGAGGCTAGAGCATACAAGGGCATACTAATGGGATACACCGATGGTGTCAAAGGGTATCAAATTTGGAACCCTTTTGATCGAAAGATTGTTCATTCCTGACATGTTACTTTTGATGAGTCTGCTATGTTCAATCTATAGGAGAAGCTACCTTCCACATCAGAAGACTCTGATAGGCCTAAGGAGATGGAAGAAGTTCTCGTGTTCCAGCCAAAGAGTAGAGTTGCGGTTGATGCTGTCGAGGAAAACGTGGTTGATGAAACATCACATGATAGTTCACAATACCTTCTAGTAGTGCTGGTGATGTGCATGAATCTAGAGGAAGTTCAGTTCAAGGTGGAGCTGAAAGGAGTTTAGGTGAAGCAGTACCTACCCGGGTCAGTCATAGGACTATTAGGCCGCCTGATAGGTATGGTGATTTGCAGTTTGCAAATCTTAGCCTTGGTGATTAGTTTGACTATGCCCTGCATGTGGTTCTTGAGGAGCCGCTTGACCTTGATGAAGCTTTGAAGTCATGTGACAGTTCGAAGTGGATGTGCGCTATGGAAGAGGAGCCAGAGTCGTTGAAGAAGAACAAGACTTGGGATTTAGTATCACCTCTTCAAGGAAGCCGAGCCATAGGTTGCAAGTGGGTATTCAAGGTATAGGATGATGGGAGATGCAAGGCTAGACTAGTTGCTAAAGGGTTTTCACAAAGAAAGGGATTGGAGTATGATGAGATATTCTCTCCAGTAGTGAGGCATACGTCCATCCGCATTTTGCTCGCTATCGTCGTAGCTCATGACTTGGAGCTGGAGCAACTGGACGTGAAAACCACTTTCTTGCACGGAGACTTGGACGAGACCATCTACATGAAGCAGCCAGAAGGATTTGTTGTAGATGGGAAAGAAAATTGGGTTTGCAAATTGAAGAAATCATTATATGGACTTAAGCAGTCGCCTAGACAATGGTACAAGAGATTTAACTCTTTTATGCTTTCACTTGGTTTTGATCGTAGCATCAAAGACGCTTGTGTGTACTTCAAGCATTAAAGAATGGTAGATGGGTGTACCTAATCTTGTACGTGGATGATATGTTGATTTCTTCCAAGGATAAAGCTGAAATCGATAGTTTAAAGTGAAAGCTAAAGACGGAATTCAAAATGAAAGACCTTGGAGAAGCAAAGAAAATTTTGGGTATGGAAATCCAAAGGGATAGAAAGCTAGGACTTTTGAGCCTCACTCAAAAGGAGTAAATTCGAAAGGTGCTTGCTCAGTTTAGCATGGAAGGGGCAAAGGCAACACATACAGCTTTCTAGTAAAGGCTCTCCGTTCTCGAAAAGGACAAGGCTTATATGATGAAAGTGCCATATGCAAGTGCAGTTGGCAGCTTGATGTATGCCATGGTCTGCACTAGGCCTGACATAGCACAGGCTGTTGGATTTGTGAGTAGATTCATGGCGAATCCAGGAAAGATGCATTGGTAAGTAGTGAAGTGTATCTTCAGATACCTTAGAGGAACTCCAAACCATGGACTTGTCTTTGGCGGTAGAGGAAGAGATTTCAACTTGGTTGGATTTTGTGATTCCGACTATGCCTGTGATAGAGATCGAAGGAAGTCAGCCTTCGGTTATGTGTTCACCATTGGTGGGATAGCGATCAGTTGGACAACAAGGTTGCAGATGATTTTGGCTTTGTCTACTATAGAGGCAGATCTCATAGCTGCGATTGAAGCAGCTAAGGAGGTACTTTATTTGAGGCGACTGTTGTATGATTTGGGCTTCGCATACGAAGGAGTGGATGTGTACTGTGACAGTCAGAGTGTAATTCACTTAGCTGAAAATCTGGTGTTAAGCTCGAGGACGAAGCATGCTGAGGTGAGAGAGTCGTTCCTTGTTTCGATGAGTGAAGAGAAGCTAGTTCGTCTTCAAAAAGTTCACATAAAGGAGAATGCAGCAGACATGTTTACCAAGTCGTTGCCTATTGCTAAGTTCGAGCATTGCTCGAACCTGATTCGCTTAATGAAGTGCAAGGTGCCACGGGGTGGCATGGGGGGGAGAATTGAGATGTTCATGGAGACATTTATTTTCATGATGGAGATTGATAGGTTCTACACGGTCTGGGTACTTCGAACACTTGTTGATGGGCGGTGGCCTTGTCAGAGTTCGTTGATAGAGTGCAATGGGTGATGGTATTGTCGAAGCTCATTGGGTAAGTATCCATTGCTTGGAGCATGAATGTGTGGATGAAGTTGGAAGGCTTGTATGAAATTCAGTATCAAGGTGGAGATTGTTAGAGTTGATACTTGAATTCGGGAAGAGGCCAAATGAGAAGCTCATGGAGGAGGAAGCCGAAGCCCTAGGAGTAAGAGCTGAAGACCGAACCAACAAAGTGGTTCGGTGGAGGAAGCTGATTTGCCGGACCAAATCAGTGATCCGATGTTGCTTGGATTTTCCGCTCCAGAGTTCTGGAGCGGTGGCGACTTCGTTCGGTGATTGAAGAAGACCGAACGAGAAACTTCGTTCGGCAAAGAAGAAAATTGGAGCGGCATTGGTTTGGAGCGGTGAAGGAAGACCGAACCAAATTTGTCGTTCGGTGATCTGATGATGCCGAACGAAATATTTCGTTCGGTATTTGCCGAACCATGTAGGTGAAGAGGAAGTCCGGTCTAGATTTCTCGTTCGGCAATTGGGAGATGCCGGTCCAGACTTGAAGTGTATTATGCCGAACCAAATGCCAAGTGTCACATGTCGAACCAAGATGTCGAACCAAGATGCCGAACCAAATCCTGAGCTTCCATATAGCAACTACCCCTCCTCATATCTTCACTCTATGAATAGTGAAGCTTCTGGACAACAATGGCAGCCGAAATTGAGAGCTAATTTCAGCCATTTTCAGAGCCATCCTAGAGAGCTGAAACTCTGCAGAATTTTGTCTGTATTGTAAATTCTTCTTATGTATAACCTTCAAAAGTGAATCAATCCTGTAACTCTAATCTTTCAGTGATTAATAAAATCTCCTCTCCCCAAGTGGATGTATACTGTCTAGCGGTAGTGGAACCACTATAAATACTGGTGTTATTTATTTTTCTGCATTGCATAGATCTGTGACTGTCTGTTCTAGTGTTCATCTTTTGTTTGTTCCGTCTCACTACATTCACGTTCCAGTTGTTTTCCGCTGTGTTGGTTTTTTATTCCCTTAGACTGATCATCTGAAGGGATTTTCCCCAACATTTTATTCTTTCAACAAACCGACATTAACTATAAAAATTATAATGCTAGTAAATCAACAATAAACTAGAAACACTAAACTTTGATTTTTAAAAGACAAAGGCAAACTTTTGATTAAAAGTGCAAATATGAATCTCGAGAAACTTAGATTTTATAAGGATGGCCTATCTACTCTAGATTTAATCGAAACATAAATATAGTAATTTAAACGGTAAGTAGTATACATACGATAGTAAATTACATTCATCCAGGCACATGCCATATATAAAAAAACTAAAGCCTGTGCACTAGGCAAAAGCTCATAGCATAAAATCTTTCATTAAACCACTTTGTTGTTATACCCACAGCATGGAAAAACGAATGGTAATACAGTTGCAGTGAAACTTGCTCAAATTTCCAAACTCCTCTTTCAATATGGAACAATGAACTAACAACTAAATCAAAACCACTGCTAATATTAACTAATCCACCTTCATCCAGTTCTATTTCCCCCTTATTAACAACACTCTAGTGACATCTATAGGAAAGTATAACAATCATAAAATTAACAGCTAGCTTAGGCAAAAGAACATGCAAGGTGCCTAATAAATAATAGCAACATTTGAAGTTAGGCCATAATAATCAATTCACATATACCGTATCTTAATTATGCTTTAAGAAGACACTATTTAAGTCACCAATAAGGCTAAATCAACAAAGCAAGAAAGCATAAATAATTCACGCTTTAATTATTTTGAAACACAAAAGCTCATTTTACTTGCTTGTTATGTCATCAATGATCATATCTCTAGAAATAACCTGGTTTAATTTGTAAAATAACGAGAATATAAAATTTGTAATATAATTGTTAATTCTGATTCAAGAGGCATGATAAAGCAATGGGACAAATAATTTTGTAACATAACTTAAGCATATTTTTATTGGTGATGGAACCAAAGGTAAACCGCTATATGAAGTATAAGAACATAAGAAATAAATTATTATTATCAATTGCGATTCCAGACGCATAACAAAGTATTGCGGTAAACTATTTTATAACACAAATCATGCATTGGTTTTTGTAGATAGATAACTTGAAAATTGAATTTCTTAAACAACATGGTTTTAAAAATAAAGTCCATAACTTCATAGTCAAAAGCCTGACTATAGCCTACTCACAAAGAGGGTTGCTTCACATTCAATGAAGAGGAGTTTCAGAGTCAGAGTAATATACCATTAAGCCAAAACTACAATTTCTTAGTAACAATCGACATTAAATTAGCTAGAACAAATTTCAAAAATTAAGTTTAAAAGTCACCTAAACTGATGGATATAGTTGCCATAATGGAGATGAAGGAAAGGTACAAACCAACTCATCCGCAATTTAGTATACACAAGAATCAGTGTTGGTCCTAAAAATCCGAAATAAAATCAAGAATCGCAACATGTGATCAAGTCTAGAAAGCAACAGATTAGGGTTAAACATATATCTTGCTAAGAAAAGCAGATTAGAAGTTGCGACTTGATTTCTGATTTTAGGTATAGATCTTCACCATTTTTGGATTCGCTTGCTAACAATTAGAATTTGAATTGGATTGGAAGAGTGGAAGGGTAGGTTTCTCGGCATCTTTTAGAGACAAATGAAAAAACACAAAATAGCGATCGCTAAAATAAATTTAGAGCTCGCCTTTGAAATTTGGTTAAAAAGTCATCAAACAACGTTTTCAATTTTTTTACTTTGTTAACACTAGTTAATATAGCAAGTAGCCTTACTACGTTGTTTGATCATATTTTGTAGTGCTATTAATATAAACTTTTGTTGTAGTGTAAGGGTTTTAAAGGGAAGGTAACTTTCTAATACATACTTGTTGATTGATGCGGAACCCCTTCTTCTGGTATATGGGATTGCCAGATTGAACTTTAGCAAGCTTTTCTTTCTTAGTTGTGAAAGGTTTTGACCAGTTCAAAAGGCTTAGTAATGCTTTCAAAGGGTTTGCTCTAACAAAACATCTTTCCGTAGAATGTGAACGAAGGAGAAACCTTCAGCTTCGAAAGGTTTGGCGCGCATGTGAGTGGTCGTAATTTGCTTCCTTCGAAAGGTGTTTTTCAACTTATTTGAAACGTCTTCATGCAAGCGAAAGCATCTGTTTCAAAAGGGTTCTTTCATCCCCTTTCGACCCCTTTGAAAGTTTATAGCACACTTAATCTTTGATGTAGCATCCCTTCGACTCCTTCAAAAGGCTTTGTTGATGTTATCATTTTTTGTAAACTCTCCTTTTCTACTCTCCTTGGTTTCGACAAGGTCGAAATGAGAATTGGTGGTAACATTTTTATTAATCACATCAATCTAATATATGTATTTAAACTAAAGTGACACAAAAACAAATTCTAGTAATCAATTTACTTCACATAAGCCAATCCAATCCAATCAATAAGTCTGTACACACCAATCAAAAGTAAATCCAAATCACACAAAACAAACCAAATTTGAATCCTAACAAATCATACTAAAATGTGATAATCCTAAGTACTAAGGTTTCTTTTTGATTATGGGAGACTTGTGGATGGAGCAAAAAGGATAACGAAGGCAGAAATTTCCTTTTTGTTCGATAAGATTTCCATCTCGATCCAAACAGACTTCTCCAAAGATAAGTGACAATGTATAACGGCAAGAAATAGAATTTTCATTGATAATAAGGATGAGTACAAGGAATACTATAGAAATAAAAGAAAAAATACATGAGATTCAACATAAACTTAAAACTAGAAAATCCAAATACAAACATAGATAACTTAAACAAACAACTAGTAAGATGTGGATGGAGATGAAGAAGAATCACCAAACTTGCGGATGATCATTCCAAAGAATTTATACATTTTGTTGGAAATGGAGGTAGATTTCTTTAGGAATGATTTCTTAAGCTTCCTTTGATTGTGAATGATATTCTCTTGATTTTTGGGAAGACCTTTGTTGGATGGATTAGGTGGCATATTGAAACTTTCTAAGGAAGTATCCTCCTCATCTTCTTGTTCTTCTTACTTGACTTCCATTTCCTCTCCTTCCTCTTCCTCTTATTCTCTTATTTCTTGCTCATCATCCCAAGCCAACCTTTGTTTCTTTTCCACAAGCGTTTCATAAGGCTCGAAAAGTGATGAAATATGCATAGGTGAAATATTGGCCTTGTCAAATGTTTTTCGAGGAATTGTTTCTTCTCCTTTAAGGTCAACACAAAAATAAGATACACACCATGGAATAGTGTGTTTTCATCTTTAGAAACTTATTTAGGTAAAAGTTCATCCAAAATGACTTGAGACCAATTTATGTCGTATTGACCATAAATGGCGAAAAGAGCTTTGAAAACTTTTTGTGCCCGGTTATTATAATTACCCCTTCTAGGAGTGATACTTTGTTATAAAAGAAGCGTTAAAATTCTTGCTTTTGGATGCAAGTTTTTGTTTTTAAATTCAAAATCATCATCAGTTTTGAAAATGTCATAAATCACTTTATGGTTTTGAGAATCAATTTGAAAAGTTGGAAGGTCCATTCCACTAGATTTGCATCCAAGAATGTGACCCAAAAGTTCACAATTTAAAACAATTTGTGTCCCCTTGACATTACTCCAAACTTCGTCTTCTCTTCCATCAGAAAACTTTCCTTTTTAATTTGCATAAAACATCTTCACCAATTTTGGATAACAAACGAAATCATTTTGGGAAGCATCGATTAAATCAAGAATTTCATTTTGCAAAAAAAGATTAAAAAGATCATAAGTAGAAAAATATTCAAAAATAGTAAATCTTCCATGAAAGACTTTTTTGAAAGATATATACTCAATATAGACTTGCTTGGCTTCTCAATCATTAAAAACATATTCTTTTCCTTTATTAGAAAGGCTCGTGGTTGCTTTAGTATTGCTTGAGGATGCCATTGAAGAGTAGTTTGAAGAGATAAGAGAGTTTATGATTTTTGAAGTTGAAATGAAAGTGAAAAATGAATTGACGGAGATAGAGTAAATAAATAGAGAACCAAAAGACATGTTCTCCAGTCAAGAGACATCTTTTTAGAACATAGGATTTGGTGAAAAGGTGGAGGGAAATTCAAAATTTGAATTTGAAATTGAAATTCAAAATCTACCTACATATGTCGACATATGCATATGAGGTATGCCGACATGTAGGTCGAAATTTTCAAAAAGAGAAATTCAATAAATAATTCCTATTTATCTATACTTATAATTATCTTATAATTATTATTTAATATATACACTAAATAATTTACAAAAAATTTAAAATATATTTTATATTATTTTTATTTAATATTTCATTAAATATATATATATATATATAATATTTAAAATATATGCACACATTATTCCACAATCATTATTATTAATCTATAAGTTATTCATAGCAAAAAACCAATCATCAACAAAAATTCAAAATTTTAATTAAAATGCGCACCTATTTTAGTTCTGTTTTTTCATATTTCCCACTAAATGTCGTAGCAAAGCACATATTAGTATTCTCCGCATTTGGTTCGCTTTCAATTGAGGAAGTATCTGAATCATTTAGTGTTGCAGCATAAGGTCTTCTCCGTTTCCTGGATGAATTAGTATTTGGTGCATTTTTCAATTTTTCAGGATGTGGACAGTCTCTTTTTATATGGCCAGGTTCCTTATAATTAAAGCATCCAACGCCATTTCTGTTACTATTTCCACTTGGATTTTTATTATCATATCTCCTGAGATTATTCATTTTTTTATACTTTAGAAATATTCTAAAATTTCTTGTCATGCAAGCGATTTCCTCATCATCATCGTTGTCTGAATACAGTTCATTTGTTGTGGCATTGAAAGCGATGGATTTCTTCTCTATTGCCTTGCATTCTCTTCTGCCCTACATTTGTGCTTTAAATGACATTAAATTGCCAATTAACTCTTCAATTTTCAGAGTACTTATGTCATTAGCTTCTTCAATCGCAAGAGTCTTTTGGTCCCATTCAAGAGTAGGTGAATTGAGGATTTTTATAACTTCATCCTCTTAAGAAAAACTTTTGCAAAGTGCAAATAGTGAATGAACTATATCTTAAAATCTACTATACATATCAGAAATTGACTCATTTAGACTCATTTTAAATAATTGAAATGGATTTGTTAAAATAGAAATTTTGGTCTGGACTTTACTGATGCTCTCATGTGTAATTTGCAATGTTCTCCATATTTCAAACACAGACTTATAAATAGACACTTTATTAAATTCATTTATCCAATGAACAAAACAAAATATTCATGACTTTAGAGTTACTTTGTGCAACTGCCTATTTATCAGCAGTTCAGGTTGAAAAATTAGTCTCGGGTTCAGTGTACTCATTTTGTGTGATGTTCAAAATGTCTTAACTAGTTGATTTCAAATATATTTTCATTTTACATGAGCAATATGTGCTGCCATTAAAATTTGGTGGTCTAGTAGTAGATTGTCCTTCTACAAATGAATTACTGACAAATGGATTAATAGTGCTATAAACAGTATTACTAACAGTGTTTTTAGCCATTAAAACTTTTCAAAAATCAAAATTATGAATACTTTAAAAACCAATGCTCTGATACCAAATGTTAGTTTAGCAGAAGATGGGTCTTAAGTCTAATTTAACTAGAGGAGGGTGAATAATGTTTTATAATTTTTGTGAATCATTTTGAATTCTTTTAAGATTATAGTTTAAACAATGCAATTAAAAGTCATATATTAAAAAACAGATAAATATAAATGCAGTAAAAGTAAAAAAGAAAGAATACACAATGATTTTATACTTGTTCGTAGTTACCCTACATCCAGCCCTGTACAATTCCTCGTATAGATTTCTTTTCACATAGCAAAGAAAACACAATCTTTGATTTCAAGGAAACGAGACACACCCTATATACTTTCTGACCTCTGGGTAGAGTCACTTGATTTACATGGGCCACCAGCACACCCACTAGATTTTCATTCTACTAAGCACACCCAATTGATTTACACGGGCTACAATCTCACCCACCAATATACGAGTATGATTTGATAGAGTTATACAGACTCATATCCTTGATCTTGAATACAAATGATCCTATAATCTCTTGAATAGCACTTTGATCTTGTTTGAGTGAGAGAGATGAGAGATTAATCAATTGAGAATCAAATCGATGGAGTTTGAATTTGATTCTGATTGAATTTGAGAATATTTTGAGTAGATTTACTTTTAAAATTCAAGAGTGTGAAAGTGGAGAGAAAATTTGAGAAAGTAGTTAACAAAAATTCGTTAGTTTAACCTCTACTTGTAGAGAAACAATAGTTATGTCCATTCGTGAAAAGATACGACGAAAGGACACTTCCATTCAAAATTTGAATTTTGAAAATTACGGTCACTTTGTCGACATTAGGAATTGGATATGCCAACATATCCTTTACAAAATTGAAAAACACTTTATAAAAATTATTTTCAAAATGTTAAGGTTTGTGAAATATTTTGATACTTTGTAAAATCATCTAAACATGGTTTATACGTATTTTAATCATATCAAAACTGAAGAAAACTATATAGAAATATATTTAAATATATAAAGGTTTTAGATATGAATTTCTTTTGAAAATAATAAAGGTAAAGTAAAAGTGAATATATTTGAAATCAAAGTAATAACAAATATTATAATAAACTTATAAATAATTAGAAACATTTAAAAATTAAAATTGTAACAAAGCATAATATTTAAAGTATACTTAAAAACTTAAAATATAATATAATAAAAATATGAAAATAATTTGAAGGCTATTTTGAAAAAATATTTTGAAAACAAAAATTCTTTTAAAACCATTTTTAAGATATTTGAAAATAATTTGAAGAGGAGAAATAGAGAGGGGGAGAGAGAGATCAAAGAAGTGTAATCAGGGTTTTAACAAAAAATCCTGAGACTCTATAACTTATCTGGGATATCTTGAGTTCTTCAATACTCATGAGCCTTCAATCTCTAACTCTTGAATGTCTATATCTACCTCTTGAATCTTCTTATGATAGTGTACAGTCTTCTTAATTAATACCTGTCTAATATCCTGCACTATATGCTAATATAATTTGATAAAAACATTAGTATCTATATTTTATATAATGTCACATAATTGTTATCATGAAAACCGATGCCTAAGGTACTAATGGTACAAAAACATAACACTAACCCCCACATCTCTCGTACAAATGATGCTTTGAGAGTATGAAATAACACTATTAAAACCAGTACTTTGGCACTAGCGATTTAGATGTATGTAAATTATATACATTTGTATAAATACGACATGTATATATACGACTAGATATGTGTATATATGAGCAACCATGAGTGAACATCAAAGAGTAGCAGGATGGCTTTAGTTTGAATTGTCTTAAGTCTTAAATTCAGAACTTTTAAATACATAACTGGTGCAAATCTGTGTTACAAACACGTTATGTTAAAGTTAAAGTTATGTATTCTGTATTTTGATGATGACAAAAATTGATATATAATCACAAGCTATGCAGAGTATTTCGTATACAACAATACAAAATTTAATGGAGACAAATAATCAACAAACTGTGGAGTTTTAAAGACAAAGATCTAAATAAAATTGGTATTATTACTTCTTTACAAATAATTATACTTCCTTAAAAGCCATATGGCTCTCATATACCATCACAAAAGTATTCACCTTACTCTTATACTTCATTTATGTTTTCTTCAAAAAAAAATCTTTTTAACAAAACTCTCAAAATTTTGTTCTAAAAAACCTAAAATAGGGATCAGCGGTCGATCAATGGTACCCATAGTGGTCAATCAACGGTACCCAGGTCCCATTTTTTAAATTTTGGTCGAACGTGCGCAACTTTTCAAAGCGTAATGACTTTTCCAGTTCCTCACCTCTCTAGTCGAGACCCCTCATACAAACTCATCGCTATGTAAATTGATGTGTTTATCCTTAATTATAAATCTTTTTTGTTTATCCTTCATTATAAACCTTTTTTTCTTGCACCACTATTTTCTACTCTATTGATTTCAATCTCTTAAACCCTGATCACCATCTCCGATTTTTGTGCATTCTTTTCCGAATTATTCTCTGATTCATTTCTTTCTTATACACTTTGTTCTTCAACTCAAAGAGATTCTCGTGGGTTTAGGACCTTTGTACTAAGCTGAAAAATCAATTTCTCAAGATACAACAACTGTGTATAATCCTTCTGTTGGAGTTAAGTTGGAATTCCTATTTGGCAGTTCATGCAGTGTCTGTACCACATATTCCTATAGGTTAAGAGAGGAATTTATTTAGCAAAAATTCTGAAGAGATGCTTCAAGAGTGAAAGTTGGATGTGAGGTCCGAATCGGAACTATGACGTCATCCTTGCCTCAGGCGTCTCTGGTGTGCTTAGACCAGTCGATAACAGGATTGCAGCCTGAAATCATGGCGCCTCCAAAAAGGCCGGGTCGTAAGTTCACCACTCACTATTATCACCTACTTCCTTTTGACCCGGGTCCGACACAATGACCTCTTGCTCATCATCTACATCCACCGCCGGTGCTGTCACTAGTGGCACTCCGATCACGATCGCCACAGGCCTAGCTAGTCGCATAACTAGGTCCCTGACTATAGATCCACTGCCTCCCATAGTCACGTCCGTCAAAGTCATTATCAGGATCATAACATTATTATTGGTCGCCTTTATCCGGCAAATGTAGTCCTCATAAATATGGATACCTAAGCCTTCCTCAATAGGGTTCACTACGATAGAAGAAAGAAGAATATATAACAAATTGTTGAAAAATTATAAAGGAAAAATGTACTAAGTATGAAACATACCAAGCACCAGGGACGTACGTGGAGATTTAGTACTATGGGGGCGTATTTCTCAATTTTTAATTTCGAGTACCATATTTTATATTAAACTAAATGCATTTATAGATCAAACATATTTATATTACCATTTGATTAAAAAACATAAAAAGTATCATCGCATAATATAATTTTGCTAAATATTACAACATATGATATATTTTTTGCTTCTCAAAATATCATCCTGACAAATGATTCTTCATAAGCAAACTCTTTGAGACTTCACATTTTAGAAGTGTCGAATGATTTCTTCAATTCTAATGGTATCCTCTATGTCTCATTCAACATATGACGCCAAATAATCATTCATAGCAACATCTCCTAATCGTTTTCGTAAAGAAGTCTTGATAATTTTCATTGTAGAAAAGACTCTTTCGACTGTAGCAGTTGCAATGGGTAGTAATAATGCAAACTTCAAAAGCAAATATACTAAGGATATCAATGAAATTTCTTTCTTTGAACCATCTTTTTAGCACAGAGAACTAATTCTTTCGACTTCGAAAATTTGACTATCATATTTCAAAACCAAAATATAAATATTAAGTTGATGATTAAGTTGCATCAAATCATTTGGAGACAAATCTAACGGGTAAAATTCAGCAAAAACGAATCAGTTTTCTCTTATCATATGAAGAATAAGTGTCACTTGGACTAAGACAAGCCATGCACAATAATAGCTCTGTATCCACTTCATTAAGACGATTATTCAATTCTTGAAGTTGCATATTTATCACTTCATCGAACAGTCCAAACATGATAATAATAAAGATATGTCTTTCCTTCAAGCTTACGACACAATCTCCATGAATTACAAACAAGCTATCCATATCATGGATGACTATCTCATTTTAATGCAAAATAAGGAACTTCTTCAAGAAATTACTCCCATCTATTATCTCTCATAGTTTGTAGTTGTTGCTTAGTTATTCTGACAAGTGTCATGGCATGCACCATATCTTGATTCTTTTTCAGCAACACATGAGATGAGTTGTTTGTAATTTCTAAAAAAAATTCATCAAATGCAATTGAAATACAAACTCAAAACACCATTTTTCGCAACAAGTTATTTACTTGACCTCTATGCTTTTGAGTCTTTGCATCCTCTTCAACAAACATTACAACTTCGATCACTGAAAGAAACAAAGCAAGTATACTCATAATTGTACCATAGTGGGAGCCCCATCGTGTGGCTATTGCATGTTTCAATGTCATTTCTTGATTTATAACTTGTTCGGTTAAACTTTAACCATTACAAAACTCCTACGACAACCTTTTCAAATTGTTTATCACGAAGAATGTCTCCACGCTTGCATGAGCCTCCTACGATATTAGACAATTGAGAAATGATATCAAAGAAAGTTGAAATAAGTATGTGATTCTCTACAACCGTACAAATGTTAACTAAAGTTGGTAAGCAAAACAATGAAAATAATAAACATATTTATTCTCTACTAAGATCTTACTCTTTAAACCATTAAATTCTCCTCTCATATTATTGGCTTCATCATACCCGTGTCCAAGCAAACTTGATATATTTAGCCCTTGTAGACAAACAAGTGACTCAATAACATCTTTTAATGATAATGCACTAGTACCTTTAACATGTACAATGTTAATAAAATATTCAACAACCAACCCTTTATCACCCCATCCATATACGTAAAACAACTGTCAATTGTTCTTTCACAGATATATCACAAGCTTCATCAACTAAGATAGAAAATAATTCATTCTGAAGCTCTCCAATAATGGAGTTTGTAGTTAGACTTGGAATAGAACTAATAATATGAATTCTAGGCGATGTCAATTTTAGGTTTTCAGGAGCATTTGTCAATGAAACTTTATTTACAGTTTGTAGTTATACGTAAATGTTTTGCTACACGAAATATCTTAGCAGCATACTCATTTGATTTACAGTTCATTTATGTTATGGCTCGTTGGCAAGGAACTGCGCATTGTAGTAGAATTTTTAATGCAGTTATAAATGATGGAAACTCTAACTTTCCTGACCCTCCACCAATATGGTATTATTTAGTAGATTATGAATATTTCAACCTAGGATATTTACCACCCTGTCGAAATAGTAGATATCATATTCCTTATTTTCATGAAACTACAAATCAACCAAAAACGGTTAATGAAATTTTTAATTTTTATCATTCAAGTTTACGTGTGGCAGTTGAGAGAAACTTGGAATATGAAAGAAATTTTTTACCATTTTAAAGAATATGCCAACGTACTCATTTGAAAACGTAAGTAAAAGTGTCGTTTCTACAACGAGTATACACAATTTTATACGAAAATATAATAATGGTTATCTAGATTTTATGGCTTATGATGATGATCCCAATCTTGTTCCAAACGAATACCAAGAGGAATATTACAGTATGAGAACTACTGCAAACAGAGCGACTGAAAAGATAACGACACGAAGGCAATAAAATGTCAACACTTCGGAATACCATAAAAGATGAAATTATTGCAGCAGCGCTGCACCAAAATATTGTTGTTGTATCATTTTATCTGTACCTCTAAAATATTGTATAATTAATTTGAATGTATTTCGATTTTTGTACTTTTATTTCATTTTAATTAAACGCATATTACACAATAAAATCAAATAATTAATTAACTATAAATTAATTAAATTAAAAATCATATTTCAAATACTCTGCTCCAATACTTCTTTCGCATCACCAAACACATTCTTATTTCAACCAACTTCCTAGCTCAAATTCACCGTTACCGTTCGCTGAGAACGGACCCAAATACACATTTGAAACCGATCTGCCCTCTTGTCAACGTTAGCCTATCATTTGCATCAATTTCAAAGAACATAGAAGCAAATCAACTCATGCACACTTTAGTTTGATGACAACCACAACCACTTGTACAAACTATAGAAGTATTACACTAGTCAAAATACTGAATAAATATGTTAGCGATGACAAAGCGGTCAAAAAAGAAAATAAATACTCACCAACACAAAGAAAAACTTATATTCCATATAGTAAATCAATTTATTTAAATAATAACAACCGTTACAACACACAGAAGGCATCACCCTCAAGCAAACCTAGGGAGTTAATCATTCTCATTACAATATATAAAACATGAATATAGGAGTTTAGCATAACTGGAACACAGTGGTTAATGATGGGGTGGTTTGTAGTGGGGAGGCTTGTAGTGCGGTGGTTTGTAATGGGGAGGCTTGTAGTGCGGTGGTTTGTAGTGAGGTGGCTTGTAATGGGGAGGCTTGTAGTAGCGAGCGTCAGCAACCAAAACCATCAAGCACATGGCCAAAAATAATAGAAGGCTCATGAATTTCTGATTAATAGCCATTATGATTATGATTTATGTAGTTAATTCTTTTTTGATACATGAAACATAGGCATCTCTGCCTCTTTATATAGGAACTGATCCTTATGGTCACATCATGTGATTTCCAAGTTGCGGGTTAAAGCAATTCAGTTTTCTTTAATACATGAGACTTTGAAAAGGTAAAACCGTGGGACGATCAAACATCAAGGAGACTATGGATAAATGACAGTATTTTTTGTAAATGAAGAAGTATTCAAGAAGACATGTTAAAAGCATTTCTTTATTCACTGTTGCCACTTGCCATATATTTTGGTTAAAATAAAATGCATCTTACTTTCGTACTTTGATGTATGTACCATAAGTGAAGAGTTTAATCTATGATGACAAACAACCTCAAATAAATAGCTAACTCAAAATCTACAATTTCCATATCTTAGTTTATATGCACTGCAATATGAATATCTGTTCTAATTAGTACAGAAAGCTGGAAATAATTTGTAAAGTTCAGTTCTAGTGCGTGAGTTTTTCTCAAAGTGAGGTTACCAGATTTATGAATGAATGTATTGACATAATTCCCCCCTATTTAGATACACGATCACAGGCATGCTAGAAGAATTAAAATCATTAGGCCACTTCATGTGGTTTTGCTGTTATACTTTACACCTTTTCATACATTGAGTTCAGTCATGCTTATCTCATAATTTTGTATAATGGTATGACTATTATCCAGTTCGAGATTTTAGATCTTTACATGTGAAATGGTCTTGATAAGACATGTCAAGGGTTTTAGCATAAATCTATCGTACCACGGAATACTTACGACGTTCTAACCAGCGATGAAACCAGGATTTTTGTTTGCGTTGGGCAGAGTTGTATAGATAGTCAAATATATATCAGGAAAATTGAAATTCAACCGAAGTGCTTTAGTGTAGTACATTTTGAGACACGTTAAAATGATAAAGTTTGACTAGTTGCATAATACTGATAATTTTATAAACTTACATACAAAATACATAACACAACAATTAGGATGCTTTTTTAATTCAAGGATAATCCAATAATTAGGATGCTTTCTTAAGAGACGATCTTTGTATGATCTAATCAAATAAATCAAGTAGAGAACAAATCAACGGATTAAAATAACATAATTGACAAGATTAAAAGGATAATTACCTACAACCGTAGAACAAATATGAAATTTTGATTTAACTTTTCATATTAGGTCTGTATAATGGAGTGAAGACTGGAGACTGAATTGAGCAGCAGGCTACTAAATTGAACATGGAATTAGGGTTTTGATTTACTTAATCAAATCAAAGTCTGAAGGTTGAATTGAAGGAGACGACATGGATTTAAGAGAGCGTGAACGACTGAGACGTGAGCATGAGTGCTAAGCCCGAATGCGAGAGAAGAGCGTGTATTTTTATTTTCTTTTCTGTGATTTTTTTTGTTTTTTGTTTTTTCCCTAAATCTTGGGTTGGGCAACTGCCCACCCCACCCTTGCTTTGGTTTCGTCACTGGTTCTAACAATCCCCATAATATGACATTAAGATGTAAGTTTTATCTAACAATATTAATTTTAACAGCTATTGACTATTATCCAAAGAGTTTTCGTTTAAGGAAAATTATATATTCAATATAGTATAGTGGCACGTTATTATTTAACTAAACTTGGACAGTAATCCCCAATGAATTGGACTTATTCATATGTATTTGGTGATCATATATATCAATTGGATATATTGGTAGATATGCCTGCCAAAACAAACATCAAAGTGATGCCCCGAGAATAAAAAGGATTGACCACATCAAGAAGATACATCATAAAATATTCATTTATATAAATATTTATAATACATACATGCTAGCATGAGTTATTCGGTGCACTTGGTTCGATATAGCTGCAGGAAATCATGGATAGTCCAATGTTTGGTCCCATATTAATTCTTGTCTTCTCAAATACTTGACAACATTTGCAGTACTGGGCTACGTACTCTGGAGAGGCACAAGTGAATATATAGGCACGAGTGTTACGGCGCGCGTTTTGCACGTGAATTGTTTTTCTTATAAATTGTATATGTTTAAATCAGTCAAAAAAATATTTTTTTTTAATTTTCAAGTGATATTAAGATTTGTATATTTATAAATAAGTATTTTGAATTTGTAAAAGAAGTTTAATTTTAGATCCTATTTTTAGAAGCGTTTTGAATTTGTAAAGCATGTTTAATCGTTAGATCTTACTTTTAGAGGCGTTTGAATTTATAAAAGAAGTTTAATATTAAATTATGATTTTAAGTGATTAAGATTTGATAATATATAGAGGGGCATTTTTGGTAGTTCACGTTAATACCAAAAAAGTGTGACACCAACGCTATTACAACTAATTCTAAAACAGGACTAATTCTACTTGTTACCCCTTCATCCGGAAGTAACTAGCACTAAACATAAGCGTAGAAGTTAATTATACATATTATACTTTATTAGTTGGCATGAGCAATTTGCATTGACAATCACTCAGGCATGACATTATGTGCAGATTATGTACGTTGTATGTACCACTTCAACGCAATGTAAAGTCATTACATGCTAACAAATTAAATCAGTACTTATGTGAATAATACAAGTAATGAAATTGTACTTAGAATATACTAGAGCTATACAATATGAGACTTACAGTAAGGGGAATGATTGCATGGATTAAAAGACGCATTTTGTCGAGCAATTCATCAACAACAAGAAGATTCCGCAATTTACCCCATGACAAACTTCATTAAAAAAAATCATCCACACTCACAACTACAGGATGAGATTTTTGAATTTTGCATGAGTTGTCCAGATTCTGATGTTACAAATTTTCATATCTTGTTATTTTCTGTCACAGCAGAGCTAGTCAAGGAGTTTTTGGAGGCATGGTTGATGAGAAGAAAGGAGGAAGGGCAAGAGGAGTTCAATCAGGGTAAAGAAGAAGGAACCTTGGGAGGGAAACTTTGAATTTTCTTTTTATTGTATTTTGTACAGCCCAATACAAATTTATATAGTTCATACTCATTTGGGCTTATACCCGACCCAATTACAAATTGTACACAACATGTTTGATAAAATGACTCACGCACATACGCTACTCAATCTCAACGGCGGCTTCACAATCAAGGAGGAGGTACCGCATCATTAGAGGAAGTGTTACATGATCCATTCATGTGGTTTGTGAGTGCAAAAACATATCAAGTTCTTTGTTATTGAGTTCAGATTGACCATCTGATTGTGGATGATAAGAAGAACTAAGTGCCAGTGAAGTGCCTTGTATATTTTGATCAAAATTTACTTGTAAATATAGTATCTCTATCACTTACAATAGATCTTCGAAGACCATGCAGTTTATATACTCCATCAAAGAAAATTTTAGCCACTTAAATAGTTGTGTAAGGATGAGCTAGCGAAAAAAAATGTGTATATTTACTTAGTCTATTTACTACTGCATAGAGGACTGTGAATTTTACATTTTGGTAACCCAATAATGAAATCCATGCTTATGTCTTCCCAATTTTCTCTAGGGTGGGTAATGGCCGTAGAAATCCAAGGTACTTGACATTTTCAAATTTTGCTCTTTGACAAGTATCGCATGCTTGAACTTATTTTTGGACATCCGATTTCTGACCATGCCAAAATAAGCCTGTTTAAGTTTTTTAAAAGTTCTACCAATTCCTAAATGGCAAGCTAGAGGGGTTGCATGATATTCCTTCCCACGGTAAAATTTGTTTAAGTCCTTGATCAGAAGGATTGACAATGATTTTTCCTTTGTAGAATAACATACCATCAACTTCTTTATACTTTGAAGTATCAATGGAACCATCGCTAATTTTATTTTCTAACGCGGTAAAGTATGAATCTTCTCTGATCTTTAATTTAAAGTCATCTAACTATGTATTTGTTAATTATAAAAGAAGCATTAAGTTGTAACTCATCTTGAACAGTATCATCTCCATTGTCATGTCCTTTGGATAAACAATATGCAATAATTTTCTCTTTTCTAGCTTTATATTTAACTCTATAATCAAAACCATGTAGCTTTGATAATCATCTACTTTGAATTCCATTTTTAATTTTCTACTCCAATAAATGTTTTAAGCACTTATGATCTGTTTTAATTACAAACTTCCTTCCTAACAAATACTGGCTCTAATTTTTTGTTGCTAACATAAGGGCTAAAATTTCTTTTTCATATATTGATAAACGTAAATTGTTTCCTTTCGAGGTCTGCTAATGAAAGCAATTGACGTTGAAGTAATACAGCTCTAATCCCATTACCTAAGGCATCACATTTCACAACTAACGCTTTGTTGAAGTATGTGTTGGAACTAGGCCAGCCCGCAGCGGTAGTGGTGGGTGTATTTCAAAATATTTATCCTATTGGATCTTTGTTGGGCCTATGAAGTCTAATTAATTTAGAAAAATTCTAAATTTGTTTTAAATAAAATGTATTTTATTTAATTTAAGTATTTTGTAATGTAAAGTTAATTGAATGATTTAATTTATATATATGCATGTATCATATACATATATACACATGTGTGTGCATGTGTAACATAATAATCCATGAAGGATATAACATACCCGTATATAGATGTTGAGATTTATATCGCAACAGACATATTAGCTCATTTCGTATGTATTGTATGTTGTCTAAATATGTGCATAAATCTATAATGCAAAGTATATTTATATAAATACGTATACCTATATTTAAAATATATTTTATAACTAAAAGTCTCAAAATTAAAAATATATATATATATATAATTTAAAACATTTGTATAAATATATATACATAATTAAATATATAAAATTATACATACATATATATCTAATAATTAAAATTATATATATATATATAAGGTTAAATAAAATGTATATATATGAATAATTAATTGCGTTCAAATACTTAAAATATAAATATATATATTTTAAAATTATTTCCAGATCGAAATTATCATTACAAACATAAAATAATAATTTTATAATTTTATCATTATTATATATATATATAATAATAATAATAAATAGTTTTGATCGTAATAATTAAAAATATTAGTAATAAATATTAAAAAATAAAATTTAAAAATTTAAAAAAATTTAGGATCTTAAAATAAAGGTTCAAAATTTTTTTCATGATTTTTTGAAATAAAATATTATTTTTAATAAATAAAAGAAATGTTCAACCGAATTAATTTAATTATTAAAAATATTCAATATTAACAAAAAATTCTGAAATTTTTTCCGTGGGTTACTGCATAGATGTAGTAATTTTATAAATTATATAATTGAATTTTTAGTGCAATAATTATTTTATATATAATAAAAAATTCAAATATTCAATAAAAGGTATTTTAAAATTATTTATATATATATAATTTATTTTCGAATTTGATAATTCATATTATGTATAATTAGGTGTAAGATAAAATTCTAAGATGTTTACACTTTATAAATATACATACATGTTATGTTTAAAATATACATTAGTCTATATTAAAATTAATATATAAATATATATATAATAATTAATAATGACAAATTTTAATTTTTTTACGGCAAATTAGATTTTTTATACATAAATTATAATACATAATAATATAACCATGCACATAACCAAACTAATTTGTGACAACTACATATACCTACGAAAATCTCATCTAACTAGATATACAACATTAATATATATATAGATTTGAGATTAATCAATATTAAATCATAAAATATGATATGATTACTGTAATATATAAATAAAATACCAATTGATGATGCCTTTGAGTCCACTTGAATCAATGAATTCCCTTCTCTAGTTATGCTCGATCCGTCAGATTGCAAGTCTGGAATCGTCGACCTTTTCTATCAAATAGTGCTTTTACATAACTTGAATTGATTTGAGATTCTTAGAACTGATATGCGGATTAATTTCAGCTAGCAAACTTGATAATTATGGAAGCCAAAAGTTGTTTTTGATTAAGGGTTTAGAGATCCATATATATAGCCTTGTACAAGAGAGATATTAGAACAATCTCATTACCTATTCTCTCTTAATCTTAGCCATCCATCTCTAGGTCTAATCCTAAGTTTTAGTCGCCTCCAATAACTTGTCAAAACCGAAATTTGCAGCCCTAATGATGGGCTTTAAACCCATCTAAGCCCAAGCCAAAATGTTATGCGATTAAATCTAATTTAATCGCTTATCGATATTGTATATCGATTGGTACATTTATAACTATTATAAATATATATAAAAAATTATTTCTCAAACAATATTCAAATTTTATAATTAATATTTCATAAATATTAATTAATTTAATTTATTTATAACAATTATAAACTAATTAAATCATTCGGTCTTAAGTGAATTCATCATTTCGGTTGTGTAATTCTTGGGTGTAAATTTGGTCAGCAATTAACACCGAACTATTTGAATGTTAACGATCATACGTCACTTAGCAAGTGGTGTAACATTATGGCCAAATTTATCGCTTGTTCATTTTCAGTAAAATCTTATTTAATTCAATAAGCGTCATCCGTTAGTGACATTTATATACACCAATTCTCTTCGTCAAAAACTGTATCACTTTGGATTTATGGAACTTTGTAACGATCAAAATTCCAATATCATCCATATTCAACTCTATAATCCAAACGCAAAATCATTGGTTCAATAATAACAATTATTACTAACCATACTGCTCTATCCAAAGATTTTGACTTTGGATTGACTTGAGTTGACCATGATACTAACCTTATATAACTGAAGTGACGAATCCTCTCTTGAATAGCGTCTTCCTTCCAATACTTCTACTCGACCCTACTATAATCAATTGATGGATGTCGTTCCATGATTTGATTATAATCAAAGTAGAGTTTTTCATATTGAAGGTTGACAATATTCTCAAGTCGAAAGAATTATGTAAATTAGTCACATTGATATTTTCTATTTGACCTTAGTTACATTAACCAACATAAAACTATCGAGTCGTCCCATAGTTATCCAATAACTATCAATACATAACCACTTGGTACCCCCAATAGTCATGAGTAATACACTACCCAACATTTGGAGAGCGTTACGTACTCTAGCCTTAATGGATATATCGATATGCAGTCTTGGTGCATCTTGACTAGGAACATTTAAAATGGTACATTTGTTTCATTGTGATAAATTACTCACGGTTACAACACTTTGTAACTACTATTACAAAACATACCATTTATGGGTTTTCTATTAAATATACTTTTAATTAAATTTATTAATTAACATAACCACATTATATCAAGTATATAATAGAAAGTAAATACTTTTATTTCGAACAAGATTGGTCAACGAGTTAGATATATGTAACATATTACATAATTTCCATACCCCTAACTCTATCAGTTTCACATTTGCACTTGGGGTCAATTATGGAATCTTATTTCAACTTCTCCAATTGATTTTCTCAAAACCAATTACGTCAGTCCCTTTGTGAACAGGTATGCTATTATGTTTTAATTATCTACTCCGTCAATCAACTTTCTCCGACGGTGATAAACTATTTTATCACGTGGAACAATTCGGTGTATGTCTCTCGACTTCGAGTGAGCTCTAAGTTCTATTACGAACTATATTATGACATTGTTATCATATAACTCTGTCATGAGATTCTCAACATTTGGAATCGGCTCAGTTATAAATTTTTGCACTTATATTTTTTTATATACGTTGTTTTGATTGTGGCGCTATTCAAGGCGATGTACCTAACATTTTTTCATTGAATCAGCCACGGTCTTTCATTTGGAATATTTCCAACTTAAAGATTTGTTATTGACATATTATATTCAATATTACTTGTGAAAGTTTGAGTCTGAACATTCCTTCATAAGGAATTTATGTTTCTGTAAACAATTCTCTAGTATTTCATAAATACACGAGAACTTCAAACTACCTGTTAGTGATATCAATTTGGATTTGATATTTGTTTCATGTATCAAATACATAAACAAATCATGATATCGTAGACAACACAACATGTATGATAATTTCTTTTGCCAATGCAAAGGAATCAATCTTACATGTTCCATATTAAACATTTTAATAAGGTGTCTTTGCATATCAGTTAGGACATTCCGACATCTTTTATACTTACTATAAAAGACATCGTTTATTAATCCAATGTTGAGTATTAAAAAAACAGGCTGATTTTAAAACAAGTACATCGTTAAAATCAACAACGTGTTGTTTACTTATAGCTTAGAAATATCATTGTACCTTTTAACATTTTTCTTATGGACACACGCTTCCTCTGCACTTTGATTGAAAATCAAACTATTTGATATTTCTATCAAAATACTTATTCAATCTTGATGCTTATAAAATGATACTTTCGAATCATTTCTTGGATCATATCCAAAGACTCACAAACTATATATCTCTCCCACAGACTTAACTCAAGTGGTAATTTTGTGAGTTAATCCGAATTAACTTGAGCACGTTGAATACCGAATCGATTACACTAATTTCAACAATTGAAATTTGCGATATTATTCTCATCAACATTGCTCATTTAATTCCAACTGCATTAGTCTTGCTCATAAAGACATAATCACAGCCGATGGATCATATCCCTTTGGTTACGACTACCAAAATCATATTTTGACAGCGTACTTGGAATTCTTTCAGATTTGTGCATCATACCATATGATAGAGTCAACACTTTTAGTGTTTAATTAAACAATCGAGGATTATATATTTTCGACATTGACAAGAAACTCATAGTTTTTCTTCAATGAGCGAGAATACTTATTAGACATTCTAATGCAATGTGTTCATTCAGGTTAGTCAAATTTATTTCATCTCATCTAATTAGTTCTATCTTTGGATCGTATCCAAATCCTTTTTACTACCAATACTTTCTCAAGGAAATTCCTTCACAATGAAGTTGATATTTCTTGAAATGTTTCTCAGCGCAATAGAATAGGTATTCATAAACGTTTTATGAATTTCCTTATTCATTAAACTGATTTGGTTTTAGCTTATAAAAGTTATGTTCGAAACATAAATATGTCATCCAATGACAGTCTTTTCAAAATCCTTTTGGGAAGATTCATACAAGATCCTTCATGAACAATTATTACATGCAATCTATTGACTCACACAACCTGCCAACTCCTTGGCCTAGGATATGTTGGAGTTTCTTATAAACCCTCATCTTGTGTGATTTTGTAAACCGTTATTTAGATGAAATAATATTAACCTTGTATACTACTCTTAAATACATGACCTTATAGAAAGAAACTAACTCAATTTCACTCACAATTAATCGCACATTGTTCAACAAAGTTCGATTACCCCTTATCGATGCATCATTATGCATCACATGGAGAAGTGACTTTTGAGATTGAATCT